>JAOTOL010001631.1:2282500-2882500 GCA_034440575.1 Imbricaverruca yamaguchii | reverse complement strand
CCCAGAAATACAGGTAACTTCATCACATTTGCAAGGCAACGCGTGGAAGTAACATGATAAGGATACAAAACAAGACATATTATGCCGGTGTCATCCTCCAACACAACACGATCATTAGGTTATGCTGATGAACCTCATATTGCAATGCAGTTGCATTATTCAGGCTTTACACGCAGCTGGCTGTTCGTTAGCTAACCGACATCAGAAGGTGGCAATATAAGGCCTTCACACAAAGCTCCATGAGATGAACGACATCGCATGGTGTCAATATACGGCCTTCACATATGGCATTCAGCCTTCACACACGGCTCGCTGTCCATGAGGTGGACGGCATTGCACGGCGTCATGTGCAATGTCGTTCATCTCATGGACGGCCATGTGCCATGTCATTCATCTTGCACGTGTGAGCTGAGCGAGTGTGACTGTCGGCGAGTGTTGGGAGGCGCGCCGTCCAGTGAGCTCCACGGCGACCACACCGGGTGCGGGGGTGTGGCGGCGCCGGCACCAGTCCAGCTGTCTCCCGCTGCACGTCGTCCGCGGGGGCAGCGCTAGGTTTGTGTTCAGTTCTGCTTGATGACTGAATTTCACGGAGCGGCGAAAAGACGAGGTCAATCTCAAAGCCGGTTGTGGTGGGTGTGGACGGGTCACCCCTCAGACGACTCCTATGGGTTTGGACGGCTCACCCCTCAACTAATCCTGATAGCCTGTACTGAAGAGTTTGCAACAAACCCGGCTGTGGCATATGTCTGTATCAAAGTCGGATCTGGCATCAGCAGCCATCAAGCCCAGCAATGATATCAATATTTATCAAACTCGTATCTGGTTTCAGTCCGCATACAACCGGGCGATATCAGTCCGCATTACACCCGGATCTGGTACCAGTCCGCATCACACAAGGCTCTGGTACCAGTCCGCATCGCACAAGGCTCTGGTAGCAGCCCGTATCAAGCCCAGCCCTGGCATCAGTTCGCATCAAACCCTACTCTGGTATCAGTCCGCATTACACCCTGCTCTGGTACCAGTCCGCATCAAGCCCGGCCCTGTTACCAGTCCGCATCAAACCCGGCCCTGGTACAAGTCCGCATCAAACCCTACTCTGGTAGCAGCCCGTATCAAGCCCAGCCCTGGCATCAGTTCGCATCAAACCCTACTCTGGTATCAGTCCGCATTACACCCGGCTCTGGTACCAGTCCGCATCAAACCCTGCTCTGGTGCCAGTCCGCATCACACCCTGCTCTGGTACCAGTCCGCATCCCACAAGGGTCTGGTAGCAGCCCGTATCCAGCCCAGCCCTGGCATCAGTCCACATCATGCCCGCGTCTGGCCCAAGTCCACGTCAAACCCGCCTATGGCATCAGTCCACATCAAGCTCGGCTCTGGCACCAATCCGCATCGCAGCTGATCCCGACATCAGTCCGCTGCGGTTACCCTGGACTCGGAATTCGGAGCAGTCGGCCAGCTCGCGCCATCAGCCGAGTCGCTGACTATGCCATACGAATATCGCGCGCACAACACCTCTTCTGAAGCGAAGGCTCGTATCCGGCCAAAGTCACCGATGTTGTTTTTCTCTCGTTTTGCTGTTGCTTTCTGAGAACGCAACGCTTATCTCAAACCCAGCAGCTATCCTCACTGCGGAGCCATTCTAAGGTAACTAACAATCACCACGTTTACATGAGCAGGTCAGCCGTAAATGAAAATTTCCGATCAGGTCGATTAGCAAAAGTTCCGATTGCGCGGCCCAATTACAAGAGCAAGGCAGCAACCTAATCGGATTTTTACGATTTTGCGGCTGACACGATATGGTGAAAAGTGCCGGATATTTGGCGGATTATAATTTGTGCTTCTGATGCACCTGCTTCGAGCAACGGTTCACACAGGCACACGGTAGCATCGGTAATGCAGGTAGTTGGAGGTTGTTGGACAGAGATAGGGAATCAGCGTATCTGCAAATTCGAAGGATTCACGTAGCCGATTGCACGTCGTCGATGACAGTGTAGCCCTTTCTTCTTCGTGAGTCCTATGATGCATTGTTTCCAGATTGTATCGACTGTGCGATGATTAAATAAGCAGGTTAAAACAGGTTCATGGCGCAATCCAAGAGACAAATCGGAAAAACTCAAAAGCTTCCACAAATCCGCAGGCTAGAACACTCCGCCAAATCGCAAAACTCGCGGTTTGGGCACGCACTAACAATGTGACGTCTCAGCGCCGCTTCGAGTTGATGCGTTTCTTATTTTTTGTTGTTTCATAACTAGGCTTGCAATTTGAATTAAAAACAAGATGTTTATTTTTCATAATTACCATAAATTTGCTCACACCATAGCGCAAAAGAGCTTCAAGAAGTGGTTAGGATACTTGCAGCCATACAGGTAACCGTTCATGGTTGGCGCCAATCGCAAAATTACACCTACCGAAGCGTAAATTTGTGCTGAACTTTTCTCATGTTTTGCTTTGCCAAAGCCAGTTTGCAAGAACATCATTTTCGCAAACTTTCCTAATCGCATCGTACGCGGTAGCTTTGGTGTCCATGTAAACAGAGTAATTGACCCACGACTAACTTGGCGGTCTGTTCGGCCACCATTTCAAACCATCCCTATAATGTTGCCCACTTTATTTCATCACCATGCTACCTGCTTCAACCAATCAGCAATGTTATGTTTGTTTGTTATTTGAGTTTCAGGGCGCATCGACCAGGTTTGGTCATTTAGCGCCCACCAATCAGCAATGTGACAACTGCAATTCAGCGTGGTTAAGGAAATCGTGACTGATGTCGGTGTACTAATGCACGCTATATAATGATCATCAACGATTCTTCAGAGTTTTTGTAGTTTGTACCATCTGCAAAGAGATTGTTATAAAAAATCGTTGCGAAAGATGAAAATATCACCATCAAAAACGTAATGATATGGATCAGGAATCAGGATGGAAAAGAAATATAAAATTGCAATGGATAAAGAACACGTGCATCCTTGTACGCCCAACAACACGGCTATGAAAAACCTTGCAAAAAGGAACCTAGAAGCAAAGCATAATGTGAACGGGCCCTGGGCGGCTGCAGCCACATATTTTCCGCATCGCTGCCCGATACTCGAAGGTCCCGCTCTACACAGGCACCCTGCTTGGAATGCATGGAAATATGGGGACCAAATGTATGAATAAATAACGCTCTCCGACCCGTTTCCCTGACGATAATTATACCAATTAGAGCGGCTGCCAGTGCCAGCTGCCCGCTCCCAGCCCGTCTGCGTCCAATGTGCTGGGGACAGAGACAGCGGGGCGCCACCGACCGGGCTGGGGGTGAGGGTGGCGGATCCGTCAGCACGCGGTCCGTCATCTCACCACACCACCCCCGGGGGGGGGGGGGGGGGTGGCGGATCCGTCACAGGTCCGCCACCTCCCCCACCCGGGGGGGGGGGGGGGGGGGGGCCTTATCTCCCCCCCACCACCACCCCGCCGGCCGGGCTGAGGGTGAGGGTGGCGGATCCGTCAGTCATCTCACCACCACCGCCGCCGCCGCTGACCCGCCGACGACCCCCGTCAATACGGCATGATTCGATTGACCAGATTGACGTTGTCTCCCGCAGGCCGGCAGCGGCAGGCGCAGAGCAGTTGCCGTGTTGTGGCGGCGGTATGACGGATCCCGCCGCTTGCCAGCCTTATCGCACTAGTGACCGCCAGCGACGTTCAGATTCCAACCGGGGGCCGCAGGGCGCCGAGACAAACACCCTGTCCATCAGATCAGGGGCGAGACCAAATACCACACCACACCCCACCCGCCACAGAGCAGATCAGATACCGCACAACACTCCACCCGCTACAGAGCAGACCAGATATCACACAACACTCCACCCGCCACAGAGCAGACCAGATACCGCACAACATTAAACCCGCCAAAGAGCAGACCAGATACCACACAACACTCAACACTCCACCCGCCACAGAGCAGACCAGACACCACACAACACTCCACCCGCCACAGTGCAGACCAGACACCACACTACACTCCACCCGCCACAGAGCAGACCAGATATCACACAACACTCCACCCGCCACAGAGCAGACCAGATACCGCACAACATTAAACCCGCCAAAGAGCAGACCAGATACCACACAACACTCAACACTCCACCCGCCACAGAGCAGACCAGACACCACACAACACTCCACCCGCCACAGTGCAGACCAGACACCACACAACACTCCACCCGCCACAGTGCAGACCAGACACCACACAACACTCCACCCGCCACAGTGCAGACCAGACACCACACAACACTCCACCCGCCACAGAGGAGACCAGATACCACACAACACCCCACCCGCCACAGAGCAGACCAAATACCGCATATCACTCCACCATGCTCATTCCACATGTCACATAGAAGTGTCCGTAGTATACTTAGTGTTACTCGACACAAGGCATGTTGGTCGGACAGCATAAGTGAGTATGTGGTTCATGAATATGCGGAGATGGTTTTCCTTTCACAAAGCTGTGTTGTTGTTTATTGGGTGGTTCACGACGCACTTTATGCACACTCACGGCTAACGGCGCCGCCCATACTGTTTTCCCGGCGGGCCGCGAGATTCGGAAATGTCCGGAGCGGTGCGAATGCCGAACCCGTGACCTTTCGTACCCAGAGCCCAACACTTTAACCACTTGGGCACCCCGGCCCCGACTAAGCTGTGTAAACTCTGCCTCTGAAACAGGGCGTATGCCTAAGGATGCGGAAACGTGCCAACATTGTGCGAATATCTGAACAGGAGCGCAAAATCCTGCTATCTAACCACCGCTCTCTGTCGCCGCCACCACTGTCCAGCATGATACTGGAACGGATGTCGTACTCCTTCCCACATCATTGTAGCAGGCCGGCAACGTGGCGCAGCAGCACGGGTCAATGTCTGAGCGCTCCTAGGAGACTAGTCTGACCACGATGACGCTCACAGCCCGGACAAACACATCCGCCGGCTCTCGGACGGACGTGATTTACACCTACTAAACTGGCGCACCCCCCCCCCCCCCACCCCACAGTGTGAACGATAAACCACATCTGCGCACGCCGAGTAAACCTTCGTCTTGCCGCGGACGAAGCATTTGCATGGTGTGAGTTGTGTCTGTCTGGACGAAAGCGGCGAGCTGCTGTGCACGGCAAGCGTCTGACGTGAGTTCTGACACCATCGGACACGCCAAATGGTGGAATTCCGCCACTTCCGCCGCTTGGGCGTTATTTGTAATGCTCTGCTGGCATATGCACACACAAACCGTATAATGCCTACCGAAGGTGTGGAAGAAGTACATTGGATTATTTTACGACACATTCAATTGCCACGTCATGCGGCGTTGCCAACCTCTGACGCCGATTGGTCGCGGGTGGACGGGGTAATCCCCCGGTTAACACGCGCTCTGGAGGGGGTGAAATCCGCCAACCCCTCCGGTTTTTCGTAGATAACTCCAGATTTTCACCGGCCGAGATACGCCATTGTTAGTGTACCTGTTTAGAAGTGACCGGCGCGTTGTTTAAAGCAAGAAAAACTAAAATCTACGGAAAATTTTTCGAGTCAGGGGTCGTTAAAGTCGAAAAATGTTATCAGCGCCAGACGACAAATATCGGCGCTGATGCGCTACCGCATATTGGTAAAAAGGAAGTGTTTTTGGGAACACTAGCGACTCGTTTGATGTGTATTGTCATGCTATATTGTTTCAAAGTCATGTCAGGTCACCGAGGTCAAGTCAGGTCAAGTTTATGACAGGTTAACACACGCCCTGGAGAGGGAGGCCGAAATCCGCCCAGCCGTCCGATTTGCGTACATAACTCAATATTGTACCGGCCGATATACGCCATTTTTGCGTACCAGCTTAGAAATGACCGGCGCATTGTCTATAGCAAGAAAAATGAGAATCGGCCGAAACTTTTTCAAGTTAGGGGCCGTTAAAGTAAGCAAATTTCGGAGCGCAGACCACAAAAATCGGTGCTGATGCGCTTCCCGAATATTGGCAAAAGGGAAGTGTTCTTGACAACACTAGCGACTTGCTTGATGCACATTGTTATGCTATGTAATTTAAAAGTCATGTTAGTTCGCCGAGGTCAAGTCAGGTCAAGTTCATGACAGGCGAATGGAACCAAACTTGGTGAACTGGAATGTTGTCAGAAACGTAAATGACTGTCATGCGATTGATGTCATTTTGCATGTTACTCCCTACATATCCGGAAATATATTGTTTGTGATTGTGTACCTAAGCGTTTCCATACTTTATTCATGTATTTCACTCCCTTCTTTGTGAAGCCGATTGTACCGAGCCGCCCAACGGAGTAGTCGGGTGGGCAGCCCGGTTCCGGTAACTGGAGCAGGTAATGAACTGATAAAGTGCTCCCATATAGGTGACCTGAGGTCAAATGGCGGATCTGACATCTGTATTGCATCATTAGTAATATCCGAAACATCATTAATGCTGATTTTGGAGAATTTAAACACAATCATAGCGATCCATAACAATGACAAACCAAGCCAGCAAAACCAGAAATTTTTTGCTATTTTGACCCTGAAGATATTGACCACAGTATTTGCACAATTCGTATGTTTTAATTATTAATTCACAATTAATAATTTGCACGCAGTAGAGTTCACTATCGTACCCATCTACCCTGCAAATTTCGTTGTTCTAGCCTTAATATGAGCCGAGATCTTAGGGGGGCGGAATCCGCCCCCTCCAGTGCGCGTAATTTTTAGAGGCCTTCCAGGGCGCGTGTTGAGGGATTCGAACCCGCAATCCTCCGATCAAGAGTCTACCACCCTACCGACTACCGCGGCGCCACCGAACTGTACCGCTGCCGGGTCTACAATCACAGTGACGTCATCTGTCGACAAAGTGAACCTGACCGTCTGTGTCATTGGTCTGCGTCGTGGGGCTTAGCGTTGAACTCAGCCAAGTGCGGAGTGTTTACACACTGCGACGCACACCGACAAGAGCGACCTACACCACAGGTGATATGCCAACTGAGAGGGTAAATGTCAAGGGTGCTATTGGTGCACTTGTGGACGAACACGTAGCGTTTGCAGACGACGTAGACACCGTTGCTAGGAAAGCAAACAGGGCATTATCACCTCACACATGATCCCCAAAAGGTAACCGAGGCAAATCACATCAGAGCAATACTCAATGCCAACGGTGCGAGTGCGCGATCCGTTGTAAAGACATAAAGACATAAAGACATAAAAGATTAGTGCAACTCTGAGCCACAAGGGCCCTTCTTGGTTGCACTCTGTACACTGAACCAGTTGCCCACCAAATCTGCCAATCAGCCCTCCCTGTAATACTGAAAAGCAAGCCCTCTATTCTTATAATGATTGTCTATGCTGTTTTTAAAGATGTTCAATGTGCTGCTACTGACGATGTTTTCTGGCAGCTGGTTCCAGTGTTCCACTACCCTGTTGGTGAAGAAAGTTTGCCTTAACCTTGTTCTGCTGTGGTTAATTTTAATTTTGAATTTATGACCTCTAATTGCATCATTTCTGTTAAATTCAAACATTTCCCCAAGGTATCCCCTCTCCAGACCATTGACAAATTTAAAGACATCGATGAGATCTCCTCTCAGCCTTCTATATCTAAGTGAAAACATATTCAATTTCTTCAATCTTTCCTCATATGCCAGGTTGCTTATGCCATTAACCATTTTTGTAGCCCTCTTTTGTACTCTCTCTAAAAGCCAACAATCTTTTTCATAGCTAGGAGACCAAGCTTGGATGCAGTATTCCAAATGTGGCCTGACGTATGCACAGTAAAGCTTCCTGATCACTTCCTCACTTCTGTATGATACATTCCTATTTATTGCCCCGAGCATTCTCAGTGCCTTCTTCCTGGCTTCCTTGGTCTGTTCTGATGCCCCCAATTTTGTGTTTAGAATAACACCTAAATCCTTCTCCTGTTGAGTCACTGATAGCACTTGGCCACCCATCAAGTATGGAGCCTTCATATGCTGCTTACCTACATGCATGATTTTGCACTTATCAAAGTTAAATTTCATTTGCCATTCTTCGGACCACTTCACAAGTTCGTCTAAGTCTTTTTGCAGCGAGATATGCTCATCCTGACCTGTTATTGCCCTAAAGACCTTCAAATCATCTGCAAATTTCAAAACTTTACTGCTTAGGCCACTTTCAATGTTATTTACAAATATAATGAACAGTAATGGCCCTAGTACTGACCCCTGGGGGACTCCACTAAGAACATTTTGCCATGATGACTTTGTACCATTTAGCATCACTCTTTGCTGTCTATCTGAAAGCCACAACTCTATCCATTTTAAGATGCTACCTGCAATACCATGGGACTGAAGCTGTATCATTAACCGTTTATGGGGTACCTTGTCAAAGGCCTTACTAAAGTCAAGATATGCTACATCAACCTGATTTCCCTGATCAAATTGTTCTGTGGCGAAGTTCAAAAAGTCCAAGAGGTTTGTGAGACACGATCGTCCTTTTCTAAATCCATGTTGAGTATCTTGAATCAATCTGCTACCTTCCAGATAACTAACTATTCTATCCTTGATAATTGATTCGAGTACCTTGCAGACTAGGGATGTGAGACTTATTGGCCTATAGTTTTCAACTTTCCCTCTTTCTCCTTTCTTGAAAATAGGAACTACATTTGCCCTTTTCCAATCGGTTGGAATTTCATTATGTGAAACTGATCTACAAAATATTATACTAAGTGGAAATGCCAGTTCCTTTTCAGTTTCCCGCAACACCCTAGCATAAATATCATCAGGTCCTGCGGCCTTATTTGGCTTTATTTTCCTGATATGATTGTAAACAACATCACTACCAATGAAATCAACATCATTTGTCAGATCCCATGTAACTGAACTATGGTGTACGGTCGGCAGATTGGTCATATCTTCCAATGTAAACACTGATTTGAACTGCTTGCTCAGCTCCTCAACCATCTCACTATCCTCACCCAATGTAGTCCCGTTTACTTCCAGTGGACCAATTGTGCTAGAAACTTTACTCAGCTTGTAGAAACTAAAGAACTTTTTACTGTCCCCATTACAGTTTCTAGCTAAATCCAGTTCCTTTGCTCGCTTTGCTGCTCTGGTTTTTTGCTTCACAGTGTCTCTAGCTTTTTGATACGCCTTTAGATTAATGACATTTGAGGCTTCCTTAAAAACTCTAAATGCAGTTTTCTTAGCCCTAATTGCTTTTATCACGTCTGGTGTAAGCCATGCTGGCTTTCCTACCCTTCTTTTGCGTCTTTGCTTTTGGGGGACATGTCTAATCTGAGTTTCCTTTAAGTAAGATTTGAACTTTTCCCACATTTCACAGGCATTTAAATTGGAGAATTCTTCTTCCCATCTGATGGCACTTAAAGCCGCTCTCATGCCGTTAAAGTCTGCTCTGTTGAAATTTGGAACCTTTACCAAATTATCCTTGATAATTTCCCCTACATGTGCCTTGAATCTAACTATGTTATGGTCACTTTTACCCAGAGTTTCGCCTACAGTCAAGTCTTGAACCAAGTCACTTAAATCCGAGAATACAAGGTCCAAGAATGAACCATGCCTGGTAGGTTCCGATACAAACTGGTGTAAGAACAGGTCCTCTTCAAGGCATTTCCTGAACATTTTGCATGATGGGGAGCCAACACCAGCATTTTCATAACCTTTTAGATTAAAGTCACCGAGAATAAGGCACTTCCTCTTAAAGTTTCTACTGATTTCCTCACAAATCACCTTGTCAAGCTCCAGTTGCTGAGAATGTGGCAGGGTTCCTGATCGGTAGAAAGCTCCTATCCTAAGAGTATTGCTGTTGCCTTTTCCCACAGTGACATCAAGCCAAATGGACTCCACAGACACATTTTTATCCCCACCTGCTACTTTTTGAGAACTGAATAAGCTATTCACATAGAGCATTACACCACCCCCTTTCATTGCTGGACCCCTATTGCACGAAAACATATTGTATCCCTGGATCTCATAGTCCTGTAAGTTATCTCCAAAATATCCTTCACTGACCCATGCCTCCGTAATGCAAACAAAATCCGGTTCCTCCTCAGCAACATAACACTTGAACTCATCAAATTTGGAACGGATACTCTGAGCATTAAACATCATACACTTAACGAATGCTCCATAACCACCTTTGGCTTTTTCATATTGAGGAGTTCTTTTATCACTAGATGAACTATAACTCTGTCCCCTTGAGTTGCTGCTGTCCCTATTTGCAGACTTTGAGGTTCTATTGCCTTGGCTGACACTATTGTTGTACAACATTGCGGTTCCGTCTGCGGCGGGGCGGCCGCCGACTACAAACACGAACACCTGAGCGCACTCAGCGCCAACGTCTCGTCTGGTTACGCGGCCGCTGCCGTGCCGGAGCTGCGTCCGTCCAGTGCGGCCGGCGAGGCCACCACGTCAGGGGGAGCACGCCGGCGGCCCGGCGCGAGCGTGACACCTTGATCATCCGAAACACTCGCCGCCAGAATACGACACCGTTCACTGCTCGTCCCCGCCGCCGGGGGATTTCCCTCCGGCCGCGGGGGATTTTCCTCCGGCCTCCGGGGGATTTTCCTCCGGCCGGGGGGGATTTTCCTCCCGCCGCCGGGGGATTTTCCTCCGGCCGCGGGGGGTTTTCCTCCGGCCGACCTCTTCGTCTGCTCGCCAGCGGGACGCTGTTCCGCGCCCATTCGCCCGGCCAATGAAGCATACAAAATGACCCGTGTCTGGACGTTCACGTCTGTGCAATTGGGATATTGAAGAAAATCAGAATATAATATCCAGGAACAGTGAGTCGCAGCTTAGAAGGCGAGGTAGAGTACGTGCACTCAAAGTGTGGATACTATAGTTTGCAACCACGTGCGCCATGTATTGAATGTTTATATTAAATTGAGGGTTGCGGAATTAGCTAGAAGCAAACACAGCTTATATTATATAATATCTACTGTGTACTAATGATTGCGTTCGCAGGGTGTGGATTTATGCTGTACTTATTGTGTACATCTTTGTGATTTAATCGTTATCAATTCATCCGTTCTTCAGTTCTCACATCAATCATGACATGTGAATAAGCTGAAGCTGAACCGCGGAATAGACCGAATACCGAACAACACTTTGCCCGTCGAGGAGCAGAGCGGATACCGCACAACACTTTACCCGTCGAGGATCAGACCGGATACCGGACAGCACTTTACCCGTCGAGGAGGAGACCGGATACCGCACAGCACTTTACCCGTCGATGAGCACACCAGACACCGCACGACCCTCCACCCACCGAGAAGCGCTACGCCACCTCCAACACGGACGCGTCATAAACACAACACACACACACGCGCGTGGTCACGTACGTGCACGTGTTGCGAGCGGGCGAGCTGTACCCGATCGTCCGACGTCCCGTGTCGAGCGCCAGCGCGCATTGTACGTCCAAATGACTGTCTGCTAGTCGACGGTGACCTTCCGCCAGCCGGTCCAATTGGATCAGACGCGCGCCCGGGACGCCACACACAGCGCCCGGCTGGTGCCGCAGCCGGGCCGGCCGCCGGGGCCGGTCGCCGTGGCCGGCCGCCGTGGCCGGGCAGCGTCGCAATCGGTGACGCGCCGCCGAGCAATGGGGCACACATTTCGCGCCGGCGACCCACTCAGCGACACGCCGATGCCAGCGCTCCGCGCTCTATTTGCTCCCGATGTAATTCGGCGATACTGGAGGCTATTGCAGACAAGAGATCGCGCCGAAATTGTGCCGCCGGCCGATGAGTGGGATCAAAGTCGAGTGTCGCGAAATAGCATATGGTGTCGCCGATCACACAGGCGCCAATCTGGACAGCTTGAAAACGACTAAATATATCTCATGGGAAGTTAAACAAGAACCAAATAATTAGCATAGTTCGCATTCAGGTCCAAACAAAAACATACGGTGACACGGGATTTTTGTGACAGTCTTCGCATTTGCATCTTTACTTTGTGCACGAATCAGCAGCACAGACCCAGCGTTAAAATAATTATTTTCCATTAAGTATGAGATGTCGAAACGAGTACGGCAGGATGTCGAAATCGCCAATGAAGTAAGGTGATCTATAATCGTGTAAGTCTTGCAAACTCAGTTTTGAGATAATTGCGTAAATAGCACTGCTCCCGTTTTGCGTGTTTTGGAAGGCACCTTATCTGGAGGTACCGATATCAACGATAGCGATGCAAACACCTATGCTATAAACTGACAATGTATAACATAGCACATCATAGATAATCTCTTCATCTGACCTACCTGCCACAGCATATGTTAGCCGCATTCAACTTGAAGTCAGAATATATATAGTTTACAAGCCGTGCGTCGATGCCAGCGGTACGGTCACACCTAATAACATTGTCGACGCCACCCAACATGTGGAGGATGTGATTGATTATAACGCACGGGAGACAACCGCAACTCAAGGGCGTCGACGCGCATGAACTGTGGCCATCGTCAGGCGCCGCACCCATCTTCCGATTGCGTTTGTCCAGCAAACGTTCAGGAGAATGAGGTGCCATACGGTGCACCAGGCACCTCCCTTTTCACGAAGACCGGCAAGTGTACGAAGAAGCCGATTCAAGTTTCTTATGCAGCGACAGCGAGAGACACCCCACGGCAGCAGCACATGGTAACCACCACGGCAACCCCACGGCAGCAGCACATGGTAACCACCACGGCAACCCCACGGCAGCAGCACATGGTAACCACCACGACAACCACACGGCAGCAGCACATGGTAACCACCACGGCAACCACACGGCAGCAGCACATGGTAACCACCACGGCAACCACACGGCAGCAGCACATGGTAACTCCACGGTAACCACACGACAGCAGCACACGAACGCTACCAAACTATGAGCTCGGCTCAGTGTTCCACTTAGGTCATTTGGGGTCGTCTGCACACCCCGAACGGACGGTAGTCTGGCCTCGACTCAGCATTGTTCACCCGATGCCGCAGCCAATTTGGCGGCGCCGTCCCCAACAAAGCGTACTGAAGCCGTGCCCAGCGTCCCACTCTGTGGCAGCAGAAGTGCAGGTTCTGTCCGCGAGTGCCACCTCGAAGGACGATGAGTGGACCCAGGCTCAAAAGACAAAGAAACCTGCCGAGTACCGGCCAGCCAAGTTTGGGGATTCTGAGGGCGAGACATGTTCTGTTTACGTGCCAGCATTTTGCAGCCGGAGCTTTGGCTGTTTCCTTGGAAACAACACACGGAGCGTGACGTATTAGAACCAGCTGGTGGTGCGAACATATTTCACTCCGTAGACATATTCTGATACCTGAAAGCAATCCGCATCCAGGCTATATACTCACCACTGCAACATCTTTCTCCAAACTCTGGAGGCATGCAAGTTACGAGCGCTGAATGCTCACCTTTTTGGCTTACGTGCCCGCAAGCCCAAACAATTAACATAAAATTAGCAATGCAAATTGGCTAGCATTAATTGCATAACCGTAGTGAGGTAGTAACTGAGCAGGATTCCACACGTAAAACACCATTCATCTGATTTCAAATGCAAAAATAGGTGTTGCTCGGCTTGCTTTCAGCATATCCAGAAAAACAAGTCGTTAAGATGTATGCGGTAGCTACTTGCTTAGCTGAACTAAATAGCTTGTGGCCAACGCAAGCTTTTATATTAAGGTATTAAGAGTAAGGTATCAGTACACTCTTATTACCAAACAGTTCATTCAGTACTTTGAATGTGACTGTTGTGGCATATTTTGCAGCACGGCATTCGGGTACGCTTCTTCTATTATTTAATAACTACATAATAAGAAGAATCTAATATCATAGAAAGTCAATTATAAACAGGAGACTGATTAATTATCAGTTCTTGTCTAGAAAGCAAGTAATTATACGGTTACAACCAATGGGGTGCGCCGTAACTATTTATCTGTCGGTGTTCATGTATTTGGACAGATAGTGCTTCCATTCCACGTACAATATTGTTAGCCTGGGTACAAGGAAGGTGATGAGTTGCATATGACATTCTTGAGTGCGGAGATCTTACCCCGTGACCCCGTGACCCCGTGACCGAGCACGGCTCCGTGACGGCGACATCAGGCAGTCAGCTGATCGGCAGGACCACTGGTCCAAGTCACAACACGTCACGTCACGTCACAGCACGTCACAACACAACATGTCACGTCAATATACAGCAAGTCACATCACATCACGTCGCAACACGTCACATCACATCACAACACGTCACGTCACTGTACAGCAAGTCACACCACATCACGTCACAACACGTCACGTCACAGCACGTCACATCACAACACGTCGCGTCACGTCACAACACGTCACGTAACGTCAACAGCGTGGGAGCCGGTCGTGCGAAAACCAATCACCATTTGAGCGGCCAGCTGTATGGTAAACACCAGCGGTGTGGCCGTGACGCGGCCCCGCCCCGCGCCACAGCTGGGGGTAGCTCCCGCCCGTCAACACCTGCTGCCCCACAGCTCCCGCCCGTCAACACCTGCTGCCCCACAGTTCCCGCCCGTCAACACCTGCTGCCCCATAGCTTCCGCCGGTCAACACCTACTGTACCGATCCACGGCTGGGGGATAGCTCCAGCCCGTCAACACCTGCTTCCCCATAGCTCCCGCCCGTCCACACCTACTGGCCCGAGCCACGGCTGGGGGATAGCTCCCGACCGTCAACACCCACTGGCCCGAGCCACGGCTGAGGGATACCTCCCGCCCGTCAACACCCACTGCCCCATAGCTTCCGCCGGTCCACATCTACTGGCCCGAACCACAGCTGGGGGATAGCTCCCGACCGTGAACACCTACTATTGGTCGGCCGTCCACTGCCAGATATCTCCTGTTGATCAGCTGTCTTCTGTCGGTCAGACGTCCACTGGTCTACTGTCGGTCAGACGTACACTGTCGTATGTCTACTGTTGATCAGCTGTCTACTGTCGGTCAGATGTCCACTGGTCTACTGTCGGTCAGACGTACACTGTCGTATGTCTACTGTTGATCAGCTGCCTACTGTCGGTCAGACGTACACTGTCGTATGTCTACTGGTGGTCATGTGTTTTGCCTGCCGAACCATAATGTTGATCAACGCCCATCGTGATAATAATACATCGCTACAACTCTGCGATTGCATGCGAACATACGCCGATGTCACGTGATAATTGTGTTGAACTGTTTGGAAAGCACTACTCGTCCGGTATCACGGAAATGAGCACTTATAGACATCAATTAGGTGTTTAAATTCGCTCTGAAGCACTTTATGCATTGTGCTGAACGGGCTCGAGCGAACGAGGATGAGCCCGACGACGGATGAGACTAGAGCAACTTGACTGATACATTTTTTTAACTGAATTTTGAATGGCAGATATTCTGAGCAAACAAAGAAGGTCGTAAAAAGCATCCGTCAGTATTTGCCATCAAACAGCATAATGCTCGATCGGAAGTGAAAGACAGCAGTTCCCCATACACGTAGCCAATAACAGTGGTATCATGTAACAAGGCCTGGCTCTCTGCATCGCATAGCAACTGAGTCTACCAGATAGTGCGACTATCGTTGAAGATGGTGTCTCGTGTCGCTTTGAAACCGGCATAATCATTTCATAGCAGGCGACCAAAACATAGCGATTTTATAATTTGAGAATAAGTCGGAAGAAACGGCCAACGTCCATCCGAAAAAAAAACGAGCAACATGCTCCTCGTCACAGTACGACAAAAATGTGTATCTACATAGATTGGATGATGCAGTATTTAGTTAGTATCAAAAGGAAGGATGTCTGTCCTCGTGCTTCAGGACCCCGAAAATATCGAAGGAGAGTAGTCAAACGCACAGTGGAACGAGGCGGAACCTGTCCCAGTTTCATCTCCCAACTCCTCCCGACGGGCAGCGAAGATAACTCCGCGTCTTGCCTGCACCTTGTGCTCGTTCATGTTGAACTAACTTCGCGTCACTGGTCCCACGCATTCTCAGGACATCCAGCTAATTCCTCCAGATATCGGCCGGCAAACCAAAGATTGGCCGCTCAAATCCGAACAGCGGCGATGCTGACGCTTTGCCGGTGCTGTGTTTGGCGATGTCCAAACGAAATTCGAAGCGAATTGCAAACATGCAGCCATGATACATGACAACACCAAACACAAATGCGACCCTCCCTACGATGCCATAACTCGCATACACTGACAACCATCGGCCTCCGCCAACACATCTTAACACATCTTGAAGGTGAACGAACTGCTGCTTCCTTATGAAAGCACAATTAATATACAAAATGTGTTAATCAAATCAGATGAAGTCACGCAATGCAGATCACTCCACCGAAACAAAAGTATTCATAGCCCAAATGACCGTTCCAAGCACCCGAAAACCTTGCTATCCACCAACTTTAGAGATGGCAGGATACAAAATGTTACATTTCAACCGTTATTTCATGATTGAAAATTGACAATCAACTATTCCTTTGACAGCACTAAATATACTTCTAATTCTCTGTATAAGTTGGTTAACCTGTTGCGTCCTTGACCTGGGAAAATAGAGCACGACAGTTGAATACTTTAATCCTTTGTCCCATTATATATTATCCTGTGCAATTCCAGTACATATAGTGGCTTCGTTCAACTCATTTATGCACTGGATAGTTCTTGCATCGAATGCGCACCAGCATTATTCGAATGTCCGAAAAAAACGGCCATGAAGGGAAATGCGAAATCCTCATCGACTTTCCACTTCCGATTGAAAATCATGTTGCAACTGCGCAGTGTTTGTCACAGTGCGTCGTGACGGGCAATGCTGCCGCTGCCCAATGGAGTGCGTAGTGGCGGGTAATACTGCCGTTGTCCAATGGAGTGCGTAATGGCGGGCAATGCTGCCGCTGTCCAATGGAGTGCGTAGTGGCGGGTAATACTGCCGCTGCCCAATGGAGTGCGTAGTGGCGGGTAATACTGCCGTTGTCCAATGGAGTGTGTAGTGGCGAACAATGCTGCCGCTGACCAATGGAGTGATTGAGTTCACAGTGGTGGTGGGTAATGCTGTCGCTGTCCAACGACTGTCGAGGATATCAAACTGGGATTGTTTTGCTTACCACTGAACACCTGCCTTTCGTCGCTGTTCGAATTGCTGTTTTGTTGTTTGTTACTATACTGATTATTCCGGGAACATAGCTTCCTAGGCGTGTCTCCATAAATTAGCCAAAAACGGTCGTACATTTTCATCAAGTTAATTTGCGTTTTGCTGCTTCTGCATCACCCTCAGTAAATTCGTAAATGGTGGCGTTAATTAAACTGAAACGGGACTGCACATTTCCCAGGCGTACCTCTCAATCGAACAACAGCACGAGACGGGTCAGGGACGCGCCGCTCACCGGGCAGTTTGGAGGTGGTGCGCATCACAGTGCGCTCCAGCCAGAGACTGGCGAACGTGTTGTCCGGGTCCTTGACGCCGCGCTGCACCGGCCGCGAGTACACGAACCGGTCCACGTTATTCATCTGTGCACAGCGGGGCACAGGGCGGTCAGCGTGGGACACACTCCGACACAGTGGGACAAACTCCGACATAGTGGGATACACTCCGACATAGTGGGACACACTCCGACACGGCGGTCAGTGTGGGACACACTCCGACACAGTCGGACACACTCCGACATAGTGGGATACACCCCGACACAGTGGGACACACTCCGACATAGTGGGACACACTCCGACACAGTGGGACACACTCCTACACAGCGGGACACACCTGACACAGCGGGACACACTCCGACATAGTGGGACACACTCCGACATAGTGGGACACACTCCGACACAGCGGGACACACTCCGACACGGCGGTCAGTGTGGGACACACTCCGACACAGTGGAACACACTCCGACACGGCGGTCAGTGTAGGACACACTCCGACACAGTGGAACACACTTCGACACGGCGGTCAATGTGGGACACATTCCGACACAGTGGGACACACTCCGACATGGCGGTCAGTGTGGGACACACTCAGACACGGTGGGACACACTCCGACATGGCGGTCAGTGTAGGACACACTCCGACATGGCTGCCCAGGTCAGTGGAGGTGACACCTTGGCTTGCCACGTACTCCGCTCACTAGAAGACAGACTATTGAGACATCCATCTCTGCCGCGCTGTCTTGGATCGTCAGCGTCACGACCTATCAGAGGGAATACGGGAACGTTTCCTGAGCCGGACTTCCAACACATGCCATTTTCGTTACCAGCACTGCCTCGTTGAAGCGCGCTTACGCTAAAACGATTAAACATCAATGGTAGGTAAGGCAGATCACTTCAAACTCCCGCCAGGTGCGGCATCTTTCCACCCTCACCAGTGCAGTAGGTTGATATGGGACGCCCTTCTCCAGGGTCTTCAAACGGAGTTCTAGCGACATCAAACAAACCAAAGCCAGTGTTCAGTGTTCCAGCACCCTTCACCCTGTAGGTACTAAAGCTAAGATTCCTGAACAGATCTGTCCGTCTGGCTGTCGATCTATCTACCAATCCATATACGTGCATCTTTATACATCGAAATATATATATATATATATATATATATATATATATATATATATTGGGGGTGTGTGTGTGTGTGTGTGTGTGTGTGTGTGTGTGTGTGTGTGTGTGTGTGTGTGTGTGTGTGTGTGTGTGTGTGTGTGTGTGTGTGTGTGTGTGTGTGTGTGTGTGTGTGTGTGTGTGTGTGTGTGTGTGTGTGTGTGTGTGTGTGTGTGTGTGTGTGTGTGTGTGTGTGTGTGTGTGTATGCACGTGTATATCTACGTCGGCAGTAACTGGCAGCGAGGAAGCGAGGAAGATACAGAGATAGAGATCGAGATAGGAAGGCAGAGGCAGAGGCAGAGGCAAAGGAAGAGGCAGAGGCACAAGAAGAGAGAGGGGGAATGGGGGGTAATTACAGTAATTAGATAGTTCGTGGCTGATCACCAGGCGGATGATTCCTAATTACATTATTCAAATTTTAGGCATCCTGGCCTTGACGTCAAGGCCAGCGCTGATGGACAAACAACACGCCATCATTTCCCACCAGTGGAGGGACCGGCACTGTCAACTGCATGTGCCTCGTCACAAATAACAGACAGCCTAGACCAGTCCATCTAATTGATTGTGTGGGCTCCGTGAGAACACTTTGCCTTCTTGTGGTCATTGATTGATTACTTGGGCTAAGAACGCGCCGACTACAAGGCCACTTGGCGCGATAGCAGTTTATTCTACTGACCGTGGGTATACGAGGTCTTTATTTGTAGACGATATTGTGTCTCCTCGTCTCGCCCTGTCCTATGCGAGCACGAGACCCACTGGCTTCATTGTCCCTGATTTGTTCGAAACAAGTTCATTCCAGCCTGGTTGTCACTTGTTCGTCAGAAGAAAAAAAAAACAGATTCCTGGATAGTAGTTCATGGCAGGGATTTGAAATGTTCATCTTGTCATGAATTGCACCTTTGAATTATTACACCATTATACCACGTCGATAAGCACTACCTATAAAGTAGTTATTCGACTTTAATGGCACCTCGACCAAACCTATCAAGTAGCCCACAGCTACTTGTTACTAAACTTAGCTAACCATGTTTGGTTAACGCTACATACCATGCACCAAGAGCACGATGGTTGATAGGTACCGAAATACCAGAGATTCAAATCTTAACCTTAGCTGTCATCATTTGCCAGCATTTGCAAGTTTTCCACCAAAATAACATTTTCGCTTGCCTATACTTACTTCAGAAGAGCAACGTTCAATTCACACCATTAGAGTTCATCTAGAATACGAAACCGATACACTGTTATGAGTGCAGTTTATTTGTTTGAAAATCCATTTCTGCCACAGTCAGGCACCTGTGTTTGAACAAATCAGCTCCATCATTTATAATCCCAAGAACCGTGGACTCTTTTACGACGCATTCAACCGTTAGGTTATATAGCGTCGCCAACCTCTGACGCCGACTGGTCGAGAGTGGACTCGGTAAACTGCGTCGGTTGTGAGATTCGAACCCATCTTGCGATCAAGATCAAGAGTCCGACACTCCTCCCAACCGAGCTACTGGGACCCCATGTTAAACGCAAGTAGTCGATATTATACCTGTGACCACGCGATACGAAGTTCAATTTAGCTGTGCTGTGGAGCAGCGCCAACTCAGACGTCACCGTGCCAGCCTCAGGGGTCACCGCACCAATCCAGACGTCATTAGACATCACCAAGGGTCACCGCACCAGTCCAGACGTCATTAGACATCACCAGGGGTCACTGCAATAGTCCAGACGTCATTAGACATCACCAGGCGTCACCACACCAGTCCAAACATCATCAGGCGTCATCGCACCAGTATGAACATCATGAGGCGTCGTCGCACCAGTCCATACGTCATTAGACATCACTGTACTAGACCAGACGTCATCAGTCGCCACTGTACCAGTCAAGGCACCATCGCGCGCCGCCGCCGCCCCGCCGGTCATCAGGCACGCGACCGACAGACGAGCAAAAACAGAGCCGGGCGGCACCGAAGGCGCGGCGCACGCCGACGCCGACGGCCGTTTGACAGGCGACGATGGGCGCTCGTCGCTCACGCGCCACGTCTGGGCACCCGGGAGTGGCGGGTGGCGAGCCCCGGTCGTCGCCCGCCGCCGGCTGCTGCGGAGGCGGCCAGCGGTGGCCCGGCACGGGACACCGCCGGCACGCACGCCTTTGAAGCCGGCGTAATTACGGCCCGCGTCGCTAATCGTTCGACGGCGTGCGTCATAACATCCAAAATAGACCATTAGCTGGCAAATAGAGCAGAAGGCAGGACAGTGTGGCTCTGTCTTCGCCCTGAATTAACGGCCGGTACACGCGGGGCGGCGCGGACACAATGCGGCCGGTATTCGGTTTCGGCTGCGATAGCGGCAGCAGGCGTAATAAATGAACAGCGCATATCAGACTTGCAAAGCGGTCGGCGGACCGGTAGGAATTCTCGGCATGATTGAGTTCGTCCGAGCTCTCCATGCCAGCGTCGCTGGCGGCACATGGCCACCCCCCCCGCAACGCGGATTTGCATACGTTGGTCATTTCAGCTGTATGCATTTCGGTGTTGCAAGGTCGTCCGTGAAAGCTGCCCGTGACGTTAGAAAAAACTGCAGGTGCACTAAAAAAAAGACACGATGTTCCCATGTTCGGCCATGAATTAAAGGGGTGCTGGTATAACGAAGATACAATATCGCAACAATTATACTTGATTACTAATGAAGCTTAGCTGTTAAAATCAAATTATATAGTCATTAATTTTCTGTGCGTCTGTGTGTCTGTGTGTGTGTGTGTGTGTGTGTGTGTGTGTGTGTGTGTGTGTGTGTGTGTGTGTGTGTGTGTGTGTGTGTGTGTGTGTGCGTGCGTGCGTGCGTGCGTGCGTGCGTGCGTGCGTGCGTGCGTGCGTGCGTGCGTGCGTGCGTGCGTGCGTGCGTGCGTGCGTGCGTGCGTGCGTGCGTGCGTGTGCGTGCGTGTGTGTGTGTGTTTCCATGGACCAACCCAGACGTGGGCACCGGATGACCGACCGAGACCGACGCAGTGCTAAAAAAAAACCTAGGTTTTTATATTTTCATTCACCACATGAGCATCCATACTACAAATCCACAACACTTATTGTGTTGTCACATTGTTGTCACAGGAATAACCATCGGTAACTAGCAATCACTGCCAGTAACGTCAACATCCAATGGTAATATTCGGGATGCGGGAGGAGCATCGCGCCCTGTGCGCCTGCGCCTTATGGCGACCTTTGGACCGTGGTTGGTGTTGGGGTCCACTTCTGTTTGATTGGTTGGTGTTGGGGTCCACCCTTGTTAAGCCGTATTGAATCCTGCACAAACAAACGTTCAAATAATGTGCATCTGTTGCTTCAGGTGATGACATGAGCGTCCAGAACATTCAGAGGTACACGAGGAGCAGAACAGACATGCCGGCTAGATTGGAAGAATGTCGACCGGCTAGCTGAAGGCAAAAATATATACAGGGTTCCTGAGTGCTCAGTTTCAGCATGCAGCTTAATTCAGATTGACCACTGACGTTAACCAACAAGCACGCTCCACAACAGTTGCTAGTCTCACTACCTGCCTCTTTAATTATCAAAATACGCACCATCAAAGAACTCACACTTACCGCAATCAACAACTCAAGTCCCCACATTTCGATCCGAGCCCAAGTTAATGATGTTATTAGGATAGCACATCTGTACTTCCAAATTTAAGTCATGGAGTAATCCTTCGCTTAGCGAACGATTACCGCACGAGGTTCGCCGTCGGGCGCATGCTGCCTCGCTTCTCGATCTGATGGTATCTGATGATGATGATGATATCCAGTTCCCGTTCAGATCAGATCTTTTGAAAATAATGTCAAGAAAAACCATATGCAACGTGCTTTCTCATGTTTTCTTAACATTTGGTTTTCCATCAACCGCTATGCAGTGTTCAGTTATCAATTTTTATAAAAATAAAGCAAACGAATTAAATGAAATCGGACAGAATTCGTTCATGAAAAGCTACTTTCTCCTCCAAATAATTTTGTTCTGATTCCTCCAAATGATTCCCCATGTTCCTTGACAAGCTGTTCAAAAAATTGTCTGCACATCAACGGAAACCTTATCTCTCCATCTTTTTATTTCCATTCCTTTAAAGTGGCATAGAACATTGGCAATAATACTGCCTATGCTCCTAAAAACGACACTCTCCCAGTCTGGAAGAAAGTGCTGATCTTAGCTGACCCCTGATTCCTCGCTTATGTTTCCACCGTTGTTTTTATCTCCTTTTTTGGTGCCGAGATAAACGAGAGGGGCTACAGTGCTGTCCATTTCCAGTTCGAGTCTCGAGAATAGTGGGTTCTGTCGCAATGGCACATGCTGCCTTATCACCTGCAAACGTAGCAGCAATTTTCAACAAGTGAAGTATGAAGTGTGTAGGAAACTACAGGCCAGTCAGTTTGACCTCAATAGTTTACAAGGAACTAGAAAATCTGGTTAAACAAAACGTTCAGGTTCATCTTGATAGGCACAACATTTTAAGGGATACTCAACATGGATTTCGAACTCGAAGGTCAACCTATTGGAGTTCATCGATTCATGGTTTACCTAACCTATTTCAGTTCATGGAGTATGTTCCTAAAGGAGTAGACAGTGAAAGCAGGCTGGATGTTCATACATTGCTTTAACCCCATAACTTTACGCCATTTATAGGATAACATGTGCAAGAAGATATATTTCGCCCCATCATATTGCCCAAGATCTCGGAACCTACTGGGCGGATTTCAAAACGGAATAGCTCAAGTGAATTCCTCTGGACTAAGCTACATTTTCGAATTGATGAAAGTTCAAGTTTCGTAACAGTGGAGGCAGGAGACAAAAACAAAATTTGCAAATTAATACAAAGACATTTGGTGTCACATCAAATGAAATCCAATTAAACCAATTAAATGAACATCCGTTCGAGATTCCGCTTCGAAAAGACCAGGATCGGTCATCCTCATTCTCCTCATATTATAATTCGGAGCTGGCCGGACTTCCAAGCTCTTGTACGTCGTTTTCGTCACTTTCAGCCAGTAGTCTCTGCACATATTCCCTGTCAATGCGCGCTTTGTCATCATTCTTCAGAACGCAGTTCCAGCTACGGCTCACCCGTTCAAAGTCCAACTGACCATACACCGTGTACACTGGACAGGCTACGCCGGGAGACCAATTCCAAGATTTCGCTCCCATTCGCTGTAGATCGCCAATGCATACATCGATCCAAGTGATGGCGCACGGCTGGATCGGGAGACGCTGTTGGGCGGGGCTGTCCTTGTGAGCGGCGCCGGCTGGCTCGACGAACGGACTGGGAAATTCTCTCGTCTACTAACTGTTCGTCGCCTCCGAGCATATGATTCAAGCGTACAAATCACCAGTCGTCAGTGAGATGCATCCTGTTCAAAGCCCACCCTGCGGCGGCGAATCGCCACACCGCCACATCTACGTTATGCATCTAGGTTGCAGTGGTAAAACAGCGCTGCCACCTGCGTCGGAGCGAGCAGTCGTCTCTTGTGTCAGATGACAGGTAGGGTGTAATTCATCGAGCATTGTCTTGTCACCTTACCTCATCTCCTACCCCTCATGGATCTGCCTCTGGGAAAACTTCCTGGCTCCGTGACTTCGTTTGATGTACTATATTCGCTTCTCTGAATTCACTCATGTGCATGGTGGGTTTAAATTGTTTTGGTGTGTGCTGAATACTAGTCCCTCATTTAGATCCTCCATCTGTGAATTCCTCATGATTACGTCAGCAGCACAAAATGTGAATGGATATATACTTGCTGCGGCACAGTTCTTATATTCAAATGCTTACAACTTCTTGAAATATCCTACCCATTATTCTTCCCTAGATACGCCACTGATTAATGTGCCAATTGTTCTATTGGCTCTAAAGCATAGAGCAAGGACGTGCCTGTCTATCATGCAGTAACATAATGCAACCAACTTAAATAACAGTAACATAAATTACGTCTGGTAAAACCGGTCACTGTTTCCAATGTTGTCCTTGCCTGAATCTGTGTCTGCCATGATTAGGCCCCAAGTAAGCATTTCCGCAGACAGGCAGGGTAGTATGAGCAGTTTAATTCACAATTATGGTGGCTGAACAGCAAAACATTGCAAATATTGACATGCATGTGCTTTTCTTAAGTCTGTCCAAACAAATAGTGCAATTGCCTCCCAATATTTGCCCATGAAACCACCTCATAAGTTTCCAAACTAAAATTTTCATTCAAAGTAGAAAAAAGTTAGAAGTCAACGAATTTCACGCTCCTACCACAAATGATTAGGGATCGGCGTGCGAAAAAGAACAACGAATCATCAATTGCATACTGCATTATGCACGCAGATCCACTGCACATCACACACTGTATGATTTCACGAATCCAAAGATTATAACCCAAACTCCAAGACTGAGAAGTGTAAATCCGACACGGTGGTGTACTACAGCGCCTGAACAATCCAAGAGCTATGCATTGAGAAACGTGGAGACTTAAGACCAGCGCTTCTCGGGGTATGTGGACAATACTCACCCATTCCAAATCAGACTTGTGCAGTGCAGCTAACCTTTCATCCTCTTCCAAGCGCATGCGCTCGATTTGTCTTCTCGCGCGCACGCGCATACACGCACCAGATCGAGCAAGATGACACGCACTCGCTGCATATCGTGGACCACACACGTCGAGCACGTGGATCATCACCCCGACGCAGCCGGTCTCTGCGACAGTCCCCCGGGGGGGGGCAGACGTTCTGTTGGAACACATTGATGAAAGCCCAGTCGCAGTCGTTCCTCTTCCTCCCTCCGACGCAACCCCGACCCCGGATTCCCATTCCAAACACTTGCCTCTCAACTCGCTCAGCGTCAGCTATCAGCAGGACACGCCACAAAGTAAGCGGCCGCTCAGGTACTGCTCACAATGTCACCAGAGGGCCGGCAACGGCCTCGGCCGGCGTACGTACCCGGTAGTGCTGCAGGATCTTCTCGGTGACGGGCTTGCCGGAGAACCGCTTGCTGGTCGGCATGTCCGGGTCGACGCTGTTGATCTGCAGGTCTGCACACCGGCCGGGTCAAGGAGCCAACGCCAGAGTGGACGGCCGCCGCGCGTCACGTGCTCACACGCCACTCGCGGCACAATTACTCGACGGGCCGCCCGACCAAATCGGCCAGTCGTCCAACTTCCAAGTGTCGTGAGCGGCACAATTCACCAGTTCACGAGTCTGGCGCTGTCGCATCCGGCCGGGTCAGCTGTCAGCCGGGCCGGCCACACCCGTCAGCCGGCCCGGCCATACCCGACAGCCGGCCCGGCCACACCCGTCAGCCGGCCCGGCCACACCCGTCAGCCGGCCCGGCCACACCCGTCAGCCGGCCCGACCACACCCGTCAGCCGGCCCGGCCATACCCGTCAGCCGGCCCGGCCATACCCGTCAGCCGGCCCGGCCATACCCGTCAGCCGCCGGCCCGGGTACACCCGTCAGCTGGCCCGGCCATACCCGTAAGACGGCACGACCGTACCCGTCAGCCGGCCCGGCCATACCCGTCAGCCGCCGCCCCAGCCATACCCGTCAGCCGGCCCGGCCATACCCGTCAGCCGGCCCGGCCATACCCGTCAGCCGGCCCGGCCCGGCCCGGCCATACCCGTCAGCCGGCCCGGCCACACCCGTCAGCCGGCCCGGCCCGGCCATACCCGTCAGCCGGCCCGGCCATACCCGTCAGCCGGCCCGGCCACACCCGTCAGCCGGCCCGGCCACACCCGTCAGCCGGCCCGGCCACACCCGTCAGCCGGCCCCGCTTTCTCAGCACGTCACAATGGGCTGGCCACGCGCGTGTCTCACATGCCGGCGGAGCGTGACCCAGCCGGCAGACGGCCGGCCAGGGCTCGGCCCGGGGCGTGACCCAGCCGTCGGCCCGAAGCGTGACCCAGCCGGCAGACGACCGGCCAGGGCTCGGCCCGGGGCGTGACCCAGCCGTCGGCCCGGAGCGTGACCCAGCCGGGAGACGACCGGCCGTAGCTCGACGGGCCGGCCAGGGCTCGGCCCGGCCGGCCAGACGCGTCGTCAGCCGGGCCAGCTGGTCCGGCACTACGGCCCGCACGTGACGGCTGCTACGGCAAACTGCTGACAAGGCAGCACAGCACGGCAGTACTGACACGGCATGGTGACACGGGGACACGACCGTACTGACACGACATGGTGACACGGGGACACGACCGTACTGACACATGGTGACACGGGGACACGACCGTACTGATACGGCATGGTGACACGGTGACACGACCGTACTGACACGGCACGGTGACACGGGGACACGACCGTACTGACACGGCATGGTGACACGGTGACACGACCGTACCGAAGCAGCATAGTGACAGCGCGGCGTGCTCTGAGCGCACCGTGCCGATGAAAGAGCGGCATGCTCACATACTAACAGAGCAACGTCGTGACAACGTCACAGTGTCAGCACCAGCGACAAATGACAGCGCCGTGGTGGCAGATGCTGCAGTGCCAAGTGGAAGTGACATAGCGACATAGTGGTATTAGTGGCGACTTCGAATCGCTGGCGGGCGACTACGAGCCGTCAGCCGGCCAGGTCGAAGAGGATACACTGCTGCAGCGACTCGGTGATCTCGGCGCCGGGCGCCGACAGCGTGGACATCAGCTCCGCCTTCGGGAAGGTGCCCTGGATACGGTTGCTGAAGTCGGTGAGCCGCTCATAGCCGCGACCTCGGTACACGTACACCTGCCGGCCGGGTCACACGTCAGTCGGGGTCAGCCGAGACGTCCATAGGTCAGCCGAGACTAGTCGAGGTCAACCCAGGTTAGTAGATGTCAATCGATGTCAGTCGAGGTTACTCTCTAGGTCAGTCAGTCAGTGGTGAAGGTCAGCAAAGGACAATGTAAGTTAGTTGAAGTTGGTCGAAAGTAGTCGATGTCAATGGAGGTCAGTGGAGGCCAATGGAAGTTAGTCGGGGTCATTCAAGGTCAGCTGAGGTCCACAGGTTAGGCGAGGCCAGCTCATGTCGGTGCCTGTTTCGCCGGCCTCGCACATCAGCATGCCACACTGTGCGACTGAACCAATGCGTGAACTTTGCAGTAAGTGGCAGGACATCGTTCGCACAGGCTGACGCAGTGGGCTGCCTCGTGGCGAGTTCGATGCACACTTGTACACCATCTGGATGTCGGACTGCATGTGTGCCCCGGCAAGGGTATCAGATACGCATGTCGGCCGTAGCAGGAGCTTCGGCTCTCTTTGATGTGACCCTCAAAGATGCCAGGGCCCTTCCACTGTGTGGGTGGTGACCTACAATCTTAACATGGGACTCTGAACGCCTCCAACGCGTTCCGAGTCTGCATCAGCTTTAGAATTACTGGCTCTCCCAATAATTCCCATCACGTTCCTCCCGTTGCGTTTCAAGTAATGTCATGCAACTACCTAGCCTGTACAACTCGACGATACACGGATGATAATGAAGTCTGGCTGTATAGTGTCCAGGCGCGGTACGGACGACGCACGGCCGGAGACGGGCCGCGCGGCTCGGCGGCCACACGTGCAGTACCTGGCCCCATAGTGGACACGAGGCTCGTGAACCGGCAGCAATCGGGTCTGGTTGGTAGCCGGCACAGACACGCTACTGTCCATTGTCGGCGGTAGGTGCACATGACAGACATGACATGCACACAACAAACGATTCGGCAAATCATAGCGCGTGGGAATGTGAGGTGCACACTCCATGTTTGACAAGGAGCCCCATTTCGGATGTCAAGCGTTCCAGGTTCGGGATCAGCATGTTGAAAAGCAGCCCGCCTCATCGGAACCGACCTGCCTGTGCGGGTATCTCACACGTAATGCCCTACATCGAGCCGCCGAAACACCGCAGATGACCCAGTGCGTGGCCGCTCTTTCGAGCTGGCGGCTACTTCGCAACGTCCATGTCCAAACCCACTGAGCGCGGCATCTCGCATCACGCGGTCCTGGGCTAGCCGACCGACCGGCCTGCGCTACACGGGACACGTGGCCTGACGTCACCAGGCAGTCGGCCAATCACGCACGGCGAGCTGTGGCGCCACGACACATACAGCCCCAACACATCTCTGGACAATGATCAAAACTATTTCATTAGGAACATTATGATTATAACTGGCACAAGTCACAAGTAACTTAATTACTGACTTATTGTAAGAACAAGGACAACTGAAACGCTACAAAGAGCATGTTATTCAGATGACAAAAGCACAGCAATCGGGCTTTGCCGGATGGGTGGGCCGGACCGGGCCGTGTGAACGTGCTTCACTGATATACCGGAAGACACGCGCGTGCTTCGCCCTAGCTGATAATTGACGTGTCCATAGCATCTATTAGTCTGCCAAAGAAAACACGCTTGGAAGCATGCAACCTGTAACCTACCGAAAACAGTCAGCTAATTCGCTTAAACTCCTCAAACTGTGTCTGGTTATTTACTCCATTGAGAGCCAACACGCCGTACCAATTCCAAACACAACCTACAGACGGAGCACGTGGAGCACCGCACGCGACGTCCGTGAGCGCACGGCGCCCGGCCAGCTGACCGTGCTGTGCTCCACCTGACGCTGATTCATGCTCGCCATGCATGCGAGCAGACCGCCACTGCACCTTTTTTTCTTTTTAAATAAATTTAATCCGAGTTGTTGCTGGGGTGGCTTGAGGAACCAGGGTTATATTGCTAAGCAGAGCTTGTTGCGTGAACCCTGGCCCCACCACCCGATCCATGCACTCCAGCTCAACGGCAGAATTTAGACGGGTAGTTTAACGTGACGCCAATGCACCGACACGGCCGCCAGGTAGCCTGCCCCCGGCCTTATCAGGCCAGCTGCCAACTGACACTCCCGGCCTTGGGCTAAATGTGAGCGCGCGAAGCGACTCGAACCCTGTGTTGCCAGTACAGGGGAGACCAGTGCAGGCCAGCGCTCTAACCAACTGAGCTACCGGGGCGGCAGTTAACGCTTCAGGACTGCCTTCTCAGTCCTGAAGCGTTAACTTCGAAACTTTGCAGACCAGGACAATGTGATATGAATGCAATCTTACACATACAACGCTTCAAATTTCGGAGCCGGAGGCAGCCGGCTGGATGCTCGCACCGTCCAGTTCGCGCCGACTTTCAACGACGGGCGAAGGGGCTGCGGGCCGAGTCCCGACAGAAGACGAACACTCACTCAGCTGCCAGCAGCGTGACAACCTTGGTTGGTTGGTTATTGGTTTTACGACACATCGACCGTTGAGTCATGCAGCGTCATCAGTGTGACAACCGGACACTAAGGATACGCACTGCGACCTGACGTCTAATTACAATCAGGAGCCGACAGCGTGTGATGAGAAGGTGGCGAGGCGCCCAATTACGCGCAATTCAGGGGGCGCTACCGATCACCCGGAACACTGATCCGGGACTCGACCCGGGCGACAAGTGTGCGGATCGCAACACCGCGTGTGGATGAGGGCGGTACCGAATATTCTGGCCACATTACGCCACGCCAACAGCGCGAGTGGGTCCGCCAAGAGTTTACGAGAACTTGCGGGGGCAGCTTAATTATTCGGAGCAGGGCGAAAGGGAAGATTAGTTTGCGTTAGGACTCTACTGAACAATGCTGAAAGCGGCATAAGAATTGTATTCATCAGAACCCGGATCCGCCAGTGATCCAATGTCCGCCAATTGACGATGGATGGATCTACTTATGACGAAGACCTAGCTCAACTGCTACCAGACATAAGCTTATCTCGCATAGGATGTCCGCCGTATTCAACAGCATAACTCAGAGGCAACGAATGCGAGACATATCGCAGTCTGTTTAGCAAGTAGAGCTCACACTGTATATATATATATGTGTGTGTGTGTGTGTGTGTGTGTGTGTGTGTGTGTGTGTGTGTGTGTGTGTGTGTGTGTGTGTGTGTGTGTGTGTGTGTGTGTGTGTGTGTGTGTGTGTGTGTGTGTGTGTGTGTGTGTGTGTGTGTGTGTGTGTGTGTGTGTGTGTGTGTGTGTGTGTGTGTGTGTGTGTGTGTGTGTGTGTGTGTGTGTGTGTGTGTGTGTGTGTGTGTGTGTGTGTGTGTGTGTGTGTGTGTGTGTGTGTGTGTGTGTGTGTGTGTGTGTGTGTGTGTGTGTGTGTGTGTGTGTGTGTGTGTGTGTGTGTGTGTGTGTGTGTGTGTGTGTGCGCGCGTGTGTGTGCGCGTGCGTGTGCGTGTGCGTGTGCGTGTGCGTGTGCGTGTGTGTGTGTATGTATGTATGTATGTATGTATGTATGTATGTATGTATGTATGTATGTATGTATGTATGTATGTACGTATGTACGTGTCTGCATGCATGCATGCATGTATATATTGATGGATAGATGAACTAAGGCCCTATTCTGTAGTGCCATATGGTCTTCTTTGGGGCCCTTCGACGCAAATGATAATCAGCCGACCGTTAATATACTAAGTTCTCGCATCTAGCGAGAGCTTACATCTCGAGTCTATCGAGTCCGTCTGCCTAGTCGCAGCGGGAATCGATCGACGGCACAGCATCGGCCCAGACCGGCGGAGCAGACGGGCCGCGACGACACGGTGCATTAGTCCGCCCACCCTGACGGCCGCTCTCCGCCCCCCCCAGCCCGGCCCCGCCGCCGCGCTCAGCAAAAGCTCTTAATGCCATTGACATCACGTGAATGACAATCACGACACTTCTGCTCCAAATGCTCGGCTGCTTCACGGTGCGAGGCGTTAGGTACCGCGGACAGTTGGTGCGCACCGCTTCTGGACTTTATCGCGAACACATTAACGCGGATGCGGCGGGTAGTCGCCAACATGGGGTGAATCATCTATTCAGATTTTGAACTGAATCGAATTTTGATCGTACTGAATATAATTATGATGACAATTGGTTGTGGTTTGGCATATCAGCTATTGGGAGTGCCCGCGCTACCAGTTTTTTTTTACAAGTCGACTTAAAGCTTCTTGTTCACCAACACGCAAAAACAATGGGCATTGTATCTTGGTGCACAGCTTTTCTGGTATGGAAGAAATCATAATCATAAGCAGCAGCCACAATACTCGGTGATATTCTGTATGTATGTGCATTACACCTTGAATAATGCCATTTAGAGGATTCAACACGAGTATCTAGCATGCAAATGCTTGAAATGCTCTATTAATGTTACGCATGCTTGCTGTTGGCTAAACCAATATTTACTTCCAATACCCCTATTTGGCCGAGCTTGTCTTAAAATAACTTTGGTTTCTGGACGGGTGTCGACTTTACTGGATTGTAAAGATAGATGTTTCAAAAAGCCTGTACTTCAGATTCTCTGAGGTTTAAATGAACCGAGATTGTGAATGAGACCTAACTTCACAACTTTGGTTCGTTGAAGGCTTGTCAAGACAAGTCGAAGTACGTACCTTTCGAAACATCGATATTTATGATCCAGCGAATTCCGATAATCGTACAAAAACCAAAGATTTACCTGGCTAGGATGGCTTATCAGAACTACACATTAACAAAACTTGACTTGCCCACCCAATTGTTTCCATAAAATGATAACGCAAGTGTAACTTATACATTTCAAGTAGCAACATAGAATAGCACACATTACTTCACGAACCACAACGGACTACAGTTGAGTTTCAACGTGTCCGGATTGGAAGGGCTTCTCTAGCGCGGATGGCGTCGGAGGCGATCACGAATTGCCAATCCGTGCTATCGTGTAGTAGCTGGTAGATCAAGCCATATCAATACCACTTCCACAAAACCTTACCACCTGCACACCGCCGCTATATATACATATATATATATATATATATATATATATATATATATATATATATATATATATATATATATATATATATATATATATATATATATATATATATATATATATATATATATATATATATATATATATATATATATATATATATATATATATATATATATATATATATATATATATATATATATATATATATATATATATATATATATATATATATATATATATATATATATATATATATATATATATACATACATACATCTACATACATCATTTGCGCCTGCCACAGCTGGCGGCCGTCGGTGGTTGTTTTACGACAGCATGTTACGACACCATGTCACACCATGTCACGACACCATGGGGGCGTGCATGTCACGACGCCGGCCGCCTGTCCGTCGCCCACCTTGTTCTGCAGGAACGCGGGAAACCCCCGGCCGTAGAAGGCGACCCTGAAGTAGCCGGGCGACGGTCGGATCTCGCCCATGATCTTGACGTAGAAACGCGACATGCGCTGCAGGATCTCGCTCAGCTTGTTGTACTCGAAGGTGTCCTCCTCGTACTGGTCAGCCAGCTCCTTGCAGAGCTGCAGCGAAGCCTCCCACAGCTGGGGGAGGGGGGAGTGATTGTTTAGACGTGCCGGACCATAAAGGTCATTCACGCCTGCCACCGCTGGCGGCCGTCGGTGGTTGTTGGTTTTACGAGGCGACTATTTTGCGCCATACAGCGTCGCCAATCTCTCACGCCGATTGGTTGATTGATTGATTATTTGGGCTTAAGGGCGCGTGGACTACTAATCACGCCGATTGGTCTCGGGCGAAGAATTGCGATTGGTGGAACCCGAACCCACAGCATTTCGTTTGGAACACGGCACCTTACCTCTAGATTACTCGCAATCATAGTTGCATATATTTCCCGATCGGTTGCGGGCACGCTCGCTATAGGCCTTTGAGATCCAAGTAGAAAAAAACGCATAACACACTTCAGATTATGTTGTCCACCAATCGCCTCTCTCCTTGAGACACACCAGTCCTTTTGACACGTCTATAGGTAGCAAGATATACACAGGTAAGTAGCGTAAAATGCCTTGCGGGAACGAAAGAGACCAGGCGGATGACGAGCGATTCGCAGTAAGTTGCATTTCCACAAATTTGGAAGCGATAGATGATAGCGATAGATTAGATGCTATTTAGCACCTGCGGTAAATCTTGCTAAATTTCGCAGCTCTGCAAACGCAGTAATAACCCAGGTATTAAAGTCGTGGCATGTGGCATAACATTGTGCGTACTCTGAACGGGCCCAATACCAAACATCACTTTATTACGTCCTACCTCATCCCATAAGCGTTGACAGCAAAACACAACGCGAAATACTGGCATTCTGCGCCGCAGATACTGTGTTGTTCAGAAGTCTTATTGGATGCACGTACCAGGACTCAAGATACAATACTCATCAAATGGGAGGAGTCAGAATCTCGCTAGTTAAAACGTAAAACTTTTAGATGTACGTAGATGTATATAATGTAGCTACATTTTCATACATATTCCGCGAAGGAATCAGACTTGGATTTGAGTGTGGCTTTACGACACACTCAGCAGCTGCGGCCATATGGCGTCGCGAGGAATCAGACTAAAATACTGGCCAACAAAGGGTCAGGGTAGGTCCAAGACAAGACGTCGAGGCACAAAGGTACATGATGACGGAGGCTCATCTATGGCAGATTCTAAAATTGACAGATGGTCAGGGAACCATGCTGAAGACAGCGGACATCCCAAGGAAGACGCTAGGTCTGGCGTAAACGGGGAATCATGCCAAACACGGCCGTGCTCCAAGAGTCGGTCCCAGAGCTCGCAAAGATGCATCGCCCAATAACCGCAGCTGAGTGGTGCAGGGCGAATATCAGCACAAGGCATTTGGGTTCGCACCGGGAGTGAGTGGTAGCGTTGGCGCATATCATTTTATAGAGAAAATGATCTCTACGATACAACACATCCTCAAAACTATCACTTTTCGGTGCCGGTACAGATCCATACCGGCCCGTTAAACCTGATATAAATACATACACACACATATATATACATATATATATATATATATATATATATATATATATATATATATATATATATATATATATATATATATATATGTATATATATATACGCGCGGTTGAGACGTGTCGGGTGTTATTCCGGGAGAGGTGGGTCAGCGCTGGGCCTCGCGTTGTGGCCGTCGCTGGCTGTGCCGTCGCCTGTGCACTTGTGTGCGTTGGCTGTCGTTGGCAGGCGGGATGGGTCTGTTCGATCGACTTGGATACTGTCTGACGCGTGATGTCTAGTGGCCTGGGTGTCTGCGGCGCTTTTATGCGGTGCATGCCCATTTTCATATATATATATATATATATATATATATATATATATATATATATATATATGAAAATGTATATATGTATATATGAAAATGTATATATGTATAAAATGTATATATGTATATATATGAAAATAATTATATATATATATATATATATATATATATATATATATATATATATATATATTTTTTTTTTTTTTATTTTTATATGAAAATGGGCATGCACCGCATAAAAGCGCCGCAGACACCCAGGCCACTAGACATCACGCGTCCAAGTCGATCGAACAGACCCATCCCACCTGCCAACGACAGCCAACGCACACAAGTGCACAGGCGACGGCACAGCCAGCGACGGCCACAACGCGAGGCCCAGCGCTGACCCACCTCTCCCGGAATAACACCCGACACGTCTCAACCGCGCGTCCTCGGGGCCCGACGAGCGTCCGGTCGCACCGGGCCACCACCTACATTTCCCTTGTCGAAGTGGTCGACGATGTCGTAGTAGAGCGCCTCCTTCATCGACCGGTGCGTGTCGAGGTGCGGGTAGGTGGTGTGTCGCAGCAGCGCCGGCAGCGGCTCGTCCGACCACTCCAGCTGCTCGGCGTGCAGCTGCCGGCCGCGTCGTCGTCAGCCCGGCGTGACGTCACACACAGAGCGCGCGCCCGCACGTCCACGTAACGTACACACGGCAGGAGCCGGGTCCGGCGCGACAAGATGCAGCCGCGGTCACGGTCGGTGGCAAAAGCGCACGGGTCGAGAAAATGGTGTTTGGTTCATTGTCGTTCTCGACGTTGGCATGGAAAAGTTTGGAATCACACTTTTGCTTGCCTGCCCCCACAAAGCTGCAATCCAGTTTCTAGAGCCGCGGATGGTTTTTGCACAACACTAAATATTCTATTTGAATTGTCTACATCGGCGTTTGCCGGGTGCAATGATACTTCCATATACAAATATTTGTAGCAGTCATGCAAGTGGGAGCGGCACTGATCTCATCTATGGGCAAGACCGTCAACAGTTTTGGCGTATATGAACATGGCATCATGAACTTCATGAACACAATGAATGAACTCCATCATGAACACAAGTGTCATCGTGTACAGGGTGAGCGCCATGCAAATATGCAAGTAGGCAATCTCCAACATGGCTCACTTTCACTGAAAGAACATTTTCTCCCTTGAGATAACATTTCAATGTTGACATACATTGGGGGAACGAAATCGCCTCATCATTATAATGCTAAGTTAGTATTTTTCTCGTTTACAGCACATTGACAGCTGCTATAAAAATGTATGGTGTTATGATGAGCATTCCTAACATTCCGGACGCCTCCAAATTATTCTGCACTAACATAGATTACGCAGCCTGAAGACAATTTGTCCCCAATAAAAGAGGATACAAACATCATGTCTGACACCAGGTTTGTGTATCCTTCAAACTTCCTGTGACAATTATTGTCCAACCCACACCATCTCTGCCTTCCACACCAAAGGCCGGCCAGCAGATTGCAGGCACATGGGCGTCCGGTCTGTACCTTCAAAGTGAAACCGGCCTCGATGAAGTTGTTCGCACTGAGATGAAGTGTACGGAGCTTGTGCAGGTACCGGATGTACATCTCCTGGCAGTTGATCTCGCTGTAGAAGTGCTGAAACGTTCATACACCGACGGTGATTTAGGCCAGTCCGCTCTGCAGTATACCTGGGCTCCTACTCCCCGGAAGGACCCCGCCCCCACCACATCACAAATGCACAAACACACACGTCAGACGAGTCCAACCAAACCTAAGAACTCACTCGGTTGCATCCGAAGCGGACTGCACCGGTTGTGAAGAGCTCAAAGCTGAAAACCCACAATAATAATGGAATCAAGCCTACAATTAGGAATTAAAAATCAACCGCGGGGTGGCGGTCTACACCCTCACACCGTTCGCCAGCATAGACCTGTCATTTGGTAACTTCCAGTCACTCCAATACCGGATCCAATTCGGAGACAGTCGCGTCCCACCGCGGCCAAAGGGCGGTCCAATTACCGGCGGCGTCCTGAGGCCGTGTCCGCGTCAAAGGGCCACGGGACGCGGGCCTGTCGCGCACTGTCAACTGAGCCGTCACCGCCGGCGACAACGGCGGTGCGGATCCACCTCTGCCGCTGTGGTTCTGCACCGACTCGGCACCAAGGACACGGCGCGATCACGAGCGGTGCCTCAATGGCGTGTCCGAGGATAGAGGTTGGCTTGGACGGTGAAACATCCATAGCAGCGGAATATATCACACAGGATGACTGCACGATATGGAGCTGCAGTTTAATAACACCGCGTCTCAGCTACGTAATACGTCATCCCGGCTGAACAATACGGCGTCCGGGCTGAGTGATACGGTGTGCCAACTGAGTGATACGTCGGCCCAGCTGAGTGATACAGCGTCCCAGCTGAGTGATACGGTGTGCCAACTGAGTGATACGGCGTCCCAGCTGAGTGATACGACGCCCCAGCTGAGTGATACGGTGTGCCAACTGAATGATACGGCGTCCCAGCTGAGTGATACGACGCCCCAGCTGAGTGATACGGTGTGCCAACTGAGTGATACGGCGTCCCAGCTGAGTGATACGACGCCCCAGCTGAGTGATACGGTGTGCCAACTGAGTGATACGGCGTCCCAGCTGAGTGATACAGCGTCCCAGCTGAGTGCTACGACGTCCCAGCTGAGTGTTACGACGTCCCAGCTGAGTGCTACGGCGTCCCAGCTGAGCGATACAGCGTCCCAGCCGAGTGATACAGCGTCCCAGCTGAGTGATACGACGTCCCAGCTGAGTGCTACGACGTCCCAGCTGAGTGATACGACGTCCCAGTTGGGTGATACGATGCCCCAGCTGGGTGATACAGCGTCCCAGCTGAGTGCTACGACGTCCCAGCTGAGTGATACGACACCCAAGCTGAGTGATACGATGCCCCAGCTGGGTGATGCGGCGTCCACACCGGGTGATGATTCGCATCGTCTCAGTGACACGGCGTCCCGGGTGGGTGACACGTCACCCTAGCTGAGTGATACGGCAGTGATACGGCGGTTTAACTGTGATACAGTGTCCCAGTTGGGGGATATGACGTGCCAACTAGAAAATATTGCTATTATGCATTGTTGTGACGATTATTAAGTGTTACCAGCGAACCAGTCCAGAGTTGAGAGAAGAGGGAGCCGAACGAGAGCCGAATGGCAGCCGAACGCGAGCCGAGCGGGAGCAGAGCGGGAGCCGAGCGGGAGCCGAGCGGGAGCCAAACGGGAGCCAAGAGGGAGCCGAAAGTGAGTCGATAGGGAGTCGATAGGGAGCCGAGAGAAAGCCGAGAGGAAACCCACAGGAAGTCCAAGGGCACATATAGGGAGCTAAGAGGGAGCTAAGAGGGAGCCGAAAGGGAGCCGAAAGGGAGCCGAAAGGGAGCTCACAGTGAGCCCAAAGGGAGCCGAGAGTGATCGTGTTGCTGGCTCGTTACGGTGCGTACTGACCACGCTACACATCCAGTTAGTCATTTGGACTTCAGGGCGCTTCGACCAGAGTGGCTCATTCGCGCCCACACGCTATACATCCACCAGACATGAAAGAAAACAAGGTGCCCGTTTGCAGTCAGAAAGACGAATGCACTAGCAAACGGATGCTCCGTGGGCCGGGGAGGAGGGACGGCGGACGGGAGGTGAGAGGAGCCGAGGGACAGCCGACGCCGCTCACCAGAAGGTTGACGGTGCAGCTCATCTTGTTCTCCACGTTCTCGTCGCGCATGATGGAACGGTACTCCAGCAGTCGCTCCATCAGCCGTGTCACCGTCTCGACGAACAGGAGGCCCTGCCGGAAGCGCGACCGCATCAGACAGGTGGTCAGTCCGTCAGGGACGCGGCATGTGAGGGGCGTGGTCCGACAAAGGTTGTCCACTAGGGCTGTGCTCCGTCAGGGACGCGGCATGTCAGGGTGTGCGTGTGATTAAGGTTTTAGGGCGTATCGACCATGGTAGAGGTGGTCTGTCAGGGACGGGGTAATTCCGGGATGTGGTCCGTCAGGGACGCGGCATGTCAGGGGCTTGGTCCGACAAAGAGGCTGTCCGTCAGGGACGCGATACGCCAAGGAGATGGTCCGTCAGGGACGGTGTAAGTCCGGGATGTGGTATGTCGGGGATGTGGCATGTCGGGGACACGGTATGTCAGGGGCGCGGGCCGACAAAGAGGCTGTCAGTCGGGGAGGTGGCCTGTCAGGGACGCGGCATGTCCGGGATTGCCCGTCAGGGACGGGGCAAGTCATGGAGGCGGTCCGTCGCGGAGCTGGACCGTCAGGAAGATAATCCGGCAAGGCGCTCGTCCGTCAGGAAGGTGACCCGACAAGGTTCAACGGCAACGAGGTGATCAACAAGGTTATCAACGAGGTAATCTGCCCCGTCAACGAGATGATGGATCATATGGGTACCAAAGGTCCCGGGTTGGACTCTAGCGCCACTCAGGACATTTCCCAATCCCGCGGCCCACCGGCGAAACAGTGTGGGCGGCGCCATTAGCCGTGAATGTGCATAAAGTGTGTCGTGAACCAACCAATAAACAAACAAGAGATGACGGATCAGGGACGTGGTCCGTCAGAGAGGTGATCTATCGGGGAGACGGTACATCAGGGAGACGGTACATCAGGGAGGTAATCCGGCAGCGAGGTGGTTGGTCAAGGTGGTCGGGCAGGAAGGAGAGGGTAATCCACCAGGGGAGTGATTCGTCAGGGAGGGTTGTCGGATTCGTCAGGTAAGCAAGGGTGATTCTTCAGATAGGTAGTAGAGGGTATTCCTGTTTGGAAAAGGATAAATCTTCAGGACGGCACTGTTCCTCAGAAAGGGAAGGGTGGTCCCTTCAGGAGAGCGCGGTTCCTCAGTAACGGAGGGCTGGTCCCTTCAGGAGAGCGCGGTTCCTCAGTAACGGAGGGCTGGTCCCTTCAGGAGAGCGCAGTACCTCAGTAAGGGAGGGGAGGTCCCTCCAGGAGAGCGTGGTACCTTAGTACGGGAGGGGTGGTCCCTTCAGGAGATCGCGATTCCTCGGAAAGGGAAGGGTGGTCCCTTCAGGAGAGCGCGGTTCCTCAGTAACGGAGGGCTGGTCCCTTCAGGAGAGCGCGGTTCCTCAGTAACGGAGGGCTGGTCCCTTCAGGAGAGCGCAGTACCTCAGTAAGGGAGGGGAGGTCCCTCCAGGAGAGCGTGGTACCTTAGTACGGGAGGGGTGGTCCCTTCAGGAGATCGCGATTCCTCGGAAAGGGAAGGGTGGTCCCTCGGGAGGGGAGGGTGATCCGCCAGTGACGGCGATGTATCAGGGAAGGGAATCCGTCGGGGATTACCCGTCAGATAAGGCGAGCCGCCGCGCTGAGAGCGGCATCATCTGCCGGCCTTGATTTTATTATTGCACATCTGTAGATCATCATTACATTACCATTACAATTAGAGGACGCAACGTAGTTCACCATCAGCAGCGGTGCGTCCTGAGTGAGCAAGAGCGCAATGCATCATACCACACAGGCGCATTACAAACCAGACGTTCAGAGTTTCCAAATGAGGATAACTTCACTCCGTTTGGTCGACCACTGCCAACTGTGCGACACACACTGGCTTCGACACTAGATATTTGTCCGCTGAGTGGAATGGCTAAAGCGCGTCGCCTCTGGCGGCTCGAATAATTATGATAAGCTATTCGGGAGTCGGAGTGCACCCAAATTCGGCAGCGATCAAGTATAATCAAATCAATGCCACCAACTGGAGGTGAAAACACCTCGGAAATCCCAAAAACAGACCCGTCCACGCAGACAATAAAAGATAAGAGGCACTCAAAATGTACGTAAAAGCCGCGGTCTGGCTAAAAACACCCCAAACACTGGGCCTGACCAAGTCAGCACAAACAAATTACCAGCCGACCACAGGGCGAGCGGGCTCAAACAAAAGGGGCGGCAAAACTCGGCGGCCGAAAATCGTTTGGGACGCCGAGACAGATAGACAGACAGACAGACAGACTTACTGAGGTCATCCACAATTGACTCGTGGCTATTGTGACATCGCGTCAAATGGCCGGGACGGTACACTCGCCCAATACGGGTCCACGACACTGCGGAGGCACGGCCGCGTGGGCCAGAGACATGACCGAGACACGTCCGAGACGGCTCCGAGACGGCCCCGAGACATGGCCGAGACACGTCCGAGACTGGCCCGAGACGGTCCAGAGACACGGGCGAGACACGTCCGAGACGGCTCCGAGACGGTCCAAAGATACGGCCGAGACGGGTCTGAGACACCGACCGTCGTAACCCGCCGATACCGGTCCGAGACAGTCTCGAGATACGACCGAGACATGTCACGTCTCAACATCACGCTACTACAAGTCCGAGACACGCTAGAGGCAGATCCGATGCAGGCCCATGACAGACTCACGACAATCCAGACACGCACTCGAAACACACCGACACACCCGAGACACGAGGGACCGCGGCTGTCAGCGGCACATGTCTCCATGTCACGGTAGGACCCGACACGTATGCCCGAGGCACGGGAGACCACGGCTGTCGGCGACACATGCTTCCATGTCACGGTAGGACCAGACACGTACGCCCGAGACACGAGGGACCGTGGCTGCCAGCGGCTCGTGCTTCCCTGCCATGGTAGATCTCGGTCCGCGTGTGGCACAATAAGCCGGGACGTTGAGGAGTGTTGTCGCAGGTCGATACACCGGTGGTTGTTGGTTTTTACGACACATTGACCGTTGAGTCACGTAGCGTCGCCAATCTCTCACACCGATTGGCCGCGGGCGAAGAGTAGCGACAGGTGAGACTCGAACCCACACCCTTTCGATTGTGAGACGTGCAGCTTACCCCTAAATTACTCGTCCTCAGGTCGATACACCAGCCCATCGCGTCAGCGATGCGCTCTCAAGACGTCACGTTATCTCCTGGCCGGCGTGGCATTGTCCTCTAGAACGTCATTTCGATGTTTTGGATGAACTGCGCGCTTACTGAGGCAGGCACATGTTTTACCACATGAAAGTCGTCGTGGAGGCCGAAGAACATTTATAATCGGATATTTTCTTCCTCCCCAGACCGAAACACGTGATATATTATCGAACACCATTGTCAAAACTCAGCTTAATGACGATCTGTGGCTCGGGTGAAGTCCCACTGCAATCGGCATGCGAATCGACTTGATGGTCGATAACTATGAAGTACAGCTGCCCACCTGTTCGCGCATGCTGCTGTGGTTCTGGCAGTGGTCGATCATCTTGTTTCGGAACACCTCCAGGTAGTACCCGTCGCCGCGGCCGCCTTCCACCAGGTGGTCCAGCTTGTTGATCATCTCGTACTCGAACTGCGAGCAACGGCGACGTTTGTCAACGGCGATGGCGGCGCGCGCCCGCTGTGTACCGACCCACGCGCCCGCTGTGTACCGACCCACGTGCCCGCTCTGTGCCGACCCACGTGCCCGCTCTGTGCCGACCCACGCGCCCGCCCTGTACCGACCCACGCACCCACTCTGTACCGACCCACGTGCCCGCTGTGTACCGACCCACGCGCCCGCTGTGTACCGACCCACGCGCCCGCTGTGTACCGACCCAGCGCGCCCGCTCTGTACCGACCCACGCGCCCGCTCTGTGCCGACCCACGCGCCCGCCCTGTACCGACCCACGCACCCACTCTGTACCGACCCACGCGCCCGCTCTGTGCCGACCCACGCGCCCGCCCTGTACCGACCCACGCACCCACTCTGTACCGACCCACGCGCCCGCTCTGTGCCGACCCACGCGCCTGCTCTGTACCGACACACGCACCCACTCTGTACCGACCCACGCGCCCGTCTGTGCCGACCCACGCGCCTGCTCTGTACCGACACACGCACCCACTCTGTACCGACCCACGCGCCCACTCTGTACCGACCCACGCGCCTGCTCTGTACCGACACACGCACCCACTCTGTACCGACCCACGCGCCCACTCTGTACCGACCCACGCGCCCGCTCTGTGCCGACCCACGCGCCTGCTCTGTACCGACACACGCACCCACTCTGTACCGACCCACGCGCCCACTCTGTACCGACCCACGCGCCCGCTCTGTGCCGACCCACGCGCCTGCTCTGTACCGACACACGCACCAACTCTGTACCGACCCACGCGCCCGTCTGTGCCGACCCACGCGCCTGCTCTGTACCGACACACGCACCCACTCTGTACCGACCCACGCGCCCACTCTGTACCGACCCACGCGCCCGTCTGTGCCGACCCACGCGCCTGCTCTGTACCGACACACGCATCCACTCTGTACCGACCCACGCGCCCGCCCTGTACCGACCCACGCATCCACTCTGTACCGACCCACGCGCCCGCTCTGTACCGCCCACGCGCCTTGGCCAGACGGGAGCGCGCCGCTGGAGAGTGACACCGGCACAACTCGGGCTCATCTCAGCCAGTAACCATTCTGCGGTCAACACGAACCGTGCGGCTGTATCGATGTGAACACGTGATACGCAATATGAATACATAAATGGTGTGCACTGTTGTCGGTTGCATGGGCGCTAATTGCAGCTGCTACAATTAGCTCAAATGACAGACTTCATCGCCTCAACAAGTTCACCATTGAAATGTTTCACTGTCGGTTCTGACAAAAGGGTTTAGAAGCGGAGAGCAAACGATAATAAGCAAACTAAACTCAGTTTTACTTGTACATGGGCTGCGATAACTCCACCAATGGTATGGATAACATTCAGACTTGCAAGCTAGTTCGCAGTTAGAGCATACTTTCCTCAAAAAGTCAGAACACAATGAAGCGATCTTCATACGACATAGTTGGCTAAGGAGGCCTTACAGAGCTTGAACTGCATGCTCCTCCCACATCAGGACAAGGGCTTTCAGTCAGAAAAAAGGTGCAACTCTAGAGAGGTGGACAATGATCATGTGAAGATGTAGGCATGACAGAGAGCAATGTGTGCCACTAAATGCATTTTGTTGTGGGGAATGGGAGGGAACAGCTATGCAGATCATATGTTAAGCTGCGGAGAATGAACCCAAAGAGGCTCAAACCCGCTGCATCTGGCGAACCTAAGAGCATAGACTGCACAAAGCATTGGAAGAACCCAAGAAAACACACTTCACAAAGTTATCCCACAGTTGCGACAGCATGTCGCAGCAGCCCACCTCCATGAAGTGGGCGCCCCGGACCCCAAAACAGTGTCACAGCAACACACCTCCCTGACGTGGGCGCCCCGGACCCCAACACAGTGGCGCAGCGACACACCTCCCTGAAGTGGGCGCCCCGGACCCCAACACAGTGTCGCAGCAGCCCACCTCCCTGAAGTGGGCGCCCCGGATCCCAACACAGTGTCGCAGCGACACACCTCCCTGAAGTGGGCGCCACTGACCCCAACACAGTGTCGCAGCAACACACCTCCCTGAAGTGGGCGCCCCGGACCCCAACACAGTGGCGCAGCAGCCCACCTCCCTGAAGTGGGCGCCCCGGACCCAAACACAGTGTCGCAGCGACACACGTCCCTTTAAGTGGGCGCCCCGGACCCCAACACAGTGTCGCGGCAACACACCTCCCTGAAGTTGCACTTGCTGGCGCACGCTTGTCGCTTTGTGTCGTTGTACTCGGCGCCGGGCTCGACGGGCGAGTAGAACTCGCACTGCATCATGTCGAAGAAGAGCGGGATGGTCATGGCCCGCAGCTCCGAGTCGGGCACCAGCGTCATCTCCAGGAACGGCCCCACCAGCGACGGCACGAACTGGATCTTGTGGTGACCTGTCCGGCGGACGTCACACGTCAGGAGCCGGCGAGGGGCCACGTAGGGAGCCGGCGAGGGGGCACGTGGGGAGCCGGCGAGGGGGCACGTAGGGAGCCGGCGAGGGGGCACGTGGGGAGCAAGCGAGGGGACACGTCAGGAGCCGGCCAAAGGACACGTGGGGAGCCGGCGAGGGGAAACACGTCGGGAGCAGGCCAGGGGAAACACGTCGGGAGCAGACAAGGGGAAACACGTCGGGAGCAGACAAGGGGAAACACGTCGGGAGCCGGCGAGGGGACACGTCAGGAGCAGGCGAAGGGGTACGTTGGGAGCCGGCGAGGGGACACGTCAGGAGCCGGCGAGGGAGCACGTGGGCAGCCGGCGAGGGGGCACGTCAGGAGCCGGCGAGGGGACACGAGTCGAGTCAACCCGACCGTCAGATGGCATACATCAGGACCTGGCCATGCACGCAAGTCGAGTGCCAGCCGCCCATCAAGAGCGGCACCGGCCGGGCTGGCTGACATCGGTCAGGGTACGCCAGGTGTCTGTGCAGCAGCAGTGCAGTCGTCCCGCAGTCCCGGATTGAACATCGGGCACTATGTGGGGAATATATCCCGCTGGCATACGACATGCGAGCAGGCGCATGCCCTGATTCGTTGGTTACTTGGGCTTAAGGGCGCATCGACTGCGAGGGTCATACAGCGCCCATAGGTGCATAACCTGACGATATCAGCATGCGCCCACTGGAGTGAATTGTTTGCATTCTCCACCCTCCATCCTTTATTAGGCTCTTTTTCGACGCCTCCAACCGCTAGGTTATATAGCATCGCCGACCTCTCACGCCGATTCGTTGCGAGTGGACTCGGTAACACTGTCGGCTGTAAGATTCGAATCCACGATCTTGCGATCAAGAGTCCGACACTCTACCAACTGAGCTACCGCCCCTCCCCTCCATCGTCCATTCCTAACGCAACATCGCTCATTTCAAATTGAAGAGTTGAGTTGAAATCGGACCTAATTTAATCGTTTTGCACTGAAATGAATCGGATTGTGAGACTTGAACTTTATGATAAATATAGCAACGCACACATGCCAAAACTGTCACATTTTCTTACAAATACCAGACTATGATCACGGTGTGCCAGGTACCACGCTTCTCACAGCAACAGCACCCTAGCCGCCACGTACCGAGACTGATCCACATGGTGCAGATCTCCTGAGCTGTGGTCTTGCGCATGTCCTTATAGCGAGCCAGAAGTCGGGTCCTCTTGCTCGCTGAGAAGTTCTCCAATTGAAGCGGACTCTGGGGGAGTTGGACGGAGGTGTCACAGAATGCGCAACGTGTTTACTCCACTGAAGTCTCCCTACTTTGCCGGCATTTTGTAGGGTGCTTCTGTGGAGCTTGTTGTGGTGGATTGGTACCCTAGCGCGCCGACCACCTACTTGAGTAATTCTGCGCCAATTTTCTGTGAAGCTTCACACTTGCTATTGACGAAGTTGCTTTCCGAAAAAGTGATCTTAGATGAGAGCCGATGTTTTGCCTTTTACGGCCCTATGCAAGTCACCCAGCTTACGACGCAACTTCTCCAATTTGGACCATACAACCGAACTGAAGCATCTAAGAAAAGCATCCCGGGAGAGAAATAAACAGACGAAGTGACTCATCAGGGGGACGTAAAGTCAAACAAAACAAAGGTAACAGGGCTGACATCCCAGGGCCATTACATCCAAGTGGCACAGACAGGCCCGAGGTGGACTGAAATGGGGATCACGCGGGCGTTCAACATGGTGTCGCCAAACGCCACACATAGTGGTCATCAAATTTAGCATCTGTTCGAAGCCACGAAGCATCACGACAGGAGACTGGAGCAGCACGGTCATGACGCCGATCAATATACGGAACAGAACGAGCAATGTCGCGGTCAAATTACTGACCGATTAGTTCATACTTTGGTCTTCAGGACAAAACAGCTTCATTGTAATGTTATACAGCGCTATATGTAAATAGTGGCTATACAGCACCTAAGATTAGAACTAATACAAAAAAGTATAGGATAACTGCGAAGACGCAGTGGTTACGTCATCCCGGAACATGAAAAACACCGAACGACAGCGCAGTGACGCACAAACGTCAGCCGTCGACAGGGCGCAGTGACAACGCAGTGACGCACAAACGCCAGACGTCGACATGGCGCAGTGACAACGCAGTGACGCACAAACGCCGGCCGTCGGCGGGGCGCAGTGACAACGCGGTGACGTACAAACGCCCGCCGTCGGCACGGTTGCAACAGCTCACGAAGCGGCTATGGAATGATCCACATGACCGGCTGGCAGCTGGCGGGACGCGCCCACACTACGTCGAGCTGGATGCCCTCAGGACTGCCCAGGAGTGGATGGAGAGCCAGTCCAGAGCGGGACTGCGTCAACGCTGCTCCGGGGAGCACGGACAACCAGATCAGAGTCGGACGGTGGCCGTCAACAATACTCAAAGCTGAACAGCTTAACGACCTCGCGGGCGTGTGACGTTCAATGATGTTCAGACCACTGGCAGGCGATTCACCTCACAACGGTGGTTTGTCGGCCGAAGACACCGGCACCGTGTGCTTACTTTGCTGTGGCTCACCGCGCAATGCTACACTTTTCGTCAACGAAAACATACAAGGCGAACGATCACTCTGGTGGTGACTACTGCCTTTACGACGCCTCGACCGTTGTGTCACAATGCATCGCCAATCGCTCACGGCGATTGGTCGCAGGCGAAAAATAGCGACAGGTGGCACTCGAACCCACAACCTTTCAGTTTGGAGAGAGCACCCCATCCTTGGAATATTCGCCTCCCCTTCCAGATGAATAGATATCAATGTGTTGTGTATTCGTCTCGTATATGGGCTACTACCGTGCTTCCCCTCGAGGTGATGTTAATGCACACGCTGCAACGCAGCAAACATACTTTATCGTTATTGCTGGTAACCTGGGCTCATAAAAATCGACTGCTTATGCTGATAGCGAATGCATAGCACGATGAAAGCTAACCAGGCATGTCAAACATTGGTGTGATTTGCACATGCTTGGACCGTAGTAGTATCGATGAAAACCATCACAAAAACACAGGGGGAGGGGTCCCGGATTCACAGGCTGCACCAGCGTCCAAGTTGTAAGGTTGAAACAATTTTTTTTAATTAGGTGTGAGATGTCGAAAGAAGCACAGTACGATGTAGAAACTTGTCATGGAATTAGTGTCCTTTAAAAGGATTTTGATGTCATTCGGACTCAAGTTTTAGCCAGTGGTTTAGATACTTATGGCTGTACCTTTACCATTTGTTTCAAGATTAATAATTTAGCAAGAATAATGCCAATGCTATAAACTGGTATTGGACGCCATATCACATTATAAGTATTATGCTTACCTGCAATTACGTTGCGAAATGTTCGTGTATCACCATTCCCTATCGGGAGCATGCACATGCTACTTATGAGCGAGATAGTGTTAGAACGGAAACACGAAGACTTCAATACGCCTTATCGTGCATCAAGGAGCAGGATGTCCGTACCTCTCGTAGACGGATGTAGATTGAGTGTTCATAAAGTGGTATATTCCACCATATTCAACGAATAATGTATCACTGCCACGTCGCATACGGGGATGGCGGCGGACCGACACGCCCGTCGGCGACCAAGTCCGACTGCCTCAGCGACCAAGTCCGACGGCTCAGGCAACTAACGCCGACACGCGACAACAAAGCGCGTCGCTGCTCCAAAAAACACAGCCGTGGAAGTCTGCGACAGGAAACGCATTAAAACACGCAACTCCGCAGTCAGATACGGTGTTTGTGCCGGGCGCGCGCAGACGCCCAATTACGGTGTGCAGCGGCCGGAGACAATAGCAGTCGGGGCTCTCCCGCCGGCCGTGCGACGCCGCGCACCCCTGCCCCCCCCCCGTCGTCGTGCCACCCAGCCCACATACGTACCGCCAAGAGCCGCGGGGCCGTCGCCGACCAACACCCGCGCCGCACGCCCACCTGAGTGAGGAAGCCGATGGCGCAGTGGAAGAAGTTGTTCCAGATCTGGTTCTCGAACGGCTCCAGGAACCGGTCGCGGATCGTGTGCGAGAACAATCGCAGCGACTTGAGAATGACGCTGAGGCGGAACAAAGCAGACATCATTAGAGACGCGCACCTGCGGGTCGTCCGCCGGTGACATCAATCGCCGCCTTCAGACCACTCTGACGCAACCGAGCCTAGCCGGATGTTCACCGAGCTGGAATATAGCACGTTGGGCTACTCAGCGCGGAGGCGTACAGGTGCAGACGATCGACAAAGCACGCACGGATCAAAGGCTCGCTTTGATTCCGAGGCGCGCCATCCGCACTCCCCAGCGCCACACAACGGCTATGAATAGGCCGCCGACAGTCGGCAGGCAGTAATGAACACCTCCCTCGGCTCGGATGTTGGCCAATTATGCGCAGACACAGATCACATAATGGAAACACCCACGTCAGACGTTGCGCACCTGGGCCCCAGAAGTAATAAGCAACTTGCAATGTAGCGCTAAATTACGACCTCGCCGTGGTACGAGTTGCATGTTCGACTTGGGTTTTACTTGCCACGTCCCTTCTATTACAGGCTAATTCATCTTTCCATTCATGATAAACGCTAGGAGGAATAGTACATATATAAAACCATTTATTGGGCATCATAATCTACCCGAAATCTACAGCCGAATTACAGCTACCTCCGGACCATGAGTGCACAGCGAGCGTGCGTGCGTGCGTGCGCACGAGACGATTACCTGTTCTGCAGCATGACCATCTCGCACCAGCAGGCCGGGTAGACACACTTGGAGATGAGGTCGCGGAACACCATGAGGATCTCCATGATAAAGTGCAGCTGGTCGGTGACGTCCGAGAACTGCGCCATGTACATCTCGTAGTGGTGCTTCTCCATCTGGCGCAGCATCGACACCAGCACCGCCACCAGGCTGCACTGGGGGGCAGAGGGCGTGACGTCACGCCGACGTCACGGCTGGCGGGGGCGGCACCGTGCCCGACACCACACACACACATAAACACGGTGTTCGCCAGCCGTGAACACCGCTGCTGCATTGCATTATCGTGCGGGGCGAGAGGCGACAAATCACGTGCGCACTTATTCGTGTGCCATTTTCGAACTGATTGGGTTAGATGTACCAACCTTGGTAGCTCCTAGTATTTGTGTACACACTGACAAAGGTGATAGTTTCAAGCTCTGCATTAAAAGGCACACGTTGCAAGCACAAATGATACAGTGAACTCTTCAAACGGGCGAAACACACCCCTGTGACAATTGGACGAAAAGAACTATCGTGTCCTAGAAGAGCTCGGTATATCTTTTCTCCGAGAATTAGAACGGCAAGGTATGACATTTCGGCCCGCAAGTGAAATTCGCCCGTCGGCACGGGAACACCACTAAAATATCGCCTATAAGCATTTCGTCCAACTGAACTGCAAGGGACGATGATGGACTCAGAATGCACCTACACCACGCATGAGCCTTCATTTCGCAGTCCTTCAAAGTAATACAAATTTCTGTGAATTTTAATCCATAGCAGGCACGCCAAAAAAAGCAAGTTGTTCAATTACATCTAAACTTGTGCAATATGCTGGCAATACATACACAGTAGCTCAGCACTGGTTGCATGGTGGAGCATACCGACGGAATGGCGCAGTACACTGGCGGTGCGGCGGAGTACACCGGAGGTACAGTGGAGTACACCGGAGGTACACCGGAGGTACAGTGGAGCATACTGGCAGCATGCCGCAGCACCTACCATACCGCAAACTGACTATTCAAGGTATCGTTGCTTCGCCGACATCCAACCCACTTTTCCTTTGTGTTCCAGGCAACTAGGTCGGACGCCTTTTCCATGTCCATAATCGACGACTCGCACGGGGGATACCACTGAGAGATATTCTCTCTCTCAGTGGTATCCCCCGTGCGATTCTCGCGCATCCCGATGTTCACCGTACGCAAAACCCAGCCACGCTGACCCTTACCAACAGATAGCTTCTCTGTTATGACGCACGCGCGGTACGCGACCTATCTTGACTCAGCCACCTAATTAGGGGGGCGGGGGTGTAAAGCAGCGGCTTGCCGAGGTGTCCCGGTCAAAGCATGCCGTCGGGCTGGGTGAGGCGGCGCCCGGCCCCGGGTCGGACGCTGTACCAGCCTACCGGGATACCACTGGTCACTACCAGAGTGGGCGCAGATTTGCGCAGCTGAAATTACGGTACACATAGTCAAGGATCGCTCGTGGCATTGGATTGGTGCACAGCAGCACACAAGATCGCTTGTGTGGTGCTGTGCTATTGTGAAACCCCGTGTTTGACTCCGTACGTACTAAAAAGTTAAAAGGATACTGCAATTACTTATTGTATGATCATAGACAAGATATGGTGAACCGCTAAACGCTTTTTAACTGCCTAAGATAATGAGAATATTCTTAGCAATCGCTTCATGTCCTACCAGAGATTGCATAACGTAGCTTACCGTAGTTAGTCGTTAAACCCCGACATTTGTACACATTTCTACATTTTTGTAGAGGGGGCGGTGCGCCACTGACCACGAGGGGGGGCACTGACCACGAGGGGGGACGGTGCGCCACTGACCACGGGGGGGGACGGTGCGCCACTGACCACTGGGGGGGGGCTGTGCGCCACTGACCACGAGGGGTGGACGGTGCGCCACTGACCACGAGGGGGGGGACGGTGCGCCTCTGACCACGGGGGGGGACGGTGCGCCACTGACCACGGGGGGGGGGGACGGTGCGCCACTGACCACGGGGGAGGACGGTGCGCCACTGACCACGAGGGGGGGGACGGTGCGCCACTGACCACGAGGGGGACGGTGCGCCACTGACCACGGGGGGGGAACGGTGCGCCACTGACCACGAGGGGGGGGTGCGCCACTGACCACGGGGGGGGGACGGTGCGCCACTGACCATGAGGAGGGACGGTGCGCCACTGACCACGGGGGGGGACGGTGCGCCACTGACCACGGGAGGGGGGACGGTGCGCCACTGACCACGGGGGGACGGTGCGCCACTGACCACGGGGGGACGGTGCGCCACTGGCCACGAGGGGGGACGGTGCGCCACTGACCACGAGGGGGGACGGTGCGCCACTGACCACGGGGGGGGGGACGGTGCGCCACTGACCACGGGTGGGGGGAGAGTGCGCCACTGACCACGAGGGGGTGGGGGGGGGGACGGTGCGCCACTGACCACGAGCGGGTCCTGCCGGTCGACGCCGATCACCGTCTGGATGACCTTGCGCAGCAGGTGCTTGGTGACGCAGCCGACGTCGCCGCTGGCGCTGGCGCGCTGTCTCCACAGCACGTCCAGCGTGTCCGCCAGAATGTCGATACACAGCTTCAGCTGCCGGGTCAGGTCAGGTCAGGTCAGGTCGGGTGGTTATTGGTTTTACGACACGTCGACCGTTGAGTCATGCAGCGTCGCCAATCTCTCACGCCGATTGGTCGCAGGCGAAGAGTAGCGGCAGGTGAGACTCGAACCCACAACCTTTCGATTGCGAGACAAGCATCTTACCCTCAGGCTACTCGTCCCCGGTCAGGTCGGGTCGGACGGCCGCAGCGTGACGACGCGTCCGACGGGGCGGCGAGACTGCGCCAGTGGCTACCACAATGAGGCACGTGCTGGGCTGTCTGCCAATGGTTACCACAATGGGACAAGTGCTGAGCTATCTGCCAGTAGTTACCCCACTGATGCAGGTGCTGGGCTATCTTGAAGCACCCTGATTAAACCGCAATTATATGTTTACAGCAGACAAAAAAAATTATAAGAAGACTCTCAATGGTGCAATATTCAACTGGAATAACATTTTCCCCCAGCAGCATCATGCTTAGGTTCCTGTCAGCTGGACTACCCTAGTGGGAGGGTAGTGGCAAAGCAGCACTTCAACCACGAACAGGGCTTGGTGCATGGGGTGTGGCGCATTCGAACTCTCGCTTTTACCTAGAAAGGTATGTGTTCAACGCGGGTCTCGATAACAGCTAACATCAGCACCAAAACCACTGCCGCAACACTCTGCTTAATAGCACGCGTGGCGATTGCGAGCGGCCGGAGAGATGTTGCATCGTCTGGGACCGTGAGCCGGGCTGTGACACGCACGGCGTCGGTCATCAGCCACGGTCGCCACGGCCGCCACAGCTAGTCGAGCATGCGGCGAGCCCACCTCGACCGACCAGCCGAGACCAGCGGCAGCTGACTGCCGCGCAAACGTCAACGGCTGCACTACCAACGCACACACATACGTCCCTGGTCCGGCGAGCCGGCCACACCAGCTGACTGGCGCGCAAACGTCAACGGCTGCACTGCCAACGACACACACACACACACACAAGTCCCCGGTCCGACGGACCGGCCACATCGCTGACTGGCCGAGAGCGTGTCATGAAGGGACACACCGCTGCCGGGCCGAGAGCGTGTCATGAAGGGACACACCGCTGACGGGCCGAGAGCGTGTCATGAAGGGACACACCGCTGCCGGACCCAGAGCGTGTCATGCAGTTACGCGCCGCGGCGTGCCGGCTGTCGCATGCGTGCCGCGGGGAAGCAGAGCACTCGCCGCGCCGCGCAGCCTCGCTCCCACAGCGACGGCGTCGTGCAGCGCACACCACACCGCGTCGCTGCGCTGGTCAAATCGGACAGTGCTGCGGTCGGCCCGTGGAGGTGGCGCCTGCTGGCGGACACACGTGCGCACGTGCCGAATTGAAGAGACTCCAACTGCAAGTCGTGAGCAACTTGAGATAGTTAGTTACTTGAAGTCGTGAAAACGAATTGGCTGAGACCACATGCGACGGACATGAACTACGTCAGCACGTGTGAACTTCTGCTCTCCGCCACGTCCCATAAAGCGAATTTACGCGCGGAAGTGGTCATCCGTAATTTCACACGGCTGAAGCATCTTGCTCAAAAAGGGTTTACGTTTAGGAAAACCACTTCTCTCTCAGCGGTACGATGTCGACCGCTGCATCTTTTGAATTGCACTTTGCTTTCGAACTCCGGGATTACCATATGATACCCCTGGGAGCCGGACGGGGAGCACGAGTTCCACATCCACAGCTGGATGCGAATATCGAATTGCATGCGCCGCACGAAAATTGTACCTCGCCAGTCGCTTTCCCTTCAATGCGAAGTCGGTGTCAGTTTGTCTCACGCAAAGCAGATACTCATTTTGCTGCAGCGGAAGCAAGCAGAGCTGAGCGCAAAGGGGGACGGGTACAGCGCCGACGATTGGCTGAACGTACAGCGAAATGCGGGCGGGTCAGAGGACAATAGGTCACGCGTCTGGACATTGCAACGGTTTAATTATAATATTTTGCTGTGGAGCCGAAATGGATGAAAGTCAAGGCATGGCCTTCGCGCAGAGTTTCACGCTTGTGGAATACCACGATGACGAATGCAGAGGTGTCCGGTAGTGGAAATCTGAAATAATTCGAATTAAAGATAATACAAATTTTAACTAATATGACTGGGGAAAAGACGTTTGAGAGATGGCCAGATCTGCAGATACCCGGGAATACACAAATGCATTGAGGAGACCAAATAAGCAACAATATTCCGAGATGACGCAGAAAACGAGGTTTTCCACCATTTGTTATACTTCGTACTGGCTTATTTGACTGCCACTGGTCTTGGACTTAGACAACGCAGTCACTGGATTACTTTCAATCACAAAAAATAAGACTGCATGCACATGTCCTACCAGAGGCGGATCCAGGAATCTTTATGGAGAGCACTCGTCTGGATGGGTGACATTTGTACTCAAGCTAAAGGGGTGCTTTCTCCTCTCCAGGTGGGCGACTTTTCTTTTGAGGGGAGGGGCCCTTTCCTCCCAAGGGAACCAATATCCCTTAGGCGAAGGTGCCCTAGGAGTATTTCCCGGGCGGCGGTCCCAATTTCCTCCTAGGGATCCCTAAAAGCGACCCGAGTGTTCGCTGTGACAATGGGGTGAACGAAGCAGCTCAATATAAAAATGGCTTATTTCCATGAAAAGGTAAATCATTATTTTTGAGTGGCGGAATGAACCGAATGATACATGCAATCACGAATGTTTTGTTTGTATCAAACGAATGGTTCTCTTTTCTCTGTCTTGCAAAAATTATATCAGTGGGTCGGATTCTTGCCGCTGCTAAATTTGTCCGTAAAATTGGCTACAGCTGTCTGGCGGAATTGCAGAAGCATGGGAGCCGCGGTGGCGCCGGTAAGGAAGGACCCCAGCATCCAGCTGCACATGAGTAGAGCAAACTACCGACAGGTCTCAGCATTGAGCATTAGCCATATTCTTTCAGCTACTTATTTTAGCTTACTTTACTTACTTACCTCATATACCTAGGTACTTACGTTAGCTTACTTATTTTACTTACTTACCTCATATGCCTAGCTACTTACCTCAGTTGACTACTTGATAGGATATGACGGGACACATTGCACCATTCGTGTCGCGTAATCAGTGCTGCGTGTAGCTTGTGTTCATAAATATTATTGCCGTGAGGACCGGATGCCTGCCAGAATATGAGGTGCACTGATGGTCATGCCTATGCATTTCTACATTGTACTGCGCATTGATTTCCCCTTCCATGAACTAAATGAAACGGGATGATTCAATTAGGTTAGTTAGTTATTTGGGCTTTCGGGCGCTTCGACTGTTCCGGTCATATTGCGCCCATAACTTAATTTAATTAGGTCAACGGTAGTTGAACGGCCTCCGGTGGTTCATTGCTGCTGCCGTTACCACCGATGGTGGTCGCCGACACGTCTCAGCGGTTCTGAGTAGACTTTATTGGGTGGCTTTGAGTGAGCTTTGTCAGGTGGTTTGAATGGGCTTTCTTATGTGGTTTTGAGTGGGCTTTGTTAGCGCTTGTTAGAGGAAGACTGAACGTCAGCATAACAATCTGCATCACTGGGTTTCAAGAACATCACCACTCAAAGTGATCTGATGAGCTTGTCGGCCGTTCAGACGCCGGATAAGTGATAGCACAGCAGGTAAAATGAGAGACAATAGGACATGCATGCCGATATATGAGAAAATGCAGGCGAAGAAAAGCACGTAGCGATACATGAACAGTGGGCCGGCCGCAGGACAACACGTAGCACACACAGATACCAAGAGCAAGACAAAAAAGCAGATGAATGTGGAAGGCCCGTAGATAGCCACGACGACCGCATGCGAACAAAGATACACACAAAAATAACCAAATATGGCAGCAGAGCAGAGAATAGATAAAACAGTAGGTAGAAGGAGCGATAGGGGCAGTGAGACGGTCACATGGGCAGGCGGGCAGATGGGCAGACCGACAGGACAGACGGACATGACAGGCGGACAGAAGGACACACGGACAGACGGGCAGACGGGCAGACGGGCAGACGGGCAGACGGGCAGACGGGCAGACGGACAGACGGACAGACGGACAGATGGGCAGGGGGCAGAGGAGTAGAGGGGCAGGTGGGTAGAGACTGATAGACGGAGAGACAGGCAGAGAAACGAACAGACGGAGGGAGAGAATAGGAAGGAAGACCGGGGAATATAGTAATACTGTGTATTTCTGGAAAGTGGGATACAGTAATAAATAATGTGCCGTGCGGGCAGGTGGGATACAGCAATACTGCGCAGTGCGGGAAGGTGGGATTGATGGTGGTGTGAGATCATGTGAATTTCAGCAGCTTCCCAGAGACCGGTTGAGACAATGGGGAGATAGTGGGCGAGCGAGTGCGTGGGAGCGAAAACTGACCGAGCGGAGAGGCGAGTGTGAGAGTGAGAAGGACAGTAGACGGAGGCGATAAGGAGCGAGGGGAACAGACGGAATGTACAGGAGACAGACAGTAGACAGAGGTGATATGGGGCGAGGGGAACAGACGGAGTGTACAGGAAACAGACAGTAGATGGAGGCGATAAGGGGCGAGGGGAACAGGCGGAGTGTACAGGAAACAGACAGTAGATGGAGGCGATAAGGGACAAGGGGAACAGGCGGAGTGTGCAGGAGGCCGACAGTGAGAACAACAGCGAAAGCCAGCGAGAGAGTTGTGATGTAAGCTCGAGAGCACGAGCCCAGCGGTAGCACCCGACTGCGTGCAACGTGAGGAAGCAGCGAGTTAGTTAGTTATTAGGGCTCTAGGGCGCATCGACCACATTGGTCGTGTAGCGCCCAATGAGGAAGCAGCGAGTGGCGGGTGGCTGTGAAGACAGCGCGGCGTCAGTACTACCTCATCTCGACTGCGCTCCAGGTCCACTTGCTCCTTGTCGGGGCCGATCATGATCTCGGTGCGCCGTTCGCCGAACAGACGCGCCAGCTTTGCGTTGGAGCGTCCCTTCTGGCGGAGCGTGGCCATGCCGCGACCGCCCTGTGCCGGCCGGCCGGGTCATGCGAGGTCACGACGGCTGGACGGTCAGTTAGACGGGCGGGGAGGCGGGGAGGCGGGGAGGCGGGGAGGTGGGGAGCCGACACCTGGCACGAGCCGGAGAGCGACGCCACCGCCGCCGCCGATGCCGGGACTGAATCACCGCCACACGCAGGCCGCTTTCACGATGGAAACTGGAGGACGCCACTGATGATCGTACGCTGTGCTTCGCTCGTGTTGACTTTCCAATGTTCGCTGATCGCAAAGTCATAGCGTCCGGTCCTAATAAGTGCCGCAGGGCTCCATCTGGGTTACGCCTATAAAGGGAATACTACAAGCCTGGTCAACCAGATACTCAACACCTCAACCAATACTACATCCTGAAATCGAAAGGAACTATCCACCAACATCCTACACAACTACCAACACCTGTCCACCTACCTAGCCGGCCCCATGCATTGGATACCGCGTAACACGCGCCTCGATCGAGTGCCACATGAATAATTTTCAAACTCCACCCGGGTCTGTTTAAATGGGCCTGCACCATGTACACCAACCAACATAAATATCATCCCTTGCGCCACTAATTAGAGCTAAAAACAACCTTCTCAGCCTAAAAAAATGTGTCCGTCCTATCTTTGAATACATCCAATGGGACATACGCTGCCTACGGCTTTCGTCCATGACTTCCTTGCCCTTACAACTCATACACCTATTGATTCCCAGCATTCTGATTGCCATGTTTCTAGTTAGCAACGTGGTGTCTGATGGTCCGCAGACTCGAGGAGTCTACTTGGTTCGGTAAAATTTTGGTTGGTCATTGGTTTTGCGACACATCGACCGTTGAGTCATGTAGCGTCGCCAATCTCTCGCGCCGATTGGTCGCGGGCGAAGAGTAGCGACAGGTGAGACTCGAACCCACAACCGATTGATTGTGAGACGAGCAACTCACCCCTAGACCACTCGCCCCCTCGGCGAAATGTGAACGCCTCTGAACGCGCGACACTTGGTGGCGGACGGGTCGAGTGCGGCCGCCGTGTCAGGGGCACGGGGACGCTGTGTGTGTGTGCAAGCGGCAGGTGGGCGAGTGACGATGCGTGCGGAGACGGAGGACGAGTGAGTTAGTTTTTTATTTTGGCTTTAGGGCGCATCGGCCATGTTGATCATATGGCGGAGGACGAGTGAGTGGTGGCACCCTGCCCGTGAGAGGACGGGGCGGGTGGGGGCACGGTCCACGAAGGAGCCGACCGGCCCGCACCGGCAGAACGGGACGACTGTCACCCGGCAGCCCCTAGCCTCCAGCCCATTGTCACGTGTTGACCGGTCGGCTGGTCGGTGCCAGTCTGCCTCAGTGTGGGAGGTGCTGCCAGTAGCGCGGCGGTGGCCGTGATTCAGGCCCGGAGTCGGGGCGGGCCGCTGCGCCGGACGGGGTCATGTCAAAGCCAGCACCATCACCAAAACGGCGACACAAACCAGGCGAAACCAGCTACACAAACCAGGCCAAACCAGCTACACAAAACCACCACCGACACCGCACACTACACGCGAAGAACAAGCAAAAGCAGGCACTACGTGAAACCGCGCCCGTAAATGGCAGGAAGCGTTAAGACCAACACCAGCGTGTAGACAAGGACTGAAAACGCTTGCGAAAATCGTGTACAGTGTCCATCGCCAAACCTGAGTGAGCACGGCCGTTCACTGTCATCAGACTGTCCGATCTCAGACGGATGAGCACCACACGGTCAGCGGCCACCGCCCGCGGGGGGAGAGGCGCCGACCAGCAACATACCACTGGCCGGCATAGCTCGTCGTCCGGCACAGCCCGCCGACCAGCAACACACCACTGGCCGGGAGGGACGCCGACCAGCAACACACCGCTGGCCGGGAGGGGCGCCGACCAGCAACGTACCGCCGGCCGGTACGGCCCGCCGCGCCGTCCGGCGGCCAGCCCCGGGCGCAGGTCGCCGGCCGGTCGACACGCGCCACCAGCGCACGTCGCAGCTGAGAGCCGCGCCGCTCCCGGTCCGGCCGACCCCGCGTCGCGACTCACCTCCAGAGTGTCCCCGGAGTGGAATTTCCGCCCATTGCCCCACACTCCACGCTGCGACCGGGAGCCGGCCACCCGTGCCGGCGACCTCACCTGGCGCTGGTGCAGCTCGAACGACAGGCCGACGGCGTGCGCCACCTCGGGCAGCACCACCTGGCGGCACTCCTGGCGCAGCATCAGCTGGCTGTGCACCAGCTTGCTGATGGCGGCCAGCTTCTCCCGGGTGAGGCTTTCGGCCGCAAGACGAGCGATCAGCTCCGCCATCGTGTGGCTGCGACGCGAGATGACGAGTGGTGTGACAGACTGTCCCAAATGGTGTGGCAGGCTGCCACAGGCGATGGATGGGATGGTGGCGGTGCGGTCGACAGTCGCAGACACAGTGTGGCAGATTGTCACGAGCGGTGCGGCAAGCTACTACAGGCAATTGGGAAGACGGATGGCGGTGCGGCAGATGGTTCCGGACAAGGTGGCAGGCTGTCACAGGCGATTGGGCAGACGGAGGATGGTGTGGCAGACGACCGCAGACACTGTGACAGGCTGTCACAGGCGATTAGGCAGCCGGTGTAGCAGATGGTCCCAAACAAGACGGCAGGCTGTCACGGGAGATTGGCCAGACGGAGGGCCTTATGACTCCAGGAAAGGTGACAGACTGTCACAAGCGGTGCGGTGGACGGGGAACGGCCCTGCCAACCGAACCCGGAGCAACAGGCTGTCGACGCACGGTCCGGCGGTACGAGATACGCATCATCGACAGCTTGTCACATCGCGGAGGCGCCGGTGAACTGGTGTAGTGACAAACGTCACTGCACCAGTCACCGCACTGCACGGGCACAGAATGTCCGCGGTCGGGGCTCCAGTTGTGTGCCGGTGTGTGCGAACAGCAAACGCAAACCGGCGGCCGAGGTGTCGTTATGAAGCCGCTTCGTTAGCTGGTCAATTGAAGAACGTGATGCTTCGTGGGAATATGCCGGGCGAATTGGCGAAATATGTCACCCATTGAAGCACTGTTGCCTTAAGCAAAACACAAAAAAATTGGTACGAAAGTGCCACGGTGACAAAAGACACACTGTCCGGAATATACTTTCAATTTCACGCGGTATATATATATATATACATATATATATTCTCAATACCACGAACATGAAGTAAAAAATCAATTGGCGGCATTAATAGCTGCGTTCAAAACTGTGGCACTTCACCTTCAATCATAATTACAACTGGAATGGTATATACATATGCATTGTTTTAGGTGTAGGACGCGTCGACTACGTCAATCATGTTGCCCACGTGGAAAATACGGAGCCGATAAGATCTCCAAACTCCGCCGATTGACAGCTGGTATCACAGAGCCTGACCCGACACGGTCACCGATCGTCACACACACGCCGGGGAAGGGACGACTCACCTGAGCTGGACGGGGTCGCAGACGGCGATAAGATCGTCCACGGTGGACGGCAGGTAGAGCAGCACGTCCTTCTGCACGCTCTCGATTCCGTCGTCCTTGTTCAGCATCAAGCCCGTGAAGGAGCGCATCAGGTGCTGGATCGACTGCTCGAACTCGTTCGAGTCGCCGCTGCCGTTCATCCTGACCGGTCAGGTCGCAGGGTCAGGTCACTGGCCACGCTGTGCCAGTGGTGGGTCGTCAGTCGGGACAGGTGTCTGCGCTGGGGAACACGTATCGACTTGCTCCACGCTTGATCCCGAACACATTATGCGGAAACTGTTTCTAAATGGCGTGTTTCAATGGTGGTTATTGGTTGTACGACTTGTCGACCGTTGAGTCATGTAGCGTCGCCAATCTATCACGCCGATTGGTCGCCGGCGAAGAGTAGCGACAGGTGAGACTCGAATTCACAGTTAGTTAGTTATTAGGGCTTAAGGGCGCATCTTTCTCGAATTCACAATCTTTCGATCGTGAGACGGGCGATTTACGCCTACACTACTTGTTTGTCGTGTTTCAATCAGCAGGGTACGTGGTGTTTGCACGCAGAGGAAAGATACACCCCCACCGTTTCAGGAGAGTGGCATACACGCATAATCTCCATGGTCGCGTGTGGACAAAATAGTGAACCACATCGTGGTTTAAAAAAAACGCCGGATTGGATCATACCACATCGGACAGATGAGGCCAGAAAGGCCACGTCAGGGCATCGCGGATTACAGCAGCGGCACACAGTCATCAGCAATCGTCGCTCCCTAACATACAAAAACTAATAACCAGTAGCAGTTGATGCGCCCTTCAGCCCAAATAATCAATCAAGGGTTGGCCGATCGAACGTTCTGCCACGACAGAAAGCGACTGCGTAACATCTTCACGAGGACTATTGAGTTGTTCTACGTATAGCTGCAGGCGTTATGTTCGGAGCATCAAGACTTGTCGCACTGCGACGTGAGAATATATTTTTCCTAAACCGCGAATCGAACAAATTAATCCCTAGTGGATCAAACCTCTTTCAAAATATATTCAATGGAAGCAGGAATCGCTCATTGACAGCTTGCCTGCACTGCAATTACAGCTCTCAGAAGGCTCGTCTTAAACAAACAATGAAGGTCACAGAACACAAATGCACTGGTGCACTTAGTGGTGGACCACAAAAATACGCAGGAGCGCACATTCCGGCCAATTGGAGTATTCGTACCTGCTTTCTACATGATTTCATTCGGTCAAGCATGCTGTTAATTCGCCCGAGTTATCTTCTTTTCAAAATCGAAATTTGGTCCGAATTGCTGAAGAACTCGTGCCCGCGAATTCAAGTTCAGCGGCAGAATTTTGGCCAAAAGTTAAACGTGGCGTCATTGCACTGACACAGCCGCCCGGCAGCTCTTCCGAAGCATCATCGGGCCGGTTTCCAACTGACTCCCAAGTGAGGGATAAACGCGAAAGGGTGAAGCGACTCGAACCACGTTTGGCCAGGACGGTGGAGACCAATGCCGGCCAACGCTCCAACCAACTGAGCTACAGGGATCAGGTGCGTGGAGCGTTCTCTAAAGTAAGGCAGAACGCGCGCCGAGCTGCTTCTATTCGTGCTGTTTTGTCGTATATCTACACAGCATTGGCTTTTCCTCATTTCTGAGTAGTTGCATTTTGATGAATGAGCAAACCACATGCAATATTCCATTGCACATGTCCTTTAAACATATAACTTACTTCATGCCGGATCCATTTTCTGACTCTCAGTGTCAAAACACAAGTAGGAAGATCTTTCAGAATCACCTATATGGGCATTTCAGACGGTTAAAACATCGTTCGAAATATAAAACCGCCCCGAGCTCCATGAATACAGCATGCTTATCATCGAAATCCAGCGATTTCCGTTCGTGGTGGCCATCGGCTGAAGTATTACGCAAACTCACTCACCAATTAGTTCTATCTCAGCTCAATCAGCACCCAGTATCCACCTCGGCACGATATCGTGGATGCAATGCAAGCCTGTCGAAGGCCGACACCGGTGCCGTGCCTGGCGCAGCCCGTGGTGAACAGACAGCCGACAATGGGCTGCAATCTGGCGGCGCGCTCCACCGACGATGGCCGGTAACTCTTCCCGTAGCGACCGCCGCGGAAACGGCCCGGCCGCCGGGCATAAACAGACAGCTCCACAGACACAGACGACCGCACGGACGGCTGCTGCTTGTGGGTGCAATCAAACCCGGGGAATATCTCACGGGAAGCAGAAGCCAGTGTGAAAGCTGCTTTGCATGCAATGCCTATTTGGATTGTACAGTTTGTACAATTTCAATTTGTACGTATTTTTTGGTGATTCTTGTAGTTGCGAAGTGCGCAGCTATTGAGACAGTAGGATCATAGTGGGAACATCCATTCTTCACACCCGTGATCTGGTCTTGCTTCGTTTGACATGTCACATATGCTTCGACTTAGTCACTAAAAGCTACCGGGAGACGTTTCACCGGAGAGAGGGGGAAAGTTAGGTGCGCATCCACTACAGTGGCCATGCAGCGGAGGAGGCTACAGAAATCAAGTGCATACATTTTGCACAGAAAACGATTGCTCGTCACAGCATGGCATGACCGAGTAATTTCCGACCATGTCTGGAGGTTCACAAGAAACAAGCGTGGTATAGACAATCTTGAACACTCGCTTAATGGTAACCCCTCCCTCACTACTACCAGAAAGCGCAGACAGTATATCTATGGCCTCGCAAACGCAAAGCTGGTCAATGACAGCAACGCTTTGATACGACTCCTTGATATGCCAGTAAGTCAAGCGGATGCCTCTGCACGTGCTCAGCACAATTTGTCCAGCTTTCATGTGCACATCGGCCAGAATTTGTGGAAGTTACCGGGGAACATCCAGCTGTCGCCGGAAGCTGACCCCACACCGAAACCGATCGGCTTCGGCTTTGAACCCTTAAAACCATCCGCCTAAGTCAACGACCATGGGTTCAAGTTCCTTAACGAGCAGGATGTCTTGCCAATCTATGGGCAGTTGCAGGAGGGAGCACTTGGGACACCGCCCTCCCCATGGAATAGTGGCACTCCTCTAGCCAGGAAAAGCGACCATTCAGGGAGGCTCGAGTGCACCTACCTGTCCATTCTGAATGGACTCTTTTTAGCCCAAAGCGACCTTTTCGGACGAAAGGCTATGCTCAGGATGCTCGAATGTATCACCGCCCCCTACTCAACGAATTTTTCCCGCCGAAGGCGCTCTTCCCGTGGAGAAAATGTGATCCGCCCGATGAAAATTCCTGGGTCAGTCCCTGTACCTCCTAACTACCCTCCATTTCACACAAGTACGGCAACACGAACAAATGACGGGAGGTAGCCCGACTTCCCTCTACGGCCGACAGTAATGCCGGTACCAATGTCAACACACTGACGATACGTTGCTTTCCTGCGCGTCGTGCAGCCAGTTAAAACATTCATGGTCTCGACGTGACTATGGTGGAGTTACATCCCGGTTACGGTCACTAAATCAGAAGAGCATATTGGACATATCTTGTAGTTATTGGAAGCAAATCCTTCAACTAGAAACATTGATGAACGCCGAAGGAGCTTTCAAATAAATGCGAAACTGTCATGCATCGATACAGAATAGTTCGATATGCTCGGTCAGGCCAAAGTTGCACCATGTGTATAACAGATTTCCATACACCACCTTGATTCAGTTAGTGTCGTTGTGTCAGTGTCGTTGGGGTCCGCAAACCACCAGCGATGATGCAATTAAACAAAAAATAAAATTGAAGTTTGATCAACACAAATCCGAAATAGTAGAACTCATTACACTTAGTGTAAATTAAAGTACATGAATTTCGCGCTCTGTTTAGCCAATTTGTGAAATTCAAATAATTACTTGTAATATGATGAGACGAATGCAAAGATGCTTTTCGCGTTGATTGATCTTTACTACATGGATTTAGGTATAACTAAACGTCAGTATCTGTATTGTTCCACTGCGTAAAACAACAAGAAATTGACATGGAACAACACAAAAGTATATTCAGCGTCAATTCATGGTATTCAGCAGCTCATTGGGGATTTCTATATTTCGGACATCTATATATTCATCTATATATACATAAGCTAGATCTAAAGTTAGGTGACAATTAGGTGTTGAAGGCACATTCCTGGTTTTTTCACATCACTCATTTGGGTTGTTTCACTTCGTTTTCGCCTATACAGTTATGACGAATATTATACAGTTTATATTATACGTCATAACTGCGTAATATACATTGTATAGTATACAGTTATGACGCAGTGGGTTTTGTTGCGGCACATAGCAGTCTTCGACACCGGAGCAGCTCTCAAGATGGTTTGAGATGTGAATGCTATGGCGACAATTCACATGCATTTGGTGTGGAATTCAGAGACAAGCTCCGTATATATTTTCTATCGATATTTATAGTACTTATTATCAGCAGGGAGACATTTTGGAGCTTGAACACGTGGCGAGTAGCTCTGTATAAGAACGTCAAAGAGATACCCGAAGAGATGAAAAATAAACTGTGTTGGGTATTTACAATAAACTGCGGGGATGTGAGAACACTGCACTCGTGGCATAAGTAGTTCTGAGTGTTACATCCGGCAGCCCCCTTGGAGCAATTTTGTATCCAGGCCTCGTCTGACCCAGCCTAACTCCTGCAAGACTCATACATTGTAGCGAGTTAGCATTCCCAGGAACAACTTTTGACGCGTCATCCAATGCTTTCCGTTTTTCGCATCATTTGTTGTTATTGTGATACCAGAACATCTAAGCTCCTGGAGGAATGGAGTGAGGAAAGCAAGAGTAGAAAGTAGAGCGAGAGTTAACGCAGTAAAAGTAGAGCGATAATTAATGCAGAGTCGGTCCCGAGAGCAGGCCCTGCGTTTCACATGTCTTGCTTTGCGTTACTACGTTCTGTGTTGGATGTAGTGGGGAGCAGCCACACATAGGCCCCGGTCCTGCCCGCCCTACCAAGCGCAACAGCCAACACCACACGCCGCGGTGGCTTCCTCAAACTCGACGCACCGAGCTGCCCTGCTCCCCGGAGCAGCTGTCTGTGGGCGCCGAATAGCTGTCGATGCGCAACAACACTCGGCCCGTAAACGTATTCGGCCCGTCTCATCACGATGCACCGCCGGCCGCCCGGCATTTCAACAGACGGGCGAGTCGGCCACCAGCCGCCACTCCGACGACGCGGCCCGCCCGCGGCCAGCTTACTTGATGTACAGCTGACGGGACTTGATGATGAACTTGAACACGTAGCGGATGCAGCTGAGCGCCCGCAGCAGTCGCAGCTGCGCCTCAGGGTTTCGGATGTCGTCCAGGTAGCTCTGCAGGACTCCGATCAGCTTCCTGTCGACGGCGCGGAGGCCACGACACGTGGACATGACTCGTGCCACGTGGCGGACACCCGCAACACACTCCCCATTCCTTGTCACACGCGGGACACCATCAACGGTGGACTACGGAGGCACCACGGCTGGACGACAGCCTAAACATGACCCAGCTCCAGCTCCAGCTTCTGTCCCAGCCCTAACCTCCTAAACCCCAGCCCTGAACACCAGCTCACTCCAGCACTAAGCAACTGCCTGGAGCAGTCAGCTGGCCTTGCACGGTCATAACATCGGCGTCCTTTCCATCTCCAGCACATGCACACACACACACCATGGTCCAAGTACGACGCTCCATCACTCCGAGTAGTGCCTTCAAATACTGCACGGCACTTATAGCACCTCACCCGGCCGAAAGCGTACGGGGTTCATTAGGTATACGTGCAGGTAGACCTATTCGGGAGTGCCTTCCGTCGCATCGATCGAGAATGGTGTCGGAGACGAGCACGTGTGAACTCGCTACTCGGACATCGCTCGCGGTCAGGGGCGAGCCGCGTCGCCCGAGGTAGGTCGGTCTGTCGGTCTGTCGGTCTGTCGGTTTGTCGGTCTGTCGGTCTGTCGGTCTGTCGGTCTGTCGGTCTGTCGGTCTGTCGGTCGGTCTGTCGGTCGGTCGGTCGGTCGGTCTGTCGGTCTGTCGGTCTGTCGGTCTGGTCTGTCGGTCTGTCGGTCTGTCGGTCTGTCGGTCTGTCGGTCTGTCGGTCTGTCGGTCTGTCGGTCTGTCGGTCTGTCGGTCTGTCGGTCTGTCGGTCTGTCGGTCTGTCGGTCTGTCGGTCTGTCGGTCTGTCGGTCTGTCGGTCTGTCGGTCTGTCGGTCTGTCGGTCTGTCTGTCTGTCGGTCTGTCGGTCTGTCGGTCTGTCGGTCTGTCTGTCGGTCGGTCTGTCGGTCGGTCTGTCGGTCTGTCTGTCTGTCGGTCTGTCGGTCGGTCGGTCTGTCGGTCTGTCGGTCTGTCGGTCGTCTGTCGGTCTGGTCTGTCGGTCGGTCTGTCGGTCTGTCGGTCTGTCGGTCTGTCGGTCTGTCGGTCTGTCGGTCTGTCGGTCTGTCGGTCTGTCTGTCTGTCTGTCTGTCTGTCTGTCTGTCTGTCTGTCTGTCTGTCTGTCTGTCTGTCTGTCTGTCTGTCTGTCTGTCTGTCTGTCTGTCTGTCTGTCTGTCTGTCTGTCTGTCTGTCTGTCTGTCTGTCTGTCTGTCTGTCTGTCTGTCTGTCTGTCTGTCTGTCTGTCTGTCTGTCTGTCTGTCTGTCTTCTGTCTGTCTGTCTGTCTGTCTGTCTGTCTGTCTGTCTGTCTGTCTGTCTGTCTGTCTGTCTGTCTGTCTGTCTGTCTGTCTGTCTGTCTGTCTGTCTGTCTGTCTGTCTGTCTGTCTGTCTGTCTGTCTGTCTGTCTGTCTGTCTGTCTGTCTGTCTGTCTGTCTGTCTGTCTGTCTGTCTGTCTGTCTGTCTGTCTGTCTGTCTGTCTGTCTGTCTGTCTGTCTGTCTGTCTGTCTGTCTGTCTGTCTGTCTGTCTGTCTGTCTGTCTGTCTGTCTGTCTGTCTGTCTGTCTGTCTGTCTGTCTGTCTGTCTGTCTGTCTGTCTGTCGGTCGGTCGGTCGGTCGGTCGGTCGGTCGGTCGGTCGGTCGGTCGGTCGGTCGGTCGGTCGGTCGGTCGGTCGGTCGGTCGGTCGGTCGGTCGGTCGGTCGGTCGGTCGGTCGGTCGGTCGGTCGGTCGGTCGGTCGGTCGGTCGGTCGGTCGGTCGGTCGGTCGGTCGGTCGGTCGGTCGGTCGGTCGGTCGGTCGGCACAGCAGCAGCACCGTCTCACCTGTCGACGATGGTGGCGCTGAAGGCGCTGTGCAGGTACGCCTCGAGTACCGGCTGGAAGTGCTGGTAGCGCCGCTCAGTCGCTGACGAGATGATGGTCACCTGCGGCAGCGGCGTGCCGTGATAAATCACCCGAGAAATGGGGTGGAATATACCACTTAATCAACACTGAATAGACATCCTTCCCGCATAAGTATAGGCATCATGCTTCTTGGTGCATTGCATTGTTTCTAAATGTATCCAGTTTACAAATATCATAAATTTGTTCACCATAACGGATCTCAGATCATGATAAAGAATACCCCGTAGCACAATTTCAGGCGAAGAGATTATCTATGATGTGCTAGGTTATACATTGCACGTTTATAGCATAGGTGTTTGCACCGTTACCGTTGCTATCGGTATCTCCAGATAAGGTGCCTGTCAAAATACGCAAAATGGGGAGTCATATGTACACACTTATCTCAAAACTTGGTTTTCAGGACTTACACGATTATCAAAAGCATTACTTCTATGGAGTTTTCGACATCTTGCCGTACTCGTTTCAACATCGTACACCTAACGATAAATCAGTATTTTAACACTGCAGCGCGCTGTCACAACACTGCACCAGCTCACATCCGACACACTGCCACAACACTGCACCACCTCACATCAGACGCAGTTACAGCACTGCACCATCTCACAGCCGACATACTGTCACAACACTGCACCACCTCACATCAGACGCAGTTACAGCACTGCACCATCTCACAGCCGACATACTGTCACAACATTGCACCACCTCACATCAGACGCAGTTACAGCCGATACACTACACCACCTGACAGCCGACACACTGTCACAACACTGCACCATCTCACGGCCGACACACTGTCACAACACTGCACTATCTTACAGCCGACACAATGTCACAACACTGCACCATCTTACACCCGACACAATGTCGGCCTCAGTGTCACGGCTTAGTGCGCGTAAAACGAGACGGCTAAAGGTAATTTTCCTCGGTGTCAGGGTTTATTTCGTATTAGGCGAGGTGGCTAAAGGTAATTCTGCCTCAGTGTAAGGGCTTACCAAGCAACTATTTGTTATATCTGACAGGGCACAGCTAGCTGAATTACTGTATGCGCAAATGGTTCCTTTGAATCGGAAATATTATTTATAGAGCAAACTGGATGCATAATGAGATGAACCAAAAATACAAATAAAAACAACATAAAGAAATGAATGCTGTATCTGTTTGTTAGACATACTTCATCGTGACTGTCGGACGGTCGTGGCGTGACCTCGCCCGGGGCAGCTTAGAGTAAGCCGAGCCGGGGTCAGAGTTTTTTTTGTGCAGAGAGCGTTACGAGCGGTGACGGACTGTGGTAGTGCCGAGCGTTGTGTGCGGTAGACGACTGTATCGAGTGGATGGTTGTGAGCCGTGGCCGATCGTAGTCGTGCATTCCGGTCGTCCTGGGACGAGAGGTCAATCTCCGGTCATCTTGGCCACGAACCGTGTCAGAGACCAGTGCCGTAACATTGGTACCAACACCCAGGAAAGATGGCAGCAGAACGAGGCCGCATAGCATGTAAGGATTGGTTCACAGAGTGGAAAAAAGGATGGAGGAGCTTCTACAAGAACAGCAAACAAGTGTTTGTTTGTTTATTGGTTTGTTCACGACACACTTTATGCACATTAACGGCTAATGGCGCGGCCCACACTGTTCCGCCGGATTTGGATTGGGATCGCCGCGGGATTGGGAAATGTCCTGAGTGGCGCTAGAGTCGAACCCGGGACCTTTGGTACACCTTAACCACTCGGCCATCCCCGCCCCAGCAAACAAGTGAGCGGCGAGCTGAGGCTACTGCGGCCTTGCAAAGTTCGACCGCAAATTAGAGGCGTTTGATACCCGTTGGAGTGCGGTTGAGGCGGATATTGAAGAGGAGAAGCTCCTGGAGGACATCGAAAAGTCGAGAAGTTCCGGGATGGCTTTTGCAAACTACGAGCTCGCTTTAGTGTTGCTCTTCAGAACGAAGTGACCGAAGTAAGTTCAAACACGAGAGCTGAAATGAAGCTACCGAGACTGGACCTGCCAACGTTTGATGGTAGCGTTGAAAAGTGGTTACTCCTTTGGGAGTCATTTGATGCATGTGTTGACAAGTCGAGCTTCCCGACATCTCCAAATTAGCACAGATATGGCATCTTTAGTTATCTTCCAAGTACGGCATCTTTCTCACGGCTCTGGTCTTCTCCAGACTGCCTGAGAAAGTTTGTATGGAACGGGCAAGAGATTCTGAGGGCCGTGAGGGTGACCTAGATCACCTGCCCCACTTCCTCAGTGAGATCAGCAGACGAGAGCGCTCGGGTCACTACGTAGAGCCTGGCGTGCAGCCGATTGCCGCACACCGAGCTCCTGCACAGCCGGCTTCTGTGCACGCATCTGCTGCGCACCGCCGACCTCCAAGGCAGCCACCTAGGCGCAGATGGCTGGAGGCTCGACCTGCGTCCACCGCTGCACTGTCGGCTTCAACCGGCATCTGCCGCGACTTCAGCAAGGGCCAGCGCCCCACAGGTAAGTGCCGTAACTGGTTTAGCCTTTGGTCCGAAAGATGTTCGAAAGGGTCAAAGCTGCTGAATTGTGCTTTGTTTGCTTGGGGCTGACCATGCTGCTCGGGCATGTTTAGGGCGTTGCATGACTTGTAATGAGAGGCGTCACGGCCTGTGTTGTGAGCGTCTGATGGATTCGGGCATAACGAGTAAAAGGGAACCTGTTGCGGGAGCTCTAAGCCAAATCAAGGTGTGATTTCATCACCTCACGGTGGGGGAACTTGTTAATGTGTTATCCTACCCACTGCCAAAGTGGCAGTGGAGTGTGATGGTGACGGGTCAGTGGCAGCTCAACTCCTGTTTGACACCGGCTCTGACGGGACCTTTGGGTCTGAATTTATAAGGAGAGTCGAGGGTAATGGAAAGGATCGGTGGAGATGTCTTGAGGCCTTCGGTGGGCGAACATCTGGTGGAGTGTATGACTTTATGAACTGCATGTGTCTGCCGAAACGTTTCTGTGCCGGCAGTGGGAGCAATCCAAGCAGTGCGAGTGCCTGTCATTCGTGCGCCTCTACAGCGTCAATTACCGCCCCACCTCTTGAAATCCTTCACCCACTTGACGATAGCCGACAACTACTCGGCCGAGAGCACCCGTCAGATAAACATATTGGTGGGTTAAGACCAACACTGATCATTAGTGAAAGCTGATCCGTTCCGCAGTCCAGAGGGGGTTCGTAACATTTCAATGAATCCTATTTGAACGGGCCGATGGGAACCCAGGTGAGAACCCGAGGGGGCATTGATGCCTTGCCAGTTGTTGACAAAGACAGACACGTGGAGTGTCTGGGACATGTGGTCCTTGGAAGGCTTCCGTGATGATTACGGTGCTACATCCAGTGTTCTAGCTGACTTCGAAAAGGGTGTAAGGCATGACTATGCCAGATATGCAGTTGAGTCGCCCTGAAAGTGTGACTGGTTAGTCTGAGTTGAATGACAATGGGGTGGCGGCGGAGCCACGCCTCGAGTCTGTCCAGGAAACTTGACAGCAACCCAGTGCTGAGAAAATGTACGACTCTGCTCTGCAGGACATGGAGGAGGCAGGCGTCCTTCAGGAAGTGCCTCCTGATCTGCTTGTAACCGGCAGGCCCACCTTCTGCCTGCCACACCGGCCGGAAGTGAAAGAGATGGGCAACACCAAGGTGCGTCCTGTCTTTGATGCTTCTGCTAAAGGGCCCAATGGACTATCATTGAAAAACTGGTTAGAGGTAGGACCTGCTCTCAGCCCCAGCTTGCTGGAGGCGCTGCTGCACTCCAGGCGATGGAAGTTCGTATCTGCTTAAATCGTTAAGGCATCTCCAGACTCTCCTTGTAGATCAGGATCTGGATGTGCATCGGCTCCTGTAGAGGTAGCAAGGCCGGGCCAGTGATGTGCTTCCTGCGAGTTACATTTGGTCCGACATGCACTCCTTTCCCGTCGAATGTCACGATTAAGCTTCACTCGCCTCGGTATGGTGACGGTCCGCTCGCTTGGAGATGAGCGACAATTTCTACTGCGATGACCTTTTGTCAGGAGCTGACGAGGGCGAGTCGGCAGCGGTGCTGCGGGAAGCACTCTTCGTCATGGGAACAGCCGACATGGAGCTCGCCGAATGTTCCTCCAATTTCCCAGTGGTTTTCAGTGAGAATGACTCGTCTGGTAAAGGCGAAGTGTGAAAGTGCTGGGAGTGTCCTGGCGCCAAAATGATGACGCATTCTCATTTATTGGCCAGCTTCCAGATGGCATCGCGCCAACAAAGCATGTTGCTCTTAGCCTGATCGCTGGGCTCTTTGATCCAATTGGGCTTCTGACCGCTTTGTCATGCTGGCCGAGTGCCTCTTCCAGGAGCTATGGGAGGTGGGGCTAGAGTGGAAAAGCCTCCTGCCCGTCAGCAGTACGGGCCTGTGTAGCAGGTAGATGGATGACTGCCAGCTTCTTCGGGATATAGTTTCCGCGCTGCTTCTCAGCTAGGGCGGAGGCTAGTTGGCCATGTTAAAAGAACTGCATATTTATGCAGATGCTTCGCCCAAGGGATGCGGTGCAGCGGTGTATATCTCATTTTGCAACCCGATGGGACGTTCCGTGTTTGGAGTTTATGGGCGCATCGACCACATCGGTCATGCAGCGGACGTTCTGTGTCGTTCGTGATGTTGAAGGCGCACGCAGCGCCCTTGAAGCGCCGGACCCTACCGCGACTCGAGCTCCTTGGATGCCTGATGGCAGCTCGACTGGCGCAATTCGTTCGTAAAATCTTACGTTTGCCTGCAGAGACTCGATGCACCTGCCGGATTGATTACATGATCGCTCCGAGCTGGGTGCAGGGGCAACCACAGATTGACTGATTATTTGGACCTAAGAGCGCACAACTAAGAGGTCATTTGGCGCCCAGGGCAACCAGACATGGAAGCAATTTGTAGCCAAATAGGTGAGGGAAATTCAAAGCTTAATCCGGCTGATAGCTGGCTTCACTGCAGGAGTGAGGACAATCCTGCTGACCTGACTACGCGGGTAATGAGTGCTGAAGTCACGCGGGGAATGAGCACCCATGAAGTCACCGTTGCGGTTAACAGGATCCCGGTGGCTCAACCGGTCGGAACCATGCCGATCGACTGTCGCCGCTGGTGCTGTGGGGTCGCGGGCGGTCGAGCTGGAGGTTGCCACCAGAGCTGTGGACATGCCGGTGGTCCAGCTGGAGGTTGCCACCAGGGCTGTGGGTACGCCGGCGGTCGATCTGGAGGCTGTCTCAGTATCCGAGAGTCCGACGGCGGCTGCGCTTGGGGAAGATAGCAGGGAGGTCTGGGTTTGACTGCTGTCGCCTTGGGGGAGAGGCGGCAGATGGTGTTTGACATGGGACGCTTCGGGTCGCTGGCTAGAGCCAGACACGTTGCAGGGCGCAGGCTGAGACTCGTCCGTATCGCTCGCCGCAGTGGCCGGCGCAGCGGACAAGACCCGACTGCAGACTAAGTGACAGAGGCACGAGTCGCATTGCTGAGACTTGTGCAAAGGGAGAGTTTCTCGGCCGAGATCAAGGCTCTGAGACGAGGGAAGCGATTTCCAGCTAGCTCTCCGCCGTTTCTAGGCGATAGACTGCTTCGTGTCCGAGGTTGTCTGCGGTTTTCTGAGCTCTCCTTTGGGGAAAAGCACCCTGGGATCCTGCCGAAGGATCACTCTGCTTTCCTGCTCGTTCCTGAACACCACCAACTAATGAAACATGCTGGTGTGGCAACTCTGCTCACGGCTATCCGGTCGGAATTTTGGGTAATCGGGACTGCACAGTATCGCGCGTCGTGTGATAAAGGGGGTGTGTGCCTTGCCACAGGCAAGACGCCCCGGCATGCTCGGAGCCGGCGGCTCTTCTCCCCAGAGATAGGGCAACACAAGCACATTCATTTGCAGCGACTGACCTCGACTTCGCTGGGTGAATCAGCTTTCAGTTGATTTTCCGAAGAAGAAATTGTATGTCTGTTCACGTGTGCAATGACCCGGGCGGTGCATTTAGAGCTTACGAGTCTGTCATTTAAACATTTCATGGTTTTCCGTCCATTTGCCGTGAGGGCCGGGGTGCCATCTGTCGTATACTCTGACAACGCATGTACTTTCAAGGGTGCCGAAACTCTTCTCCGTAAGTATTTTGGGCGGCGTGCTCCCACCTGGAAGCTCATCGTCCCCAATTCTCCAGTGTGGAGGGTGGTGGGAGCGTTTGGTGCGTTCCGTCCGTTGCGCCGCCTAAGACATTGGGAGAACGCTGCCCGACTCGAACGGAGCTCGAAACTGATCGGTGAGGTAGAAGCGTGTGGAACCTCCCACCTTCTCACCTTCGTAGGAGACTCACTAGATCGACCAAACCCCCGTACACCTGACCATTTCTTGGCCGGCCAGTGTCTGCATCCATTGAAGGGTCGTGGAAGACCAATCAGAAGCGACTCCACAGGCGCTGATGGATAGAGCTTGTATTCGGGAGCAGCGGCTTCGCAGGCTTTGGTAGGCATGGACCGGCGAATATTTGAGGAATTTGCCTCCTGCGGCGCGTGGAGAGTCGCGTGGTAAGCTGAAAAGTCGCATGGTAAGGCACGGTGGTGTTGAGTCGGAACGAGAGAATCGCGCGCTGCCGGTTGGATACTGGGGTTGTGATCCGGCTCTTCCCAGACGGCGACGGGCTAGTAAGGTCAGCAGAGGTAGGAACTCGCAGCGGGTTCAAAACCAGAGCCGTTCGGCGTCTCCAGTCTCGAAGCTGTTGCCACCTTTCCTGCGCCGGTTCTTTCGGCTTTACCTCTCCAAAGCTGGAAGCAGCCACTGCCTGCCCGCGGGACGTTTGTGCAGCGAGATGCGTAGCCGCGTGTGCATCGATTTCATGTGCTGTCGTTATGTTTGCGAGTGTTTGTGTGTTCACCATTTTCGATTCATTCATTGATGTTAACCGCGTGCATTGTCTGTCCACCTCGAATGTAGTTTCTTCGTCGCAGTTCTGCTACGCTGATGTTGGCGCAAACTGTAGGCGTTCTACGCTAAGCGGCCAGGGGAGGATGTTGGTGATGCAGCGGTTGCGGCGGTGATGACGGGCCTCGACTATTGGATGAGGTGCAGTGGGCATACGTGGTGAATCGTGATTGGCGGACGGTCGTGGCGTAACCTTGCCCGGGGTTAAATGGAAAATCGTATTAGAAAACATGAATGCATCACTTACCTTGAGCTGCTTTCTACAAACAAGGTTTAACACCGCATGTTTATAGACATGTAATTTTGTTAATTCGCAACATGTTTTTTACTTTCGTCTAAGTTTTGTAGGGACGAACCCAACGCCTCAGAAGTGATCAGCACAAACAATCCTGTTGAATAAACATCACTGCGGATAAGCGGGTGTGGTATTCATGGATGGGCCGTGGCTGTATATTTTCATGGAAAAATGTCGTGAATTTCACGTCGACGGCAACCCATCGGCGTTTTGGTTACGAAGAGTGGCCCATCTGAGTTACCGTGCACCGCTTCACTTCATGGGCACCAATTGTAACATCTACGGAACCTCGTTTTCATACACTTGGCTGGTTGGTTATTGGGGTTTCCGGGCGCGTCGACTGGTTTGCATACGTTTCTCGGGGCGAGCAGCAGCGCCGCGGACACCTTTCAGAAATGGTGTAGACCGCGGTTGGCTCCCAGCTGGCCGCTTCGTGGCACGAGCGCCACGTCACGCCACGCGCGCCTGCCGAACACGCGCGGCCGACAAGGACGCGACCAGCCTCCGGCCGACGCGTGCGACAACGCCGCCAGCCGGCCGTCGCCAGCCGACACAGACGAATTTATCCCGCCCCTCGTAGCTGTTTTCATTACAACGGCCGACCGGCGCTGCGGACCGGCCAGTGCCCTGCCGACTGACGAGAGCTGTGTGGCCGGCGCGGGGAGTCCCCTCCCCCCGCAGACGGACGAGAGCGGTGTGGCCGGTGCGGGGGTGTCCCGCACGCTTCGGACCACTGCAGGTGCGCCAATCAGCAGTCTCGATGCGCTCTCGGGGGGGTTTTAGGGCGCTTCGACCAGTTTTGATCATTCGCCTCTCTCGATGCGCTCTCACCGCGCGTCGACAGCACGGCTGACTGGTCCCGCCTGTGGCGACAGCGCGTGAAGATGGCGGCACAAATCGGCGTCGCATTGTGGCCGCTCTCGCTCCGGCGTCACGCTCGAGTGACTACTGAGAGCCATCTACAACTGACTGCAGTCCTGCGGCTTCCCAGCTTTATTCGTATCGTGTAACTTATCTTCTTCGTGTTTCAGAGGCCCAGCGAAAATCGTATTCATATGCTCGAGGGGGTTTGATTTCCTTGAAGCTGTATCTATCGGTTCCCCTCTTTCTTGCATACTATTTGAGGACGTGCACTTCGCCAGTGCTTTGCGTCTGCAGGCGTTTTTCGCTGTGAATCAGCCCAGGCTCCTGTGAGGTGGATCCTGATCATGCACGCGCGTGCATGTGTACGTGCATGTAGCTCCCTAAAAACACCGCGGGCGGTCCAGATACTTGCCAAATATGGACTTTACGAATGGGGTTGCAACGGATCTTGGACAAGGGAACGAGATATTTTAGATAGATCCTCTCCAGGCAACATTAGCAGCGTATTTGTCGATTTTGTTTAACCCCTTGCACTCCCCACTCATGAGCAAATGTGTACTGCACCACACTAATCGAGAGGCACGAATCGTCCACAACTTCCAGCAACTGACACCAGCAAATGCAAGAACCAACATTTATAACTATAGACTGGCGAACGAGGCAGAATTTTGGATGAGTTTTCCGAGCACAGCCCTCTTGCGGAACGCTTTTGTACCCCAGTGCATGCCAAGCCTCCAAAACTGGCGCCAAGGGGGCGACGGGATAACATGCTCTTTCCAAATATCGTGACGTTTTGCATCATACGGATGGACGTTGCATGGAAAGAATAGATAAAAAACATCATGCCTCTCTATTTATCGTTGATTATTGATTTGCTCAAGAACTATTTACAGTACTCTGACGTCCTTGCTCGTGTGCGCTCCCTGTGCATACCTATGCCTTCGTGTTTAATACACTATATACACACTCGGCCTTAACACGCGCCCTGGGGGGGGGGGGGGGAATCCGCCCTCCCCATCCGATTTTTCGTACATAACTCCTGATTTTACCGGGCGATATACGCCAATGTTTGCTTAACTGCTTAGTAATGACCGGCGCGTTGTTTAAAGCAAGAGTCGAAAATCGGTCGAAAATTTTTCAAGTTGGGGGTCGTTAAAGTAAAACAAAAAAATATAAGCGCAAGCCCACAAGAATCGGCGCTGGTGCGCTTCCCGTATACTGGCAAAGGGGAAGCGTTCTTGGCAACGCTAGTGACTTGTTTGGTGTATATTGATATGCTTTATAGCTTCAAAGTCATGTTAGGTCACCGAGGTCAAGTCAGGTCAAGTTCATGGCGGGTTAATGAAACCAAACTTGACTATCATGCGACCAAATGACTATCATGCGATTGATGTCACCTTGCATGTTACTCCATGCATATCCTGAAAACTACTGTTTGTCATTGTTGTCGGAGTAGTCGGGCGGGCGGCCCGGTTTCGGTAACTGGAGCAAGCAATGACCGGATAAAGTGGCTATATAGGTGACCTGAGGTCAAATGCTGGGTCTAACATCAGTATTGCATCATTAGTAATGTCCCAAAACACCACTGATGTCCATTTGGGGGCATTTAAACACAATCAAAACGATCCATAACAATGACAATCCAACCCACGCAAAACCAGTTTTTCTTATATTTTGACCTCATTTGACCTAGAAGATATTGACCTAAGGTCATGAAATTTGCAAAAAATAGAGCTCACTACCGTACCCATCCACCCTGCGAATTTCCTTGCTCCAGCTTCGTTAGGAACCGAGATCTTAGGGGGGCGGAATCCGCCACCTCCAGTGCGTGCAATTTTCAGAGGCCCTCCAGGGCGCGTGTTAAGCTGCCGGAACTTAGGTGCTGCGCGAGACGGAGCCTGAGTAAGCTCTGTCCCTACGTCGCGACCTAGCCCCGCACCTAGTCGGTGCTGTCCACGCACGGCTTGCTCCGGTCTGGACCACCAGCGCCGACCGCTGCCGACTGGTCTGCCGCAGACCAGGCGCAGACTGACGGGACCACCACCGCTGGCTGGTCTGACGCAGACCTGGCGCAGACTGACAGGACCACCACCTCCGCCTGGTCTGCCGCAGACCTGGCGCAGACTGACAGGACCACCACCGCTGGCCAGTCTGCCGCAGACCTGGCGCAGACTGACAGGACCACCACCTCCGGCTGGTCTGCCGCAGACCAGGCGCAGACTGACAGGACCACCACCGCTGGCTGGTCTGACGCAGACCTGGCGCAGACTGACAGGACCACCACCTCCGCCTGGTCTGCCGCAGACCTGGCGCAGACTGACAGGACCACCACCGCTGGCTGGTCTGCCGCAGACTGACAGGACCACCACCGCTGGCTGGTCTGCCGCAGACTGACAGGACCACCACCGCTGGCTGGTCTGCCGCAAACTGACAGTACCACCACCGCTGGCTGGTCTGCCGCAGACCAGGCGCAGACTGACGGGACTGTCGCCTTACCGACGTCGGCGGCTGTTGCCTGGCCGTGGCCACCGCACGGATCATGCCTCACGCTCTATCGTCGCGACTCCCCGTGACACAGACCACTACCGTCATATGTCCGGAGCTGCCGGCGGTCGTGACACAGACCACTACCGTCATATGTTCGGAGCTGCCAGCTGTCAGTCCCTGCGACCCCTCAGCCGACGCCGCCGGTAGCTACGAGACTCAAACGCAGCGGGCACGAAACGGGGCTTTTGGCTTCGAAGTCGAAGCTAAAGTTATATGAAAATACTGCGAAGTCGAGGCCGCAGCCATGTAACAAAATGCAACGACACGGAAGTCAACAGTGAAGAAGTTCCAAAGCCAAGGACAAAAATCCGGATTCGCAAAGCAGAAGTCGCCGATCTACAACAAAATGAAGGAGAGGCGAAAGCCAATCTTTTTAGTCACGTGGAGCTGAAGCCGAATCCCATTTTCTTGAATTGAGCAATGATGGGCACATTTAGAGTCACTCGGAGAAAAGTGCTCCGCAAAATTGCTCTGGACGGATTGGACTTGGGGCGAGGAAAGCTGACTCGCAAGTGCGAGTTCCGCCACCACTGATAGGATCCTCGATCAAACGTTGAGGATGTCTATGTGAGGATAGGAAGTGGATGCTGACCAAGGGGGGTCTGACCGGAGGTGGGGTAGGTTACTGTTTCACAGGAGATCCAGAGAAGCATTCCACGCACCTTCAGGAGCTTGGGTAAGCACGGAAGGCGAATCGTTTTATGATTTGAAGACCATAAACACATTTATTTTGCTTGCAGGTATGAATAATAGTAGCGTTCCCAGAGTTCAAGGAATATTCACGATTTTAGGGATATATTGAAAATAATTGGGAGGGATGCAACGATTACAAGGGACGTAAGGTCTGTTTTTCTTAGACCCTCCCAGTGGACGTTAATGCATCGAGAGTTCCGTTCGGTTTTCTGCCTGAACTACAGTTACAAAGAATGGGCGCTATATGATCAACGCAGTCGATGCGCCCGTAAGCCCAAATAACCAACCTACAAGGGATGTAAGCTTCAGTTGTGTCTTGGCTATTTAGATAGTTGGTCCTGGCCGCGAGACTTATTTACAACAAGAGGATTGGGAACTTTGAGACATCTTGCTCGGTAACCGCAGTACAAACACAGCAAGTTTTGCAGGAATTGAGGCCCAGCTGCTTTCAATGATGAATAAGAAACCTGTTGCGTGACGTCGGCAGCATTGCCAATTGTAGTAATGTGCAGCACGTGTCTAATGTCAAATAGTAACCGAATGCGTTTACCGGTCCAGCCCCAGAGGGGCTCAACTTATGCATGTTTTGAAGGGCGTGCCGCCTTGAGACTGACAAAAACAGCCAAGTGGTCAAGTTGCGAAAATGGAGGACGAATACCACTTTCAATGGTGATACAACCGTTAGAAGCCGTTAATGTCTTAGACGTGCTCAGTGTGGACAAGGGAGTATGCTGATATATATGTGGTGTGAAGGTAAGAGCATGCATTTCAATTGGTAAGATAATTTCGAAAGAGGACAATGGGGAGCTTGCACTGAGTTTGTATCCAAAAAGCTGCTTTCAGCAATAACTGAACCTAAAATCACGAAACTATCAGTACAGAAGCTTTACTGCACGTTGTCTACATTGTCATTAATTTCAAGGAAGAATGTTGGCCTGAAAAGAAGCTTGAAAGGTATACAGTACATATATTGTTTGGTATTTTTTAACTCTGACAAAGCACCAAATGCATTCGATGTTTCCAGTTGGTTAGTTATTTGGGCTTAGGGGCGCTTCGACTGCTTCGGTCATACAGCGCCCATCGATGTTTCCAGTTGCAAGATTCGCTGGTCTTCTTGTGGTGGTGTTCATTATGCAAATAGCAACACTTCCACCATGTCCGCTTCTATGTCGAGCAAACAGATCACGGAAATGGCCAAGCGAGTATAAGATCAAGTGACTTAGACATTCTGCTGTTGTTTCACTGAGACCCGTGGTATGTGATGACCAACCACCTCAAGTCTAAGGACAGATCCAGCGCAGCATTAAACTGCTGAGGACTCGTCTGTGGAGAATTTACCTGCTGAGGACTCGTCTGTGGAGTATTTACCTGCTGAGGACTCGCCTATGGAATATTGAACTGCTGAGGACTCATCTGTGGAGTATTTACCTGCTGAGGACTCGCCTATGGAAAATTTAACTGCTGAGGACTCATCTGTGGAGTATTAACTGCTGAGGACCCACCTGCAGGGCGCTGACTGCTGGGATGACTGACTAGGGGAGTATCGAACCCGTCAGGTTTGACCAGCGGAAGGGTCGACAACTGCGGCTGGGAACTGGCTAGACCAAGCACGACCGCCGACCGCAGCCCGTCAGTGCACCAGTTGGTCAGTCGTGCCGACGAATGTCCAGTCCGCCATCGCACGCGACCCGGGACCGACGGCGCACCGACACACTGAAGACTGGCGGGCGCTCTGCAGCTCGTGGCCGCGCGGTCCGAGCGCGGACGACTTACCAGCGCGTTGAACACGTCCTGGTCGTACATGTCGTCCGTTTCGTGCTTGATCAGGATGTGGAAGAGGGCGTCGAGGCTGTCCCGCAGGAACTTCATGATCTCCTCCTTGTCGATGCGGTGCAACATCTCGAGGCGCTCCTTCAGTGAATCAGGGTCTGAAGACCACTTCAGCAGCCCTAGCAGATCCACTGAGAACAGAGCTGCTGGTTAGATCCACCATGTGCAGGCGGCGAGTGATGCCTACCTGGCTACTGGGATTTATTAAGCAGATACACGCAGGCACAATGTAAGGCAGATGGTGCGTCATACCTGCTGGATACAAGCAGTGAGACATACTCCTTAAGCAGATGCGTACTGCACGGTGCGACGCTGATAGTGAATGGGAAAAAAAATCAGACTCAAACCTGCAACGGACAGTACCAGCATTCCAGAAAATTTGAATCAGCTGCGCTAGGGGTAGGAACGTCGTACGCTCGGACACATTTGTCCACGTGGTAGGAACGTCGTACGCTCGGACACATAATTTGTCCACGTGGTAGGAACGTCGTACGCTCGGACGAATAATTTGTCCACGTCCGCCCCTGCACCTCACCGTTCTGCGTCAGCTTGGTGGAGCACGTGAGCGACTCCAGTGAGAAGCTGTCCCGCAGACTGAGCAGGAAGGCGCCGTGACTGGGTCGTCTGCCCTCCTGCTGGTCGGACCGCAGCGCCGGCAGCGACAGGTAGCTAGTGTCCGTCGGGTCGTACTTCTTGGCGTCCACCTGGCGGCAGCGACGGAATTACAGGCTAGACGATAGTCACTGAGCGGCGCCACCTGCAGAGTGTTCATATTCACTTTTGTTTAGGCACCCATCAGCTGCAGACAAAACCGACATATTGTGCTATCAGCAATGTAAACAAAAGTGAACTCGTTGCTATTGTGGTTTGGGTGCATCAACTGTAGAGGTTATACAGCGTTCAACAAAAGTGAACTAAATCGGTACATACATATAGCTTCCATACGAACGCGTACTGTCTGTCCTAAAACTGCACACACCTGGAATCCTGGAAATGAAGAGAACCAATGCTAGCTAATAATAATTTTAAACATGGATACGATATGTAAAACCGACGGCTGAAACCACAACTGTCTTTCCGAGCTGCCACATAGTGCGACCCCATTATTTTGTGTCCAATGTAAGCGGTCGGATGACAGTAACCAAAAAGCCGTGCATCTTATCGTTGCTACCTACACACTTGTGTTTGCACATGATTGTGAACCTTGCAAGGAAGCAACGCAGAATGGACATCTGTGAATAACATAAGCACTCGGAAATCAATGCACAGAAATCAGAGTGAAACAGAACGATATTCTAGCACGGAAAAGGATGTGTATTGTTATAGGAAGTCTATTATATCATTTTCGGGTTTCCATCTCTGCGCTGTTTCGATTCTGAAGACGTGGAACGGGAGATAGCCAGGACACGTCGTTTCCGCCATTTCCCGAAACAATTGCACGGTTTGCGTCTGAGCTGATCCGGAGAGCGGACGGTTAGGAAGCAGGCGGGGGGGGGGGGCGTCGGAGGGAGCAGACGGTTCCTCCGACGGCTGGGGACCGGACTGTCACAGCACCGGGAAACCGTTCATGAAGCGTGAAGCAACTAAAATACAACAAATGAGCACTTCGAAGGACGATAGTCATCGTGCGGGCTTAGCAACATCATCCCAAGTGAAATGGAGGAGGTTTAAGCTTTTTGAGAGTTTTCGGAGCCAACTGCCTCCGTTTTGTTCGAAGGTCGATGCCACAAACCCAAACTAGACCCACTTTAGCTTACCTGCGCCATCTCTGCTGCCCTCTCCCATGGTAGAACACAAGCGAGGCGCAATAAATACAACTAACGTGGGTCTAACTGCAGCACCGGAACTACCCACCTTGTAAACACTGCGCTCGTGAGTGGTGTTCTCGAGTCCGACTCTCGTTTGTCTGCAACACCGGAACTACCCACCTTGTAAACATTGAGCTCGTGCGTGGTGTTCTTCAGCGTGGTTCCGTTGGCCTGCAGCAGGTTCACGTACGCCAGGCCGAACGGCTTCTCCGCCTTGTCCTTCACCTCGTTGGCCGATCTGAAACGACCCGGCTCCAGTGAGGGCGAGTTGCGCCGGTCACTGTCACCTCATGTCACCACGGGTCAACAGTACCAGCAAACCACACGACCCGTTGGAGCCGAGGTCGCTCGGCGCCAACCACGTCCAGCGCGGCTTGGAGGTCAGTATCGGTCACAGGGTGCCACGGTTTACGGAGCCAATGATAGGCGATGACACGAAGTGATGAAGGTGCATTCTTCGCAGTACACGTTGCCATGAGCGTCGCGTTATGCTTCGCCACGGTCCAGAGCATGCCAGGATGTTGAAGTGCGGCAGCCAGTATTAGTGACAAGCAGGCGACTCTGACACAGACTTTGTTCTGCTGAGGATCCATCCATTCGCCGAGCACGGTCCAGGGTGATCCGCTCCGGCCCACCCACTTCTGGCTCAGGATGACCCAATCTGTACCAATGACCTGCTTGATGGTGACCCACTCTGCAACACTGACCTGTCCCAGGTCACCACGGTGGCGGATCTGTTACATATGGCCCCACTGGACCAATGATCTGCGATTGAGTGTGACCCGCCCTGTACCAGCCGCCTCTTGGGGGTTTAGGGGCGCATCGACTGCAGATGTCATGCAACCCAGCCACCTCCTTGGTGGTAACTCACTCTGTACCAATTGTCTGCGTTTGATACGATCGTCATGTACCACTGACCTACGATTGATGCACCCGCTCTGTACACCACTGACCTATGTTTGAAGGTGAAGCGGAGATGACTGTCACAGTCGCCTTCAATAGGCAGCACCACCTTGAAGGTCTCTGCCCAGCGCGGCTTGCTCTCGTGCCAGTAGACCACTGAGCGATGCTCCTCCAGACCACCGCAGCCGGCGCCCGGGTGAATCACGCCCTGGTGAAGCGGTGCCGCTGGTGTCACGACACCGCATCGCAGCGGTGTCGCTGGTGTCACGACACCGCACCACAGCGGTGCCGCTAGTGTCACGACACCGCATCGCAGCGGTGTCGCTGGTGTCACGACACCGCACCACAGCGGTGCCGCTAGTGTCACGACACCGCATCGCAGCGGTGTCGCTGGTGTCACGACACCGCACCACAGCGGTGTCGCTGGTGTCACGACACCGCATCGCAGCGGTGCCTCTTATGTCACTACACCACAGCAGCATCACTAGCATCACACCACACCGCAGCAGCGTCACCAACATCACACCACACCACAGCAGCATCACTAGCATCACACCACACCACAGCAGCGTCACCAACGTCATACCACACCACAGCAGCGTCACCAACGTCACAATCACACCACAACACCAGCACACAACCAAGCGTCACACCAGCGTCTATCGTTCCGAGTCTCCCGTCAACTTAGTGCATAGCACAGATGGTCAGACGGGTTTCACGCCATGCCGCACGGTCTGGGTTGGTTGGTTGGTTATTGGTTTACGACACATCGACCGTTAAGTCATGCAGCGTCGCCAATCTCTCACGCCGATTGGTCGCGCGCGAAGAGTAGCGACAGGTGAGACTCGAACCCACAACCTTTCGATTGTGAGACGAACAACTTACCCCTAGGCCACTCGTCCCCCCGCGGTCTGGGCAGCCCGGCTATACCGACACTGCGACTGCCCATAGTAGCAGCACGGCTACATGGGTCTCCACACCTTGGAGACCACGGTCTGGGCAGAACGACTACAGGGTCTCCACACCAAGTCGCACGGTATGAGCAGCACGGCTACAGGGTCTCCACACCTTGGAGACCGCACGGTTTGGACAGCACGGCTACAGGGTCCTCACACCATGTCCCACGGCACGGGCAGCACGGCTACAGGGTCTCCACACCTTGGAGACCGCACAGTCCAGGCAGAACGACTACAGGGTCTCCACACCAAGTCGCACGGTATGAGCAGCACGGCTATACCAGCACTGCGACTGCCCATAGTAGCAGCACGGCTACAGGGTCTCCACACCATGGAGACCGCACGGTTTGGGCAGCACGGCTACAGGGTCTCCACACCATGTCGCATGGTATGAGCAGCACGGCTACATGGGTCTCCACACCTTGGAGACCACGGTCTGGGCAGCACAGTCGCACACCGCGGCACTATCAGTCTGATGAAATTCGTGTTCAGCAATGTGTCGGATGATAATAAAGCACTCTCACATTGTGGCATGGAAAATAAAAAAAATGACACGGACTGTTCACATAACCTTGACTAAAACTGCACATACATCTGATCTGAACAGTACACCTAGAATAGCAAGAACCTGATGGCAAAGGGTTGTATATTGTATCAATTTTGTATGTCAAGGGCCACTACAAAGAAAATGTCTTCAGCTATCTAAAGCATCAATAAAAACAGAAGGCTTGATGAGGAAGTAACCTACCCACCGAGCATACGTCTTGCACCACAATTTCCCAACTTGGGGGCACATCCCAGCATGGCCGAGTGCCCCAACTGCCCACCATAGCAGCGCGGCAACCGGCGGCTCACCTTCCTGACGGAGCCGTCGCGGTTGCAGACGCGCACGGTCACCTCGACGTTCCTGTCCTGCACCTTGTTGCCGCGACTGAACTCGCCGCCCACCAGCGTCAGGTAGAGGTCGTTGCGCGCGTCGGTCGGCAGGATCAGCTCGGGGAAGCCGCGCCGCCGGGCCAGCGCCATCTTGGCCAGATGCGGGTGCTGTGGGGGGGGAGGTGGTGGCGGGTGACACGCAGGCGATGCACGCGCAGCACGGGGCGCTGGAGCCGGACGGATCCGCACTCACCGGCCGGCTCGAACGAGCGCTGTCCACCACCTGACCCGGCACCTTCACCCGACATTCAATTTCACTACACGCACACGAATCCGCAAGAGCATCACACCACGGACTCAGCGATTAACCTCCAAACTACGTACACACCAAGGTAATACTTTTCCCTACCGTGAAGCACTAGGATAAACGTTATGGGCGCGAATGATCAACCCTGGTCGATGCGCCCTAAATCCCAAATAACTAACGAACTAACACACCACGGACTGAATCATCTCTCCAGCAGTGGAGCGCGGACACGACGTCGCGTGGACAACGGCCGACGCGGCGGCGCCCACCTGCTCCCGCTCGCCGTGCAGCAGCCGGAACGTCACCCACAGGCCCTGCCCCTTGTGGTCCCGGGCGGCGATGTCGCGCACCAGGCGACGCAGCGTGTCGTCCAGGCTGTCCTTGTCGCCACACCTGTGCCGACGCAGGTCACGGTCAGGTCACAACGCTCCGGGGCCGCCGGCAATCGGACACGGCACAGTTGCACTGTCGCAAGCGTTTGGCATTGATCAGCAGCATTGCATTCACGTTGCGGAACGCTGACCGGCGGTACCAATCTATAACAGCATTAAGTCGGCACACCACCAAGTGGATTTTATGTGCACATCTCGGAATATATCATCCAGCCAATGCTAAATTGACGTCGTTTCCAAAGTCATAATACATTAGTATACATCAAATACACAGTACACCAAATAGTCATAAATCTAGCACATCGCTGTCGGCGCCAGTACTTCTACCCAGTTTCAAATTATTACAACTTCTTCCACGCCATGACGACGTACAAATGCAATTACTCTGCCATCACACACCCAAGGAAGGACCACAGAGAGCCGACAGCATGGACCTCCGTTCCACAGACGGCACGACAGCCGTCCCCGCCCACGCCACGACGCTGATCAACCCGCTGACCGGCCGCACAGCCACTCTACGCCGCGTCAGGCATGCGAGCTCGGCGCACACCACGGGTGGAAGGAGGCGCCGAGCTGCGGCACGAGCGACCGCACTGAAGCACGGCCTGGGAGGCAGGCACCGCCGTCTCCAGGCAAGACTGCCTTCAGACCGGCGATTCATCCAGGAGGGTATCGAGAAGGTGGCTTGCTTGTTTATTGGTTGGTTCACGACACACTTTATGCACATTCACGGCTAATGGCGCCGCCCACACTGTTTCGCCGGTGGGGCGCGGGATTGGGAAATGTCCTGAGTGGCGCAAGAGTCGAACCCGGGACCTTCGGTACCCAGAGCCCAACACCTTAACCATTCGGCCATCCCCACCCCTCGAGAAGGTGGCGAGACACACCGTCGCCTCTTGGCCGCATCGCGACATGGAGCATCCATTCACCGTGTGTGGAAGCAATTCACGGCACGATGCTCCTCACATCGCAGGGCATCGGCTCACAGTATGAGGCCAGCCAGAGCATGCGGAGGCCACTCACGGTATGAACGGCATGAACCGGTGCACGTCGTCCTGTTCTGTGCGCTGTCCACTGAAGAAGGGCGACAGGTGGAAGGCGGTGGCTCCGCAAGGCCGCCGGCACAGCTCCACGCCCTTCTTGACCGGCTGCAACAGAGCGCCAGTGCAGGCTCAACTCCCGACTGCCTGTCGGAGTAATTCTGACTCGCCGCCACACTCCCACCGGATCTGACCTGACCCGACCTGATACGACATCCAGCACTGTTTACTGCCGACTACAACTCCCCAGCCCATCGGAATCGGCATCCAGCAACGTCACTGTCCACTACAACTACACCGCCCATCGGACTCGGCATCCAGCACTACCTACTGCCCACTACAATTCCCCCATCCACCAGACCAGACACCCAGCACTGTTTACTGCTCGATTTCGCCGTCCTTTCCTCATTCCAAATAAATTTTGTTTTTCCATATCCCCAAAATGAACTCCCCAGAGCCAAAAACATAATGTAGGTCGTGAAAAGTCGTGAAAATCCCTGGACGTAACCATGAAAAGCCCCCTGGTGACGTAACGTTTGGGGAAATTGTTTTTGGGGATGGACCCAGGCCCTACTCGTCGATGACACCTCTTTCGTTTTCGTGCAATGCTTAGTTTATATTTTAGAGAGGGGTTACTAACTGCCCCCCCCCCGAGACGGGTGTGAGGACCTGACCGGAAAGACGGCGCGGGTTAACTCGGCGAGAATACCTTGTTTGAGATCTGCACGGATCGTCTGTTGTTCTGATCCTGCTTGGACGAGGTGCCGACCTTGACGACGAAGCCCACCAGGAAGATGCGCTCCAGAGCGATGTCGCCGTTGCTCAGGTCCTGACGGCGGCGCGGCAAGGTCACACAGGGCCAGATCCGGCACACGGCCAGGTCGGTTGGTTATTGGTTTTACGACACATCGACCGTTGAGTCATGTAGCGTCGCCAATCTCTCACGTCGATTGGTCGCGGACGAAGAGTAGCGACAGGTTAGACTCGAACTCACAACCTTTAGATTGTGAGACGAGCAACTTACCCCTAGACTACTCGTCCCCACACAGCCAGGTCAGCGGCCGGGTGTGTCACCAGTGGAACACAGCGGGTAGCGCTAGCACTCACCGGCAGATGCCAGGAGGGCATCAATCAAGGCATCAGCGGTGCGGACGCAGTCTGCATGCCCATACGATAAAGCAAGAGCAAGCGATGATATCAAGCTGATATCGGGAACAGAACACTGGCTTCCGAGCTACCTGGAAATATTTTGTCATTCACTGAATATTTTCCCCTTGCCGAAACGACCAAGCGAATCGAATGCACCTGAAGTGAAACACAGAACAAATGGGAGCTCCAGCTGGCTGGTGAAAGTGCGACCGCGGACCCCGTGCATCAGGGAATGGCCTCGCGCTACGAACAGAACTAGTGGCAAACATGTATGAGACATAAAGAGGATGTCATTAAGAGGTTGTCACGAAGAGGACACCACAAAGAGGATACAATGAAGAGGACGTCGCGGGACACGCGTGTAAAAACGTGTCGATAAAGGCGAAAACCTGAACAGAACACATAACGGGGAATAACCCAAATTATGCAGCTGACAGAGAGACCACAGAAGATAAAATATGCAGCAGACAGCATAAAACACCACCCTGAATATGACCAACACGTACGGTAAAGATGACCCGCAAACTGTTCAGCTGGTCCATGTTCTTCTCCAGTCCCTCCTTCCAGTTCACCACGTAGTTCTCGGTGAGCACCTGCGCAAACCGGCGGCACGTTCAGCAACTGGTTGGTTGGTTGGTTGGTTGGTTGGTTGGCTGGTTGGTTGGTTGGTTGGTTGGTTGGTTGGTTATTGGCTTCACGACACGTCGATCGTTGAGTCATGTAGCGTCGCCAATCTCTCACGCCGATTGGCAGCGGGCGAAGAGTAGCGGCAGGTGTGACTCGAACCCACAACCATTTTATTGTGAGACGAGCAACTTAACGCCAGACTACTCGTCCCCGTTCAGCAACTGGTCGAACGCACGTTTTTAACGGTGACAAAGTTGTTATATGTGAAGCACTTTGTGCGCGTTAGGACGATAATGCGCTGAGATGCCAGTGGTCTAGTAGTGTATTATAGTAGCACGCTGTGCAGCGCGTCACCTGCATTCATCAAGAGGAGCAATGCCTTGTTTCGCCAACATGTCCGGTAGTGGTTCAGGTTGCGTAGCATAACAGCGCATCGGGGATGCACGCAAGCCTATTGCTACGCTGAGGTAAAGCGTGCACATATCAGAATGAAGGCACACGTCATCATCTGGATGCAAGAGAGACCAGCCGTGTGCGCCGCACAGAGAGGAACCAACCACCCTGCTGTGCATCAGGTCGGATGTCGAGGGCGCTTACGACCGTGGGAGTTTAACGGTGCGTTGTTAGGGACTGTATCGGTCGCACAGCGCTCACCGCCGTCCTTGTGTTTTAAGGCACGTCGTAACGCCGTGCACGCAGTGTTAAAACGAATGAACAGCATGAATTTCGCGAAGGCGTAGACACAGTACCGTATCGGGTTTGACAACGACAGCGACGAACATCACTGCTCCTCGCCACCATCTGTAAAGGCTCATACTCGCTCATTGCACTCGAGTCATCCCTTTGTCCAACCGACCCAAATTATCCATTCACCCAACCAGCCCAGCCATCTCTGAACCCCCTGAATTGGCATTCGATCCATCCGATTCCCTCTTCCATTCACCTGATCCCTCCTCCATCAACCCGACCCTCTCCTTTCATCCACCTGAACCCTCATCTATCCACCCGACCCCCTCCTTCCATCCACCTCATCTATCCACCGGACCCCCTCCTTCCATCCACCTCAGCCCTCCCTATAGCGGCATCACTCGACGTCAGCCCACCTGTTGAGCAGCAGCGTCGTACAGGAACATGATGATCTCGGCATCCTCGTCCAATCTGCACACGCAGTTTTGTACGGTCACATAGAGGCAGTGCACATTCTGCTGGATAGATGCGATGGCGACACCCCGACTGTCGCGGTCCACCTGGAAGCATAGCTTGCCGTCACGGTTTCTCTGGGAACATGTCTCATCGCCATCATCTTCCTGGAAATGTGAATTGCATTGTGGCTTTACGACGCACTCGGCAGCTGAGGCCATATGGTGTCGCCTGCCTCTCACCCTGGCAGGAAGGGCGAGCATCGCGGGGAATCGAACCCCGTACCTCTGGCTTGCTTTTCCCACTTTTCCAATATAATTCCCACTTTTTCCACTAAGAAAAGGTACGAGTGAGCGAAGACCGCGATGCGTTTAAAGACGAATAACAGCAGACATAGCACGGCGTTAGCACAATGAACAGACAGCTTTTCGCAACCCAATAATATCACTGTAACTTATCAATCGCCGATTGGAAGATCGTACTTTGCAGTGTGCTTCCATGGCACAATTTACGTGGGCCAGGACGCTGTTCCCATGAGGTCTTAGGTAACTTCCATTCAGTCCAATTTCGTGTGTGGACATTAGGACACTGGACAAGTAGACACCCAAACATACCACAGGTCGGAACGCCCGACACGCCCTTGACAGCAGCGGCGGTAGGGAGAGCGGTCGAGGACGAGGACGAAGAGGAAGAGGCGCACACTTGACTCGCAGCTTAACCTGCAAATGAGGCCGTTTGAAGGTACCTTTATAAAACGAGAACAGCATATCTGTGAACATGCGTTCACTAGAACAGGGGTGGACTTACAGCTTCGAATCGTGGACTTGGAAAGGTTCAATTTTTCAACCACCAAATTGGAAGAGGTCAACTATACTTCTCGTTCTGACAGCAGAAAGTCTCTCTGACACTTTCCAGTGAACATTCACCGTTTGCACCAAAGTGGGCAAGCTTTCAACCATTAGAAACAGCACCAATCAACCTACTGTGGAGAAAATGTGCGGATAATTTTGCCCATGGGTACAATGATCTGGACGATACACCGCTGACCGGGCCGACTTTTCAGCCCGCTCTCAGGTGTGTCGAGGTCCGCCGGACCACATCCGCCGCTGGGCGACACCAGTGATGACACCTCACCTGATGACGGCCTGATGACACCTCGCCGGCGCCATCAGGCCGCCTCGGACCGACATCTCCCCACATCTCACACAACATCCGGACATCTGTCGACGCTACTGTGCGGCCACGCTACTGCCGATGATGCATCTCGATACGTCTATTCACAGACATGAGTGAAAGTCGCTAAAGTCGCAGAGATGGTCAAGTCCGCACTGGTTGATTGGTTATTTCTTTTACGACACGTCGACCGTTTAGTCGTGTAGGGTTGCCAATCTCTCACGTCGATTGGCTGCGGGCGAAGAGTAGCGACAGGTGAGACTCGAACCCACAATCTTTCGATTGTGAGACGGGCAACTTACCCCCGGACTACTCGTCCCCCAAGTCCGCACTGATGGCGGCCTCACACCAGCCGCCCGGCGGCCGGCTCTTCTCTGGCCAGCCCCCCCCCCACACACACACACACACTGACCGGACCGTCCTGGATGCGCTTGGTGGCCTGCTCGTGGTGTCGGTACAGCCGGACGGCCGACGTCAGGTCCGGGTTCAGTATGTTGCCCTGCTCGTCGCGCACTACCAGGTCCAGGCCGAGCCGCCTGCGGGCACGTGTCGGTCAGGTCGGCAGGGGTCGCCACCGCACCGTCCCGATAGTAGTGGCACTGTGACCGGCGCACAATGTAAATTGGTCACGCACCACGCGCAGGTGAAGTTTTGTCCAGGTCAAGCAATGGACGTCGTAATGTAGTCGGCCATCTGACAACTAGATTACCTAAACTCTTTCACAAGTTGAGCTCTTCACGAATGGCCAGACTAACAACGATTGTGATATGCACTCAAGTCCCAACACTTCCATCTCCCCCGCCACCACCCCATCAAAAAGACTGCAATTTGACACTTTCTGATTGGGATTTGCAATGTAGTTTGGTTAGCTTAGACTGACATATCAACTGCACTCGTCACACAGCCGTCACACTACACGGACCAGCAGTTGTGTCACTTGCTTAGCGTTACCCCGCGCCACGTCAACAGGCGCAAATCCACCTCTCGAAAACGCAGGTATCTCTGACGACCTGGAAGTCGTGACTGATTCCAGACGACGGCACACCACGCACGCCTGCACGTTGCACGGAACAGCACAGTCTCGGTCACCACCGTCACTGTGCAGCACGTGTGGACAGTGGGCGTGGCCTCAGCTGTGCGGCGCACCACGGCGCTGCAATCTGAACAGTGCCAGCTGTTACTGAGGCCCTGTAATATTCATTTCAGCGCCATCATATGTCTACTGTCGTCATTCTTCAGCGTCATCACAGGTTTCCACATCCCCGCCGAATGCTCGTATCTGTCCAAACTCCACCCCATTACACCGCACGCACGCACGCACGCACACTACGGACCAGCGTGACGCCATGAGGCGAGCCTCACGCTGACGTGACCTGGGGGGGGGGTGCACGTGGCGCATGGCTAGGCGGTCGTGGCACACTCACAGGTTACCCCGGTCGATGGTGGTGGTTACGCGACGCTTCACCTCGCGCAGCTCGTCGTTGGGCAGCGTGCCCGAGATGATCTTGCGTCGGTGTCGGATCAGCTCGTGCATCATGTCGGCCACCTCCGCGAGACTGTCGTCCCGACTCTGCGGACGACAGGACACGTGGCACCGCTGTCGTGTGATTGGGACGACACGACACGTGGTCCCGCTGTCGTGTGATTGGCACGACACGTGGCACTGCTGTCGTGTGATTGGGACGACACGACGCGTGGCCCCGCTGTCGTGTGATTGGGACGACACGACACGCGGCACCGCTGTCGTGTGATTGGGACGACACGACACGTGGCACCGCTATCGTGTGATTGGGACGGCACGACACGTGGCCCCGCTGTCGTGTGATTGGCACGACACGTGGCACTGCTGTCGTGTGATTGGGACGACACGACGCGTGGCCCCGCTGTCGTGTGATTGGGACGACACGACACGCGGCACCGCTGTCGTGTGATTGGGACGACACGACACGCGGCACCGCTGTCGTGTGATTGGGACGACACGTCACGCGGCACTGCTGTCGTGTGATTGGGACGTCACGTGGCCCCGCTGTCGTGTGGTTGGGACGTCACGTGGCCCCGCTGTCGTGTGATTGGGACATCACGTGGCCCCGCTGTCGTGTGGTTGGGACGACACGACGCGTGGCCCCGCTGTCGTGTGATTGGGACGACACGTGGCCCCGCTGTCGTGTGATTGGGACGACACGACAGGTGGCCCCACTGTCATGTGATTGGGACGACGCGTGGCCCCGCTGTGGTGTGATTGGGACGGCCGACATAGGGCCCGCGGTTATGATTTGGACCTGTGTCAACCGCCGAGATAGTTGGAGCCCAAAGTCCACTCTTCGTGCAGGTAGGACTTTGGTCGTGCAGGAATCACGGGTCTACTGCATTGCGTGTTTATACTGCATTAACTTTACTGCACGTAACCAGGGCAGCACAGTGCGGACATAACACAACAGCAATACATACTCATCAAGCAATGGAACCGATTCTGAACTAGAAAAATTGGACGGTATATGGTGGATTGGATTGGGGCATGGTGACGTGTCACAATCCATGACGCGTGCGCACTTCTCGCCGTGCACAGTCTTACCACGAAGAGGTTCTTCCATATTTGGCCCCACTCCCTCAGCACGGATGTGATCTCGTGGACGAGAGGGTTCTCTCTCGGAATCACCGTCCCGGCACCGCTGAGGGACACAGCATCGCACACGGTGATCAAGACGGCACTCGCGAGGCGGTCCGGTCGTGACGACTGACGGCGAAAACACCGTAACGCGACCAAACAACACGTCCTACCCTTCACCTCCGACCCGAAATGTGCGAACGGAAGCGCGCTTCGGCAAATCACTGTCCGGCCGACTAGCACATGTAATCTAGCGCAGCCGTAGCCCATCGAAAATGCTGGGTAAAATATTCCCCGGACGCCAGCGTTCCATGTCTCCGTCACACGTGAGCCTAACACTAGTCATGAGGCTAGTCATGAGCCTAACACAGCCCGAGGAGCCTCCCATCACAAACGCTTCGTCGCGAAACTCCGCAGCGGGCCGTACTCACAGAGATTTGTCGACGATGCACTTCTTGATCCTGACGAAGCTCCTGGGGAAGATGCCGCGGAAGGCGCGATTTTTCAGCGTGTAGCCGAGGTACCAGTCGCCACAGCGCTGCAGGATGTGCACCACGTCGCCGATGGCGAACTGGATCCGCTCCCGGTCCGCCCCCACGAAGTTGTAGATGGCTGTCGTCAGAAATGGCGTGTGACATGGTGCACATAGACGAGGTATGGTGTGGTGAGGTGCACACAGTCGAGGTATGGTGTGGTGGGGTCCACACAGTCGAGGTATGGTGAGGTATTGTGAGAAAAGGGCTGGTCACTCAATGTACAGCGCAAGGAGTACCACCAATAAGCGTCAGTGTGCTGTGTCTGACAGAAAATGCAAAGCCAGGTTTGCAAAAAAACTGGGCCTTATCATAAGTCCCACGATTTCCGACAGTTATACCAGGCAACTATTATCGACTGATCAAAATACAGGGCAAATAACCGAATAAAATCCAGTTTTTTACGTTCCCATGTAGGTTCCATCTTTAGAACGAAAAGAACAATAGCGTGCCTTCACCCACCCAACGGCCCATCAGTGGGAGGTCAGTGTCCCCAGCCCACCAGCACACCCCACCGACGGCTTGTCAGCGGGAGGTCAGTGTCCCCAGCCCACCAGCACACCCCACCGACGGCTCGTCAGCGGGAGGTCAGTGTCCCCAGCCCACCAGCACACCCCACCGACGGCTTGTCAGCGGGAGGTCAGTGTCCCCAGCCCACCAGCACACCCCAGCGACGGCTCGTCAGCGGGAGGTCAGTGTCCCCCAGCCCACCAGCACACCCCACCGACGGCTCATCAGCGGGTAGTTCGTGCCACAACCACTCAATGGCTCGTCTCGCACCTTCACTCTCACCACACACCTCATCCGACGATTCGTGAGCAAAAACGGAGCATGTTTACCGGAGTGACGCGTCATTGACAACTGCGTGGCCACACGCATCAGTGGTACACTGATCTCAACATCACGCGACACATCGCCTCCCCCCCCCCCCCTCCCCGGCCGCGGTGCGGCTCCGACGGTCATCTGTACCGGCGAGCACAGCGTCCACTTCCGGCCCCGCTATCGCTCTCCTTCCGGTGGACTGCCTGTAGGGCGATATATTGGACGTCTGTACCGCGGCGGCCCGTGTCCAGTGGCCCGACAGGATGTGTCCCAATGGTTCACGTGATGACAACCGGATGGTTCAGGGCCTGGTAGCCCAATTGAGAAACCGAAATCCGCCGATCCGCATCTCGAGAACCCTGCAGCTTGTACCTCAGAACACGGATACAGGCAATCCAACGATCCGCAACCCGGTAGCATAATGGCGCGCACTTTAGCGCCACACGGTGGTCCACGACCCAGCGCGAGAGATATCGTACCTCGGGAGCCTGTCAGTCTGTACCTGTGTATTCCAGTGGAGCGTAACGCGACACAGCGCGAGAGCTATCGTACCTCAGGAGCCTGGCAGTCTGTACCTATGCATCCCAACAGAGCGTAGCTTAGTAACCTAGCGGTCTATACCTCGCTATTGCGGCGATTCTCAACTGGGTAATCCGACGGTCAGCAGCCTGGTAACAAGGTCCTTCCTACCACAGCAACCGGACACATTGTACCCTGCAAACCAGACATCTGCACTTCGACGAAAGCCCCCAACGACAAAAATCAAGAGCTCGGGAAAATCATCGAGTACCCTGTGAACAAAAACGTCCGCTTTGGAAAACCATTGAGTCCCCTGTGAATAAAAACGTCCGCTTGGGATAGCATAGCGCGACGTGTTACATCGCGCCGTGCGCCAATGGTTCCGTTACGATTACAGAATGTTCGCAATTGTCAGGAGTGTGCCATAATAGACATTCAGCCAACAGCAGCGAAGCCAGTCTACTGCACTGAAAACTAAGCCCAGGACACTGAAAAAGCAGACTCCCCAGGGACTGTCCCACCACAGAACTACCAAAGGCGTCAACCTGAACATATGAACTGCCTAGGGACAAAGACCGATCTTGTGTCAACTTTATGTGGAAATGGATGGAGGGCACCGGCTATCAAATGAGCCAAGTAGGCATCTTTTCCAACATTCCCACCATTTTCTCTGAATCTGCAAAGCCTGCAGTGGCGCCAGAGTTTCCTACTTGGCTACAATGTAGGTGACAGCTTTCAGTTATAATCATAAATTCACGGCACATGTGTCGGTATGAAATACTTGTAAAATTTAAAACCTACACAATGCTTCTCATTTGATGGCCGAAAAGTGAAATTTATTGCCAACCGTTTCACTAACTGTTCTGCTTGTTCACGCCAAAATTGCGTTCTAGTTCACCTCGTTATCACGACGAGACGCATGCTTGCATACAGAGTAAATATGCACAACAACTGTGTGCTCTACCAGCAGCGAAGGTCTTCCGCAGCGGCGTTGGCTCCAATCTTCAGATGCTGTCTACACACTGTGTCTATGTAACAGTCCCATTGCTTCAACCCTATGCATTGAGGCAGACCCGTGGGGCAGGCTGGTTACGATGTACAAGAACAGCAAATTTCGAGGGGCTGAGTCCATTGTGGCAGCGGTTCGTGGCTTGCAAGGCAAATGCTTTGAACATGCATAGGTCACCCATCGACATGGGAATCGTCTCCAAGGATGTTCCAGCTAGTTTTGCTTCTCTTGTCCTTCAATGGTGACACAACTGAGTCGAAATAACTTAAAACTGGCGTTCTTGTCATTGCGTATTTCTACTTTGTTTCATCACACACCAAGTCAAACTAGTTCAAGCAAAGTTCTTGCTCTTGGGCGAACGACATTACGTGACAGGAACACCATTGCGAGATGACGCGATACTAACCGACAGCAAACCGCTCAGCATCCTTCACCGGCACCCAGCTTTTCACCGTCATGGTGCGCTCCGGGTCAGGTCAGGTCAGGTCAGCTCATGTTCCCAGCAGCAGACAGCACTGAGCCACCACACCTACCAAGAGAGAAATGTTATAGAAATGTTATGTCATGGCAAACCAAAAAAGCCATCAGCTGTCCACACTGACCGGAGACGCACTGCCATGCAGCTGCAAGGATATACAAACATCCTCCACTTAATTCGCACATTGTCGTCCGCATGCAGTCCAACAGTTGTGTTGTGTGGGCAAGACTGACATGCTCAGTGCTTGCATGGCAGTAGCAAGCAATATGCCCCTCAAGAAAAAATGTCAAACACTAAGGCTAAGCCATGTCAAGTAAGTTGTGAATGAATTTTGTGTGACAACTATGCACTATTAGTATTAATCAAGTATTAATCAGGATATAATCTAAAACCATGCCCACACATCAAGTTTGCAAAGTTTGCAGGTTTCAAGACCACTAGTCTCAATTTACTTTTCACCGGGCCTGTGCACGTGGTTTGGCAAAGTTATAAGCCTAATACTATAGGTTTCTTGTGGTCTGATTGTGCGGTAGCCAATGCTGATCTATATTTAATTCCACCTTCCACATTCAAAGTGCACCAAAAGAGGACGAATTTCTTCCCTTTGGAAACGTGGGTGGTGTTTCCACCTATGAGATGTGGAATGGAAGGGAACACAAGCATGTTCCCTTGTGAGCATGCTTGGCACCACATTTGTACAACATATTTGTATAGTGTAACTAGAGATATGAGTTGCAAGGCTTGCAAATACATGATACGTCCCTGATGCCCAGAAGAAGAAGAAATTGAAGTGTTTTCTTCTTCTTCAACAGAAGAAGAATAAACTGCACCAGAGTGGAGGCAGGGCAGCTGCATGAGTTAGCTTTTTGTTGTGATAATCATCACAGGCATGACAATGTGCAGGTTAGCCACAAAACCTTGATCCAATTGCCAGGGTGGTAGTAGGTACTATAAATATAGAGGGGAAAACATTTGCTGTCAAGACCAGGATTGGATTTGTGCTTTGCAATCCTGAGTGTGGAGATGAAAATATTTGTGTAATTGAACATGCAGATAATAATCTCTCTTCAAACCTCAGTCACCCTGGTACCTCAGCTGGTTAGAGTGCTGGCCTGCACTGGTCTCCCCTGTACTGGCAACTCAGGGCTTGAGTCACTTTGCATGCTCACATTTAGCCCCTGGCTGGGAGTGTCAGTTGGCAACTGGCCTGGTAAGGCCAGGACGAGCTACTGGGCCATGTCGGTGCATTGGCAGCATGTTAAACTTTTGGTCTACATTCTGCTGTTGAACTGGAGTTCATAGATCGGGTGGTGGGGTCAGGGTTCACGCAACAAGCTCTGCTTAGCAATAGAGCCCTGGTTTCTCAAGCCACCCCAGCAACAACTTGGATTTAAAAAAATGTAATAATAAAATAATAATAATCTTAGGTTGCACTTTCCAGTGAATCTAAAACAGTACAGAGTGGTTCATTTTCCAACAGCACCATCCAACCTCTAAACAGGACAAGAATAGAGAATGCTTCTCTGGAGGACAATGCTCTGAAATGCAAATATTCAGGAACAGCCTACTTTTCACCTCTTGTAATACACATCAACAGTGTGCAGGATGCTATTACAGGTCTGTGATTCTGGAGCTGGATGTGCATTGGGTTCAATGATGATGCTGGTGAATTGGGGTTTAGGGGCATGCATTGGATTCAAGATATAAGCTTCTGCAACCAAATGTTTTGCCAGTCAATTTCCACTGGCATGGCAGTGCATTTGCCAAAATGATACCAACCCTGGCTTACATCTTGAATGAATCTTTCATCATATGCTTGTAGGAATTCAATTGTGCTAAATTATATTCAGATGTACCATTCATTCAATGAGCAATGAAGTGCACTGCTCTGGGGAAATATTCTGCGGAGGATGACATCCTGAATGACAAAAAAGGATCCACAACAAAACTTTTTTCCATCCAAAACCCTGACCATCCTGCCACCAGGACAGAACAGAAATAGAGCAGAAAATATCAGAAGACAATGAACTGCTGTGGTCAGGTGCTTATGATTTGCAAAGTGCGCTGAAATTATAATATGAAAGGGTTGAAGAAAAATATCCTCGCCATGTTTGATCACCAAAAAAAGTTCCTACCACCATTCAGGACCATGAAGTACATATGCAAACTCCCAATGTTGCCTACCTACCTAGGTAGGCTGGTGTGTCAGTCTGGTGTATTCTACAGAGATGACTCAGAATTTAGTTGGAGGTAGGCCCACCACTACCAAAACAGCATTCAAGTTGCCTTAGTGCTAAGTGTGTCTAATGTAATGTTTCAACATATTTACATAATAATAGCACTGATATCTTATACTTGTGTTTGATGTGCCACCACAAATGGCAAGTTGGGATAGATGTGAACACCACATTGACCACTACCAATGCCTTAGATATGAAGGGTTTAGATCTGGCATCAGTATATTTTACATGACATAAATGACTCAGGTGATGATTAATCCATATATTTTAGATGATAAAAAGCTGTATGTTTCAGGCAACCCAACATTTATAGGTTTTAGGTGATCCAACATCAGTGTTTCATGCAATGAGGCATCAGTAGGTTAGGTTATTTTTTGCGTAATTTTGCAGTATCCTTCACCATATATTACCACACCAAAACTTTTTTTTTCACATCTTTACTATGTTTTGTTGGGGGGCAGGGAATAACGTCATGTGCACCTACATTTCCAAAAAGTTTTTGTTCTGTTTTTAAATGATTTGAATCAATTTGTTCTTTTCTTGGTAAAATGACTACTTAGATACAATAATGCTAATTTATATTGCTGATGTCCAAAAAAAGTACCATTTACCAACTTAAAGAAATGAAAGCCAAACTAATTTGAATCACAAAAAAAAACTATAACAAGTTCTGAACCAAAAATTGGCATAGGTGCCTATAAATATTTTCCAAAATGACATATTACCAAAAGCATTGTTTATATTGAAGCTTCTCAGGGTAAATTGGAAACAAAATACATGGACTGGAATTGTTGAACCTAACCTAGCAACACCAGAATTATTGTTTTACGGCAGTAAAAAAAAAAACATGTTTTGCATGAACGTCTCCAGAAAGCAAACAAATTGGTTAGGGTTGGTTAGATTTTGTTTATTTTGTTTATTGTCCACAATCTCCAACAGCATACTGTGCCCTTTACAGGAGAAGTCAGTAGCTAAATACATACACAGAACATGTGAATAGTTTTCAGTTCAAACAGGTAAATAGCTGTCAGAACTCATTGATGTCTGGTGGCTCTGTGTATCAGATGCGAGCATATGATGCAGCACAGTATCTCACCACCTGTATTTTAAATGCATTCAGCGGGTTTGCGAAGATATCCGAACTTGGTGTCATCTCTAAAAATGTGTTTGTTACTCTTAATAATCCAATTAAACAAGCCACACTTCATGGTTTCTACATGTGCATATAATTCATGGAATAAAACAGGAAAACAGAACAGGAAAATCAAACAGAGTAGGTTAGTTTAGGTTTCCAAGTGGAAGAACTTGTCAACAACATTTTTTAAGTGGTGCCATTCTACCTTCAAAAGCTGCTTAGGTTAGGTTAGGACGAATTTGATTAGGTTTATTAACTTTGAAATTCTTCACACAAAAAATAATTGCTAGAAAATTATCTGACTATATTTTGTAAACTTTATATTCTTGAAAGGAAGGTTAGTTTGGGCTCAGCTAAGTTGCACCTATTTATTTAAACATATATTTTATATTATGCTACCTACCTAACACAAAGCACTTTTTTGCATTAGGTAGCTCAAAACATGAAAAGCAAGCATATGCACAGAAAATGAGTGGTCCCGCCATCTTAGTCACTTTCATGAACATTGCACTGGAATGATAAATTCAAAGAATTCGAAAAACAATGAAGCACAAATTTACAGCTTTTCCCCTTTCTGATGATTCTGAGACTCTTATGCCACAGGTGTGAAGAAAAATATCATCTCCATGTTAAGACCACCCAAAAAAACGCACCCGGCACCATTCAGGATTGTCAGTACATATCCAAACTTAAAGTTACCCACCGAGGTAGGTAGGCACCCTTAGTTTAGTAAGCAGGTACCTGCACCGGTCCGGCGTTCCTTGCAGAGGGCTCTGAGTTCGGATACAAGCCGACCCACGACTACCGGAGTACTAATGCTCAAGCTACTACTCACCTAGTTATCTTGTCTACTCACTACTCCTGTGGCTCACGCAGAACTTAGTATTTTAACAGCCGCTGCACTGAGCTGCCCACTCCATGCAAACTTCCTCCGTCGCGAACTGCTCTACAAAAAAAACGGAGTACGCATCTCCCGCAATACCGCGCGAATAGGGCCTGCGACGTTAAGCAAATCGCATTCGACGAGCGGCGGATCGTACTAGTGGTCGTGACCCTGCGTTTTTGAGCTATGTATTTTTTCTGACTCGTTTTGATCACTAATATGGTGATGAGTTCCCTAGTATAAAGTAATCTATCTATCACGGGCAGTAATTATCAGTTGGACAGTCATAAGCGGATAAACGCCGATGAGATAGCGTTGTACGGAGGAATCCTGGAAACGGCCAAAGCTCAGTATTCAAACAGTTTTTATTTATCCAGGTATTGATGTCTTTTAGCACATTTTTATTGATATTTCAATACATATTTACCTATAATCATCCAGATATTTAGCATTCTGACGCGAACACCTTGCGTCGGGTGAAGGCATTAATAGCCGCATTAAGGTGGCGTTACCTTGCCACTTGATGCGACTACAATTTTTGAGTGCCTCGACTGCACCACCGGTTGAAGCATAATCAACTGTTCTAGTTGTAATATAGCGCCCGGCTGCATCTTTCCGCCAAACGTGCGCCGCCTGTAACTGGGAGAATTCTTGCAAGCTCAGCCACGGCTCGATAAATCCCACATCAATCGTCCTGACCCGCTCCACTAGTAGTATGGTTTCGGGCAAAGCGTAGGCGAGTTTGCGCTGGGGTGACTGGTCAATATTCTGAAGTTTTGCACGTCTACGGACAAAGTGATTTTGTGGCATCGCATGCTTCTACCACCCGCAGACCCATTTTTATGTGAATGTGCATTCGCACTGGTGATTTAAGCAATAATCTAAAATTACATGGAATTTTAGGTCATGACCCCACTCTGACTTCCCAAAGTTTGATCAGTAAGCTTCCTTCCGACTCGTTCATTGGCGTATTTTTTCATGGTTTTGGTAAACGATTTCCCAGCGAATGAAATCCCCAGATGAAAACCAGCCCGAGCCAGCCCCACTCCACTGCTCGAACAGGCCCCACGCTACCACTTTGAAATATAGTAACTAATGCGCATGGAAAAGATGCTACTATGCGCCACCTTAAAATGTAAAACATACAAGCGAAACGTTATCCGACCACACTTCAATTGCCTTCAAGTGTGAAGCGAAAAATATCAGGTTAAAAAAAAAACGCCATACTGCACTCACTCGACGCGATCTATCATACCTGAAAGAAATATTCCTCAAACAACACCTAGTACCCAACGCAGTACTCGTGCTACCATACGTCATCTCCATCGAATGACACTCGATGCCTACAGTCTCTACAGCAATTGTATGTAGTTATTTCTCTACAGCAATTATGAACAGCAATTGTACATCACATGTAGTCACAGCACATGACGTCGCGCCTTGCCTACATTGTTGTGCAATTTTCTGTACATGGCCACAGCACTGCTTAAGGACACACAGAAAGCAAACTGGGCTCAGAACGAAACAGAAACCACGCCAAAAGCAGGCATCGAACATCTCTCAGTGTGCAGACACTCCCACCGACATCATGACGAGGCTCGCGACTGTTCCGCGGCATCTCTCGCCGACACCGATCCGTCCGGTTCGCGCGTGCGCGCCTGCCGCCGCTCGGCTCCTGCCACGGCCTTGCGGTGGCGGCGCGACGCGAAGTGGGCCTGTCGCTGCCCGGCGCCGGACATGTACACGCCGCAGACGGGGCAGTGGTGCGTCGTGCGGTCGTGGTCGGCCCCGGCCGCCGCCGCCGGCTCGGGCCGCAGCGGCAGCGCGTCGCCGCGCAGCCAGGCGGCGACCAGCGCCCGCGCCGGCGCGCCCACGCGCTCCCGCCAGAGGGCCGGCTCGGTGGCGTCCAGCCGGAACAGCGGCGGCGCCTGGCGCGCGCCGTCCAGCAGCCGGCGGCGCACCCAGCGCAGCTGGCGGCGCGCGTACCGGCGCGTGGCTGTCTGCAGCTGCGCGACGCCGTCGCGCAGCAGCGCGTCGCCGTCGGCGTCCGGCGGCCGCGTCAGGTAGGCGTGGAACTCCTTGAAGCCGATCGACTGGAAGATGCCGTGCGTGTAGTCGGCCGGCCGGCCGTCGCGCAGCCGCCGCTCGTTGTGGCCGGCGTGGAAGGCGGCCAGCTCGGCGACCAGGCCGCGCCGCATCATGTCCTCGACGCGCGCGTCCAGTCGGGCGTCGAGCGCCGCCGGCTCGGCCGTCAGCCAGAGCAGGCACGCGCGCGCGAACCGCGGCGGGCCGCCGAGCGCGCCGCCGCCGGCCACCGACCGCTGGCGCCGCCAGTGCTCCGACATCGGCACGCCGGTCCGCAAGGTCACCTCCAGCGACCTGCCGGCCAAGGTCGGCCTGCTGCAGTGACCCGGAGCGCTCGCACCAAGAGCCGAGATCATTTCCTACGGGGAGCATGCATCCAGAGACGGAGCCTGATAATAGTCGGGTCGCCTTCAGTGCTCTGAAAAAGATCAGATTATCCCGCCCGCCGCATGGGGAAAGGTCGTCAAATATACAGCTGCCTTCCAGGTGGGGAGATGTCAAGTCATTTCCACCTGGCGGGCACAACAATTTGCTAATCTTCGGTAGCCAGAATGTGAACTTTACATCCATTTCCGTGCAGCTGCTTGCGGGAGGGCGGGATTCCAGCCTAGGTGTGCGTACCCGACGAACAAAAGCATGCAAAACAGGCATTCATGCAATTGCACCCCAACTACAGATGGCAAAATCGACAACCACCTGGTCTGCTCATCCACAGGTGCATCGCGTGCCAGTTGGCCATGATTGATTGATTATTTGGGCTTGAGGGCGCATCAACTGCTACTGGTTATGTAGCGCCCACGTGCCAGTTGGTCAGCGGCGGTGCGCGACTCACATGAGTATCTTGCGTCGCTCGTTTGGGTGGAGCACCTGCGCCTGGATCGGGTCCCGCTCGGTCAGCAGGTCGTACAGCTGTGGAGTGCTGAGGTCGGCCAGCCGGCCCCGGTCGGCCGAGTCAGCGGGGTCAGCCGACGACGTCTCCCCCGCGCCACGTTCGCTCCCGGCTCGTGGCGCCGGCTCGTCCCCGTCGGAAGTGTCTGGACTGGAGCCGTCGTCGCCCTCCCGCCCCGCCACCAACACCTTCCACAGGACGGCCTCGATGTAGTAGTTGGTGCCGCCCACGATGATGGGTAGTTTACGCCGCCGGTGCAGGTCCTCCATCTGGTCAGGTCATGTCAAGGACGGTGGCAGACGCGAGCAGTACGGACCCACCCCGCAGTCGATAGTCCTACACACGCGCACGCGCACGCACACGCGCACGCGCACGCACACGCGCACGCGCACGCGCACGCGGCAACGCCTTCCAAGACGCCTGCAGTCCGTTCCGAAAGTCAGTAAAAGTACTTGGAAAGAAGTTGCGTTCGAAGAGCAGAGCATGGTGTCTGTACGGCGCCAGCGATGAACGCTCTAAAGTTGAAATAGCGACAATGTTATCCACGTGTCTTGGTGACGATGGCGCCAACCAGGGGCGGATGTGGGGAGATTGCACTGGGGTCATGTGTATAAACAGGCTGCTGGCCTTAAACTGGCCACTACTGCACCAGCATCTCCCTCTTTTCACCATTGTGTTACCTCACAATTTCACAACTCGATACTCTGATTAGCACAAAGTACACATATACCGACACGCAGCATATCAACTAAAAGGATACAATTGACAGACACGTGTTTCTGAACTTCACCACGGAGTAATTTGTTGTTGGCTCCACAATGTCGATCATGTGGTGCACAACTTGCGCCCGCTCTTCCGGCGTCACCTTGTTGGATATTATATCCAAGCCCTTGTAAACCTGGTGGCAGTAGAATCTGGTTCAGAAGCGAGATGAACTCAACACAGTTTACACAGAGCAGGTAAGTTATTCACTTTAAACAAAGTCCACCATGAGCATACCATCTGGGATTCCACATGTTGGCATGCTAGCATTCAACATATTCTGTTGATTGCGATACAGCTGACCGAGGATGGCATCCACCCTTCTCGGACAGCTAGGGCTTAGATGCCTTTAGCCCATCGCTTTCCTGTCACTTCTACAAGCCACTTGTGTATAGCTCATGTTGAAAGTTCTGTGTCTGCAGTGCGGAAAATGATATGGATATTGTATTATGTTGCATGTATTGTTAAGTAAATAAATGAATAAATAAATAAATAAATAAATGTCTGGCATCAGTAAAAATGGTTCATCAATTCCATGATAAAGAAGTGGAAGTCATGAGAGAACTGATCCAATAAGCAGGGTGCCCATGGAAACTAGGCCATTTCACCCTTCGCCATGACTTTCAGTGCAAGAAAATTAATTGTGTACACTTATTAGCTGTGCCTTGGTCTGAAGCCATGGATTTCAATGACTTCAAGCTCGCAGAATCTTAGCCTCCATAACCATGGGACCACAGAATCTTCACCCCTTGCCTTATGCTACACCATACAAATATGGCTAGGTATTTGGTATTGGGTGGTTGGTTATTTTGGCTTAGGAGTGTATTGACTGCATTGGCCCTATAGCCCCAGATCCCTTCTCCCATCATCTGTTAGGATTACATGTTAGGTACCATGCTTCATGATGACGTTGTTGGGGAAATTGAAGCAAGCTTACAACCATACCTGCATTGAATCAGCACTTATGATTTCACCATCAAATGCTTCTGCGATTTCTAGAGCAAGCTTTGATTTTCCAGTTCCAGTGGCACCAATAATGACCACTATTGGAGCATCTGTAAATGACATTCTGAAATGTTTTCTAATTGGCTCCACTATTTTTCTCAGACACCGCAGCCACATCACTCACATTCACATCCTGAAATGGCAGGGATACATATTACTAAATATTACCTCAGGTGTACAATAACACATGTGTACAATAGCAGGTATACAATAACAGGTTTGCAATAACAGGTGTACAATAGCTGGTGTACAATAGTAGCTGTACAATAGCAGGTGTACAATAACAGATTACTGGGTATTGTTCACTGTATCACATGAAATCTATATTTATGAGCACTCAATCATGCCAAATCTAACCCTCCCAATTTTGCATCCTGTTAAAAACAGCATCATGCACAGCCTATTGATGAAGCAAACCTTTAATTTGTCACATCTGTCAGTCTTCCATGGTACAGTGCTTTATAAACAATCCATGTTATTAGCAAAAACAGTGTTTATTTAATGAGTTAATGCAGCTTTCAGTAGCGATGTTAACCAGTTTCCAAAAAGCACAAATGTCAACTCATAAGTGATAAAGTGCTCAGACTTAGAAAGAGCCACAGGGGTCCATCTATGTTAAACCTGTAAATGGAAGATGCTATATGACTGGACACAAAAAAAATCAGCACCTGAAACAATATCATATCCTAAATTCCAAAGAAACTATCCACCAACATCCTATACACCCATGAATATATATCTAGCTCTTTTCACTTCATCCCACATAACATACAAATCAAGTAGCAAGTTAATCACTTTCAAACTCCATCCATGCCTGTTTATCTATCTATCTATCTTATCTATCTATCTTATCTATTTATCTGCTTATCTATCTATCTATCTTATCTGCTGCTTCTATCCTGTACAGCCTATGCAGTGTACACCTACTAGCATAAACATCATCCTCACCCACCACTAATTATCTATAAGTCAAAAACAAGAGTTAAAACCTTTTCAACTGGATCCACCCAATTTATATGCATCCAACAAGATACATCAGAAGGCAGCCTAGTCTGTTGATCAGCCTCTGACTGAAAACCTGTTGGCACTTGATTGTCATAAACCTTAACATTACCAACCTGAATTCATGTCTTTGATGTACTAAACAGAAATGCATCATTCATATTCATATCATATACCCCTTTAACAATATTATAAATTTAAATCATATTACCCTTAATCTCCCATATGTGGGGTGGGGATGGCCAAATGGTTAAGGTGTTCGGCTCTGGGTACCAAAGGTCCCAGGTTCGACACTTGCACTGGTCAGGGCATTTCCCAATCCTGTGGCCCACTGGCAGAACAGTGTGGGTGGTGCCATTAGCTGTGAATGTGCATAAAGTGTGTTGTAAACAATCCAATAAACAAACAAACAAACATTATCCCACAATTTAGTGTCTTACATACCTAATGCCATAAGTAGGTATTACACCATATTCTAAGTAACCTAGTTTACTGATAAGTCCTGTGGTTTTGTGTTGCACCTTTTTTAGCATATCTATATCTCTTGTGTACCAAGGTCTACATGCCTGCACAGAATAAACCAAGTAGTGTTTCAGATAGGAAATTGTCAGTTTTTCATGACTTCCTTGCTCTTATACCTCACTCCTATTAATTATTCCCAGTATTCTGATTCTCCTGTTCCTAGCTGAGGCAGTTTTCTGTTTTAAGGTCATGTGACACTATCATACCATTGTTTCTGCCCTTTTCAATAACACCCACATCCAACCCCCATACACATATTTTAGTTATACAATGAATGCTGTTGCTACTTAGTGTTAGGTGACACTGTTTTCTCTGCCTGAAATGCTTGAGTGAAATTATCCCTGGTCATACCAAGGTGCGCCAGCATACGAGCATGCACTCTTCTCGGAGGGGGCATAAACATTAATATAACATGGCCCTTCGCTCTTCTGCCATGTTTTTATCCAATGAAAACAACACTACCTGGCTTGGATATGCATTCAACTCTGTATGTCTTGTTCTCAGCGAAATTGAAACCGGCATTCCACATTGTATAGCTACCAACTGTGCCATGTGGAAAGAATATAACGTGACGTCATCAAGGCGTAAAGGGAAACTATGGTACATCTTCAAATTGAACGTATATTCTAATGTGTTTCAGTTTGACTGCAATGAGCACGATAGCATGCAGCAGTAACATTTAATATGACTGAAGACGCTATTTCTTCCACAGTTTGGCTCTCCATATGACGCATCTGACTGTTTTACCATGCAGTTTCGCTAACCCCTCATGCCTGTTAGTCACTGGTGGACTCCGTAATCCCGCCGGTTGTGGATTCGAACCCATTATCATGCGATTAAAATCCAGCTCTCAACCGACCGAGCCACCTACTCCCCAGACCCCTTTAATCCCCACAATGATTGACCAGAAAATACGGGCAAATCTGAACCAAGAACGGAAATACATTCTGGTTTTGAACTATCCCGATAAATCTACTGAATGTGGTGCTTTTCATTTTCTCACTATTGTGGCGCTCTTCCTACGACCGGTTTACGAGCTGTTTGTAAAATATATTCACTGAAGCTTCAAGGTTTGTATTGTTTTTGTTTGTTCGCGTGCCAATGGCTTTGAAACAAAAGCAACCATCTTTTAAATGAACTCATCAAAATCTGTCGGTGGTTTATATTGCTGAAGAACATGCATCTCAAACAATATGTGAATTGAGACCATAGACAATGCCAACTTGGTCATCATGTCATTGATGTTGATGTCAACTTCCCCTGGCGAATCTTAGGAAAGCCATTAACCAAAAAAGAGGAAGAAGTGCTAACTTTCCAATAAAAAAAAATTCCCAAATCTAAATTTACCTCGATTTACCATAATACCACAAGTAATATAACATTCAGAATGTAAAGTGTGGCATAAACTAACCTAACCTAGCTTAACCGGTATTGCAGCTTAAGGTAATCAACAGGGTTACCTTAAACTGCAAGAAGGGGCTAGGTCTGGTTGCATTGGGTTGGGCTATCTCATGTTAAAAAACTTGCCTGAGCTCTTGCCTTAAATTTGGGTCGATTGAGCTCCTACCTGATTGAAACTGTAATTCCTGCCTGGTGAAGCATTTAGGACTGTCTGTATTCTGTAAGGCATATTGTCACCAAGGCAGTGCTTGTCCAGAGTCTTGGTGGTGTGTAACAAGCTAATATTTTGTGAAAAATGTGGGTCTGAACTTGTTACAACTCTTAGAAATTGTTGGTATTAGGGTTTGCTCATCAATAAAACTGCATTGAACCATTGAAATTATTCATTGCAGCTTTGCTTAATCATCATTGCTTGTTTCCACACTATAATGCATGGCACCTTTTCTTACAGCATAGTAGGCTTTGCATGGACAGTCAATTTGTCATGGAACCCAAGACAGATGATGCAAATGTGCAAGCCTGCAAGGACATTCATGAAACTTTGGGACACCTTGGACATTTCCAATGCTCCAAAATATTGAAGAATGATACAACAAAGAAGGTCATCATATTTGTTGCAAGTGTCCAAGACAGCAAGGATCCAGCTGTTCTCATTATGGAGAAAAGCTCATTTTCTGAGACCAATGTTAAACAAATGCTGGGTTCTGATACTGGCCTGGAGAAAACATTTCACAATGAAATATATGGAAATTACACTGGCTTTCCAAGGCAAGAGCTAAATGGTAAGTTTTCTTGATATTTTAATATATGTGTTAGCAATCTGCATGCAGTAGTGAACAAGTTGATGTGGCTTGATAGTTGGTGGTATTCATAAAAAACCTACACTAAATTGTTTAAAAAACAACCCACCTGGTTCTCTCACCTGGTTGGCTCCCCAAATTCTTGAGCATCACTCACCCAGAGATGAGTTATGTGGCTGATCAAGGGGAGCCCATATCTGCAGGTACACCAGTGCTTTAGATTAAAGAGAAGTGTGGTTATCAGATGGACAAGGCAAGACACAGGAACTGGAAAGTGCACCTTAAGCAGAAATTGTATGCTTAGAGTAGCCACTACATCTGCTAATATGTTGCAGTCAGAAAATACTTCTGATGGAAGTTAAGAAAAAGTAGATGTGTACATAATTTTGTTTTGTATACAATTAAGATTCACTAAGGATATTTTAAGTCTGGAGAAGAACAAAACTTGCTGGAAAGTATTCAAGGGAGCCTTACTTGTTAGTTTAGTGGTTTTTGCTCCCCATCCTAGCATGCTTGCATCTGTAGAACTCTTGTCACTGAGTGTATGTTAGGTCCCTATGAATGTATGGGGACTTTAAGTCCTCATGTTTTTCCATTTATTTGGTCTTTTCAAGAAGCAGTTTTCGTATATCACTATCAGCTATCTTAGCCCTGTAAATATCCTTCTCCTGACTAATGCATACAATATCAGTCAGGACAACCTCAGCTGCTGCTAGGACAACCCATGATTTTGTGTGCTGCTGCCACTTCAGGCAGGGATCTAGCTCTAGAACCATGGATAATTATAGAGTCCCTTCTTTTCTTCTGCTCCTCCATCTCTCTCAACTCCTCTCAATTTTTGACTCTGAGCTTCTCAGTGCTGGGTTTGGAGATGTTCAGAGTTGCCTCCCCAGACCCCCTGGACATCAATGCCCATACCTGAGCAGCAAGTGCCTCACCAGCCTTACACAATGTTCTGACCATCTGGTGCAGCTGCCCAAATGCTCCATGACACCCAATTCCCTCCTTAGGAACTTGGTTAAGTTAGAGGCTCAGTAGTCAGTGCATATAAATGCAATGCCATCACCTCCATGTTCAACAATTGCCTGGACCACTCCTCAGCTAAACCAAGGCACATTGCTGAAGGGTGAAACCAGCAGCTACACCTGTCACATCCTATGCCACAGGGCAACTGTGATATCACAGGTAGAGCACTTTGTGCCAGCTGAATCATTGCCACCTGCCACCACATTTGCATAGGTTGTCCCATCATTAGTAGTAGGGTTAGCACCACTACTCTGGGAAGTTAGAGGCTCAGTAGTCAGTGGATATAAATGCAATGCCATCACCTCCATGTTCAACAATTGCCTGGACCACTTCCTCAGCTAAACCAAGGCACATTGCTGAAGGGTGAAACCAGCAGCTACACCTGTCACATCCTAGGCCACAGGGCAACTGTGATATCACAGGTAGAGCACTTTGTGCCAGCTGAATCATTGCCACCTGCCACCAGCCACCACATTTGCATAGGTTGTCCCATCATTAGTAGTAGGGTTAGCACCACTACTTTGGGATGACTGAGCTGCACCATGGGCACCACCTCCTCATCCACGTCCCCTCTGCCCTCTGGACATGTTTACTCAGGCAATTAGAGTTTACTAACCAGGTTACAAGTGGTGCAGATGTCCAGTCCAGTCCATTCTTGTCAATTAAGTGTGTGGAAAACTTGTCTTGTGGTTACCTTAGCCTTTAACCAAGTAGACACCATAAATTCTCTATGCAGCCTTCTATTGCATTCAGTGGCTCCCTCTGGATTTGTGCACTTGCTGTCTGTCCCTCCACTGGTCGTTCCCGTCGCAAACCAAGTGGGTATTTTTCCTCCACCAACCTTCAAATGCTCAAAACTACTCAGAGAGGGGTGCCATGCCAACACCGGCAGATTGACCCGGTGGCTATGTTATCTTGGTCCTTCCAAAACAAGCTACCTATTGGCAATCACAGCTGCCAAATCTCTATCAATTATATGCCAAATCTCTATCACCTAGCTGAATGAATGCCTTCACTGATGTTCCCTATCCTACTGTATAAGACTTTTTATGGTGGCATATTTGGTGCACTGACAAACAAGATGTCGCAGTGCTATAGCTATAAAAAAATGTAACTGTGCCTGCACAGGTATGCCTGCACCTACCATCATTTAATTTTTTATGTTGGCCTTAGTTGTGTCAACACTGTGGATGGCTCGAATATGATCATATTCCTAAAATTGGTTCTTGTGTGAAGGGCCAATTCTCATCATTATCTCCTGGATAGCCATCACACACCAACTCAGCCTTTGTAACAGTAATATGTGTAGTAAGCTGCAGTCATGTGGCTGGTTGCATCATTTGGAATCACCAATCCAAGAATGATGTGAAAGGTGTGGCAGCTAACCTAGCCCAAGAGTGGTACAAAGGATGTGGTGGCAACTAACATAACCTGACCTAACCCAACCCAACCCACACTTGGTGCAAAAATGTGGTTTTATGATGGTAAATGAATACATAGGGAAATACGTAGGATAGCGTAACGACGACGATACGTAGGGCAAATTAACGATATGTAGAACGATATGTAGGGTGTGTTGACAACTAGCCTAACCTAACATAGCCTAACCTAACCAACCCAGTAATGATACGAAAGGACATCTTTGGTGTTGTTCTAAGCCTGATCTGGTTGCCCGTGCCTTTGACTGGTCCAATATGTACATATTTGATCCAACATTGTGTATGTGTGAAAATGTCTGTGTGTTTAGGTTACATTCGAACCTAGCTGCTTGGTTTGTATATGCCTGCATGGTGTGCCGTCAACAAGAAATCACTGCGGTCGCCATGATGGAAAGGATTGCGGCAGGACTGTGGTTAAAATGTATTGAACTTGCAATTCAATCTTTTTCAGCATGAGAATTGCATTCATTGCACAATCGTCAAAAACTGTTGTTGGGTATCACAAATCATGAAGCCCAAATACTGATCATCTCTGCTGATAATATATGTGAGCATGGTTTGTATGTATTATCAATCCTTTGATTAGCCTGACTGTGCCATTATTTAGGTGTGAATGTGACTGTCATTATTAGCCTAACGTTTTTGTTCTTTAGGTGTGAAGGTGACCCTCATTCATCCAGCAACAAGCAAACACATCGAAAAATATTCTGATCAGGAATCATTCCTTGTGAACGAGACATCAGCTCTCTACAAAGAGGTTCTCCTAGAACATATAAAAGAATCATCCTTCAATGTTCAGGTGATGGAATGTGTAAATGTCATAAAATGAACACAAATATACCATGTTTTTTAGCATGTGCACTGATGTAATATTTCCCCAAGGACATACCCTGAAAAAGAACTGTAACTTGTTTCCCAAAAACATTTATCCAGCTTTCTGGTCCAAAGTGGTACCACCCTGATCATTTTCGCTCCCACTCCCCTGTGGTATAGCTACAGAGCAATCAGAATGACGCTTTGTTTGCGAAGGAAGTCTTAAAGATTCCTTAATATGTATTCCAAGTTAAAGATGTGATTTTAACTCACGAACTAACTTGGTGTGACATTGGAAATGTCAATGATAATACGTAGTGGTTTGATTGCAAATATTATTAAATGCTAATCATCTTTATACTTGGGATGCCATACAATTATGTAAAAATGATTACTGAACACCCCCACCCCTCCTGCTTTTCAAAGATATCGCATGCATAGGCAGGGATATTGCAATGCAACCTTGTGAATCCTACAACATGGTGAGCACATATGTAAAACGATTTTATTAATTCTGTTCGTAACTATAGGAAATGTTGGGTGCAACGTGGACAGACCGACTGTCAACCTCAATTAGCCATGAGGGCATTGGCGTATGGTGGTAGAATGTATACTGTAGTGTTCACAACAACCATCATTTTCCTTCAACATTTTTCGTTTCTAGTTTCGATAGTCTCTGAAAGCTGAGGGGATCGGCCCCAATTGTTCGCTTAGTGTTTTATGAGATGCACATCTGTGCGCGCATTAAACCCGGGTTCGGGTATAAATCAATAGCATTGATGGACGGGAAAATGTCACATTATGGCCTTAAGATAAGCCCGAAAGCCTTCTTGGGTAGCCTTTGAGCCATGCAGTCTTTTAAATCATGAAATCATTTTGTGCAAGAAATCCTAGCACGTCTGGCAGTATTGGGTAAAGCGGGTAAGAGGAGTATCCTCTGTTGGGTACCGAGACACACCGGCATCACGGGAAATGAGCTGGCTGACGCTGCTGCCAAACGTGCCGCGCAGTCACGTAGGACTTGAGCTCTGCCCCTCCCAGCCAGAGATTACCACGCAAATGGTGGCAAGAAAGCTAGAACTCCCAAATTGTAAACAAATCCGGTCCATCAAACCTGTTCTGTCACCATGGACATCATCGCTAAGAAAACGTAGGAGAGAAGAGGATATGCTGGTACGCTTGCGAATAGGGCACACGTATACAACGCACCGTTACCTATTGAGAATGGAGGCAAAGCCACGACGAGGCACTTGCTGTTTTCTTGCTCCATCTTCATGGTAGAACGAAAGCGTCACTTGGGTTCCAATTCCCGCGAGCTGTGGTACTGTGACGTTTTAGGTGATAATTCGGAGATCATCCCCAGACAGGGAAAATATATCGATATACAGTCAAACCTCGGTTTTCGTATTCCCTAGTTTTCGTACGATTCGGTTTTCGACGACTTTTTTCGTCGAAATTTCGTCACAGTTTTCGTACATATGCTCGGTTTTGGTACAGTTGAAAATGGTCCGTACCACACTCGTCCGCCTGCCCGCGTGACTCGGCGTGACTCGGCGTGACTCGGCCAATCATTTCCCGGAGCCGAGAGCTTAGCTGCGATTGGAGGAGCCCAGTTTTATCACAGTGAAGTTCCTGCCCCCTAATACCACTCCTTTCATCCAGACCATGGACCAGCAGGTCATTTTAAACTTTAACAAACTACACCAAAGCACTGTTTCAAAGGTGCTTTGAAGTGAGCTTGGACACTGAATTAAGACACTGAGAGAGTTCTGGAGGAATCACTTCATTATCCTCAATTGCATAAGCCTTAAAGAGACGCTAGAAACATACCTCTCTGGACATTTTTTTTTGTGCGACAGCGGTCCAGTGACACTCAAGCTGGTCCTAGTATCAGTAAAAGACTAAGAAGGGAAGTAACCCTAGATAGGGTCTGGATACCTGAAGTCCTTATGGAGGGGATTCCCCTTCCAAACAATAACCTCTCCTCCTCCCTCTCCCCTCCTCGCCGTCTTCCATACACCAACAAGAGTCTTCAGTTAAGGTAGAAGTGATGTTAAATGTTCAGTTATTTATTTCATTGGTCATTTATATTTATTTCTCATTGTTTTCTGTACGCAAAACTATAGTTATTCTTTATAAAATTTATTTTTTGTTGATATTTTTGGGTTTCTGGAACGGATTAATTGGATTTGCATTATTCCTTATCATAAATATTGCTTCAGTTATCGTACATGCCGTTTTCGTCAGACTTTTTCGAATGGATTTATCACGAAAACCGAGGTTCCACTGTATCTCGACTGTTCAGTTCGACGTTATCTATCCCTTCCAAAAATAGCCTCATGCCGCCTAGTTTAATGTGAAAAACCGAGTTATGGCCGCTGCCTAACCAGTACCATTTGTGGCGCCCCTAAGCCCAATTAATCAATCAATCCCAAAAGCACGTTTGCCACTCTAACCAAACAAAATATCAGCTATATTGAATTATACGCGTCACATATATAGAATGGTAATCTTACCTGCCAACGGAGGCGAATAGTCTAGGGGTAAGTTACCCGGCCCACAATCGAGAGATTGTGGGTTCGAGTCTCACCTGTCGAAACTCTTCTCCCGCGACCAGTCGGCGTGGAAGATTGGCGACGCTACAAGACTCAACGGTCGACGTGTCACAAAGCCAATAACCACGAACCAACCAATCTAACCTGCGAGCGAAGAGCGAAGGATTGCTTATTTGTTCCTGTCAAGCCGTCAATGTTGTGTCGTTCCCTGTTGTGGTGCTCCACAAGTGTGTTCATTGTTCGGTGTGGTTTCCCCCTCCCATTTCAAATATTGACACACTGTTCGCACTGTAGGGCCTGTGCTACTACAACCATGCCGGTGATGGTGTAGTGTTTGCATATTTTTGCCCCTGAATGAAGGTGCACGCGACGAAGCTTCAATATGGACACTTGTTGATGTCGTTTATTGGTTGGTTCACGACACACTTTATGCACATTAACGGCTAATGGCGCCGCCCACACTGTTTCGCCGGTGTGCCGCGGGACTGGGAAATGTCCTGAGTGGCGCTAGAGTCGAACCCGGGACCTTTGGTACCCATAGCCCGACACCTTAACCACTCGGCCATCCCCGCCCCACACTTGTTGATGAGCTCATTCGATGGTCGACCGACGACGGCTTCGTCGGCACTGATGATCCCTTCGGTTCCAGTGGGTGTACAACATCCTGGAGCACCGGGTTGAAGAGGAACGGATCGTGTTCGAGCTGGCCGAGCGAGACACCGGCTTCATCCTGCTGCCTGATCTCAAATGGGACGGTGTCAACACGGAGTCGCTGTACCTGGTGGCCATCGTGCACCGACGTGACCTCAGGTCAATCCGTGACCTGCGCGCCGAGCATCTTCCCCTGCTGAGGGCGATATGGACCAAGGGTACGGTAAGTCACGAGAGCGTGCGTTGGTGATATTGATGCCTAAATGATGTATGAGGGCGCAATGTATGCTAATGGGTATGATATTTCTGTCGATTGGGCGGTGAAAAGGTGGGGAGTTAGCTCTACATTGTGGACGAATAGGCAGGGTGAGCCAGGGACCGCTGCACCTGGGACAGTTTGGCGGTGAAACGGACTGCTCGGAAGGTGGGGTAGGAAGCGCAACATTTGTGCAGGTTGGACGGTGAAAAGTGAAGATAGTTAGAGTTACATCTGGGTCGATTGGTGAGAAGACGCGGCCGTGGCGCTATGTCTGGATCGGGAGTGCGGTGCGAAAGCAGTGCTGGGTGTTGGCACTTTTTAATTGTTGGTATAGAACCCGAGCTATCGAAGGCATCTTTTTATGTTACCTCATTGTAATTACCAGTTGTAATACGGAGAAAGGCTGGGACTTCTTGGACGGAACGTCTTTGTCATTGTCAACCCGTTAAACACGCTTCGAAATGTCACACGATTAATATTGTTGCCAGTCTATATCTATATATATATATATATATATATATATATATATATATATATATATATATATATATATATATATATATATATATATATATATATATATATATATATATATATATATATATATATATATATATATGTATATATATATATATACATGTTCATTCATTTCTTCACATGCAATAACACAGTGTAAAATAATTATCTATATTACCTGGAAATGCACAGTTAATGGAACTATAATATTCCATCCTTGTCTTAAATTTGCATGATGTTCCTGCATAGCAAATATGATCATAGTCATGATGTACCTTCCTGAAGTGTGAAATGCAGGCGACTGAAGTAAATGGTGTACCCTGATTTTTCATCCTTGAGTGACTATCCCTTGTTTTATTGCCATGTTTCAGTATTCCAAAGCAACTTCGTTTTTCATCCTCACAGTTAATGTAAATTAAATGTTAGGACCCTGCAATAACATGCTAACATGGACGAGGATAGTCTTGGGATCGTCAGGCAAAAGTAAAAATTCAAAATGGTAATAGCAATACCAACGTGACTAGGCAAGAGAAATGATGCCTTTTCGAATATGGTGCTCATGCTACCGACTTCGAAAAGTTCTACCCGTCACCGTTGTCCTCATGCAGATGAACGTTGCGAAGTTGTCGCGGATCTTTCATTCATGAGTCGAGATTAAGTGCAGTTATCGCAGTACTGGCCATTGATGTTATTGATACCCAGGGCTGGCAGCAGCTGGCAGTTATTTATTGGTCAGTGATGTTCACTGGTTTAAATCGGTGGACAAAAGAATAGCACAATATGGCTGACACATGTACAACTCATTCTGTCCACGGACATTTATAAAGTTTCCTATCTGGGCGCTGTATGACCAACGCAGTCGATGCGCCCGTAAGCCCAAGTAACCAACCAACCAAAGTTTCCTTTCGAAATATTATTTTCCTCAATATGGCGCTTTAAAAATAATGCATCGGAAGTGTATATAACTGCGTGAAGCCATATTCTATAGCATAACGTTCTCATTTTCCTTCGTGGTTGCCTCTGTTGATTTATCGGTATAAACAAGCAGCAATCTGCTGTGGATGTTGCTGCAGAATGCACCTGAGGGAAAAGTCTTATACTGGCGGTCATATTCCAGCCTTCCAGCAGTACGCGAAGCCACACCAAGCTAGGCACGAATGCGAATTATTGATGATGGATGACACGACAACGCCCAAAACACACACGAAGCCAAATCTGGCAAAAACTTCTGGAACAATTCACAGTCAGCTGGTCACTGCTGACAGCGAGGCAGCCAAGTGCCGCAATACAAAATCTTCCTGTTCACAAATATGTCGCAGCAGTATCCCCCCGTTGCAGCAGGGAATGAGCCAACAGTCAACACAACGGTAATGTATTATTTACTGCGACACAATAGTGGTCAAATAGTCGGTAAGCTACTCGCCACAGATACGCAAGGCACAGAACAGTCAAAATCACGCACACTTCCACGCTATAACGTGTAAGTACCAGGGTTGCGGAGCCGGAGCCGGAGCCGGGATACTTCCCCGGAGCCGGAGTCGAGGCCGGAGCCGTCCCAAATTTTCCAGGCTCCGCATCCCTGGTAAGTACTGAAGCAGCCGGGCACTCGGTCCAAGTAAATCCCACTGCTTCTCATCGCCATGCTCGGTGCGCCCACGGCAGTGTCCACTCTCAGATCAGCCAGCTCCTACTGGCGGGAAGTTCAGCACTACGACTGGTGCGAAGTTCAGCACTGCGACTGGTGCGAAGTTCAGCACTACGACTGGCGCGAAGTTCAGCACTACGACTGGCGCGAAGTTCAGCACTACGGCTGGTGCGAAGTTCAGCACTACGACTGGTGCGAAGTTCAGCACTACGACTGGCGCGAAGTTCAACACTACGGCTGGTGCGAAGTTCAGCACCACGACTGGTGCTAAGTTCAGCACTACGACTGGCGCGAAGTTCAGCACTACGACTGGCGCGAAGTTCAGCACTACGATTGGCACAAAGTTCAGCACTACGACTGGCGCGAAGTTCAGCACTACGACTGGCGCGAAGTTCAGCGCGCAGGTCCTCACGGATTATCTGCAGGTCGTGCAGCCGCAGCACTGCCGGGGTGCAAACGTCCGACAGACGTTGGCACGTTAGCGGACCGTACATGATACTTAGGGACTGTTCACACCTAGCGTAATCTCGACGCACGGTCGGAATCGACACAAAGCTAGCGGACAATTAGCACGGGGCCCAATGAGTCTACCGATTCTGGCATTGCGCCGACCTTGCGTCAGCTGTCTGTCGAGTCCTACCAAATGCTGGCGATTTCCGAGCGGAAAAAGTTGAGTTTTCTCAACTTTTTCCTCTCGGCGCACCAGCGGCCTTGACGCAAGGTCGACAGGCTAGTCGGGACAAACTGCGGTCGCCATATTTATTGATCTTCGGCGGATTGGGGCCACATCGGCTGCGTCTTTTTCGTGTCGTGAAACCATTGACCAACCAGAGCTCGCGTCTCGCCGGAATACGTCCCGAGTTGTGTGTGTGCCGGGAGCAGCCTCCCGAGGACAGTCATCTCGTCGTGGATAGTGTTGGACTCGCTGCACCTGGAGGCAGAGCTGTGAGTGTTAACGATGAAGTGGCGAACCCGCCCGGCAGGCCACGTGGACGCCTCCCCCCATCCACCCCGAGAAAGATCCCCAATAGGTGGTGTCAAACACACGTTGGGAATGCGACACACAGAAGCCAGAGAAGCCCGTTCCTCGTATAGAACGTCACACGCGATCTCAAGTTAGCCGTAATGGGCTGGCCGGCGGGTTGTAAAAGCCAACCAGGCCCGATCAGCCGCAGGTTAGATGCCATCATGCTCTCGGCATGCACACCCTTTCGATTTGATCTGAACCCCTTCATTGGCATGCAGCTGGTATTGATGGCGTATTTGTAGACCTTGTGAACTTGTATACATGGGAGCAGACTACGTAAATGTTGCCTGTTCTAAATAGGTCATTTGAGCATTGTGGCGCTGTGACTGTGACTGTGCGTTGCAGGAGGCGATTGAGAAGAGGTACGGTGTGCCGTCGTCTCGGCTTCGGGTGTACTTCCACTACCAGCCGTCGTACTACCACCTTCACGTGCACTTCAACTCTGTGCGGTTCGATGCGCCAGGTGAGGCCGCGAGATGCAGTGCACGTTGTCCCAGATGGAAGTTCGACGACCAAGTGCCACTAAACCAAAGCAGCCACCAGCTAATCGTTAGCAACGCCGGCGGCGTATCTGAGGTCTCGTAGGCAGTTGACGTGTCGGCACGTAAGCGGCTCGTGTTAAGTTCTGTGCCATTTTGCACCATCCGATTGTGTGCATTTCTCATTCGCTGTCCATCCTAGTCATCCAGACCATTTTCGCATCGTGGTCTGTCTGTTTCAACCATATTTATAGTGGGAAACGCAGTCATGCAGAACTATCGTAAAGATATATTGTACAGAGGTACGCCAGGGATTGTGCGACGCGTATGAGAACATTGTTTTGCTACCTGGAAATGGATGGTAAACCAGGATGGGTTAGTGGTTAATTGTTCATCATGAGTGTACCTAGTGTGCTGGCAAGGGTTCCTCTCCTCCAGAGTAGTGAAATTTGGTGTACGATCACACAACCGCTTCATTGTTTTCCCAAAATTGAGAGTACTTCAGTAAATTGCAGCGGTGTTTGGTTGGTTGGTTATTTGGGCTTTCGGGCGCATCGACTGCGTTGGTCATACAGCGCCCATACATGCATCGGTGTTTGATAGTGGGGCCGGTATTCCGCCGCTTGGGCGTGGTAGTTTGTAGACAGCGCCATCAGCGGAACTGTCGTGCTGGCTTCGAGCCTCCATCGTTGCCGACTGTTCACGAGTTCGAGCACGGTGCTGTAGAGGCGGTGCAGACATCTGTCCTGCCCGTGGTCATACGTGAGTTGCGACGTCCCTCTGAGATTCGTGAAGGTACTCCCTGAAGGACATGGAAGTGAGGTGGAGGCAAGACATGACGCAAATACAGCGCGCAAGTTCCGTTTGCGCCACGTAGAACGGGTCGTATTGGTCACCACGTGGACGTCACCAATGACTGAATTACGATTGACGTCTGTTCGGGCTTTGTTTCCCCGTTGGGTAGTTACCTTCCCACTCCTAAGAAGACCTCTTTCTTTCTGTACCCTGAGTCGGAACAAGCATTTGCCTTTGTTCGTTATGGCCAAGTTCAATACAGCGTTGTCCGTTGTTTGTTTTCTATCCAAATGTGATCACTATTTTTGTTTTGTGCAGAGTAGCCATAGCATAGACACCTAGATAGTCCTAGGTAAAGTTGGCTTCTTTTTTCTCATTCCATTTTCTATGATTGTACATTATCCTTCCCTTTTATGTATATTAGGGACATGACGCAACAAAATGAGTCTGTTCGGGTAAGCACAACCATATATTCATGCATGCATATCCACGCAGGTTTCATTCTACTGTGAGAGGATATTGATGTTGATGATTGTGTAATAATGCCTCCTCAGGTGTCTCTTCTGCTGCCCTTTCCAGTCGGAGCGGTGCTGCTGCCAGAAGGCACGCAGGTTCTCAATGTCATTACATCTCGCTCATAACGCATATTAGCATCGCAAAGGTCACGGCTTCAGTGATGTCAAAAGGCGTTTGCGGTAAGTCTGAATCTCCTCTCAAATTTCAGAATTTCAAGACACTGATTGACCACCCCATCGATACAACCGCTGACTGCTGGAGCACACGTCCGACTGTGCCCCGTTCGGTTGGTCAGTCAGCGGGTCGTGTTGCGACCCACACAGCCGGTCCCTGACCTCGCTGTGGTCTGTCGACAGGCACGCACGTCGGCAAGGCGCACCTGCTGCCGCAGGTGATCAGCAACATCGAGCTGATGCCCGACTACTACGCGCGCGCCACGCTCTCCTACTACGTCGGCAACACGGACCCGCTGGCCGACCGATACCGCCGCGCAGGTCAGTGTCGCAGTTGGGCTGCTCAGTGGTGGCAGTGGGGCTGATCAGTGTCGGAGTGGTGGTGATCATTGTCGCAGTGGGGCTGCTCAGAGTCGCGGTGGGGCTGCTCAGTGCCGGAGTGGGGCTGCTCGGGGTCGCAGTGGTGTTGCCTAGTGTCGCAGTGGTGGTGCTCAGTGTCGCAGTGGTGTTGCCCAGTGTCGCAGTGGTGTTGCCCAGTGTCGCAGTGGTGTTGCTCAGTGTCGCAGTGGTGCTGATCAGTATCGGAGTGCGGCTGCTCGGTGTCGCAGTGGTGCTGCTCAGTATCACGGTGTGGCTGATCAGTGTCGCAGTGGTGCTGCTCAGTGTCGGAGTGGTGTTGCTCAGTGTCGCAGTGGTGCTGCTCAGTGTCGCAGTGGTGCTGCTTAGTGTCGCAGTGGTACTGATCACTGTCGCAGTGTGGCTGCTCAGTGTCGCAGTGATGCTGCTCATGGTCGCATTGGAGCTGATCAGCGTCGGAGTGGTGCTGCTCAGTGTCGCAGTGGTGCTGCCCAGTGTCGCAGTGGTGCTGCTCAGTGTCGCAGTGGTGCTGCTCAGTGTCGCAGTGGTGCTGCTCAGTGTCGGAGTGGTGCTGCTCAGTGTCGCAGTGGTGCTGCCCAGTGTCGCAGTGGGGTTGCTCAGTGTCGGAGTGGGGCTGCTCAGTGTCGCAGTGGTGCTGCCCAGTGTCGCAGTGGGGTTGCTCAGTGTCGGAGTGGGGCTGCTCAGTGTCGCAGTGGTGCTGCCCAGTGTCGGAGTGGGGCTGCTCAGTGTCGCAGTGGTGCTGCCCAGTGTCGCAGTGGTGCTGCTCAGTGTCGGAGTGGTGCTGCCCAGTGTCGCAGTGGGGTTGCTCAGTGTCGGAGTGGTGCTGCTCAGTGTCGGAGTGGGGCTGCTCAGTGTCGCAGTGGTGCTGCACAGTGTCGCAGTGGTGCTGCTCAGGGTCGCAGTGCTGCTGCTCGCGTGGGTCGGGGTCCTGGCGATGACACGCATATGTATTGCTTGCGTCATCTGCTTGCGAGCCTGCGTCAGGTAGCAGCGACATGGCTGACGACGGTGGAGAAAGCCAGCTTCAGTGGTTTGCCATGGCGTCTGTTCACCAGGCTGCTGGATTTGTTGGTGACTCATCTCCCCAGTAGATTCTCAGTAAAAAAAAAGAAGCTAAATAACGATCTTTTCCTCGATCGTTTGGAAAGGGTAAAGAATGATCTGGAAACATTCCTACAAAGTGCGTGTAATCACTTGAAACATGTTTCTGTCCATTCCGGAAGTCCATAGGCTGAGGGCTGAAGTTTCAGAAGTCTGTGTCGTTCCCCTTGCAGGAGAATAAATACGCTTCGTTCCCCTCTAAAAAAAAATATCTCACATGCCGCCGTCTTTATTCGTCTTCACCCGCCTCCGCCCCCTTAAGGTCCCCAAGTTATCCCCATGAGATTCCCCGCATTTCGACCCCAGTTCAAAGCCACTAATCTGGCCAAATTCCAGCAGTGGGTTTTGCTTAAGGTAGTGAAGTGCTAAGTTCATTGTGTTCTTGCTATGTAGTGCATTGGTGTTGTATTCTTCATTGCCTTGCTCATATGGGGAACCTCCAGCTGTTTCCCCAGCGCTCCAGTCTACACACAGACCATCGTGATGGAGGAGATATTGCCCAGCTACCGCCCCGGTAGCTGGGTTGGTTAGAGCGCCGGCATACACAGATCTCCCGTGTCCTGAAAAACAGGGTTCGAGTCACTTCGTGCGCTCACATTTTGCCCCCGGCTGGGAGGGTCAGCTTGCACTTGGTCCGATAAGGCCGGGGACGAGCTGCCGGGGCGGCCGTGTCGGTGCATTGACGGCACGTTAAAGTCCCTGTCGAAATTCTGCCGTTGAACTTGCATTCATTAATTTGTTGGTGTGGATAGGTTTCACGCAAAAAGCTCTGCTTAGCAATGGAACCCTCGGTTCATAAAGCTATCACAGCAAGAATTTGGACTAAATTTAATCAAATAGACGATACAAAAAATCCGCGAATACGGGTTTCATGATGGGGGTGTTGTTACTAATTGTTCCCGCGGCATTGCAGCCGCTGCATTGGTTATGCTGTCCCCGGTAACCGTCTCGACACTATAGCCGCTGCATCGGGAATACTTACTTAGCAGCCGTCTCGGCATCGTAGGCGGTGTGTCTAGTACGCTGTTCCCGCCAGTCGTCTCGACATTACAGCCACTGTGTGTGGTATACTACCCCGGTATTCGTCTCGACATTGCAACCACTGTGTCCGATATACTACCCCGGTAGGTATTCGTCTCGACATTGCAGCCACTGTGTCTGGTATGCTACCCCGGTATTCATCTCGAGATTGCAGCCATTGTGTCTGGTATGCTACCCCGGTAGGTATTCGTCTCGAGATTGCAGCCATTGTGTCTGGTATGCTACCCCGGTAGGTATTCGTCTCGACATTGCAGCCACTGTGTCCGGTATACTGTCACCGGTAGTCGCATTGGCAACAGTGTCCTCTCTATGCCCTCACGGTGTGTAACTGCGATTGGCCCTGTCTTCAGGTGTTCGTTTGGAGCTTCCCCATGCGAAGATGGCAGAGGAGCAGCCATCTGCGCAGACCGTAAAGGTGCAGTCCTCTGTTGGGGAGACGGAAGAGCCGTCTGGTGGTGGTGGTGTGATGGAGACCGTCTGATGATACAGCCATCTGTGAAGGAGACAGAGGAGCCGTCTGGTGGTGGTGTGATGGAGACCGTCTGGTGGTACAGCCATCTATGAATGAGACAGAGGAGGAGCCGTCCGGTTGTACAGCCATCTGTGAAGGAGACATAGGAGCCGTCTGGTGGTACAGCCATCTGTGAAGGAGACATAGGAGCCGTCTGGTAGTGCAGCCATCTGTGAAGGAGACAGAGGAGCCATCTGGAGGTGGTGTGATGGAGACAGTCCGATTGAGGCGGTATTATGAGCGACGTGATGTGCTGTTATGGACGTTCGGTGATGCAGTGATGATCCCGCCCCTCATGCGTGGTACAGGACTGGTAGTGCACTGTATGCTGATCTCTGGTGACCACCATCGAAGTCATTCCCATCGTCATTTCGTGTTGCGCCCGTCTGAAACGTGCATATCACCTTCACTTCGCGGAGAAGTGCTAGCACCTCCAGTCGTCCTGGAGGCGGCACGACCCCAGCTTTGGACGTGTCGTTTTGTGCGAAATACACGCGGCACTAGTCGGAAGTCATAGTTTTGACCCTGCCGGGCCGTCCGGTGGGCGTGGTGATCTGAAAGTTGTGGTCGGGTGGGCGTGGCGATCTGAAAAGCGTGCATCGGCGTGAAGCGATTGCCGGCGATGGCGTCGATCGGCGTCGACCAAGCCTCACCCGATGCCTCTCCATTGTGTGCATGCCAGGCTACAATGTGCACTGACACTGCTAGGTGATAACTTGTATGTTGCTTGTTTCCGGAGCACAGACCATTTTTTGTCTGACGATTGGAAGACATAATTAAAGGCCGTATGTCCGGTGCACACCATCACAGATTAACGGCTGTTGGTCGCCCCGTGCGCCGGAAGGAATGCCTCAGCTACTAGCTGCTAACTCCGGACGCTTGTGGATTGCTTAAGCTGCTCGGTCCGGAGAGGCTAGTAGGGGTCCGTAAGCGTTCCAAAGGGTTTATGATATCTGCAAGAGTCCATAGACGTTCGCAGGACCCGTAGCCGTTCGTAAGGGTCCTTAAGCATTTGTAAGGGCCCGTAGACTTTGGTAGCGGCGCGTGGACGTCTGTGAGTGTTCGTAAGTGTTAGTAGGGACTCGTGCCCAAGGGAGAATAGGTGCGTATTTTGCGAAAGGGGCCCGGACAATCCTTTTATTTTAAAGTTCCTGGATTTCGGCCGCTGTTTCGAGAAGAGTCCATATTTTTACTAAGAGCTTCGTTTTTAAATCCTAGGGCGCCAGGTCGTTGTATACCCTCCCTCCACAAATTGGAGGTGAAAGTGGCACTTATGAGCAAGCAATACGGACCGCATAAGCCTGGACCTAGCCGCAGGATAAGAAACTTCACTGGAAAGGTTGTCGGTCCTGTATTCGGATAATGGTAAGCGGCTGCATGCTTTATGGAAAGACTACGATGGCATGACCTTGGCGTACGGTCTAAAGAGGCACCTTAGAGTGGCAGTGCTTCCTTTTAGCGTCCGTGAGGGCCTGCGGACGTTCGTGGGAGTCCGCAGATGTCCGTAAGGACACTTGGATGTTCGGAAGAGCCCACAGATGCTCGTAAGAGCCCACAGATGCTCGTAAGAGCCCACAGATGCTCGTAAGAGCCCACAGATGCTCGTAAGAGCCCACAGATGCTCGTAAGAGCCCACAGATGCTCGTAAGAGCCCGTAGACGTGCACGGGAGTCCGTAGACGTTCGCAAGGGTAGCAGACGTCCGCAGGTACTGGGAGACTGCTTTATATGTCCGACGATAGCCTCGGCGGCCATAAAACGGCACGCCCCTGCCTCCGGGGATCTAGCTCTGTCTTTCTATCTTCGTCATGACGATTCCCGGACGGTTACGCCCGGACCTCTGGCTGGACCCTTTGGGCTGCGCCAGGAGCCCGTGGAAGCCCGGGGCGGCTGCCCCCTTGGCTACGTCACTGATTCAGATAGATATTCAGATGTTGATTTAGATGGCCTGTCGCCACGGATGGGATGCGTTCGAGAAGAGCAGTGGTTGATTGGGCCGCTGTGGCGCCGGTCTATCCGTGTTCACGGTGCCTGCTTTTTGTTTGACTTCTGGAGAGGAATGCATTCGCATTCGTTAAGTTGGAAACCCCACAGTGGGTCGCCAATGTGCTTTCACTATCGAGCAGCAGGTATCGGCGATGTCGAGCCAGGCGCTTATTTATCGACGTCGAGAACGGCTCACGTACAAGCTGTTCGCATCCACAGTTCACAGCTCTCGTATCACATTCGGCGGGCGGCTGGACCCAGCGGCGGCCCGGTCGGGTCAGCACACACACAGTTCGGTACTGGGGCGGGGATGGCAGAGTGGTTAAGGTGTCGGGCTCTGGGTACCAAAGGTCCCGGGTTCGACACTGGCGCCGCTCGGGACATTTCCCAATCCCGCGGCCCACCGGCAAAACAGTGTGGGCGCCGCCATTAGCCGTGAATGTGCATAAAGTGCGTCGTGAACCACCCAATAAACAAACGGTTCGGTACTGAGGTGCTCTGATCGCCGCCGCGCCCAGTCGGCGGAGGTGGCCGGTCGTCAACGTCACGGGGCCGGCCGACCGTCCAGCCGACACCGGACAGTCGGCGGAGGTGGCCAGTCGCCATCGTCACGGGGCAAGCCGACCGTCCAGCCGACACCGAACAGTCGACGGAGGTGGCCAGTCGTCACCGTCACGGGGCCGGCTGACCGTCCAGCCGACACCGAACAGTCGACGGAGGTGGCCAGTCGTCAACGTCACGGGGCCGGCCGACCGTCCAGCCGACACCGGACAGTCGGCGGAGGTGGCCGGTCGTCACCGTCACGGGGCAAGCCGACCGTCCAGCCGACACCAACCGGCCGGTCCGCCCCTTTGTCGTTCTGCACCGCGTGCCGCATCGACGTGTTCGCTTAAATGTCCAAGGGAGTGGGGCGCCAAATCTTTTTCCAGAGGGCTAAACCATTCTTCCATTTCCTGGGACAATGTTGTGGTTTGGTGCGCTCTTGAGATGATGGCGGGCTATGTCATTTCAGATGCTTGGGTTCGGGTTATAGGTTTATTTGGTGCCTTTCGAGGTCAACATATCGCTATCTGTCGTGGGTGGAAAGTTTGAAAACTATTAGTGTGGTGCAACGAATCCCCCTCACCCCACCACCACTGCCAGGGGGCGGGTTAGCACCACACTAGCGTCACCTGCCACCCTCAGCCATTGTCATCCCCCACCACTGCCAGTGGGCGGGTTAGCACCACACTAGCGTCACCTGCCACCCTCAGCCATTGTCATCCCCCCACCACACTAGCGTCACCTGCCACCCTCAGCCATTGTCATCGACCCACCACTGCCAGCGGACAGAACGTTAGCACCACACTAACAAGGTCCGCACCGAAACCACTTCAGAAGTGAATGTAGTGGCCATATCGGAAGTCGATGAAGGGCCTCGCCACTGCTTTGAACATGTACCGTGTTGGTAGAAGAAATGGGCCCAGAATGTGCTTACTGTCGTGCTGCCGGCTTGCTACCTGATGCTGGAAATGGCGCTCGGTTCTTCATACAGTCGACCTAGAAACATTGCAAAATATTGGAACGAATAGCCTCCCGAGACATGTTTGCGAAGTGCCACACCCTCCAGTACATGAATTTCGATGTCAAGCTCCAGGAAAGGTTTTACTGCCCAGCGCGAAGCCCCAACTAGTCCACTCCCTCATACATATATATATATATATATATATATATATATATATATATATATATATATATATATATATATATATATATATGTATATATATATATATATATATATATATATATATATATATATATATATATATATACACATATATATATATATATATGTGTGTGTGTGTGTGTGTGTGTGTGCGTGCGTGCGTGCGTGCGTGTGTGTGTGTGTGGCAGAAGTTTGTATGAGCGACCAGACCCGACAGAACGCAGGCCATCGTCAAGTTTTGCGACCTTTGGTTTGTATTTTCTTGTTGGCGTTTCAAGTTCTTGTTCTTTTATGCTCCTTTAGTCTCCGTCCTGGGCGTTATATTTTGACCTGCTCTCGTCACGGCAATTTCTCGGAAGTACTCGCCATCGACGTTCAAACGACGAGTTGCCTGGGTGCACTGCTGGTGCCCGCACAGGTCACCGCACAGGGCACACCGCCGCAGGTCACGTGGTTACCTTTCCCGCGTGGCCTGGGTGCCTGGGCTGGGCTGGTTTATTGCAATGTGCTGTGTTGAACGGTTGTATGTGATGCAAACTGAGCGGGAAAGATGTGACAAACAGCGGTGACACTCACAGGCCGTGGCACTCGTACTACTGGGAAATTCGATGGGGCGCATTTAAGTTCCTGGTACAGTCGGTCATCGAAAAATGCTCTAGTATATTTCTACTTTGGCTTGCCACTAGAAACGCAAGCCGTGCCGCTTCACATCAGTTATTGGCAGGGAGTATTGCACAGTTTCATAATTAGGCGTGCCGTGACAGTTTACCAGGCTGACCACGAGCCAGTGTCCAAGGACAGGAATTCGCGTTTGCGGCGTTCACGTGACCACAAGCCTTGCAGCCACGAAGTGAGAAAGAGAGAAAGACAGAGAGAGAGAGAGAGAGAGAGAGTCAGAAAGTGAGAGAGAGAGAGAGAGAGAGAGAGACTGGTCTATGCTGTTCCTGCCCTACACGTCCCTGCCGGACAAACAGCTCTGGCAGTACAATGAGCGGCCTATCGGCGGACTGCCGTCGACAAGAAGCAATTTATCGCGATTTATTTCCGACGTCGCCAACACGAATAAGCTTAATAGGCTGCGTGACGGGGCTGGGCAAAATACATGCGCGCAGAGTGCTGAGTGGAGCGCCCGTCATGTCGGGGATGGGTCCACGAGTTGCGCACGTGCTCGACTCAAATACTGTGGCAGAGAGCACGAGCGCAATGTTGAATGTGGTGCTGTGCGTGGCGTTTGGCGGCGCTTTATCTTTAGCCATGCTACCTCTGTACCGTGCTTTGAACAGAATGTCTGCGAGCAAAGGTGTTTTCTACGCTAGCCCAGCCAACCCCACGCCACGAGCCAACTTGCCCGCCATCTGGCAAAGAAGGTCGTTCGACGTCGCTGCTTTGGGTGAATGCTACGTTTGAGCAAGAAGTTGTACACTTCAAAGAAGCTGTATTGAAAGGCCAAAAATAGCGGTGTTTTTCGCCACGAACGTGTTCACTCCGTCAATATTTACATTAATATGTGAGGTACATTAAGAAAAACCTTCCCGACTAACCCTGACTTCCTTACTTTTCAATTACGCAGTTGCGATCGGATACTTCGTCGTATTGCAGTTGGAGCATCGCAGCTCTGTGTCTGGCCAGTGGCCACCAGCGTTTCAGGTAGTTATTGCCCCTCCTTTTCCCACCATGGATTGGGCGCCGTGTGCTTGAAATTCATTGTCCTCAGGACGATATATACTGAAATAGAGTAATGTTGTCGTCTAGTGACGTCTCACTGAATTTGCACCGGAGATTTGGTATATTTCGAAGGGGACCAGCTGTACAGAGATGGCGGTATATCTTTCGTTCCGCTTAAATAGAACATAAATAACTCTCCTGCATTTGGTCGCGCGTACCGATATAGCCATGCTCATTAGAGCCGAATCGATGGTGCCGTTTTACGACAACCATTGGCAGCACTGGAGCGGTCGGACCGGCCCGCTGACCTCAGCATTGCACGCAATGTTTAAAGGCTGAACCGGTAAATAGTGAACTGATGGTGATAGTACTGCCAAGAGCGTTTAGAATGACGCCCACCAGCTGACAGAGCTATTAGTACCGATCGGAACTGCCAAACATCTACCACAACTCACTCTGCTGCGGTACCTGTGCCAGCTGGGGTGGTGTTGTGGCACCTGTGCCAGCTGGGGTGCTGTTGCCGTACCTGTGCCAGCTGGGGTGCTGTTGCGGTACCTTTGCCAGCTGGGGTGGTGTTGCGGCACCTGTGCCAGCTGGGGTGCTGGGTGAGGGGTGCTGTTGCCTGGGTGTGTTGCGGCACTGCTGGGTGGTGTGGGCTGCCAGCTGGGGTGGTGTTGACGTATGCTATTAGAGACGTATGCTACTGTATCATAGTATATCTATATCAGTGTGTAATGAGCTTGCATCCCTTCCCCACCCCTACCCCAACCCCACACGCACATAGCGGAAGTTGAAGAAATTTTGTTTGAGCACTAATAGGCACTAATGGTTTCACTTACACCGGGAAGATAAACCTATTACTACGAGAAAAAATAATCAGTCGTAAATAGAGCTCTATGTTCAGAGAGGTGTCACTTTGAAAGTACTTATACTGCGACGATAGTTCCTTTTCAGCGTCACATGTCGCTGTTAGCCATAGGCGCGTCCGGGGGCTTGACCCTCCACTTAGCAGTGAATGTTGTGTGTTCACTATTAATATTATCGGGTTCTCTATCCAAAAGTACCATGGATGAGCACTTTTGATGAGCAGGAGCGCACCCATGGGTCCGCTCCCGCTGTTGACCCTGGCCCACACATTTTTCGGACGTTCCTACGCCTGTGCCATGTACGTCCGATGGCTCCTCTGTGTAGTCCTTTTACGTTATGACAATTTTTTATTTTGTTTTCCTGAAGGAAGTCGGCTGATCTACGTCCGACGACACCCCTGGGTAACCATTCATTTATAATTGGAAGGAAATCGGTTCCTCTACATCCGACGCCATTCGGGGATAGCTATTTACGTGTTTCCCATGAGTGCATTGCGGGCATGCATTGCGTGTTGAAGTGAGTATTGGTAGCGTGGTGTCTTCTGTGCTACTGCTGGCTTTGTGGCGCACATATACTGAAATAGCAAGTGAAGGAGTCTTGAAGCTTGTCACTCAGAACCGTCGGAAGCGACAGGGTGACGCCCTCTTTTGACAGAAGCCCTCGGGTGGTTGTCTTTGGCCGTTAAAGCTACAGCAGGGGGCGGGGATGGTCGAGTGGTTAAGGTGTCGGGCTATGGGTACCAAAGGTCCCGGGTTCGACTCTATCGCCACTCAGGACATTTCCCAATCCCGCGGCCCACCGGCGAAACAGTGTGGGCAGCGCCATTAGCCGTGAATGTGCATATAGTGTGTCGTGAACCAACCAATAAACAAAACAAAAAAGCAAAGCTACAGCAGTGCACCAGGATGTGGTCTATGCCGCATGTGGTGTCGCAACGGTCGCAGTGAGGTGTTTTATATTGGTCATCCTCCAGTTGAGGCTGTGTTAGTTTAGTGTGACCAGTTATAAGTCTGGTGCAGGTGCAGGTAGATGTCTTCCTTTTGTCTGCGCGATTGGTTCAATGTTCCACGTGCCTACCGCTGGTTTGATGCCGTGGGTGTGGGTGGATTTGTGCTGTATTGAGTCGTGTTGTATCGGTGTGTTCTGACGAATGTGCAGTTGTAGGAGTGCTTTGCAATCGTCTATCGAATATTTCGTACTGGGGTAAGTGTTCAATGCTAAGGCTTGCTTTGCAAGCTGGTCTGCTTTTTGGTGACCTGTGATGTTGGCGTGGCTCGGTATCCAGAGGAAGGAAACGTTTTTTGTTTGCGTTATGGAACACGATTGGTTGGATCCTGTCAATGACTTAATGTGGACAGTCGTGGGTATTGCTAGTTTACTGAGGGACGGATTTGGAATCTGAGCAAATTACTATGTTCCTGGCTTTACGCTTCATGAGAATATATATAGCTGCCATAATAGTCATTGTTTCAGGGGAGTAGATGGACAAGTTATCTGGTAGAGGTTTGAAATGTCCGAGACCTGGTGCGATGATGCCGATGACTATCTTCACCTCGTGTTTCGACCCATCTGTGAATACGAGTATCTTGCAATTGCGAACCTGTGGAACATGCCAATAATTTCGGTGATAGTCGATTTCTTTTCCGGGAACAAGTACTCGACCTTTGGTTGAGTCCAGAATGGCCTAGTTGGCGGTCGAGCTGCAGTGGCTGGCATTGTGGGGTCAAGATCTGAGAGAGCCGTGACAATTTGAATACTATATGGTGGAAGTTTGCGCACAAATTGGCTCTTGTCGTAGGGGACGAGTAGCCTAGGGGTAGGTTGCTCGTCTCACAATCGAAAGGTTGTGGATTCGAGTCTCACCTGTAGCTACTCTTCGCCCGCGACCAATCGGCGTGAGAGATTGGCGACGCTACATGATGCAACGGTCGATGTGTCGTAAAACCAATAACCAACCAACCTGGCTCTTGTCGTAGCTGTCAAGCGTAAAGCAGCTATGTGCCGAATTATTAAAAAAAAATATTGAGTTTCATGTAGCAACGGCACAGCGGTTGCGTCCGGAAGTGGAGTGAAGGCGTGCTTGGGTCCACGAGAAGACTGGCTACGGTATGGGCTCCTGTGGCTGCTCCGATGTAGTCGTCCTGGATGATTTCTAACTGTTTTATCTCGCTTTCTGAAATGGTGGCAAGGACGACGCTGCTGTATTCCAGGATTGATCGTGTGACTGATGTGTAGAGACGTGCTCGTGCGCCCACCACCAGCTGGAGTTGTGGCTAACGTGTGTGATTTCCAAGTGCGGTGGACGCTGGGCTAACGTGCTCGGTGGTAGCTGCGGGCGCATGCTCCTCACAATGGGTCCCGTGATCCTGGATTCCATAATAGTCAACACATTGCGTCTTTAGACAGTATAAGTTCCAGATGGGCCAAACATAGAGTGCACGGTATGTTGATCACTGCTCATTATCAAATGTATTTACGGGCCGCCCACCATTGGCACTGAAATCAGACATCAGTGACGTTACACGGCTAAATTGAATTGCGCACGTTTCTCCGTCTCGTCTATTAATAATACTGATTACTCATCCGTCCATCCATGAAAGTTATCTTAAGATAAACAAAACATAATAGCCATGATGCTCCATGTGATATATAGTTCACATATGCACATACAATGCACATAGAACACATGCACAAATATATGAATATATATATATATATGTATGTAAATACATAATTTGCAACCATATAATATATCTAACCAAACAAATAAATAAAGCATACATGTATCAGTTCTCTAACAAAGTAGCTCTAGCTGTGGGCTCCATTCACAAGCAAAACCAGACTTGGCCTTAGTGAACGTCATTGATTTGACACGTGGGCGATTTCTTTTTTCAATTGAATTATAGCAATGTTTCTAACTGGCACCGTGACACAGGTGTGCTGTCTGAGAGCCGCTGGCACCGTTCCACAGGTGCGCTGTCTGAGAGCCGCTGGCACCGTGCCACAGGTGTGTCGTCTGAGAGCCGCTGGCACCGTGCCACAGGTGTGCCGTATGAGAGCCGCTGGCACCGTGCCACAGGTGTGCCGTATGAGAGCCGCTGGCACCGTGACACAGGTGTGCTGTCTGAGAGCCGCTGGCACCGTGCTACAGGTGTGTCGTCTGAGAGCCGCTGGCACCGTGCCACAGGTGTGTCGTCTGAGAGCCGCTGACACCGTGCCACAGGTGTGCTGTCTGAGAGCCGCTGGCACCGTGCCACAGGTGTGTCGTCTGAGAGCCGCTGGCACCGTGCCACAGGTGTGCCGTATGAGAGCCGCTGGCACCGTGCCACAGCTGTGCTGTCTGAGAGCCGCTGGCACCGTGCCACAGGTGTGCCGTATGAGAGCCGCTGGCACCGTGCCACAGCTGTGCTGTCTGAGAGCCGCTGGCACCGTGCCACAGCTGTGCTGTCTGAGAGCCGCTGGCACCGTGCCACAGGTGCGCTGTCTGAGAGCCGCTGGCACCGTGCCACAGGTGCGCCGTCTGGGAGCCGCTGGCACCGTGCCACAGGTGTGCTGTCTGAGAGCCGCTGGCACCATGCCACAGGTGTGCTGTCTGAGAGCCGCTGGCACCATGCCACAGGTGTGCTGTCTGAGTGGCCGCTGAGACCACCTGGCGGGCCGCTCTGTTGTCTGAGAGCAGCTCCAGCTGTCGGCCAGGCGCGGTCCAATTCCGTCCATCTGTCGAGCTGTTGGCTCTCGGCAGTGAAGGTTATCTAGTGCGTCGCTCAGTAGGTCATCCGTCGGCACGCTGCCCACTGGCTGGTGACGTGGCCCTGCTGGGGTCACCGCTAGGTGTCTCTGGTGGCGACTTGTTCCTGCTGGGGTCGCCGCTAGGTGTCTCTGGTGGCGACTTGTTCCTGCTGGGGTCGCCGCTAGGTGTCTCTTTTGATATGGTCCCGCTCGGGTCGCCGCCGGAAGTCTCTGGTGGTATTGTGCCGTTGAAACTAACGCCGAAACCTCTGTACATCTCGTCATTTTCCTTGCGCACTGAAACAGAAGAGCCACTCTGGTTGGCGCCAACTCTGGCATACACTGAAGCCGAGTCTGACCGCGAGCTGATCTGAGCGGACCGCCAACCTTCGGGCCCACTGAAAGGCAGTCGCTAAATGGGGCTACACCGAACAGCGTTTGAACAGCATTTGAACAGGATTTAATTCACGTCGTGCTAATACGGGACCGTCGAGGGGAGTGCTGCAACAACTACCCTCTTCCATCCTTACGCTCTCATTCACATGTCTCACTATGAACAGTCACATTATCCTCTAAATGAAGAAATATATGTGCATGCATTTGTTAATCTGTGTAGGCATCCAAATGTATCACATGGAGAGAGGGAGTGAGGGGAAGTGGAGAGACAGGTGAGTAAGGATCACGCGGTTAATGCATTGCGCATGAAAAAGTGACATGAACCGTTAATAACTAGGTGTAAGCGTGGTATGCCGACCGGCATCTCTGTGGTCATGTCCAGGGTTCAGGTCAGGTCACACCCGTCACACTCCAGGGTTCAGGTCACACCCGTTCGGCATCCACGCTCACCTGTGGTTGGCTCATGACTTCCCAAGGCCTTCTCGCATCAACTATTATGAAATAGGTCACCTGTCTGACCAGCACCTATTCCATACACGGACTGTGCGTGACCCGTCAAAATAAGTGTGGATGTGTAGAATAAAACCGATTTAAACATTGGTGAACGAATTTTATTTCACAGCAATTATAATTCGTGTTCTGGTATGCATTTCACCCAGTACTGTTCTGCCTTTGCATTTTCGTCATCATTCTGGTTTGGAAATATATTGCTAATTTTCCCAACCCGAGTGCACATTCGACATCGGCGTCTTCCAACCTCTTGGTGACCCAGAAGAGACTGATATCCGGGCGGCCAACTCGCCCAGCTGGCAACACCAACTCCTCCTCCTCCTCAACTCCTCCGCGGACGTGCAACGGCACCCCTGCGCTGACACTTCGAGGACATTGATTTCGACTCGCTTTGCATGGCCGGAGAAGAGCATGAGAAAGTCAGCCGGACCCAGCCTTGACGCTGCCAGCTGCAACTTGGCCACTTGGACGCCTCGTGCTGTCTGTCAAGCGCAGCGGTTCCGCTGAGCAAGTGACCCGGCAGAGCGGACAGGGCGGACGCGGCCATCCAAAGGTGCACCGTTCGGCCGTATTGAACGCCGGCCGAATCAGCCGAAACGTCGCCGCCGGCTCGGTGACCTTTCCGATCCCGAGGAGCGGCCATATTTGGCAGCGTGCGAGCCCAGTCGATGGTCGTGTCGCTTTATGAGTGATCTCCCCGGCACATCGTGCGCAAGTGGGCGCGTCTTCCACCACCAGCGCTAGGCGTCGCGGGCGAACATACTACCGGTGGCGCCGCTCTGGTGGTGGGTTTGTGAATATACGTCACCAGAGTGCGCTTGCTATGATTAATGTCACATTCTAATTTCTACAGGGGTGCAAACAATTTCCAGTCGTCAAATTTGAGCAACATTTAAACAAGCTTTGTTATGAAATGTAGTTTGTTTTCATCAAATCATTTCACCCTGTGACGTTGTCCTCAAAGTGAAATGGGAGCAATTGGTCAATCAGCCTATTACAATATAATTGCGTCGCACATTCAGTTTCTGTGGAATGTGTTAGCAATTGTTAATGTTCTTAACGAAACGAAAATCGAAGGTACTATATGTTGATCGTAAAGCTATTTTCCAGCTAATTGCTCTGTTATTTTGCACTCCATTCCATAGTTTGTGTCCCATTATCGCATTGTATGCATTTGCATTGCATATCAGATTTCCCATCCTACATTAGCGAATTAATTTCCGACGGACGGAATTAAACCGGCATAAAGTCAACTACCATTTGATGGCATAATTGACCATTTTTATCGGCACCTAACCGTGTCATTCTTACCATTTTGCCGTGTAGCTTTTGTGCATTATTAAGGTGCTGGTACGGATCGATACACGTCACGCGGCGACATTGCTCCCCAGAGTGCCGTAGAGCTGCAGAGGCGTCACGACGCAAAAGAAAGTTCGAGCCTTGATCAATGTCAAGCGACATTGGCTCTGCAACACCAAGATTGTGTGAGGCAAATTCAGAGTTATAGATCCATTCTTTCTATTCAATTTCCATGAACATTGGGGTTTAAGGGCTCATCGACTGCATGGGTCATGCAGAAATGTACATGAACGTAAGGCTTTCAAACAATACCGAGGTAACATGGAGGCCTCAACTTTAATGGGGGAGGAAAATATGCCAGACACATCGGCTATGGTTTAAAATAGAAATGTACCTGAAATGTTGCCGTTTGGGGCTATTAACGTTCAGGGAATGATTCCGGATCAGAGCACCATCAATGGCGGTCGGCCGGCGGCGAGCTGCGGGCGACGCCGCCGGCGGCCCAGCCGCCTATGGTGTATGCCTTGGAAAATATTCCAGAAGGCTAATCGCAAAGTAACAATATATTTAATATAACAGTGTAATTGGCAACACAGATGAAATCTCAATGAAAGCTAACTTTAATAATAAATGCACTTCGTATCGCATTTCATTGAGACAGAGCCTCATAAATTACAACTACATTCCTTGCGCACACGCGTCAGTATGCGGGCGCGCTTGTCGCGGTCGCGTATTACACAGCTCTTGATGACATCAGGAACCTAAAAATTGCACCTAAGTTGAGTTGGAAAGTTCTAAATTCATTAAGTAGTTCCACGTATCCGGACTGATTCATGAGAAAAATGTTCACTGTTCTGCACAATAACTTAGATATTGTTCGATTTCGTCAAACCAAGAAGGGATCCGCACGACCCGACCATACCTCCGGAGCAGCCTAAACACGCCAGCAGCCTGAACTTGGCGGTAAAGCTGGTCGGTGGGTCGATCAGCGCAAAAGGGAACCACCATGCTATGGGCTAAATGATAGAGATGAGAGAGTTGAGGGGCTGAATGAGAGGCTAGAAGCGCCAACTACATCCCCAAGTGATGGGCCTCATGGTAGACCGTCTCCATGTGGTGGGCCTCATGGTGGACCGTACCCAAGTGGTGGGCCCCATGGTGGACCGTACCGTGGTGTACCGTCCCCAATTGGTGGGCCTCATGGTGGAACGCTTCGCAACTGGCTCACGGCGAACACCCCGACCAGGTACCGTGACATGCTCATCAATGGTGACTAGCGATTATTCCGACAAAGCACCAAAGGGGCCACCAACGACGAACACCCCGACCAGGTACCAACGGGGGAGGCAACGGCGAACACCCCGACCCGGCGCAGTGGTCGCGGGCGGTGGGTCGGCTCACCGACGGCGACGACCGGCCTCTGCCTGTTCACGTGCAGCATGACCAGCACCAGACCGACGGCCATGCTGGCCAGCAGGCCGGCCACGGCCAGCACGGCCAGCACCAGCCGACGGCGACGGCGCTCCTTCTGCTGCAGACGGGGCGGCGGCGGTGGCGGCGGCGGCGGCGGCGGCGGCGGCCGGGCCCGCTCCGGCCGGGCCGTCCAGCGCGGCGCCTCCGAGTGGCGGCGGCGGGTGCGCCCCTGCCGCCCGCCGCCCGGCTCGCCCAGCAGCAGGCTCAGCCGGAAGGCCAGGTTGTCGGCGGCGGCTGGCACCGGCTCGCTGTGTCGCCGCCGGCCGTGGTGGGGCCGGGGTGCTGATGACGGCAGCGGGGCCAGCGTGTCCGCCCCGACAGACGATGGCCGCCGGCCGTGGTGGGGCCGGGGTCCTGATGACGGCAGCGGGACCAGCGTGTCCGCCCCGACAGACGATGGCCGCTGGCCATGGTGGGACCGGGGCCCTGACGACGGTAGCAGAGGAGCCAGCGTGTCCGCCCCGACAGACGATGGCCGCCGGCCGTGGTGGGGCCGGGGTACTGACGACGGCAGCAGAAGAGCCGGCGTGTCCGCCCCGACAGACGATTGCCGCCGGCCGTGGTGGGGCCGCGGTCCTGACGACTGCAGCAGAGGAGCCAGCGTGTCCGCCCCAACAGAGGACGACCGGCGCCGAGCTCGAGGCATGCGTCCTTCCGAGACCCCTGTCGTGGTGGCTCTGATACCTGGTGGCTCTGACGCCGACAGAGCACGCCCGCCACTGGGCGTTTGGCCACTGCTCACCGGTGGTCTCCGGCAGTCTGACACACGACAAGCCAGCGGCCTCGTCAGCTGCCTCGTCAGTCACCGCGTCAGCCACACCCGAACACTGTCGACGGCCTCGTCAGCTGCCTCGTCAGTCGCCGCGTCAGCCACACCCGGACACTGTCGATGGCCTCGTCAGCGGCCTCGTCAGCTGCCTCGTCAGTCGCCGCGTCAGCCACACCCGGACACTGTCGACGGCCTCGTCAGCTGTCTCGTCAGTCGCCGTGTCAGCCACACCAGAACACTGTCGACGGCCTCGTCAGCTACCTGGTCAGTCACCGCGTCAGCAACACTCGAACACTGTCGACGGCCTCGTCAGCTGCCTCGTCAGTCGCCGCGTCAGCCACACCCGAACACTGTCGACGACCTCGTCAGCTGTCTCGTCAGTCGCCGCGTCAGCCACACCCGAACACTGTCGACGGCCTCGTCAGCTACCTGATCAGTCACCGCGTCAGCCACACTCGAACACTGTCGACGGCCTCGTCAGCTGCCTCGTCAGTCGCCGCGTCAGCCACACCCGAACACTGTCGACGACCTCGTCAGCTGCCTCGTCAGTCACCACAGAAGCACTACTCCAGCACTGCCTACGGCCTCAGCAGCTTCCTCGTCAGTCACCACAGCAGCCACAGTACGACTTGTGGATCGCACAATCCGGTGTTCGCTGGGCGAAATGCAGTCGAGGCCGCGTCAGCCGATGTGTTCCGACGCGTCGTGCCACGGAGCGTTTTCGGAGGGCAGTGGCACCGTCGCAGCAGTGAGACTGGCTGACGACTAAGCCGCGGCGGGCCGCGACTGCGGCGCTGCCTGGCTGCTGGGCCGACACTCCGCCGCCGCCGCCGCCGCCGCCGACTCGGCGACCATGTTTGGACGCACGTGCGGTCAGGTGAGGCGGCACTGAACAAGGCGGCGGTGTGCCGGGCGCGCTGCGGCTGGTGACATCCTGCTGTGGCGGTGCGACGGTGACGACGCTCTGGTCCGGTCGGCCGACGTCGGGCGCATCGGGTGCAGGAGGTGGGGACACACTTCAGTGCCAGGAGCGTTGACTTTGCAGCTCTAGATGTGACGGGACAGCTCCATCGTCTAAGCCGATACAAAACACCGGCGAGCCATACTCACCTATCGGATGAAAAATAATCAAAAGCGAAAATAGCTCCTCATTCTCGAAAGGCGCAGCTGCTAATGACAAGTTTATTTATAGAAAAGCTTCTTTGTTGGCACATCTAGCTGCTTGCTGTTGGGTTTCGGCTGCCCCGCTAGCGGGAGAGTAGTCGGTATCGGGCGGTGGCGAAAATATACGATCGCTGCCTCGGCGGGCGCCGGCTCCGGACCGCGGGGCGATGTGTTTACCGTTACGGATAACCGGACGGCTCATCACTTCTGGTTGGGTCGGTTGTTCCTGCTCGGGTGGTCTATTACTTCTCGTTGGGTCTGTTGTTCCCGTACGGATGGCCCGTTGCTCCTGGTCGGGTCTGTTTTTCTTTCTTGGATGACTGATTGCTCCTGGTTGAACTTTTTTTTTTCTCGGGTGGGTTGCCAGTTCTGTTTCGGCCCTGTTGCCCCACCCCTAACAGGCCCGATCACTACTCTTTGCGCGGTCTATCGCTCTCAGCAAAGTATGATACTCTCGTTCAGGTCTGCCACTCCCGTTCAGGTCTGCCTGCCCTGGTCAGGTCTGCCACACCAGGCCAGGTTCATCACTCAAGGTCAGGTCTGCCACTCCCTGGTCAGGTCTGCCACACCAGGTCAGGTTCATCACTCAAGGTCAGGTCTGCCACACCAGGCCAGGTTCATCACTCAAGGTCAGGTCTGCCACTCCCTGGTCAGGTCTGCCACACCAGGTCAGGTTCATCACTCAAGGCCAGGTCCGCCACTCCCGGCCAGGTCCGCCCTCCCGGCCAGGTCACCCACTCCCCGGCCAGGTCCCCACTCCGGCCAGGTCCGCCACTCCAGGCCAGGTCCGCCACTCCCCGGCCAGGTCCGCCACTCCCGGCCAGATCCCCCACTCCCCGGCCAGGTCCGCCACTCCAGGCCAGGTCCGCCACTCCCCGGCCAGGTCTGCCACTCCCGGTCAGGTCCCCCACTCCCCGGCCAGGTCTGCCACTCCCGGCCAGATCCCCCACTCCCGGTCAGGTCCGCCACTCCAGGCCAGGTCCGCCCTCCCTGGCCAGGTCACCCACTCCCGGTCAGGTCCCCCACTCCAGGCCAGGTCTGCCACTCCCGGCCAGGTCCGCCACTCCCGGTCAGGTCCCCCACTCCAGGCCAGGTCTGCCACTCCCGGCCAGGTCCGCCACTCCCGGTCAGATCCCCCACTCCAGGCCAGGTCTGCCCTCCCTGGCCAGGTCACCCACTCCCGGTCAGGTCCCCCACTCCAGGCCAGGTCCGCCCTCCCTGGCCAGGTCACCCACTCCCGGTCAGATCCCCCACTCCCGGTCAGATCCCCCACTCCAGGCCAGGTCCGCCACTCAGGGGGGAGGGGGGACGGTAGTAACAGCCGGGCTGTCCCGGTCCGTCAGATCGCTCTTCCACCTCAAATGTCACGTGTCATAGTCGCGTACTACGGCAGCAGAGGTCGCGGCGGCGGCGGCGGCGGCCGCGCCGGCGGCGCTTCATCGACCCACGGAGTTACCGGCTCTGCGGTCAGCTTGCTACAGACACAACAAGATCGCCGCCGACGGGCTGGATCAAGCCGACGGCACAGCGCGCCGAAACCCGGTGTGGATCACAGTACTACTGGCATGGTGTTGTGGACCACAGTACTACTGGCAGGGTGTTGTGGACCACATTACTACTGGCAGGGTGTTGTAGACCACAGTATTACTGGCAGGGTGTTGTGGACCACATTACTATGGGCAGGGTGTTGTGGACCACAGTACTACTGGCAGGGTGTTGTGGACCACAGTACTACTGGCAGGGTGTTGTGGACCACAGTACTACCGGCAGGGTGTTGTGGACCACAGTACTACTGGCAGGGTGTTGTGGACCACAGTATCACTGGCAGGGTGTTGTGGACCACAGTATTACTGGCAGGGTGTTGTGGACCACATTACTATGGGCAGGGTGTTGTGGACCACAGTACTACCGGCAGGGTGTTGTGGACCACAGTACTACTGGCAGGGTGTTGTGGACCACAGTATTACTGGCAGGGTGTTGTGGACCACAGTACTACTGGCAGGGTGTTGTGGACCACAGTATTACTGGCAGGGTGTTGTGGACCACAGTATTACTGGCAGGGTGTTGTGGACCACAGTATTACTGGCAGGGTGTTGTGGACCACAGTATCACTGGCAGGGTGTTGTGGACCACAATATTACTGGCAGGGTGTTGTGGACCACAGTATTACTGGCAGGGTGGTGTGGACCACAGTATTACTGGCAGGGTGTTGTGGACCACAGTATTACTGGCAGGGTGTTGTGGACCACAGTATTACTGGCAGGGTGTTGTGGACCACAGTATTACTGGCAGGGTGTTGTGGACCACAGTATTACTGGCAGGGTGTTGTGGACCACAGTATTACTGGCAGTGTGTTGTGGACCACAGTATTACTGGCAGGGTGTTGTGGACCACAGTATTACTGGCAGGGTGTTGTGGACTACAGTACTACCGGCAGGGTGTTGTGGACCACAATATTACTGGCAGGGTGTTGTGGACCACAGTATTACTTGCAGGGTGTTGTGGACCACAGTATTACTGGCAGGGTGTTGTGGACCACAGTATTACTGGCAGGGTGTTGTGGACCACAGTATTACTGGCAGGGTGTTGTGGACCACAGTATTACTGGCAGGGTGTTGTGGACCACAGTATTACTGGCAGGGTGTTGTGGACCACAGTATTACTGGCAGGGTGTTGTGGACCACAGTATCACTGGCAGGGTGTTGTGGACCACAGTATTACTGGCAGGGTGTTGTGGACCACAGTATTACTGGCAGGGTGTTGTGGACCACAGTATTACTGGCAGGGTGTTGTGGACCACAGTATTACTGGCAGGGTGTTGTGGACCACAGTATTACTGGCAGGGTGTTGTGGACCACAGTATTACTGGCAGGGTGTTGTGGACCACAGTATTACTGGCAGGGTGTTGTGGACCACAGTATTACTGGCAGGGTGTTGTGGACCACAGTATCACGGCAGGTGTTGTGGACCACAATATTACTGGCAGGTGTTGTGGACCACAGTATTACTGGCAGGGTGTTGTGGACCACAGTATTACTGGCAGGGTGTTGTGGACCACAGTATTACTGGCAGGGTGTTGTGGACCACAGTATTACTGGCAGGGTGTTGTGGACCACAGTATTACTGGCAGGGTGTTGTGGACCACAGTATTACTGGCAGGGTGTTGTGGACCACAGTATTACTGGCAGGGTGTTGTGGACCACAGTATTACCGGCAGGGTGTTGTGGACCACAGTATTACTGGCAGGGTGTTGTGGACCACAGTATTACTGGCAGGGTGTTGTGGACCACAGTATTACTGGCAGGGTGTTGTGGACCACATTACTACTGGCAGGGTGTTTGTGGACCACATTACTATGGGCAGCGTGATGTGGACCGTAATACTGCAGGCAGTGTGCTGTATGCCATAGTACTACAGACAGCACGTTGTGGACCATAGTACTACAGGCAGCGTGTTGTGCATCATAGGACTGCAGGCTGCGTGCTATAGGCCATAATCATGCGGGCAGCGTGTCATGGACCATCATACTGCATGCAGCGTGCTCAAGGCACGTCAAATGGTCGTTATATAGCCATTGTCGGTATACTTAGAACATTACCCAGGCTGTCGAGCGTGATGCTTCCTATTCCAGTCTCGCTTGGGGAAATTACTCCGTTACGGTAAGCATCAGCATAAACATGCGGCACATGTGCACGAGATGCTGCTGGAAAGGAGGCATGGAGACTATAAGCGCTCACCAAGAAGCACGATGCCGACACTTATTGGGAAAGGATGTGGATGGAGTGTTCATTGAGTGACATCTTCCACCTTATTTTACGAATAATTTATCGCTTTGTGGAGATAATTATGAACGTTGGGCATGGTATTGCAGTATTTGTAGCGAGGAGTATGAGCATCGCCGACGGCATTCCACTTGGTGGAGAGGATTATAAACATTGCGCTCGACATGCACTGTCAATTCCTCCGGGATGAAATGAGGTGTGATGTAATGTGATGAGATTCGACATGTTTCAATGCTATGCATTATAATTAAAACGCTGGCTGTGTTCGGCGATGTAAAGCCTTGCATTGCGTTCGACTTGGCCGGCAAAAGGACCACTTCAGCTGACATTAGCTGACAGTTGGCAATGCTGATGTTAATCTAGTATAGCTCATTTAATCTGGACAATGCTTACAAATTGCCTTTCCAGAACATGTTTTACTGTGTTCATGCAGCACGATTGACCATGAACAGAGTTCGACCCCACCCAACCACCGCGCTCATAAATCGGAGCTGGCGTCCCGCAAACTCTGCAAGTTTTCCGACAATTCTGTGGAATTGTCGCAATTTGAAGGAGCGAACTCCCGAATGGTCTCTTCAAGTGATGCATGTTTCTGTCGCCGCAGACACAAACTTATTTCACCTTTCACTTCAAGTCGGACAAGTTAGCGTAAAAAAACAAAATTTTCAACTAAACTACCTTGAGTTTGCATTAATAAATACACAAAATACCCATGCCATGCGAATTGTTTCATTACGACTAAAGACTCAAAGGCTCATCAGATTGATCAGAAGGGTCGCAAAGTGACGTCATCTCGTCTCAATGCATCATTGGTCGACTGTTGCGGCATGTTTCACAGTTAACATGTTCCGCGAGAATAAAGCCAACAACACTGTTGAATGCACCGCTCTTTTATATCTTGAGCTGTGTCTAAAGTCCAGAAAGAAGGCAAAGCAGCACTTCACCTTTAGATCAAAAACTTTTTCTCGCCAGACCTGAGCCGTTCACGTGGGTGGAAACCTACAATATTTTGTATTGTATCGGGTGGGCACATGGGCCAACCAATTACCACGGAAAACTGCAAAGCTAGTTTATCGTGTGGGTCGTTGAAAGTACCAGACGCTCACTGACGTTTCTGTTTGAGGCAGGCTATCTCAGGGTGTGGAGGTGAGGTCACACTGTCCTGGGGTCCCCGCCTGCCCTCCGGTGCATTTCACGACTTTCACACCTACCAAAACCGACAATGCCAGCCTGATCAGCCGAGTACTGCGGAAATCGCGACCCAGCCATTGTACGTATGCGTGCCGTTAGATCTTCTTCATGTTTCCATAGGAAATATGAGGGTGTTTCTGGTGTGAAATTAAAAAACCTTTCAGTTGCCTTTCGGAGACCCTCCAGCGATTTATTCTGCATCCGTCAGCTTTTGTTTAATTTCCACCGGGAATGCGTCGCACGAAAAATGTGTTGTTGAATTAAAAATATATTTTCCATCTGGTCGGCCCGTGAGTAGTGGCATGCTGTAGCCCATGAGCAGCGACATGTTATATCCAATGAGCCGCGCTATGTTGCAACTCGTGAGCAGCGCTATGCTACAGCCCGTGAGCAGCGCCATGCTACAGCCCATGAGCGGCGCCATGCTACAGCCCATGAACGGCGCCATGCTACAGCCCATAAGCGGCGCCATGCTACAGCCCATAAGCGGCGCCATGCTACAGCCCATGAACGGCGCCATGCTACAGCCCATGAACGGCGCCATGCTACAGCCCATAAGCGGCGCCATGCTACAGCCCATAAGCGGCGCCATGCTACAGCCCATAAGCGGCGCCATGCTACAGCCCATGAACGGCGCCATGCTACAGCCCATGAGCGGCGCCATGCTACAGCCCATAAGCGGCGCCATGCTACAGCCCATGAACGGCGCCATGCTACAGCCCATGAACGGCGCCATGCTACAGCCCATGAACGGCGCCATGCTACAGCCCATGAGCGGCGCCGTGCTACAGCCCATGAGCGGCGCCATGCTACAGCCCATGAGCGGCGCCATGCTACAGCCCATGAGCGGCGCCATGCTACAGCCCATGAGCGGCGCCATGCTACAGCCCATGAGCGGCGCCATGCTACAGCCCATGAGCGGCGCCATGCTACAGCCGATGAGCGGCGCCATGCTACTTGCTGGCCACCGGCAACTGGTCACTTCGGCTTCATGAGCTCTGCGCTTTTCTACCAGCGCCTAGGGCACAATCGTGCAGGACCTAAAAAAGCCTTTCGGTGGTCGCCGACGAGATACAATTCTGGGAACTTAGTCGCCAATGAGATACGGGTCAAAAGGGGAGGGTGGGGGTCGGTGGTGAAAGGGGCGATTGTCCCTCGGGATTGGACATCAAATTTCTAAATGTGATTTTTCATGATTACCGACTTTTTCCCAGATCTGACGGCCTTCCATCGTTTCTTCAATTGTTTCCTCAGAAATAGGTGTCGCTTGGCGCCCTGAATACATTTTGGCTCACCAAAAGGAGTGTCGCCTTTCCCACAGGAACCCCTGAATGTCGCTCGGAAAACAAAGCAGCCCCGAGACGGTGGACAACACCTGGCCCACTCTCCAGATAGGAACTGTCGCGGCGGCGCGTGGACAACACCTGGCCCACTCTCCAGATAGGTACTGTCGTGGCGGCGCGTGGACAACACCTGGTCCACTCTCCAGATAGGTACTGTCGTGGCGGCGCGTGGACAACACCTGGCCCAGTCTCCAGATAGGTACTGTCGTGGCGGCGCGTGGACAACACCTGGTCCACTCTCCAGATAGGTACTGTCGTGGCGGCGCGTGGACAACACCTGGTCCACTCTCCAGATAGGTACTGTCGTGGCGGCGCGTGGACAACACCTGGTCCACTCTCCAGATAGGTACTGTCGCGGCGGCGCGTGGACAACACCTGGTCCACTCTCCAGATAGGTACTGTCGTGGCGGCGCGTGGACAACACCTGGTCCACTCTCCAGATAGGTACTGTCGCGGCGGCGCGTGGACAACACCTGGTCCACTCTCCAGATAGGTACTGTCGTGGCGGCGCGTGGACAACACCTGGTCCACTCTCCAGATAGGTACTGTCGTGGCGGCGCGTGGACAACACCTGGTCCACTCTCCAGATAGGTACTGTCGTGGCGGCGCGTGGACAACACCTGGTCCACTCTCCAGATAGGTACTGTCGTGGCGGCGCGTGGACAACACCTGGTCCACTCTCCAGATAGGTACTGTCGTGGCGGCGCGTGGACAACACCTGGCCCAGTCTCCAGATAGGTACTGTCGTGGCGGCGCGTGGACAACACCTGGTCCACTCTCCAGATAGGTACTGTCGCGGCGGCGCGTGGACAACACCTGGTCCACTCTCCAGATAGGTACTGTCGCGGCGGCGCGTGGACAACACCTGGTCCACTCTCCAGATAGGTACTGTCGTGGCGGCGCGTGGACAACACCTGCCCCTCTCCAGATAAGTACTGTCGTGGCGGCGCGTGGACAACACCTGGTCCACTCTCCAGATAGGTACTGTCGTGGCGGCGCGTGGACAACACCTGGTCCACTCTCCAGATAGGTACTGTCGTGGCGGCGCGTGGACAACACCTGGTCCACTCTCCAGATAGGTACTGTCGTGGCGGCGCGTGGACAACACCTGGTCCACTCTCCAGATAGGTACTGTCGTGGCGGCGCGTGGACAACACCTGGTCCACTCTCCAGATAGGTACTGTCGTGGCGGCGCGTGGACAAACCTGGTCCACTCTCCAGATAGGTACTGTCGTGGCGGCGCGTGGACAACACCTGGCCCACTCTCCAGATAGGTACTGTCGTGGCGGCGCGTGGACAACACCTGGTCCACTCTCCAGATAGGTACTGTCGTGGCGGCGCGTGGACAACACCTGGCCCACTCTCCAGATAGGTACTGTCGCGGCGGCGCGTGGACAACACCTGGTCCACTCTCCAGATAGGTACTGTCGCGGCGGCGCGTGGACAACACCTGGTCCACTCTCCAGATAGGTACTGTCGTGGCGGCGCGTGGACAACACCTGGTCCACTCTCCAGATAGGTACTGTCGCGGCGGCGCGTGGACAACACCTGGCCCACTCTCCAGATAGGTACTGTCGTGGCGGCGCGTGGACAACACCTGGTCCACTCTCCAGATAGGTACTGTCGTGGCGGCGCGTGGACAACACCTGGTCCACTCTCCAGATAGGTACTGTCGCGGCGGCGCGTGGACAACACCTGGCCCACTCTCCAGATAGGTACTGTCGTGGCGGCGCGTGGACAACACCTGGCCCAGTCTCCAGATAGGTACTGTCGCGGCGGCGCGTGGACAACACCTGGTCCACTCTCCAGATAGGTACTGTCGTGGCGGCGCGTGGACAACACCTGGTCCACTCTCCAGATAGGTACTGTCGTGGCGGCGCGTGGACAACACCTGGTCCACTCTCCAGATAGGTACTGTCGTGGCGGCGCGTGGACAACACCTGGTCCACTCTCCAGATAGGTACTGTCGCGGCGGCGCGTGGACAACACCTGGTCCACTCTCCAGATAGGTACTGTCGCGGCGGCGCGTGGACAACACCTGGTCCACTCTCCAGATAGGTACTGTCGTGGCGGCGCGTGGACAACACCTGGTCCACTCTCCAGATAGGTACTGTCGCGGCGGCGCGTGGACAACACCTGGTCCACTCTCCAGATAGGTACTGTCGTGGCGGCGCGTGGACAACACCTGGTCCACTCTCCAGATAGGTACTGTCGCGGCGGCGCGTGGACAACACCTGGTCCACTCTCCAGATAGGTACTGTCGTGGCGGCGCGTGGACAACACCTGGTCCACTCTCCAGATAGGTACTGTCGCGGCGGCGCGTGGACAACACCTGGTCCACTCTCCAGATAGGTACTGTCGTGGCGGCGCGTGGCAACACCTGGTCCACTCTCCAGATAGGTACTGTCGCGGCGGCGCGTGGACAACACCTGGTCCACTCTCCAGATAGGTACTGTCGTGGCGGCGCGTGGACAACACCTGGTCCACTCTCCAGATAGGTACTGTCGCGGCGGCGCGTGGACAACACCTGGTCCACTCTCCAGATAGGTACTGTCGTGGCGGCGCGTGGACAACACCTGGTCCACTCTCCAGATAGGTACTGTCGTGGCGGCGCGTGGACAACACCTGGTCCACTCTCCAGATAGGTACTGTCGCGGCGGCGCGTGGACAACACCTGGTCCACTCTCCAGATAGGTACTGTCGTGGCGGCGCGTGGACAACACCTGGTCCACTCTCCAGATAGGTACTGTCGTGGCGGCGCGTGGACAACACCTGGTCCACTCTCCATATAGGTACTGTCGTGGCGGCGCGTGGACAACACCTGGTCCACTCTCCAGATAGGTACTGTCGTGGCGGCGCGTGGACAACACCTGGTCCACTCTCCAGATAGGTACTGTCGCGGCGGCGCGTGGACAACACCTGGCCCAGTCTCCAGATAGGTACTGTCGTGGCGGCGCGTGGACAACACCTGGTCCACTCTCCAGATAGGTACTGTCGTGGCGGCGCGTGGACAACACCTGGTCCACTCTCCATATAGGTACTGTCGTGGCGGCGCGTGGACAACACCTGGCCCAGTCTCCAGATAGGTACTGTCGTGGCGGCGCGTGGACAACACCTGGTCCACTCTCCAGATAGGTACTGTCGCGGCGGCGCGTGGACAACACCTGGCCCAGTCTCCAGATAGGTACTGTCGCGGCGGCGCGTGGACAACACCTGGTCCACTCTCCAGATAGGCACTGCCCATTGTCCACTGTCCACAAGCGTCAATGGTATCGGTGGGGATGAATATGAAATCGGAACCACATTCGCAGACATGTGATGGTAAATTCTGAGGTCGTTGACGAGTAATGCCTAAAAGATGTACCCACAAGTGACTGTTTAATACAACGAAGAATGGCTCTTAAGTGCTCCTGTGTTTTAGACATTGCGTGAGACGAAATGTACGACCCTCAATATACCAGGACGTGCTGAGTTTATGAGGGATTATGCTATGTTACTCAACGTTTCGGCCAGGGGCCATCGTCAGGAGTGACGATGGCCCCTGGCCCTTTTGCGGTTCCATGATGCAGACTTCAAAGGCCCTACTCTGGAGCAAAAATGTGCAAATAAGCCAAGAAATGGGCCCTCTGCAAGCATGACGAGATGTTATACTTATACTTGCAATGTTATAATTGTTATAATGTTATAATTGCAATACAATGTTATACTTGCAGATCGTGTGTGCAGGGGCCGTTGAAGGCAGTATTCAACTGAACATGTTTTTGGTGCCATTTTTAAGATTTCTTAAGTCAGTTTTTGGTGCTGCAGATGGACCCTTCTAGGAAATTGTGGGTTCTTTTCGTCTCACATAATGCATGCAGGCCGCATGTTTTTGGAAATATTATTGTAAATACAAGGGTTCGGTGCCATAACATATAACGTGTTCCATGGAAAATTCACGCCCCACCCCCCCCCCCCCCCCCCCCCGGTCAGCAAACCTTTCAGTGTACCCCGGGCCGCAAAGTACCCTTTTGGAGCCGGCCAAGTGCCCTTTTCGGCCCGCCCCCCCCCTCCATGAAGAAATCCTGGGTGCGCCCCTGGCCAGATGTCCCATTATTTGCTACATATACCAGGTGTTTGGCATACGCATCATGGCATGTGTCAGGAGTGGGTCTGTCAGGTGGGGTGGTCAGGTGGGGTGGTCAGGTGGGGTATCCGGATTGATCAGTGTCAGGTGGGTTGTGTCAGGAGTGAGTTTCTCAGGTGGGTTGTCAGGAGTGGGTTTCTCAGGTGGGTTGTGTCAGGAGTGAGTTTCTCAGGTGGGTTGTGTCAGAAGTGAGTTTTGTCATGTGGGGTGGTCAGGTGGAGTGCACCAGTAGTGATGTTTGTCAGGCGGGGTGTGTCAGACAGGGTGTGTCAGGAGTGAGGTGTGACACAGTGGTGAGCCGTGATGGTGGGCTATTCTGAGCTGCGGAGGTGCAGCGACTGCGGACACCACAGACGGCGGACGCGGATGAAGGCGAACATGACGACGTGACAGCTGCTGGTGTATGGCGGCACACGGCCAGGTGGGGCGACATGGTGCAAGCGTCAACATGGTGGGGCGACATGGACCTGGCGGAGCACATGGTGCAAGCGTCAACATCCAACCTGATCCGACGTGATTCAAGTCGGAGCGCAGCATCTTCGCGCAGCTCACCCATGTCGTCGATCATGGGCGCCATTCCGAGCGTGATGCCGATCATGCCGACGCTGATGACGAGCAGCGACAGCCCGGTGGCGATGACGACCCAGCGCATGCGGCGCGCCGCCGCCTTCTTGTCGGAGCGCGCCAGCTGACGCAGCGTGGCGCGCTTGCGCACGGCCTGCGCCAGCACGGGCAACATGGGCGTGACCAGCTCGGAGCCGGCGGCCGACAGGTCGACCAGCGACGCGGAGCCCGACAGGCCCGAGCCGGGCTGCGGCGAGCGGCCGGCCAGCGAGGCGGACGACAGGCGCGCCGGCGTGACGTCATCGGCGGCGTCCAGCGTCGACTGGCGCAGCAGGCCGGACGAGCGCTGGCTGCCGGCGGCCGAGCCGGCGCCGCGGTGGCCGGCGGCGCGCCCCAGCGCGCCCGCCTCCAGATCGAGCTGCGGCAGGTAGGCGCAGTCGGGCACCTCGACGGTCGTCTGGCGGATGAGCGTGGTCTGGCGGCGCCGCTGCGCCTGGCCGCCGCCGGCCTGGTCCAGGCTGAGCGCCTGCCGCTCCAGCTGCGGCCGGTGGCGGCGCGGCCGCCGCTCGGCGCCGTGGTCGCGCGCGCGCTCGCCGCGCGACCGGTGCCGGTGCCGGTGCGGCCGCGCGCCGCCGTCGCCCGCCTCGTGCGGCCGGCGGCGCGGTGTCGCCAGCTCGGTCGGGTGGCTGCAGTAGCAGGAGGTCTGCGAGCCGGGGCCCTGCGAGCCGTGCGGACTGACGGCGCGCGCCAGGCCCAGCTGGCCGGCGCTGCGGCATACCTCCGGCGACCGGCTGCGGCTGCTGCGGCTGGTGCGGCTGGTGCGGCCCGTGCCGCCGCCACAGGCCGACACGCTGTAGAAGCTGCCGGAGCGCAGCTCGCGCTCCAGGCCGGGCGACGGCAGCGGCGAGTGGGCGCCGCGCCGAGGTGGACCGACCACCGCTGTCTGATCCTCCCGGCCCTGAGGCGGGTCGGCCTCCGCCGGCAGGCTCTCCCGGCCGGAGCACGACCCGCCCACATCACGTCCCACCTCGACCGTCTTGTCTCCATCATCAGCCGTCGGCTCCGCCAGCAGCTCCTGCTGCGTCCTTTCTGTCGGCGACGCACATGGCCTGACCAGGTCGGCGTCGCTGCCGTCGGCGACGCTCAGCGGGCGGGCGGGCGAGCTGCTGTCAGCTGACCGGGGCTCGCCACTCACCTGGGCGTCGAGTTCGACGCCCTGACCACGAGTGACGCCCGCCGTCACGGCGTGCTCCTCGCTGGCGCGCGCCGACGCGTCGTTCGCCGACAGCCCAGGGGCGGGTGACTGCCGCATCGGCGGGGACGACGTTCCCGGCACAGCCGCGCCTCCGGCGTAGCCCACGGTCGGAGACGACATGGGCACGCCGCCGACACTGGATCGGTGGCCGGCCCGACTTACAGTGATGGACACGGCCGACAAGTGGCTCCTCTCTGGCCTGCCGGGCTATTCCGGCCGCCAATGACCGGGCTGGGTCATTCTCGGCTATCCCAGCTGGAAATCTCCTCCCTTGGCACAGTGATGTCCGGCTCACTGCCGAGGTAGCCTGAGCAATCACTGAGCGGAGCTAACGACCCGCTGTGCCTGCGCTGGTGAGAATCACTCGTACCGTAGCCGCTACGCATCCAGCGCTGGCCATCCGTCCGGCGTCCGTCCGCACCAATCAGTGACGGTTCGGCGGCGTCCAGATCCGACACTGTCGTCCGCGCCAGCACCTCACTGCACGGCCCGCGGCACGACGGTGCGACGAGACACAGCACTGCCCGCTGCCGTCCACATCGGCGTCCTGTCCACGGTGGACCGGCGCCGGCGCTCCGTCCGTAGGGTGCGTGGGTAGTGGTCGGCACCTCAGCCGAGCCGATGCTGCACCGAGGTCAGGCGCACCTCCCCGTACCCCGGCTGGGCCGACACTGGTCTGAGTCAGACGAATCTCACCGTACCCCACCAGGCCGACACTGTCCCGGGTTAGACCAGACGTACCTCACCGTACCCCACCAGGTCAACGCTGGTCTGAGTCAGACGTACCTCACCCCACCCCACCGGGCCGACACTGTCCCGAGTTAGACGTACCTCACCGCACCCCACCGGACCAACACTGTCCCGGTCAGACTGCCCACCGACTCCACAGGTCGGCGGCGTCTCCGCGCTGCGTGACTGGCGGCCGGTGCGGATCGCTGCAGCTCGCGATCGATGCCAGGTGTCTCACGGCGCCACAGCCCCGCGGTAGCGGCCGCCGCCACCCCGCCACCACGCGCAGAACTACCCGATACACGCCGCTGTGGCGGACACACCGGCGGCCCCGCGGTAGCGGCCGCCGCCACCCGCCACCACGCGCAGAACTACCCGGTACACGCCGCTGTGGCCGCCACACCTGCGGCCCCGCGGTAGCGGCCGCCGCCACCCCGCCACCACGCGCAAAAACCTGGGGAGGTGGTGGCCGAGTAGCTAAGGTAAAACCGAACAAATTCTGACCCGATTAAACCGCACGCCCACGATTACTTTCGCTTAAAATAGGTCCTTCACAACGAGAATTATTTCACGCCTTAATATGTATATGTAGCAAATGATTCTTTTCACAGCTATGAGTCCACGTACATGAACATTTTGATGCATCATCGTCGATTGTTCTCTATATGTCGTATCGCGTATGACATTGAACGCGACTGTCACCTATACCACATTCAAATGTTTCTCATTTTCACTATTCCTAAATAAATTGAAATACAAATGCAACAACATGGCGAAATAATACATAGCTAGCTTCTTTTCTCCCAATTCAAACTTACTCTGATTTGACTAGTAGCGTAGACAAGGCGGCAAAACAAGCTTAGCTATTCTAAACCACGAGTAGTAAACGCATTCTTAATTTGTTTATTGTAGCGTTATTGTCAAATTTCATAGCTTATTTTGTGCAACTATAAATGTAATACTTTACAGACAAAAAATTGATGCTATGCGCTTGGATTGCTTGCTAACTGACTTGCTATTCAACATAAATGCAAATGAAATTCGTTCCCGTTGCGTCCACCCATCTGCAAAGATTGAACTGTTTTTATACGTCACTACAGTGGAGTATTTACATGGGTCGACAAGGATTGCATTTCAAAATTATTGTAGGGGCGGGGTCACCAGGATGAAATAATTCGGGGGCGAATCCAGAAATTCGCATCAGGGAGGATGGGGTGTAGGTGGATATCAATTTATTCGCAGGGGCGTTTTCCGCGGAAAGATTATCTGAGCGCGGGGATAATTAAGCGAACATTTTGTGGTCAGGTGGCCATTTCCTCTGAATTTCTCCAGTGCAATCGATGCTTCCTGAAAGGCGCCTTTCTCGGCTGAAGAAATGCCACCTTTCCATGCCGGGCATATGCCCCCGGTCAAGGGTGGAGAATACAGTATGGCGGGAATGGCTGTCGCCGCATCAATTTAAAAGTTGGTGTGGTATTGCCACACCAACTTTTGCAATCTCCCTGACACCATGTTCTTCCAATCCAATCTTAAAGACATAAAGACATAAAGACATAAAAGATTAGTGCAACTATGAGCCACAAGGGCCCTTCTTGGTTGCACTCTGTACACTGAACCAGTTGCACACCAAAACTGTTAATCAGCCCTCCCTGTAATACTGAAAAGCAAGCCCTATGTTCTTATAATGATTGTCTATGCTGTTTTTAAAGATGTTCAATGTGCTGCTACTGACGATGTTTTCTGGCAGCTGGTTCCAGTGTTCCACTACCCTGTTGGTGAAGAAAGTTTGCCTTAACCTTGTTCTGCTGTGGTTAACTTTAATTTTGAATTTATGACCTCTAATTGCATCATTTCTGTTAAATTCAAACATTTCCCCAAGGTATCCCCTCTCCAGACCATTGACAAATTTAAAGACCTCGATGAGATCTCCTCTCAGCCTTCTATATCTAAGTGAAAACATATTCAATTTCTTCAATCTTTCCTCATATGCCAGGTTGCTTATGCCATTAATCATTTTTGTAGCCCTCTTTTGTACTCTCTCCAAAAGCCAACAATCTTTTTCATAGCTAGGAGACCAAGCTTGGATACAGTATTCCAAATGTGGCCTGACGTATGCACAGTAAAGCTTCCTGATCACTTCCTCACTTCTGTATGATACATTCCTATTTATTGCCCCGAGCATTCTCAGTGCCTTCTTCCTGGCTTCCTTGGTCTGTTCTGATGCTCTCAGTTTTGTGTTTAGAATAACACCTAAATCCTTCTCCTGTTGAGTCACTGATAGCACTTGGCCACCCATCAAGTATGGAGCCTTCATATGCTGCTTACCTACATGAATGATTTTGCACTTATCAAAGTTAAATTTCATTTGCCATTCTTCGGACCACTTCACAAGTTCGTCTAAGTCTTTTTGCAGCGAGATATGCTCATCCTGACCTGTTATTGCTCTAAAGACCTTCAAATCATCCGCAAATTTCAAAACTTTACTGCTTAGGCCACTTTCAATGTTATTTACAAATATAATGAACAGTAATGGCCCTAGTACTGACCCCTGGGGGACTCCACTGAGAACATTTTGCCATGATGACTTTGTACCATTTAGCATCACTCTTTGCTGTCTATCTGAAAGCCACAACTCTATCCATTTTAAGATGCTACCTGCAATACCATGGGACTGAAGCTGTATCATTAACCGTTTATGGGGTACCTTGTCAAATGCCTTACTAAAGTCAAGATATGCTACATCAACCTGATTTCCCTGATCAAATTGTTCTGTGGCGAATTTCAAAAAGTCCAAGAGGTTTGTGAGACACGATCGTCCTTTTCTAAACCCATGTTGAGTATTTTGAATCAATCTGCTACCTTCCAGATAACTAACTATTATATCCTTGATAATTGATTCGAGTACCTTGCATACTAGGGATGTGTGACTTATTGGCCTATAGTTTTCAACTTTTCCTCTTTCTCCTTTCTTGAAAATAGGAACTACATTTGCCCTTTTCCAATCGGTTGGAATTTCATTATGTGAAACTGATCTACAAAATATTATACTAAGTGGAAATGCCAGTTCCTTTTCAGTTTCCCCGCAACACCCTAGTATAAATTTCATCAGGTCCTGCTGCCTTATTTTGCTTTATTTTCCTGATATGATTGTAAACAACATCACTATCAATGAAATCAACATCATTTGTCAGATCCCATGTCGCTGAACTATGGTGTATGGTCGGCAGATTGGTCATATCTTCCAATGTAAACACTGATTTGAACTGCTTGCTCAGCTCCTCAGCCATCTCACTATCCTCACCCAATGTAGTCCCGTTTACTTCCAGTGGACCAATTGTGCTAGAAACTTTCAGACACCATGCTGTTTTACGCACTTTTGATGGGTCAAGTCCTCTACCCCCATGTTTGTTCCCCCAATAATGCAAACCTTTAGCATTGGCCCATATGGAGTTTGCCACCCCTCAATCCATTTGACCTGTCCATTGCTTTCATGCATTGTACCCTCCTCCCAACAACCTTCAGAAATCGAAGCCCGTGGTTGGTATTGCCCAGCTATATGCTAATAGCACCGCAATGCGCGTCCTATCGTTCCTATGACATGATCGGTACCGATCATGGTCGGTACTGATCATGGTCGGTGCCATCCTCCTGACAATACCGGTTTCACCGTGCGTCTGCGTGACACCGCCGCCCCATACCACATGACGAGTTCAGTCCTGGGTTCTGATTACTTCGCCGGTCCCGTTCTGAGTCGAAATCGTCAACCGCCGTACATTACTCGCATATGCTGCGCCGGGCGAACCTAGCGTGGCGATGCTCATGGGGACCCCTTCCAAAACACCGCGCACTCCTAGCAAATGATCGGTTGAATAGGTATATATGAAGGTAATTTGGAGGACCGTGAGGGACCTATTCGCTGGGGGATCCAAAGGAGGGTTAGCTAGGCCTTGCGCCCCCTTAAGAGACCAATTTTTGTCCAAATTGTGCACTAAAATGTAAGTTTGTCGAAATCTAAGAACATTTGATGACCTAAATGTTAGGTCAGAGACTCAATGGCTAGGTATTCAGATCTCATGACTTATATTTCGAAATCGGAGAAACGTCTTTAATTCCCCACGCTAGGCATGGGGATCCCTCCCTGGATTCATTTCATGAGATCCAATGCTAAACGCTCAAATTGTTGGGGAGGGGGTGCTTTCAGGGTAGCAATACCTCAGAGAAATAAATATGCAATGTCGCAAGTCCGTCCGTGCACATCACGATAATCTGAGTTGACATACACCGGCAGCGCTCCCTGCTTAAATCGACTCGTGAGTAGATTCACACCATACAACAAGTCAGTGTAAATCACGACGGATCGTCACTTGCACAGAAAAGCATCTCCGTGTAAAACACGACAGATCTGAGTCGATATACACAGCCGACAGCCCCTGTGTAAATCGACTCATGATTGATTTTACACAGAGAAGCAGGCATGTGTAAATCGACTCATGAGTGGTTTTACACAGAGAAGCAGGCATGTGTAAGTCGATTCAATGGTCGATGTACACGCGTCCTAATTATATATATAATACCAGGTTGGAAGCTTATGCACAGGAAACTCCTTGCACACCAGGCGACGTGATTGATTGCATTTTCTTGTATAGCAAAAATCCAGATCGGGCTCTAGTTAATTGTATGGAACTACCAGAAACTCGGGAGTAGATCGATTACTTTCCAATTTGTCATTCCAACCGCCATATACTCTTCTGAGGTACGGCGTACCCACACCATTTGGTCACGCCGACCAACTGGAACGTCTGCCTCAGTTTCCTCGGCGACCCACCGGGTCCACCCCTCAGTTTCCTCAGCGGCCTACCAGATCCACCCCCTCAGTTTCCTCAGCAGCCCACCAGATCCACCCCCTCAGTTTCCTCAGCAGCCCACCAGATCCACCCCCTCAGTTTCCTCAGCAGCCCACCAGATCCACCCCCTCAGTTTCCTCAGCAGCCCACCAGATCCACCCCCTCAGTTTCCTCAGCAGCCCACCAGATCCACCCCCTCAGTTTCCTCAGCAGCCCACCAGATCCACCCCCTCAGTTTCCTCAGCAGCCCACCAGATCCACCCCCTCAGTTTCCTCAGCGGCCCACCAGATCCACCCCCTCAATTTCCTCAGCGGCCCGCCAGGTCCACCCCCTCAGTTTCATCAGCGGCCCACCAGGTCCACCCCCTCAGGTTCCTCAGCGACCCACCAGGTGACACTGGCGGCGGTGGCGCCCCGAGCGCGTCATCAGTCAGTTTACCGGCGTCCAACCGCCGACATCTGGACTGGAGTGCTGGTCCGCGGGCAGGGGTGTGCGCCGGCCCTGCTGAGCCTAACTTGTCCCGGCTCCAGGGGTGTGTGCTGGTCCTGCTGAGCCTGACCTGTCCCGGCTCCAGGGGTGTGTGTGCTGGTCCTGCTGAGTCTGACCTGCTCCTGCCCCAGGGGTGTGCGCCGGTCCTGCTGAGCCTGATCTGCTCCTGTTCCAGGGGTGTGCGCCGGTCCTGCTGAGCCTGACCTGCTCCTGCCCCAGGGGTGTGCGCCGGTCCTGCTGAGCCTGACCTGTCCCGGCCCCATGGGTGTGTGCTGGTCCTGCTGAGCCTGACCTGCTCCTTCAGGTCAGGGTTGAGCCGGGTTTGTGAGTGTTTTTTTTTTTTGCTGACGGGCGGCGGGGAACGTTGGTTTTCCTCGGCTCCGTACAGCGCGGCGTCCAGCGCCGCCGCGGGGTATGTCAGGTCAGGACAGGTCAGGTCAGGCGAGATGTCCGCCGACCACACGGGGCTGCTTTGGAGCCAAGTAGTTGGCCATTGAACTAGGTGCAGGACGAGGAAGACACAGCTTGTGAGGAGTGACCCAGTGCTGCGATTATGGCTATTCCAGATAAGGCGAGGTAGGTGGTCCGACTTTGTCCTGCTGTCACCTGGGGAGACATCTGCCAGCAAATGCATGCATATAGACCGAAATATAAGCGCTCTCTCTCTCTCCCTTTCATACTCACACACTTGTGCATCTTACCTTAATTGCTATAGTTAGGCCACAGTTCAGCTTCCATTCAGTACAGAAAATATAGAGAGGAGAGAGCACAAGAGCAAGAGAGCAAGAAACCTCAGCTTTGCTTCCTTATCTCGTGACCTCATTATTGAACGTTTTTGATGCTGAGAGAGTGAATTGGTGACAATGGCTTTGACGAAGTGAAACTAATAATTTCACCTCTGAGATATTACCTCAGCATAACAATGATGCAATTCTACCACTGTTTCCCTTGATGCTCAGGAGGAATGCAACGCAATTAGATTAGTTTTCCTCTAATTTGCCACCAAAAGCACTGTTTGGCTCTCTGGCTTACGCAAGTGAGATATATACCATGTTTCATATTTAAAACTATCTCTGCTTGGATAGTCTGCTACTAACTATTACATGTACAATTTATTGAGTTGATGTGGACAGCAACATGATGTATATTTTATATATATCACTCTCTCACGCGTGGAGTATTCAGTACTATTCGCTCACACATATCCAGAGCCGCTGATTACTCCACCCAGCCAATTTTTACGCGACTGGCTGCAGGTTATTGCAGTTCATTTTTCATTTTCGTGGGGTGACACCCGTCGCTCTCTTCGCATTTGGTTTCCTAGTGGGGTGACACCCATCGCCCCATGTTTTTCGTCCGCGTACTTTTTCACCTGTGTTTCTGCGTGCTCTTCTTGATTATTTATATTTCATTAGGCATATTTTTCCCCGCGATGTGGAAGAAACAAAGGACACCGACCCATGCTCGCCAACGGAACTCCGGACCTTGCGCATGATGCCCCACCTCTTGATGAAACTGTTGATGACCCACGCCGGACTATTCCTCTCGATGTCGCCATGGAAGTGTTTTGTGCCTCACCAAACCTTGCTTGTCCCAAGACCACGACTTCGCCTCACAGTCCAGACCATTCCATCACTCCCCACGCCGCTGACCCATGCCCGAAACACACGACGCCCTCTCAACCTGAACCCATCGAACCCAACGAACCCATCGAACCCTACCTTGACAGTCTTGGCCCGTACGTAGTCGTTAAGCCTGCCGAGAAATCAGTTTCCTTTCGCCGTGTCAACGTTCTGGAGCAAGTTGCTCCAGAAATTACAAACTGACTTTTACAATATAACATGCTTCTTCCTTTTGCACGGCACGAAATGGCCTGAGGAGGCCGAAGTGTCTATTTTAATAAAACTTGAGCACTCCCACGCCACGCCCAACCTGCTCTGAACGCTGCGGTGGCCGGGTGTTGGCGGCATCAGTACTACAGAAGGCCAGACTTCTGCTCGACTCAAATTCTTTCAGTCGACCCACATGTGATTCATAGATCTTGAGATCTGGTTCGACTCGCGACTCAAACAGACTGACACAAATTTGAATCAATTCAGACCCGACTCAGTGGTATCAGACTCACAAGTGATATGACTCAGTGTGCACTGCCCACACATGCTATTTGAATGATTGACTCATGATTCGACTCATTTTTAGAAAAATGTGATCCAACTCACGATTCAAGATATATTTTCGGGAAAAGAATCCATTCAATTCGCGATTCATCCCAAAGCTGTTGATTCATGAGTCAATTCTCGATTCAACTCGAGTCAAGCACAAGTCCGCAGAAGACCGAGGCCCGACACAGCGCCCTCCCGCCGACACCGCCCCACGCCGCGCCAAACCCCGCCGACCTGCTCTGACCGCTGCAGTGGCCGAGAGTCGGCGGCACCGACCACCGTCCGTGCCAGCGGCGGCGCACACCTGTGGCATCAGCTCCAGCAGCTCCAGCAGCTTCAGCAGTGTGTCGTCAGTCGACCCAGCCTGCGGTGGCGCCTTCTAGTGGTCGCGGCGGTCGTCCTGCTGATGCTGTACCTGTACACCGTGGTACCAACAGCCGGCCGGCTTTCTGGTGGGTACACTGTCCTGCTGATGCTGTACCTGTACACCGTGGTACCAACAGCCGGCCGGCTCTCGGGTAGGTACACTCTCCTGCTGATGCTGTACCTGTACACCGTGGTACCAACAGCCGGCCGGCTCTCTGGTAGGTACACTGTCGTCCTGCTGATGCTGTACCTGTACACCGTGGTCCCAACAGCCGGCCGGCTCTCTGGTAGGTACACTGTCCTGCTGATGCTGTACCTGTACACCGGACCAACAGCCGGATCTCCAACGCCACCGACAAAATTTTGGCTTGTGACGTCATGGAGGTGGACATCAGTGACCACCGGGCAGTCACAGTCACAGCTAAAATAGACCGTCCGTCGTTTCAACGCCAAAGGATCACTTTTCAGCGCACCCGTCACCTCCTCCCTGGTCAGCTGCCTCTAGCTTTTCTCATGGTAGACTGGTCTGGCCTGTATGAGGCCAACACAGTCGACGACAAGTGGGACGCATGGTTGAACATCTGGAAATGCGTCATGGATGCTCACTACCCTACCGTCACGAAGTTCGCGAATCGCCGCTCAGTGCCACCCTGGATTGCTGAGAATGCTGACCTCCGCGCCCTGACCCTCCGACGTGACTGGGCTCACAGCCAAGCGGACCGATCCGGGAGTGACGAGGATTGGCGACTCTACCATGAGCTAAATCAACGGACCTCCACTGAGCTCGTGGTCGCCAAAAGCCGTTTCTTCGATCGGACTTTGAAAGAAAATGACAACGTCTGGCCGCACGTTCGACGTCATCTCTTTCAGAAGAAAACTCCACCATCAACTGAACCATCACGTTCCAACCAAGAGAAAGAGTTGTTCACTGACGACCAAAACCGGCATTTTTCTTCAACTGGGAAGCGCGTGGCTGCTGCTTTGCATTCTTTAGGGGATTTAGGCCCAAATACAGTGCATCAACCTCGCCCTCCGCGCGTTGTTAGCTCAGCATTCAAGCTGAAGCCCGCCACTCTTCCCGAACTCTCTCATGCCCTGCGTGATTGAAATCCTACCAGTGCTGGTGGTACCGACAATGTGTCCCTGAAATTGCTCAATATGTCGTTTCCTTCGGTGTGTGTTCATATTTTGTACATAATCAACTTCAGTTTATCGTCATGTACTTTTCCGGAACTGTGGAATTTGGCTGAAATCGTACCAATCTTCAAGAAAGGCTGCCCTGACGATCCCAAGTGTTATAGGCCCATCTCGATCTTGAGTAACGTGTCAAAACTGTGCGAGAAGATAGTAGTCAACCAGCTCACTGCGTATCTCCACCGAAATTGTCTTCTTAACAACTCGCAACATGCCTATCGACCACTTCACTCTACTGAAACTGCCCTCGCCGATGTAGTAGCTTATATCACAAATTGCATCGAAAGGCGCCGCGTTTGTCTGCTCGCATCAGTAGATTTGTCTAGTGCCTTCGATTGCGTGTCTCATAGCCGACTCTTAACCAAATTAGAGTGGTACGGCATCGACAGCTCTTGGTTTAGATCTTACCTTTCAAATCGCAGACAAGTAGTTAGGCCCGGAAAACTTGTATGCAACGTATCCTGTGGTGTTCCACAAGGAAGTTTGTGCGGGCCAATTTTGTTTTTGTTGTACACAAATGATCTTCTCTCGCACATAGGTGATGTCTTTAAAGTCGTTGCTTACGCTGACGACACACAGGCGATGTTGTCATCGAAATTGGAGGACATAATGTATGCAAAACGTCGTATCGAATCGTGCTTGGAAACTATGAGCTCGTGGTACCGTGTAAATCTTCTCAAGCTCAAGCCATCTAAAACGCAATTTGTGATTTTTGGTTCTCGCCAGATGATCGCGCGGCTACCTAGCATCAGCCTCTCTGTTCTTGGATCGGATATTTCACGTGTCTCATCTATCAAGAACCTGAGCGTGACCATGGACGAATCGTTAACATGGAGTGAACAAATTGGCGATATTGCTAAGAAATGTAACCGCATTATCTTTCCTCTAGCCAAGCATGTACGTTCTCTTACTGAAGAAACGCTGTCGAAGTTAGTGCTTGCACTGGTTTTCCCCCATGTAATGTACTGTTGCTCAATCTGGTCTGCTGCATGTGACACCGAACGCGTGCGAATCGAAAAAGTAATAATGAGGGCGGCTAGGATCATAACTAGGACCTCTCGCTATGGCCATATATCGCATGTTATCGAGCGGTTGGGCTGGCCTAGCTTTCAACGCTTTGTCGACATTAGGGATTGCTCACTGGTTCATCTTGCAGTGCATCACTCGGGAGCACCTAAAACCCTGCGTGGTCTTGTGACATTGAGAAGTGATGTCAGCTCTCGATCTACACGATCAACACCGTTTTCAGTAGAGCGCCCACGCCTGAAAACTTCTTTTGCGCAACGCTCTTTCATGTACCGTGCTGCAGTTCTTTGGAACAGTCTCCCCGAGGAAGTTATGGCCGAGAATATGTGACGGGCTTTTAAGTTTAAGCTGAAGGATGCGCTGAGAAGAGCTGTATGTGAGAATGTTTGAGTATTGTATGCGTGTGTTTCTTAATGTTTCAGTAGCCTCCTATCCCACCCATTTTTTAAGCGTTTTTGACATTTGATGCTGAGTGTCTCTTGGTACCAATACAAGGAATACAATACAATACAATACAATACTGTCGTCCTGTACACATAAAGACATAAAGACATAAAAGATTAGTGCAACTATGAGCCACAAGGGCCCTTCTTGGTTGCACTCTGTACACTGAACCATTTGCCCACCAAATCTGTCAATCAGCCCTCCCTGTAATACTGAAAAGCAAGCCCTCTATTCTTATAATGATTGTCTATGCTGTTGGTACACCGTGGTACCAACAGCCGGCCGGCTCTCTGGTAGGTACACTGTCGTCCTGCTGATGCTGTACCTGTACACCGTGGTACCAACAGCCGGCCGGCTCTCTGGTAGGTACACCGTCGTCCTGCTGATGCTGTACCTGTACACCGTGGTACCAACAGCCGGCCGGCTCTCTGGTAGGTACACTGTCGTCCTGCTGATGCTGTACCGGTACACTGTGGTACCAACAGCCGGCCCTCTTGTGGGTACACCCCGTCCTGCTGATGCTGTACCTGTAAACCGCGGTACCAACGGCCGGCCGGCTCTCTGGTAGGTACACTGTCGTCCTGCTGATGCTGTACCGGTACACTGTGGAACCAACAGCCGACCGGCTCTTTGGTAGGTACACTGTCGTTCTGCTGATGCTGTACTTGTACACCGCGGTACCAACAGCCGGCCAGCAACATATTCTGTGAAGTTTTAGGCGCACGTTCGGAATTTTAATGCAAAGCTCTGAATATGCCACAATGACCTTACTCATTTCTAAAACTCCGGAACTTTCGTGAAGGCTTGACGAAATAAAGTCCACGTCCTGACCGGCCACCAAGAGTGCGTCGTCAAGGTCAATCGACAAGGCCCCGTATCGGTGGGGTACGCTAGGCTGACAAGACCCTGCCTAGGTAGGGTGCGGTTTGCAGACAAGACTCCACCTCGGCAGGGTGTGTGCTCCTGTGCCTGCTCCATTGGTCGTATTTCACCACGGTTCGTCTGGTGCTCCTTAGGACTCTTGATGATGGCTTACTTGGCCAAGCGTTGCCATCAAACAAGCCGCACTTAGCTGTATTTCACCAGCATGCTCTGATGTATCTTCGGCTTCGTAGACGTGTCACAAGCCATCTGTGTGACGCTTGTTTAGCACACTCTTAATCGATGCCCGACTGGAACACGTCCGAAGACCTCCGGTTCCTCGCCGATGTCCGGAAGACGAACGTATATACAGCTCGTTGAAGTTCGGCGTATGTCTCAGTATACTTAGCACAAATTTTGAACCATCGTCATGCGTAGTTATTTAGCTAGGTTGGGTCAGATGGGATCATCTTCAACATAGTCAACATTCCTGGCGTCTGTTACCGTCTTTGGAAACTGAAAAGTGACTAAATGTACAATGATCCGCTTTTCTGCGATCTCCAATTTATTGGAAATCGCAACTTATGGTCAAGTCAATGTTGAGCGTTGGTTTTCTTGTTCATGCCTTACGAATGGCCTAAGTGCGATTCCGAGTTGCAGCTTGTGTGGAAGTGTGTTCCATGGTGTGTTTATTCTGTCTACAGACCCCTGCAGTGCTGTGTAAACACGCCCGCCGGTCAAGATGAACCCTGAACCCAGGCGGTCCGCGAATTATGTTACCAAATGCCTCTTTGTCTGTCAGCAGCTGCATGGGCAGAGTAAGCCGGAAGTGCATTTTCTCCTGTGTCGCCTCGTGTCGTCTGACCATGCCCCTCCCCCCGCCCCACTGAGCAGACGGAGGTGGCTGGTGGAGGTGCACATCTGAAGGGCGTCCATCGGTCCCGCACACATCTGAAGGGCGTCTCTTGATCCCGGATACATCTGGAGCGCCTCTCTCGGCCCCGGATACATCTGGAGCGCCTCTCTCGGCCCCGGACACATATGGAGGGCGTCCACCGGCCCCGGACACATCTGGAGGGCGTCTCTCGGCCCCGGACACATCTGGAGGGCGTCTCTCGGCCCCGGACACATCTGGAGCGCCTCTATTGGCCCCGGACACATCTGGAGCGCCTCTCTCGGCCCCGGACACATCTGGAGAGCGTCACGAAGCCGACTCCGTGACGGTCGCTCTGGCGACGCCGGACGTCTGCCTGCGGCGTGCGTCCTCGGCGCTGGCTACGGGCGCCCTGACTGCTAGCTCTCAGGTAACTGCCCTCGGCGGAAATGCTGCCCAACCCCGCCACTGGTGGCGCTACAAATCGTCCGTGCAACTTGGCGGCGTGCTGATGTTCCGCACGCTTTGTGCTGATGTTCCGCACGCTTTGTGCTGATGTTCCGCACGCTGTGTGCTGATGTTCCGCACACTGTGTGCTGATGTTCCGCACACTGTGTTCTGATGTTCCGCACGCTGTATGCTGATGTTTCACACGCTGTGTGCTGATGTTCCGCACGCTGTGTGCTGATGTTCCGCACGCTGTGTGCTAAATAAGTTCGGGTACAACTGACGTGCAGTCTTGCTTGCGGTGGTGGTAGGCGGAGGGTACTAAGTAAATGATATTGCATTTTTGCATTTCTTGCAATAAAAAGGTACTGTTCCACTGCAAATTTCTGAAACACATGATAGCATTAAATTAAGTGGCATTTACAAGCGACACCGACGGTCGCCAACGTCCTCCTTGACCCTGGTCCCACCGGGGTAAGGGAGGGGAGAGAGCAGAATCTGTCCCTTGACGAATTTTTATAATAATTCGAAAACGCGAACAGATGGGTATCAGCTTGAAACTTTCAGTACCTGTTCACACGTCGATTCCACAGCTTGTGTCCAAAAACCGTATTCAAGCTCATTATGGGTCGGGCGTGGGTAATGTCATAGTAATGTAACCTCCCGCGACTTCTGAACAAAATGAAAGGGATACAGGAAAACGTAAAGCACAGAGGAATAAAGATATTTGCAATCGGTTTTCACCAATTCAAAAATAATGTAACGGGTACGAATGCTGTCATCTTAGAATTCCATTTTTGTGCAATCTTGGCTGTCAGCCTTTGTAAAACACAACTATATTTTCAATTTGTTTTCGAAATTTTCGACTTAAAAGACAAAACAAAAGTCGTACTGTAATAACGGATGCCTGCACTAAAAGCAAAACATTGCTGCCGTTCATTTGCAGATAAATTTCTTACCGGGAGTCAAGAATCCATGCTGGCTTCAAGAGCTCGACCAGGAACAACTTGACGCAATGCGAAACAACTACTATGACAAGTCCAAAAGACTCTCCAAACGGTTAGTACTTCTTACACGGAAAATACCTGCCAAGCCGTGTCGCAATGGGGATACGTGATCACTGAACACGAGCTCTCCATCATCAAGATGTGAGGGAGAGATGGGACATTGAGACGCTCAAGCCGATTATTTTCACGCAACACGCACTGACGTAATGCTAAATGTCACAAGAATTGAGATGATGCACATCCTTCGTCTTCTCCCTCGTGGTCGGCCCATATAACTCAGCATGAAGCATACGCTTCACTGAGACATGTCGGTGTGCAGCGGTGCAACCATGTGCCAATCGAATACCCTCTCTTGACACGAAAGGCCAGTTCTGCAGCCTATCACAGCCCGTCCTACCTGGTGCATTTACCTCTTTATGTGTACATTCCAGCGTATAGTACCACCACTGAAGATGCCTGATGTCAGGGCGTACCAGTACAGGCGACACACTCAGCCCTCACACCACGTCTGATGTCAGGGCGTACCAGTACGGGCGGCACACTCACACCACGTCTGACGTCAGGGCGTACCAGTACGAGCAGCACACTCACACCACGTCTGACGTCAGGGCGTACCAGTACGGGCGGCATACTCAGCCCTCACACCACATCTGATGTCAGGGCGTACCAGTACGGGCAGCACACTCACACCACGTCTGACGTCAGGGCGTACCAGTACGAGCAGCACACTCAGCCCTCACACCACGTCTGACGTCAGGGTGTACCAGTACGAGCAGCACACTCACACCACGTCTGACGTCAGGGCGTACCAGTACGAGCAGCACACTCACACCACGTCTGACGTCAGGGCGCACCAGTACGAGCAGCACACTCACACCACGTCTGACGTCAGGGCGTACCAGTACGGGCGGCACACTCACACCACGTCTGACGTCAGGGCGTACCAGTATGAGCGGCACACTCACACCACGTCTGACGTCAGGGCGTACCAGTACGGGCAGCACACTCACACCACGTCTGACGTCAGGGCGTACCAGTACGAGTGGCACACTCAGCCCTCACACCACGTCTGTTGTCAGGGCGTACCAGTACGGGCGGCACACTCACACCACGTCTGACGTCAGGGCGTACCAGTACGGGCAGCACACTCACACCACGTCTGACGTCAGGGCGTACCAGTACGAGTGGCACACTCAGCCCTCACACCACGTCTGTTGTCAGGGCGTACCAGTACGGGCGGCACACTCACACCACGTCTGACGTCAGGGCGTACCAGTACGAGCAGCACACTCACACCACGTCTGACGTCAGGGCGTACCAGTACGGGCGGCACACTCACACCACGTCTGACGTCAGGGCGTACCAGTACGGGCGGCACACTCACACCACGTCTGACGTCAGGGCGTACCAGTACGGGCAGCACACTCACACCACGTCTGACGTCAGGGCGTACCAGTACGGGCAGCACACTCACACCACGTCTGACGTCAGGGCGTACCAGTACGGGCGACACACTCACACCACGTCTGATGTCAGGGCGTACCAGTACGAGCAGCACACTCACACCACGTCTGACGTCAGGGCGTACCAGTACGGGCAGCACACTCACACCACGTCTGACGTCAGGGCGTACCAGTACGAGTGGCACACTCAGCCCTCACACCACGTCTGTTGTCAGGGCGTACCAGTACGGGCGGCACACTCACACCACGTCTGACGTCAGGGCGTACCAGTACGAGTGGCACACTCACACCACGTCTGACGTCAGGGCGTACCAGTACGATCAGCACACTCACACCACGTCTGATGTCAGGGCGTACCAGTACGAGCAGCACACTCACACCACGTCTGACGTCAGGGCGTACCAGTACGGGCGGCACACTCACACCACGTCTGATGTCAGGGCGTACCAGTACGAGCGGCACACTCACACCACGTCTGACGTCAGGGCGTACCAGTACGGGCGACACACTCACCATCTGATTCATGGCGTACCAGTACGAGCGCACACTCACACCACGTCTGACGTCAGGGCGTACCAGTACGGGCAGCACACTCACACCACGTCTGACGTCAGGGCGTACCAGTACGAGTGGCACACTCAGCCCTCACACCACGTCTGTTGTCAGGGCGTACCAGTACGGGCGGCACACTCACACCACGTCTGACGTCAGGGCGTACCAGTACGATCAGCACACTCACACCACGTCTGATGTCAGGGCGTACCAGTACGAGCAGCACACTCACACCACGTCTGACGTCAGGGCGTACCAGTACGGGCGGCACACTCACACCATGTCTGATGTCAGGGCGTACCAGTACGAGCGGCACACTCACACCACGTCTGACGTCAGGGCGTACCAGTACGGGCAGCACACTCACACCACGTCTGACGTCATGGCGTACCAGTACGAGCCGCATACTCAGCCCTCACACCACGTCTGATGTCAGGGCTAACCGTTACGGGGGGCACACTCACACCACGTCTGACGTCAGGGCGTACCAGTACGGGTGGCACACTCACACCACGTCTGATGTCAGGGCGTACCAGTACGGGCGGCACACTCACACCACGTCTGACGTCAGGGCGTACCAGTACGGGCGGCACACTCACACCACGTCTGACATCAGGGCGTACCAGTACGGGCAGCACACTCACACCACGTCTGACGTCAGGGCGTACCAGTACGGGCGGCATACTCAGCCCTCACACCACATCTGATGTCAGGGCGTACCAGTACGGGCGGCACACTCACACCACGTCTGACGTCAGGGCGTACCAGTACGGGCAGCACACTCACACCACGTCTGACATCAGGGCGTACCAGTACGGGCAGCACACTCACACCACGTGTGACGTCAGGGCGTACCAGTACGAGTGGCACACTCAGCCCTCACACCACGTCTGTTGTCAGGGCGTACCAGTACGGGCAGCACACTCACACCACGTCTGACGTCAGGGCGTACCAGTACGAGCGGCACATGACCTGGACGCCGCCCAGTCTCCGGGTGCGCTGTCTACCCTACTTCTACATCGTCGGCCAGCCGAAGTGCGGCACCACAGACCTGGTGCACCGCACCACTCTGCACCCGGACGTACCGCCGGCCGCCGTCAAGAGTCCGCAGTGGTGGGCACGCGGCCGATTTCCGCCAGGTAGGCTCGACCTTCGCCGCCACTGTACCGTTTGGCCTCGGAATTGTCCGAACTGATATGTTATTCGGGTTGTCAGCTAGGTGCTAGAGCTCGCCCGAGCGCCCCATGCTAATCGGTTGGCACCCCGTCGCCTCTGGGTTCGTGATGAGCTGCTCAGAGAACGCATCAGCTCCGCTGTGTGGCGATGTTGGAGGACAAGGCGGATCTCCTCGGCACTAGTTGATCTTGGATGGACAACATTGTTTGGACGAAATGCCGGCCCCCTGGGTAGTGCTGCTCAGAGGGCACAACACCCCGGGGTAGCGTTGCTTGGCAGCGTTTAACCATCCCTTGGGTATGGTTGTTGAGGGTATGCAGTGACTTACCTTGGTAGCGTTGCTTTGAGGACACTGTGTGGACAACACAGCAGCTCCTTTGGTTATCGTTGTTTATGGACGCGACAGATCGCCGGAGTAGTGTGGGCTAGGGGACACGACAAATCCCATCCGAAACGTTGCTTAGGTTGATTGTTTGGGCTTAGGTGCACGTCAACCGCGTTCGTTATACAGAGTCTATAACAATATTAAACTGCATGCACCAATCGTCTTAAACGGTCCAACAGTGGAATACGAACCTACAGAATAAAGGCAGGTAATTCTGATATTCTAATGTTGCATGTCAGCGAGGTGTGTAAATCGCTCTGAAGTCGATATCCGAAAGCAAGCGAAAAAGCTGTCCCGAAGTTACCGCGCGCGAGTAGTCACCCACGAGGTCGCGAAGTGACAGCGACCGGACAACTTCAAAAAGGCGTATTTGAATGTCGGCGAGCAGAGGGCATGAAATCAAAACATGACGCACTGATAGCGCTGCCTGTCCTCTCCACAGAGCGGATGGTGGTTTGTCGGGTAAGCGTGCCCAAGTCGAATGCGGCAGAGCACGACCTCGTCTCGCCTTGTTCTGCGGTAGGACGAGGCTCACTCTCGAAGACATGGTTTGATCGTTTGTAGTTTATTGTCCAGCAAATTTTTATAGCTATTTTGCCATTTTTCCAAGACAAAAGTCCAAGACAAAAGCAAAGGAGCGGTTTGGTGTATATGTGCCGGGCAACAACACACAATACAGTCGGCTGTTGAAAAGCTCTATACGTCAGAACGCCGGATAACAGCACACAATGGAGTCGGCTGTTGAACAGCTTGGTGCGTCAGTCCTGTAAGTGGAATACGTGCGTGCCATGTACGTTGTGTATGTACGTCAGACCATCGTAGTTGCGTCGCGTTGCATGGTTATCCGGCTGACCGGTGGACCTGCAGGTTTGACGAGGTCTGGACAATCGGTTGAATGACGTCATGTAAACCATTTCAAAGTCGACATGTCAGCTTCAAACACTGTTTATTAGGCGCACTTATGTGCACAAAGTATCAGTGACGGTCTGCGTTTATGATAATCGTCTTACATGGATATAACATTTTAGAAAATGATCCCGAAAAAAACAAAACAAAAAACGAAAATACGCAAAATATGTTTGTACATGATATAGCGTGTTTGAATAGTTGTACATGCTTGCAGCTCCTGGAAGCATGCCCAGAGCCCCACGACCGGAGGTTCACCTCTCCCTTGATTGCTTAGCTCTCCAAAACGAAGCATTTTGAACTTTTGTATATGGCAAATGCAAAAGTAGCTTAGTTCATATTGAGTAGAACGCCCTTGTAAACTGAGCAGACTACACACGACATCGTTTGTAAGAAGCTGCTTAAATGGGTGTGTGATTGGGGCTTCAAAGCGATACTTAAAAAGTGCTCCATGTCTCTCTATGTCACCCTATAAGTTATGCGGTGAAAAAAAACTGTCTTCCCTTATACCGAACATGAATGAGATTAGGCGTGAAGTAAACAAGTTCTGTTTCATCGTCATATCTAATATTCCGATTTGGACATTAAGTGTCATTCAAGTGACGCCGGGTTAGCTTAGAAACATGCAATGTGACTCCACCGATATTTTTGTGGAGCTACAGCCGCGGAAACAATAGTACAGCCAGTGTCATATACTGCTTCCGAACGCTTTAATACGGGGTAGGCGCGGGCCCGCGACCAGTGTTGGGTAAGGGGACGAGTAGCCTAGGGGTAAGTTGCTCGTCTCACAATCGAAAGGTTGTGGGTTCGAATCTCACCTGCCGTTACTCTTCGCCCGCGACCAATCGGCGTGAGAGATTGGCGACGCTACATGACTCAACGGTCGATGTGTCGTAAAACCAATAACCAACCAACAACAGTGTTGGATAGCGTGTGATTGTTGCAGTCGGACGGTGAATTGTCGCATTGCTGACTGTCGCATGTCCACAGGCACCGGCCAGCACTTCCTCCGTCAGGTGGCGTTTGACGAGTACCTGGACACCCTCGAGCTGCAGACAGCTCTGCTGGCGGGCGCAGACTGCACGAACACCAGTCTCCCTTGGACTCCGAACAGCACTAAGATAGCAGGTGAGACGCTATGCGGGGCATAAACACCCGAGTGTTTGAGCATGTCGTCTAAACAACTGTGGACTTCACCTGCTCGGTAGCAGCTCCTAGCAGCTCCACCGGTTGGTGCAGAACGTGCGCACTGGAGGATGTGGGAGGGCGTGGCGCGCCCTTCCCACAGACACTAAGCCACGCCTTTCTTACGGACGCTGGCGACGATCACTACGCCGTCGCGCCGCATTAGCCACCGACAGCTGTGCCATGGCGCAACAAGCGCTACATTGTCTCACCATAGTCTTCACCTGTGGCTGCCTCCAGGGGCATATCCAGATCTCAGCGTTGAGTGGGGTGCCACTTAGTCCACCCAGGAAGGGAGCTTCTCGTGTTTGCAGGACGATTTTGCATATTTTTTTTCGGTGAAGTTCGCCGTCGGTCGGCCGGCAGATCGGAAGGCGCAGGTCACGTGATATGACGTAATCGCGTGGCCGGCGGCTTGCCAGACCAGTGTCGCCTGAAGCCAATTTGTCACCGATAACATTGTCTCTGAGCGACGATGTTGCTACTTCAATGAAGATAATGCAATGAGGTTGCTGAACTGGAAATACAATGCAGATCTAATTGTGAGTAAGGAATTCGGGTCCCAAACGCCGCAACAAAGAAGACAATTGTTTGTTCAAAAGCGTTCCGGTCAGGTAGGGTCGTAAAAGTCAATGCAAAGTAAGCAAAGTAAAGAGTGTAAAAGTAAAGGACACACCAGTAAAAGGTGCTCCTAGGCGCGTTGGACGAACGAGGCCAGATCGATGTGGTGCTCCTCTACTCAGGCACGGGATCGAACACTGCACCCCGGCGGGAACCGGTGGGACAGACCGCATCTGTGTACTCCTGGCAACCCATAAACACCCATCTTAGCGTGCTCAATATCCCAGAAAATGTAGGAAGTGTAGAATATGCAAAGCCTATTTTCTTTTATATATATATATGTATATAAATATATATGTATATATATAAAAATGTATGTATATATATACGCACATATATATGTATACATGCACATATATATATATATATATATATATATATATATATATATATATATATATATATATATATATATATATATATATATATATATATATATATATATATATATATATATATATATATATATATATAATATATATATAAATATATATAATATATATATATATATATATATATATATATATATATATATATATATATATATATATATATATATATATATATATATATATATATATATATATATATATATATATATATATATATATATATATATATATATATATATATATATATATATATATATATATATGTGTGTGTGTGTGTGTGTGTGTGTGTGTATATCGGAAGGGCTAGGAACCCTTCCTTGTTATCGACAGCTCTTGTGGTTCCAAGAATATTCTAGCTCTGAGGATGGTCCTCGGTATTCCTCACATCGATCGCCAGCCAACAGGAAATCATTTACCTATTCAGAAAAACCTGTTCATCCATTACGGGCCGCTCTCAACCCGTTGAGCCCCGGCCCAGTCCTGTTTGCCCCTTATAGATCATCTTTATCCTTCTGGGTCCTATTCTGCTTATAGTGCGATCACCACAGTCTTCAATATCCCTGTTGCTCTCATCTCAGGGGGGATTTCAGCTCTGCAATGAGGCCCCGCTAGTTCTCTTCACAGTGTTTAAAATATTAATACGGCATAAAATAAAATAAAATACGGCAGGATGTCAAAATCGCCGGTGAAATAATGCTGTTTCAAAATACTTTTGTCCTCATAGTTCACTTTTGAAATATTTGTGGACATATAACTACCCATTTTGCGTGTTTTGAGAGGTACCTTATTTGGAGATTCTGATATCAACAATAACGACACAAATGCGTAGGTTATAAACTAACGGTGTATAGCATAACACATCATAGATAATCCCTTCAACTGAAATTTCGCTGAGGAGTGTTCGTTATCACGATCCCAGATCCGTAATGGTGAGCATAAGCATGATACTCATAAACAGGATACTGTTAGAAGCAAGGCATGAAGACGCACCAAGAAGTACGATGTCGATGCTTCTTTGGAAAGGATGTTGATTCAGTTTTCAGGAGGTGGTATATTCCACCCAATTTCACGAATAATTTCTCACTGCCTTTTCAGCTCTTAGGGTCTTGTTCATCACCACAAGGCCATTCCAAACCCCAAGAGCATCCCAGCCCCCTCTAGCCCTCGGGCGCTTTGCTTTCTCCTCAGCTTTTAGGGGCACATTTCAAATGAAACTGCTCTTTCCAGCTGGCATGGACATTCTCTCCAGCTCTCAGGCGAACCCTCCCTCATCTTCACGGCCCTTGCCAGCCCTCAGGGTGGACGTCTTCAGGTCAGAAGAGTCCTTTCCACACAAGCTGTTAGATGTGTTCTCTTCCCCAGCCATATATCTGCCCCTCAGAGCCATCGCCTGAAGGGGCTCATCGGACCCGCCAGGGGCGGGTGCCCCTTCACCACTTGGAAACGCTATTGCTTTTTCAACCGCCTGAGGCCCCTCCACGAACTTAGAAGCCACTTATACAGCATCCTGAACCATCCGGTTCGGCCCGGTTCGTCTTCGTAGTTCGGGGACCTTTTATCGGTCTGAGGCTCGCTGTCGGCTCTGAGCCCTTCTCCATCAGCCTAAGCCAAGGACGACCCAGTGGCCCTGCTCGTCCGGCCTCAAAACCTTGGACCCATCACGCAAGGGATCACTGTGCGGTATCGACCCCTTCGGTCCAGGAGCCCTTCATACCGGCTTTGGGCCGTCTCCGACGTCCCAAGGTCCTCCTGGGACTAGTCCTCTCCGTCGGTCCAGGAGCCTTCCTTAGCGACCCAGGGCCTCCTGTTAGGCCGAAGGCACTCTTTCAATAGCTTGGGTCCCCTCTATCATACCAAGGGGCCCTTGCAAGACTTGGCCCCATCCGTCGGCCCATGGGCCTCGCCTGACGGACCGGAGTCTTCGTCTGCAACTACGACCCCTCCGTCGTCTCGGGGTCCTTCTGACGACCCAGGGCCTTTTCCGGCAAGTTGGATACCACTTTTCAAACCCGTGGGCCCTGTTTATCAGATCAGGAACTTTTTCTTCAGCTTCGGCTCCGCTGACAGCCAAGGGGACCTTCATACTGACTCGGGACCTTATCCGTCAGTCCTGGTGCCTTTCAAACTGTCCGAGGCCCTTTCAGTTGACCTAGAAGCCCTTCACGTTAGCCCAACCGAGGACCCTCAACATCTTTCCGTAGGCAGTCTCTGTTGACTAGGGGTCCTCTTCATCGACCTGGGGTCCTTTCCATCAGCTCTAGAGCCCTTCGTTGGTCCAGGGTGCCCTTGTGGGCCCCCATCACGGATGCCAAAATGGGACCTTGCGCACCCCTCATGGCGGTCACCTGGAAGGTCCCCTCTGTCCTTCCAGGGGGTAGTTTCCCCTTTATTCCCCTTGGCTACGCCACCGCTGTGTTCTGGAGCCAAACCACGGTGGTCAAGGTGATAACATTTTGACAGAAAATCTGAGCGCTTGGCCTAATGGTTACGTGACCCGTAACCATTCTAGTTTTGCTATGGGTTCCTGACTCAACAAAAATCATTCAGTTCGCTTTGGTCAATACCTCCGCAGTGCATGTCACACCGTCAACGCAAAACATAACTTTCGGACGAAGATAACCCGTAGTTCCGATTTAGAAGCCCAAGGCCCAGGAAATGTTCTGGTTGTTCTACACTCTGATCCGTTCAATCAATGAAATTCAATCAAGTTACTGTTTTGCGACTTCGAGTTTCGCTTGTCGCCTCCGTCGAGCAGCCTTACCGTCTCTGCGGTGAGGTTCTGCTCCCAAGCTCATACCCATGCCACGTCTTTGTCACCCTGGTACTGAGTCGACCACACTGGAGCCTGCCTCTGCTGCCACCCTGCGACGTTGTAGCCTGGCTCATCGGCCACCCCGCGACACTGGAGCACGCCTCCTTGGCAACCCTGCGACACCAGAGCTTGCGCCATTGGCCACCCTGGTCTCGGAGTCACCGACAACGGGTCCTGCCCACCCTGCCATTCTGATCTCCGAGTCCCCGACACCGGAGCTTCGCCCCTCTACCACTCTGGTATCGGGATCGCCAACACGAGATCCCGCCTCTGCTCCCAGCCTGCGACTCTGGATCCTGCCCCCACCACCACCTCAGAGCCGCCAACGTTGGGCCCGGCCTGCGACTCTGGATCCTGACCCCACCACCACCTCAGAGCCGCCAACGTTGGGCCCGGGCGTTGCTGGGGTGGCCCGAGACAGGTGCAGCGCGGCCGGCAGTGCAACAGCAGTGTGACGTCACCGCCGCGACAGGCGACGGCAGCACATCCACCATGTGGGACGGCGTGCAGCAGCGAGAAGCTGTCGACAGTGGCGCCGCCTATAACGGCAGCATCCAGCTCTACCCGCCACTGGGCGCCACCGTCGCTGCAGCCCTGGCGGCCATCCAGCCGGACGCCAGAATAATCGTCATTCTGCGAGATCCCGTTGAGAGGCGAGTGAGAGCAGCGCCGCCGATAGAGGTGTTCTCCACTCACTCTGAGCAACATGCAGTCCTCTTCGGATAGCGCAACATCACTGACATGTCGTAGGCAAGCATGGGTGCATGCAGTGTATGCAGGTTGATCGCTGGAGCACAGATGGCCACCTGTTTTGGGGTAAAAGCTGAACGTGAGATCATGTCACACGTCACTCATATACCAAATGCATGTCGGTAGCTTTGTAAACTGACTCCTCGTGCTCAGCTGGTTTGTTCCATGATGATTATGCAATACTAGTACTATAGGCGCAATGTCCAATGCGAAATGTTGGGGAGAACTGCCTCCTCATTATCTTGTGGTTGCCTATGGGTGGGAAGTCGAAGGCACATACAAGATCAAGCGTATTATTACTTGGTTGTGTCTTGTTGATAGCATTGCCGAGGGTAGAACATAGTAGCGGATACTGGGGCGGTGCAAATCGTGCTAGAAAGCATCACAGAACCTGTGCATTGCCCTGCTCAGCGTGCCATTGAAAACGCGGTGATATTCTTGTCTGTAACACGGACAAACACTCGGTCGAAAAAGGACGGCATTGAAGGGTCACGCTGTTTGTTGGTTCTCAGTCGCCGGGGAGGCATCCTCATGGACGCTAAATGACCAACCCTCGTCGATACGCCCCAAAGACCATAACGGGGATGCATCATCATGCTATATATAACATGGTATTGTTTGCTGAATATGGCTGGTGACGAACAGCGACTATGAATGTCGAAAAGCGAGTGCGATTGTGTGGTCTGGCCCTGGAGTTGAACAGGTTTCTGGATATTCGCTTGCGCTCGCCGGGTGTCGGCGTTGGCTTTTGAACATTTCCCGTATGTCTCAATGTAGGCGCTGGAACACCTATATTCGTATACTGCGCTGCACTTTATTCAAAACGCAAATTTCGACATTGGATCAACATCTGAGTGTTTGCGGTCCTCCAAATTTCGACATCGACATCCCACTGTTTGTGATCATTTTGTCGAAAATGAGCTTGGACCATTATGAGTCCGCGACAAGCCTCAAAACATTCTGGATTAGGAGCGGGATGTGGACAACACTGGAGGGACAAGGGCTTCCTGAAGAATATATCAAAGAAAACACGTATGTTATGTCCAGCAGGTTTATGGATGGTCATGGCATTTCCCGTGTTACTAAACAACGCCTAAAACATCACATGCCTACCGTAAGTTTATCCCGGAACTTGGCATCTGTTAACTCGTCATGTCTGAAGACTGTTTTCAGATTACCTGTATTTCAACTCAGATCTGGACGATGAGAAAAGCGGGAATAACTTCGACAACTTGACCCGGGCCGCCATTGAGGTGTGGAACAACTGCACCGCAGTGAGGAGTGAGGGCGACTGCATCACCGACCGCTCCACCATCTCCCGCTTCGGGGTGAGCAGCGGCGACACAACTCCGGTGCGATGTTGGCACAGCGGTGAAGGCGCCGATCCCACAGCATGCCCCTGTCCCCGTCCCCTCATGACGTCGCTCATGACCACACAACTACCGCCCACCCCTCAGCCACCCGACCCACTCGATTGAAAGCGCGTGCTTATACATGTGATTTGTCAGTGGGAAATCCGGTAATGTGACATTGCAGATGCACATCACAGTAAAGACGTCGACATTCCATGCCAAACTGATGGAAAAACCGGCTAGGCGACACAACCTGACTGCAGCACTGTAGCTGGCCGCTAATCAAAGGACCCCCTCTACTACAGCTGACGACTTACAAAGTGGCTGCCCAGCAGCCACGCTGCAGGGTGCAGCTACACTACAGATGGCAGCTACACTGCAGGGTGCAGCTACACTGCAGGATGCAGCTGCACTGCAGGGTGCAGCTACACCGCATGGTGCAGCTACTGTAGGGTTTAGCTACATTGCAGGGTGCAGCTACAATGGTACAGGTACACTGCAGGTGGTGGTTATTGGCTTTACGACACATCGACCGTTGAGTCATATAGCGTCGCCAATCTCTCATGCCGATTGGTCGCGGGCGAAGAGTAGCGACATGCGAGACTTGAACCCGTAATATTTCTATTGTGAGACGAGCAACTTACCCCTAGACTACTCGTTCCCGGTACACTGCAGGGTGCAGCTACAATGGTACAGGTACACTGGAGGGTGCAGCTACTCTGCAGTGCGGCTACACTGCAGGGCGCAGCTACACTAGTATTGCAGCTACACTGCAGGGTGCAGCTACATTGTAGGATCTCAGCTACACTGTAGGGCGCAGCTACATGTACCACCCACTCCCTTTGTCTCTGCACCGTCCACTGCCTCTGTCTGTCTCTATACCTTTCACCGCCTGTCTTTATACCGTCCACCGTCTGTATTTGTACCGTCCACTGCCTGTCTCTGTACCGTCCCCCGCCCCTGTCTGTCTCTACACCGTCCACTGCCTGTCTCTGTACCGTCCACTGCCTGTCTCTGTACCGTCCCCCGCCTCTGTCTCTGTACCGTCCACTGCCTGTCTCTGTACCGTCCCCCGCCTCTGTCTCTGTCTCCATACCGTCCACAGCCTGCCTCTGTACCGTCCAATGCCTCTGTATGTCACTATACCGTCCACCACCTGTCTTTATACAGTCCACAGCCTGTCCCTGTACCGTTCACCGCCTGTCTCCATACCGTACACTGCCTGTCTCTGTACCGTCCCCTGCCTCTGTCTGTCTCCATACCGTACACTGCCTGTCTCTGTACCGTCCCCCGCCTCTGTCTGTGTCCATATCCTCCACCGCCTCTGTCTGTCTCCGTACCGTACACTGCCTGTCTCTGTACCGTCCCCCGCCTCTGTCTGTCTCCATATCCTCCACCGCCTCTGTCTGTCTCCATATCCTCCACTGCCTGTCTCTGTACCGTCCGCCGCCTCTGCCACAGCTGATCCGGCTCACGGTCGGCATGTACGCGACGCACCTGCACCACTGGCTGTCTCTGTACCGTCCCCTGCCCGTCTCTGTACCATCCACCGCCTCTGCCCGTCTCTGTACCGTCCGCCGCCTCTGCCTGTCTCTGTACCGTCCACCGCCTCTGCCACAGCTGATCCGGCTCACGGTGGGCATGTACGCGACGCACCTGCACCACTGGCTGGAGGTGTTCCCGAGGCAGCACGTGCTCGTGCTGCGCACCGAGGACTACGGCCGCAACGTCAGTCGCGCCATGCAACAAGTGTTCCAGCACTTGGCACTGGGTAGGCGGCCGCGCCGGCCATTCCCCACACCACCCGCACACGGAAACCACTGGACAGTGACAGACGTGGCCAGTCTAGTAACGTGTTGGGCGAACCGGGGAACCGTGGGATGAGGTCGTGCAGCGGGCGAACCTGGTGGCCGAGTCTGTGAACCGGGGAAATGGTGAAATGTACTCAGTCTTGGCCGAAATGCTACCCCTCGATTTGGACATTCGCGGGCGTTATAAAGCGGAAGCACAGAGGCATGTCCTGGTGAGCATCGCGGGATACTACCATTTGCATGTGTTGTATATATAGACATGCCAGCTTTGAATAACGGTGTAGAAGTGAAAGCGTCACAAATTGCGGAAAACATTTTTCCTGATTTAACACTAAGTTGATACCATTTTGTGCCACGCGGCGTAATAATGCAATGCTTATTTCATTGACAAAGGTTCATTCAACCGAAACGTGGACGAAGAATATGAGTAATTTTGTTACCATTTTGCATATACATGCCGATGAAGACAGACGAATAACAAAAAATACCGAAACTACCCACACAAACTGCACAATGCAGACCTGACTGCTGCTTACATTGAACAATCCTGAAAAGAGAGCCTGTATTTATTTGTTACTTGGGACAAAGGTTGCCTGATATGCAAACCATTGATCAAGTGTGCTTGCTCATTCTGTCGTTCACCTATTTGTTCTTACAAGCCTGGCGCCGCAACTGGCCGCGACGGCACAGCGCTGACCGCAGGTGACCGTCGCTGCAGAGCCGCTGTCGGACGCCGCCCAGCAGCTGGTGGTCTCCACGCCAGCACGCAACGTGCGACGAGGCCCGCTGCGCCGGCAGCAGATGCTGCCCGAGACCAGGCGTCTGCTCTCAGAGTTCTACCGGCCGTACAACCGGCGGCTGGCGGCCACGCTCGACGACGACCGGTACCTCTGGTCGGACGGCGGCACCGGCACGTGATGCGGGCGCGGCTGCCTGTGTGTGTGTGGCACATCGCACAGTCAGAGGTGCGCAACCCATGCCGCCATGCTTCCGCGACTGGCGCCTCGCTCGCTCGGGGCCGCCGATAGCACATTACGCTGGCACACAATACACCTGGGGAGGTGGGGTATATGACGCGAAGAGTGTGAGGAGTTAAGCGTAACTGCGTCGCCCGAATTATCGTTCACATGTATTCGACGAATACACTGCTGTTGAGAGTGCTAGCAAATAAGCATCGCTGCCGCGTTGTCTGGCAGACCGAGCATGTTGGCCTCAGCACAGCCTGGTCGACCATCGGCAGCTATGCGCTGCAGGAGATGCGTCGCTCTTCACCAGCTGACGGGCACTCGGGCGGCGGACCTCGTGCTCTCACCTCCTCTCCAAGCTGGCCGTCAGTAGCGAAACGTCAACACCCCGCGCAGGGCCGAACACAAGACCGAAAAGGGCGTGCCGGCCGTCGTGCGCCGCTGCACGACGCACACCGGCGCAGCAACAGCGGACGGTCGGCTCCACGGCCCGGCCCACTGCCGGCCGAACGGACAACTGGCCAGGCATCGAGTACATTGCCGCATTTGGTGAACGACGGCAGACAGCCCGCCGTGTCAACGGGAGAGGCTCCCCGGCACGCGGATACGTCGTTCGGTCCAACAGCGTGTATTTGGTGAACGACAGTAGACAGCCCGCTGTGTCAGCGACAGGGACCCGACAGCACGCGGTCAGCGGAACCTCGTCCGGTTGATCGGCGCCACTGCACGAGCGGTCACTTGACCAACGCTGGTCGGCCGGTCACCGGCCGCGCCTGTAGCGGGTGCCATCGGCCGCACCCCCGGCCGTCAGTCGAGTTGGCCGACCTCCGTCACGCCTCCGGGGCGTCGTCGTCGTCGACGCGCGCCTCCCACGCGTCGTCGTCGGACAGGAAGCGCCGTTTGCGCGCCGTGTTCATGTAGGGCCGCAGCACCCACTCGACCTCGGCGGCCGAGCCCTGGTCAAGCGTCCCCAGCCGGATCTCGTACACTGCCGACAGGGCACAGCACCCGTCACACACCGCTACTAACTGGATGGATAGAAACGAGATGCACAGCGGCAGTGGGGGGGGGTAGTGTCAGACACACCATGCTGGCAACGGAAGGGGCGGGAATGAGATGCACAGGAGCAGGAACTATTTCCCGCCACACACTGGTGGTGGATATTGGTTTTACGACACGTCGGCCGGTGAGTCATGTAACTTCGCCGATCTCTCACGCTGACTGGTCGCGGCTGGAGCTCCGTGTGGCCCGACGGCGCCGGATCCCGGAGTTACAGGAGGGGAGCCAAATAGCCAGTTCGTTTGCTATTGTCCATTCAGCACCCTAGTGGTGCCTTGTGCCGGCTATAAGCGACGCAGAGGTCATAACGCACTCAGATACAGACAGTGCAGGCTCTTGTTCTGCTGAGACTCGTATTTTGTCTTACATAATCGATTGTTTGCGCTGCCTGCTGGACGCGCGGCCGCGCCCGCCTCTGTCATCACGGCGGACACCATCCACACAAGAACCCGGCGGTGGCGACCGCCCAGCTCGGACGAGCAGCAAGGCTCACACAGCGCGGCACGTGTCAGGCAGCGGGACCAACACGGCGCGGCACGTGTCGATCAGCGGGATCCACACAGCGCGGCACGTGTCGGGCAGCGGGACCCACACAGCGCGGCACGTGTGGGGCAGCGGCACCCACAGAGCGGCGCGGGTCGGGCAGCGGGACCCACACAGCGCGGCACGTGTCGGGCAGCGGGACCCACACAGCGCGGCACGTGACGGGCAGCGGGACCCACACAGCGCGGGACGTGTCGGGCAGCGGGACCCACACAGCGCGGCACGTGTCGGGCAGCGGGACCCACACAGCGCGGCACGTGACGGGCAGCGGGACCCACACAGCGCGGCACGTGTCGGGCAGCGGGACGCACACAGCGCGGCACGTGCCGGTCAGAGGCCGCCGGCGTCTCACGTTTCAGCAGGAAGCGCGGCCCGGCCTCGCTCATCTCCAGCTCGCGGCCGGTGCCGGTGCGACGGAACGTGTGGTGGCGGAACAGCACGTAGTCGTCGTGGTTGATGAAAGTCAACACCCGCTTGCTGTCCTCCTTCGGCACCGGGAAGAGGTACTTGAGGATGTCCTGCACCTGCTCGCCGAGCACAATCACCGCTCAACTCCCAGCACGGGCCACGAGCAGCAACGTTTGCGGGCAGTGTCTGCACTTCCACATTCAGTGGCGGATAATTTTAAGTTGGACATGAAGTATGCAATGCAAAAGGACATTTCGTTGACCATTTTTTCGACAAAACGTTGGCGAAACTTCTCCAATCTTTACAGTCAAAGAAGCAAGTCCTGAATTTTTGTTACAAGAAAAAAGGTCATCAACCAAGCAAAATGGTTTCTGCTGCGCATACTACTGCTAAGTACGGACAAAGTCAACCGCTATGCAGGTGGCTTCGTCTATGCCCGAAGTAGTGCCCGGCTGAAGTAATGCCCGGGCACCGAGCATTAATTCAGCCACATATATAATGCATTATTCAATTGATGGCCACTGGATATAAAACAAACCACTTCGTAGGGAGGAAGTAGTCAGAACGACATGCGAGACCATTTCGGTACGCGACACACGTCACGAAAGCTAAGTCTTTGTTAGTGGGCACCAAGAAGCGGGAACCGGCCAAGCCAAATACAAGACAATTACGTAGCGCTAGACGCCGCACTGATAGCATTGGAGGCGTGTGGTTTGCTTGCAATGTTATCAACAGCCAACTGCAAGATAAATATGGAACTAAAAATGCATAAACGATTTAAGCACATAGTCATCACACATCTAGCCATCAGCACAGACGGTATCAGCGTCACTGAGATCGCTTTAGTCAACGGGAGTATTCGTCAACACCACCACTACCACCAATCACTACTATTGACAGGCGGCGCAGCGTGGCCGCCTTGACCTCCGGCGGCACTAAGCCACGCCCGCCACTCACCCGCCGGCCCAGTTTGGTCTTGAAGTTGTGGAAGACGAGGTGCGGGTACTGCTCGGACATGGTGCCCAGGTCGGGGATGTCGTGTCGCATCACCACGTCCTGCAGGGTGAACGAGGCGGTCGGGCCGTACGGCAGGTGACACACGGTCAGGCCGGCCGGCTCGCCGCGGTGCTCGTTAATCTGCCGACGGTGAGGGCGCCGGTCACACGACACCGCCACATGTCACTGGAACGGAACACCACCACAGAGCACCGCCACAGAGCACTGGAACAACACACCATCACAGAGCACCGCCACAAGTCACCAAGCACCTCCGCAGAACACTAGTTGCAGAAAACCGAACACCATCGATCGCACAGCACGACACGTCACGGCACATCACGGCACGGCACGCACGGCACGTCACGTCACGGCACGGCACGCACGGCACGTCACCGAAGAGCACTGTCGTCCACACAACGACCACTCACGCATCGCCGCTGCTAGTCGGACAGCGGCAACACAATAACAATTCACGTAGCGCTGCTACTGGTCAGATAAGTCACACAAACGCCATCTAAAAAGCGCCACTACCGGCCAGACAGCACGGCCGGAGGTCACACCAGACGGCCAATGTCATGAGGCCAACACTATCCAGCAGCACTCCCAATGTTGAGTCACAGCGGACACCGAGAGAGTGAGAGCGGGACATGTCCGACCCTAGGTAAGCTGTCGCCTGCACGCCACCAGGCGGCACGCGCCGGCCGTTGTCTGCCGTCTGACCTTGATGAAGTCGGTGACACCGTTGGCCCGACACGCGTCCAGCAGCTGACCCAGCTCGTAACCACCGCGGTTCATTCGCTGGGCGTTTGGGAAAATCAGCTTCAGCTCCTGCGACCAGACCAGCGTCAGTACACGTGACTGGCGACCAGACCAGCGTCAGTACACGTGACCAGCACCAGACCAGCGTCAGTACACGTGACCAGCACCAGACCAGCGTCAGTACACGTGACCAGCACCAGACCAGCGTCAGTACACGTGGCCAGCACCAGACCAACGTCAGTACACGTGACCAGCACCAGACCAGCGTCAGTACACGTGACCAGCACCAGACCAACGTCAGTACACGTGACCAGCACCAGACCAACGTCAGTACACGTGACCAGCACCAGACCAGCGTCAGTACACGTGACCAGCACCAGACCAACGTCAGTACACGTGACCAGCACCAGACCAACGTCAGTACACGTGACCAGCACCAGACCAACGTCAGTACACGTGACTGGTGACCAGACCAGCGTCAGTCAAGGTGACTGGTGACTAGCACCACACCAGCGTCAGTAAATGTGGCTGGTGACCAGCACCAGACCACCATCAGATCACACAGGCAATGGCCGACACCAGGCTAGTGTTGGCAGGAACAAGAGACTGCAGCTTCCTGCAGCCCACATGGCTGAAGAAACCAAAGTGCATGCACAAGTGATTCTCTTCTTACCCATTAATTTCTACACAAGCATACGAGCTTACCATCTATATGCGTCGTTATATAAACCTCTGATAGAGTGCATGTGGTCCCCCTTCAATGCTAAATTTCGTCTAACCAATTTACCTAATGTTCACCGAACGTAGTCTAAGAAAATCGGAATACATCCACATATCTACTAACATATTTTTTTTCAGACAGTGCAAACAGGATATATTACCTGATATGACGTACATCTTGTGAAATGAGTGTGATGTGCCCAGACAATCATATTGGCAAAATGGCACTGCTGTCCACATCCTAGACAGATATCACATCTGCATTGTAGCTTTTGGATGCATCGGCTGCACAGGTCATATATCGAGATACTACATCTGTGATCCACTAGAAAAGGTATTTAGACATAACGAATCAGCTGGCTAACAAAAATACTCTGACGAACACCTGTCACCCAGCTGTTCCGAGCGCCGCCACAATCCCTAGCCGGCGCCGCACGGCACGCACCTTGGCGAACTTCTTCAGTCTGGAGCTGGGGCTGCGCGAGGTGGTGATGATGATCTTGGGGTCGTGCACGCCGGCCCAGCGGTACTCGTCGTCCACGTGGGAGCTGGCCGTGCCGCCAGACTCTGTGCCCAGGTCGGCGGCCAGGCGCGGCCCGGCGTCGTCCCACTCGGCCTGCTCGTGCAGTTGCACTCCGGAGTAGCGCAGGTCCGTGTCGAGCGGCGTGTTGTCTGCCGCACACAGACACCCATACTGTCAACAGAGTAGCGCAGGTCTGTGCCGAGCGGCGTGTTGTCAGACTGTCAACAGAGTAGCGCAGGTCTGTGCCGAGCGGCGTGTTGTCAGACTGTCAACAGAGTAGCGCAGGTCTGTGCCGAGCGGCGTGTTGTCAGACTGTCAACAGAGTAGCGCAGGTCTGTGCCGAGCGGCGTGTTGTCAGACTGTCAACAGAGTAGCGCAGGTCTGTGCCGAGCGGCGTGTTGTCAGACTGTCAACAGAGTAGCGCAGGTCTGTGCCGAGCGGCGTGTTGTCAGACTGTCAACAGAGTAGCGCAGGTCTGTGCCGAGCGGCGTGTTGTCAGACCGTCAACAGAGTAGCGCAGGTCCGTGTCGAGCGGCGTGTTGTCAGACTGTCAACAGAGTAGCGCAGGTCTGTGCCGAGCGGCGTGTTGTCAGACTGTCAACAGAGTAGCGCAGGTCCGTGTCGAGCGGCGTGTTGTCTGCCGCACACAGACACCCAGACTGTCAGTGATTGGTTGGTTATTGGTCTTACGACACATCGACCGTTGAGTCATGTAGCGTCACCAACATCTCACGCCGATTGGTCGCGGGCGAAGAGTAGTGAAGGGCGAGACTCGAACACACAACCTTTCACTTGTGAGACGGGCAACGTATCCCTAGACTACTCGTCCCCTCATAAAGTCAATGAGTGGGCTGCGAAGTGCTGCGCACAACTTCAGACCTCAGACACCGTACCGCACCGTCGAGACTGAAGGACAACCTTGGGCTCCTTTGCACAGCATTCAACTGCTCAGTCACATAGTGTGGCCAACCTCTCACGCCGTCTGGTCGCAAGTGGAACTTCGCTGCTTATGGGATTCGAACCGACGAACCTACGATCCTACGATAAAGATATAAAGATACAAATATAAACAGGTCGGCGGCCTATCGACTGAGCCACTATGATCCCAATTGATTATTGGGATCATGTAGGAAGAGTACCGACGAGCAGACCGCGTAGAATGTACCCCAACCGTCTGACTGTGCAGGAAGTACCTTTATAAGCAGACTGCTCAGAAGGCAGCCAGACTGTGCAAAAAGTATCTTGATGAGCAGACTGTATAGAAGGACGTCAGACTGTACAGCCATTCGGTTGGTGGCTAGATGATGACACTGATCAGACGAGGTGGAAAAATTCAGCCTTGCCCACAAATTTTGTCACGAACTTTAGCCTGTCCCGAAACTCTCCTCCAGAATGGTACTGTTTGACGATGACAACGTACAGAAATGACGCTACTTCATAAATATATCAAAATATACATTGTTTGTTGTTGTTAAACTTGGCTTCCATTCAAGTAATAGCACACCACATAGTCATTGAAGAAAATTATGAAAATGAAAACCAAATCAGACACTCAGACTGGATGCACAAAAATCAGGGCATACATGGAAAAAAGCACAGGAAGAAAGTTCCCAGTTCCTGATTTTACGGCTCGAAAACATGCTCCCCAAATTCCTGATCCCAAAACATAGATTAGCCTAATCGCACAACATAACCTTACCCACATACTGTCCATTGTCCATCTGATACCCTGACGGTATCACTGTACAGAAGGTACAGTATTCACTGCCATTTTCACCGCGACCTGTCCAGATCTCTACCCATGGTTATTTGGCGGATATTGTTCTATATTTTTTGGCGCGTCGACCGTTGGGATACATAGCGTCGCCAATCGTGCACGCAGATCTGTCGCGGACGAAGAGTAGCGATAAGTGGGATTCGAACCCACAATCCTTTGGTTGGGAGAGAGGCACCTTGCCCTATGACTACTCATCCCCAGCTCATTATCCACAGTAATTATCTGAAGCATTGTATATATACAATCATGCATGCATTGAATGCAGGAGGGAAGATTTGCACATGAACTGTGCAAGAAGTTGGGATACAATTTACCCATCAAACGAGTAGTTTTCATACACCTGCAATTTGCACTACCTTTTTTACATGAGATTCATGTGTATGTCTACTTGATGTCCATGTAACCATCCATATAAGGTTATCATTAATGCAAGGAACTTTCTATTCGAACATTTTCTTTGCTACGTTTCTTTTGCACCACAAATGAAGTTCATGGAATTTTCATAACTAACCTTAACACGTGGTGATATGCCCTTTTCTCTGTACAATGTTTGAAATAATATAGATGATTACCCATTAGACAACTGGCAGATTTTTCTTCATGATATTCAAGCTTTAAAAAATTCATATGCATTTCACACAAACTTAAATTTCCTCTATCATTTATACTGATGCCATTTTCTGACAAACTATGACTTAAGAGTTTGATCCTATGCATGCTGTCTCGACCAATGTCTACCTGCATGACAATTACCTTATGAGCATTTCATAGACAAATGCTCCCCTTTCCCTGTCCTGTAGTCAATTACCTGATAATGCTGCTTTCAACCGATCCTTTTTGTCTTGCGTTGCTCTGTGCTTTTCCTCGATAGATTTTCTGTACAGGTACTCACGACGCAATCTTGCCTGGCGACGCAGCTGTAATAACAACAACAATGTAATATCACAATCTTCAACACAGGACGCGACAGAAGCATAAAGACATATAAAGACATAAAAGATAAGTGCAACCATGAGCATCTGGACTCTGTACACTGAAACAGTTGCCCACCAAATATGTGGTGGTGGATTGGAGTTTAAGGGTGCATTGACAGCTAGGGTCATTTTCACCAAATCTGTCAATCAGCCCTCCCTGTAATACTGAAAAGCAAGCCCTCTATTCTTATGATTGTCTATGCTGTTTTTAAAGATGTTCAATGTGCTGCTACTGACAATATTTTCTGGCAGCTGGTTCCAGTGTTCTACTACCCTGTTGGTGAAGAAAGTCTGTCTTAACCTTGTTCTGCTGTGGTTAACTTAAATTTTGAATTTATGACCTCTAATTGCATCATTTCTGTTCAATTCAAACATTTCCCCAAGATATACCCTCTCCAGACCATGGAAAAATTTGAAGACCTCGATGAGATCTCCTCTCAGCCTTCTATATCTAAGTGAAAACATATTCAATTTCTTCAATCTTTCCTCATATGCCAGGTTGCTTATGCCATTAACCATTTTTGTAGCCCTCTTTTGTACTCTCTCTAAAAGCCAACAATCTTTTTCATAGGTAGATCAAACTTGGATGCAGTATTCCAAATGTGGCCTGACATCCTTGTTTGTTTATTGGTTGGCTCACAACACATTTTATGCACAGTCACGGCTAATGGCACCGCCCACACTGTTTTGCCAGTGGGCCGCAGGATTGGGAAATGTCCTGAGTGGCACTAGAGTCGAGCCTGGGACCTTTGGTACCCATAGCCTGACACCTTAACCACTCAGCCATTCCCACCCCAGCCTGACATCCTGACATCATAGGAAGATGATCAGCTGATATGTTCTGCAAGATGAATGTTAAAAACATTAGTCATACTAAGACAAAAGATAAACAATTGCTGATCCCTTCCTGACACAAACTAGACAAAATCTGGCTGCTTCCTCACAATTTATGTCAACTCATCCTTACTTCTATGAAGCACCTCACTGCAGTGATGGAATGTGGTTCACAATACTGTGCTACTACAGTGGTTGCATATACCTCTCACACCTTACCATGATAATCCACTTGTGTTTACTTTCAATGATGCACAGGAAAATATGTGTAGGATTGCTTGCATGAAGCACACCTGCAACAACAGCATACATCACCCAGTATAAGGCACTAAAAGAGGCAGAGACATGCAAGAGCAAGAGGCAGACAATACAGAGCTTAACATTCAAAAGCATTACATTGGTAAGATAAACTACCATTCATAAAATACTCTAAAGCACAAATTTACCAATAAATGTATCAAAGGTTGTCATAAAATCTGCCAGGAAACCAAAAATAAGTTTCAAGGAAAACAATCTGCAGGAGATGTAATCAGGATACAAGTGTTCAGGAAACAACACATCTCTTGTTCATAATCCAGCCACACTCATTCTTGTATTAAATAAAGCAAACCACCACAAAACATTTGCCTGTTTTAAAGTTCCTCTGGTTATTATTGAAGGTCAAGGTAAAACTTGATTCTTTGGATTTTTAATAGAACATATTTTAAAATGAAAAACATGATGTTACCACTCATTTTCTCTGCAAATGATTACTTTTCATTTGGCAAAGAAGTTAATAATCATAATCTCCTCTCTACAAACATAGCCCATCACAAATAATTATATGTACCTGGTGAATGACAGACACGATAAAGGAAAAATGGAACACTTCATGCACTCAATTCAATACTCTTTGACATAGAAAAACTCATGTTTGTGGCTCAATGCCATCTTTATTCAATTTTTCTCACAACACAATCATTCTCAGGGAAGGTGTTCACTTAAAATGTTCCAAGGTCTGCCATGATTTTTTAAAAAAAGGAATTCCATGGCCAAGAGATTAATAAGATCATTCTTGAAGCTCATAGGCTTTAAGCTAATACCAAAGCTTTATAAGCAGCAGTCTGAACACCATCAAGGTACAAACTGACAAACCACAACCTGGATGATCCCACTAAGGTATGTAAATGGCTGGAGGCTGGAGGCTGGAGGGAGTAATGAGGGGAAGTGGAGAGGGTGCAACGGTAATTGTGCAGGTTGGAGTTAACGATGTAGGAAAAAATAATACAGAGGAAACAATGAAAGCCTATAGGGCTTTGATAGGTAGTTTAGCAGGAAGTAGGAAAAGAGGAGTGGTGACATCCATCCTCCCTATGGTCCATGCAAGCATGGAGTGGTATTCGAGGGCCATTGGGCTCAATACCAGGGTGGCCAACATTTGTAAGGAGCTTGGGGTGCAGTTCTTGGATTTGTGGGGGAGTTTTGGGGGAGGACGGAGATGTTTGCTTTAGATGGACTACATCTGAGCAAGAGAGGAGTGGAATTGCTCAGCAATAGGTATGAGGAGGCTCTCAACAGGAAACAGGGAAACTAGGCAGGACATGGGGGGATGTAGCTGTTAAAGAGAGAAGCATAGCAAGCAATGGAAGGAATAATTTATCATGTTTTTATGTCAATGCCAGAAGTGTTAGGAACAAAATTGGGGAACTGCATGCATATATGTTGTCTGAACAGCTAGATTTGGTGTGCATAACAGAAGCATGGGTTAACGAAAGCATGTTTGGAGACAACTTGCAAGAATTTGAATTGACAGGCTACAACATGCATGCCTATCAAAGAGAGGCAAGGATAGGAGGTGGCATTCTCTTGTATGTTAGGCAAGTAATGAAATGTCATTCCATAGAGGATGGAGTACATAGTGCAGGAGTAGAATCTTTGTGGTTAGATATAATTCTGAAGAATGGAACAAAATTTAGGATTGGGGCATTTTATAGACCTCCAGACCAGAATGAAAACACCGACAGGCTGATGCAGGAAGAGATAAGTAGGAGAGTACAGGAGAGAACTATTTTGTTGGGGGATTTCAACATAGCAGGATTGGGAAACAAAACAATAGGTGTAAGCAAATCTGAAAGATGTTTCATGGCTTGTTTTGAGGACAATTTCTTCTTTCAAATGATACACGAGCCTACAAGGGAAAATAAAATATTAGATCTAGTGCTTACTAATGAGGAAAATTTTGTGCAAAATGTTAATGTAGGAGAGACCTTTGGTAATAGTGATCACAACATTATACGCTTCTCATTATATGTTGGAAGGGTAGCAACCAACAGAACATTGATTCGAATTTTACAAAAGGGAATTACAGTGAGTTCAGGAGCTTCCTAAGTGAAATTAATTGGGAAGTCATATTGAATGGCTTAGATGCTTATGAAATGTGGACAATGATAAAAGATAAGCTATTTCAGGGTCAGGATAGGTTCATTCCCAGTAGGCAAATTAGATCAAACAGGGTTAAGCACCCTTCGTGGCTGACTAGGGAAGTTAAGCAATTACTGGACTCAAAGAAACAAGCATTCAAGAAACTAAAAGATACAAACTCTGGGTTAAACCTAGAATCATATAGAATAGCTAGAAATAAAGTTAGGAGGTGTGTTAGAGCATCTAAAAGACTTGCTGAAATCAACTTTGCTCGAGAATGTTCAGCAGGTAATGCTAAGAGATTCTTTAGCTTCTATAAATTTAAGGCTAAAAAGTGTAGTGTAGGACCACTGGAGGTAGATGGGGAAATAGTGGTTGATGATTGCGATATTGTGGAATCCCTAAGCAAGCAATTCTCATCAGTCTTCACTAAAGATAATTCTGGTACAATAGGAACATCTGTAGGCCATGCCATGGCAGGTGATATGCTGGAGGATCTTACAATAACTACAGAAGCCGTAGAGAAGCAGTTGCAGAATATAAAACCTAATAAAGCTTCCGGACCAGATGAAATATATGCTAGGATCTTAGTAGAGTGTGCTAAAGCTTTAGCAACTCCCCTAGGTATCATTTTCAGGCGATCTATGGAGTATTCAGAAGTACCTGAAGATTGGAGAAATGCAAGTGTAGTACCAATTTTCAAAAAGGGAAATAGGAAGAGTGTAGGAAACTACAGGCCAGTCAGTTTGACCTCATTAGTTTGCAAAGTACTAGAAAAGCTGGTTAAACAGAATGTTCAGATTCATCTTGATAGGCACAACCTTTTAAGGGATACTCAACATGGATTTCGATCTCAAAGGTCTTGTTTAACTAACCTATTGGAGTTCATTGAGTATGTTACCAAAGAAGTAGACAATGAAAGCAGGATGGATGTTGTGTACTTGGACTTTAGCAAAGCTTTTGATAAAGTTCCACATGGAAGGTTAATTCATCAATTACAACAACATGGGATTGTAGGAAAAGTTCTACATTGGATTGAAGCATGGTTGCAGGGAAGGAAACAAAGGGTAGTATTGAATGGATGTAAATCTGGTTGGAAAGATGTTCTGAGTGGAGTGCCACAGGGCTCTGTTCTAGGGCCCCTCCTCTTTATCATCTTTGTGAACAACATTGAAGTAGGGCTGAGGAATAGAGTGTTCAAATTTGCTGATGACATCAAGCTGGTAGGAGTGGCTAACAGCAGAGATCAATCTAGTAATATTCAACTAGATTTGGACGACCTAAAAGAGTGGGCTGATCAATGGCAGATGACTTTCAACTATGATAAGTGTAAGGTTATGCATATAGGGTCTGCAGGCGAGACATTCAGTTATAAAATGGGAGGGAGGGAACTGGATGTTATTGAAGAGGAAAGGGACTTAGGTGTGTTGGTCTCAAAAGACCTTAAAGCAGAAAAAACAATGTATCTCAGCTAGAAATAGGGCACTCAGAATGCTGGGACTCATTAATAGAAGTGTGAAATATAAGAGCAGGAAGTCATGAAAAAGCTGTACTTAGCATATGTGCGGCCCCACTTGGAGTACTCTGTACAAGCATGGAGCCCCTACCTAGAAAAGGATATAGATATGTTAGAAAGAGTCCAGCGCAAAGCCACTAGACTCGTCAGTGGATTAAGTAACTTAGAATATGGAGAAAGGCTTAATGCATTAGATATGTACTCACTCAAGTATAGGAGATTAAGGGGAGACATGATTGAAATGTACAAAATTGTTAGAGGGCTAGATCAGGTCAATTTGAATGATGCTCTGCAGTTTAGAGTATCCCATAGGGGTCATCAATTCAGGTTAGACAAAATGAGGTGCAGGACAGTTAAACGACAACAGGTCTTCAGTCAAAGGGTTGTTGACCAATGGAATAGGCTGCCTGCTGATGCAGTGGGGAGTCCCTCATTGAATGTCTTTAAAAGTAGGGTGGATAATTTTTTTAGACAGGAAAATGTTGTTTTTGAATTCTAACTTGTGATGCATGGGATATTGAGTATTTTCACTAGCTATATAGGGTATAACATTATGCTAGTATTATGTTGTACTATATGGGGTGTACCTAGCAGTGGATTTGGCAACTTCCTTTGCGATGTCATGCTGATGAGATTGGCTGTGGTGGCACAGGTGGAGGGATTGCATGGGTTTGGAATTGATAGGTGTGAACATGTACTTTCTAATATCTTCTAGACAGGCTTGACCCAGATGGGCCCTTGTGGCCCTTATTAAGCCTTAACACTTTATGACTTTATGACTTAATTTTAATTTTTTCCATTTTCAAATGTGCCCCGTGGGGTGTTTTTTAATTTTTTTTGTGGGGGGGGTGGTTTTCCTTTTTTTTTTTTTTTTTTTTTTTTATGGTAAGTAAAAAAAAATTTATTTTTTGGTTTGGCATTAAAATATTTTTTTTTTTTTTCTTTTTTTTTTCTTTTTTTTTTTTTTTTAAATTTAAATTAGGGTTTAAAATTTTTATTTTTTTTTTTTTTTTTGTTTTGTTTTTTTTTTTTTTTTTTTTTTTTTTTTTGTTTTTAATTTTTTTATTTTTTTTTTTTTTTTTTTTTTTTTTTTTTTTTTTGTGATATTCAAGTCCCAACTTCATTTTTAAACTCCCCCCCTCCAAACACTTTTTCATTTGGCCATGTCCTCCTCTCTTTCCTTAACCCCCCACCCCCCCAAACTGCTCCATTGGGCAGCTCGGCACAGTCATCTTCACGAAGAAAAGAGTGAAATACATGAATAGAGCATGGAAATGCTTAGGCACAAAAGGACAAACAGTAGATTTCCAGATGTATATGGAGTAACATGCAGTGACATCAATCACATGACAGTCACATGCATTTATGACATTCCAGTTGAAAGCTGCTGTAAAACCACCTATACACAACAATACGGGAGGTAGGTTCACAATATGCACAGCATACATGTGCATAGGTATGGGCGCTGCATGACCAAAGCAGTTGATGCGCCCCTAAGCCCAAATAACCAACCAACCAACATGTACATAGGTAGGTAGCTATCTAGTTAGGTACATACCTACAACATATGCATACGATAACAATATATTAACAAATGTAGTGGTTGCACTGAAGTAGGTAGGTACATACATTTTACTTAAAGGCTGTGGTAGGTAGGGTCTGTTTGCAGATACCAATACAAGCTCCCCTCCCTCGAGCGGCCACGGACGCACCTCTGGCCTCTGGGTGACGTGAAACTCGACAATTTGGGGAGCCCACCAGGTGATATCAAACCCCTACGGAGCTTCGAACTAACCAATGTAACTACTCAGCCTATCCTTCCATCCACACACCCACCTGACGAAGCCCAGGGTCTGCACAGCACGTGCGGCACGTGTACCATTACACCGCCGGCCTCCCCGCAGCGCCTGCTATGCTGTATTTTCCCACTCAATCTCTTGTTCGATGGCTGCTACTCAATATGTCAACTAACATGAGAACGCGTATAGTGGCTGCGTTCTTTTTCAAATTCCGTCCACGAATTCCGTGGACTCCTATGTCATATGTCGTTATTCAGTGAATTCCGCGGAGAACGCACGGATTAAAAAAAAGTTGTCCAGCCCGCGTGATTCCTTCCAAAATGTGCGGGCTAAAGAATACATTGGAAATGAGTGACTAATGTTGTGGAGTGCATACGACTGCGCTGGGTTGTTCGACAATGCCCCTTATGAATGTTCATGTTCCCTCTTGTTCCCACCGACAAGGGTTCTCACAGCGGGGCCAAACTCTCAACTTTTAATGTGAAGCAGCAGTAAGTTAGACAAACTTTGTTTTCTGATGAGTTGCATCGCCACCCAGTAATTTGGATCCGTAACATAGCTTCCCATATAAATATTTTCCATTCATCAGAAGCTCCCGAAATTGCTAGATATCATCAAAAGCGCCAGGACAGAGCACAATCAAATCAGAATCATGGTAGCTTTTGGAAGCACCAATATGGTCCTAGGACTCCGGAAAGGTTCCGTGAAATCAATCGTACATCATCATTTATAAAAGTAAACTTATATGAGAAAGAGCATTGCACCTCCACAGTTTACAGAATACGTGACGTCAAATAACAACGACGCAACAGCTCATCAGCATCTATCGAACATTGCACGGTGGAATCCAAACAAGGGTTTCCAAGAATTATAGGGGCCCTGTTCACGGAGCCTGCGGTCGCTGCGGCTCTGCGGCCAAAATAGGCTCCACCTACCACCGAAATGCCATCAGTAGCGGACGCACATGAACACGGGTGGGTCTACTCTGTTGCCGTGGGCTGTTGCCGTGACCATATTCAGAAACTACCGAACCAAATTCCACCAAACCTTCACCAATCGATTCAGTTCGGTAAATTTATGTGGGACTTTTGAATATGGGGACTCTTACCGTTACGCAAAGCTATAAAATTACCCCTCAAACTTGGGGCGGCCATTTTGAAATCATTTTGAAAGTGTTGCTGTGCCCATGCTCATAAACCGCTGCACCGAATTGAACGAAACCTTCACCAATCGATGCAGCATAGTCGATTTACTTGGGACTTTAAAATATGGTGACCTTGACCTTGACCTAAGGTCGCTATTTAAGTACATCTTTATTTTGAATTGTTGCCGTGACCATGCTCCTAAACTACTGAACCGAATTTCGTGAAACCTTCACCAAAAGACGTGACATGGTCGATATACTTGGGACTTTTGAATATGGTGACCTTGGCCTTAGGTCAAGGTCATCAAAAAAGCACAAAACCATTTTTAAGACTTTTAACAACGCCCATACTCTGAACCTACCCAATACAATTTCATGAAACCTTCACAAATCGACGTAACGTGTTCGATATACGTGGGGCTTTGAATATCATGACCTTGACCTTAGGTCAAGGTCACCAAAATCCCCAAAATCGTTTTCTTGCCTATTTGACACGCCCATGCTCCCAAAGTACCGAACCGAATTTGATGAAACATTCACCAATCGACGTGGAATGGGCGATATATTCTGGAGTTTAAATATGGTGACCTTGGCCCTAGGTCAAGGTCATCAAAAACGCACAAAACCCATTTTAATGGTTGTTGCGCCGCCCATGCTCCGAAAGTACGGAACCGAATTTCATGAAACCTTCACCAATCGACGTGTCGTGGTCGATATACTTGGGACTTTTCAATATGGTGACGTCGGCATTAGGTCAAGGTCATACAAAATGCATAAAACTCATTTTAATGGTTGTTGCGCCGCCCATGCTCAGAAAGTACGGACCCGAATTTCATGAAACCTTCGCCAATCGACGTGCCGTGGTCGATATACTTGGGACTTTTCAATATGGTGACCTCGGCCCCAGGTCAAGGTCATACAAAGTGCATAAAACTCATTTTGATAGTTGTTGTGCCGCCCATGCTGCGAAAATACGTAACCGAATTTCATGAAACCTTCGCCAATCGACGTGCCGTGGTCGATATACTTAGAACTTTTCAATATGGTGACCTCGGCCCTAGGTCAAGGTCATACAAAATGCATAAAACTCATTTTAATGGTTGTTGCGCCGCCCATGCTCCGAAAGTACGAAACCGAATTTCATGAAACCTTCGCCAATCGACGTGCCGTGGACTATATACTTGGTACTTCTCAATATGGTGACCTCGGCCTTCGGTCAAGGTCATACAAAATGCATAAAACTCATTTTAATGGTTGTTGCGCCGCCCATGCTCCGAAAGGACGGAACCAAATTCCATGAAACCTTTGCAAATCGACGCGACGTTGATGAAAACGTGCCGGGGGTACTACCACGCGACCTGAGCGGGTGCGCAGAGCGGAGCGCAGCGGAGGGCACTCTGGACCAGCCGGACGTGGTGGCAGGCACTCGGGACTACCGTCACGCGGTGGGGGTTGTTCAGGAGCGGACGAGCGCAGCACAAGCTGCGGAGACGAGAGCTGCGGACGGGCGATCGACGGGTGCAGCAGGAGTCGTGGTCCATCCATGGTGAACGTGGTTGTGGTTGGGACAGACGACGATCCGATCGCGGTTGCGGTGCCGGGTCCAAGTAGGCAGGTTTGACGCGGTCGATGGACAGAGGTGGCGACGCGACTCCGCAGCGGCAGCGTAGGTATCGCCATGAGACGCCGGTCCGCACTGAGAGGCATGTATAGCACTGCTGTGCACGGTCTAGGTGTCAATTGGTAAAGGCGTCTCCCTGTGGCTCTCCCAGATCCCTTACTCATATCCACACATCCACACGCACCCCTAGGCGCTACAACGTGGTCGATATACTTTCGGCTCTTGAATATTATGATTGTCATTTATATTCTTTACATAACGCCGACCAGACCATACGTTGTTCCCAGTAACTACTTTACAACAAATTTATATAACATGATTGACCATCACTATTTATGGGCTCCCAAGGTCAAGGTATTTCCCTTGCATCTGTTGCTGTCTTCTAGGTGTGTGGTCGTGTTAGGCTGTGCCCGCATTTGCTATTTTATGCCATGTATGGTACTGCAATACGTTTATATTTCGGTCGTTTGGTGAGCCGTGGTATCCGTAAAGCACTTCGTCTTTTTCACTCCTTGCTTGTTCACTTGCTGTTCCAGTTTAAGGAAAGTTTTCTTACCATGGGTGGAGGCAAGACTGTCCATATTGAGAAGTCCCAAGTATATAGTCCACGGCACGTCGATTTGCAAAGGTTTCATGAAATTCGGTTTCGTACTTTCGGAGCATGGGCGGCGCAACAACCATTAAAATGAGTTTTATGCATTTTGTATGACCTTGACCTAGGGCCGAGGTCACCATATTGAAAAGTCCCAAGTATATCGACCACGGCACGTCGATTGGCGAAGGTTTCATGAAATTCGGGTCCGTACTTTCTGAGCATGGGCGGCGCAACAACCATCAAAATGAGTTTTATGCATTTTGTATGACCTTGACCTAATGCAGACGTCACCATATTGAAAAGTCCCAAGTATATCGACCACGGCACGTCGATTGGTGAAGGTTTCATGAAATTCGGTTCCGTACTTTCGGAGCATGGGCGGCGCAACAACCATTAAAATGAGTTTTGTGCATTTTTTATGACCTTGACCTAGGGCCGAGGTCACCATATTGAAAAGTTCAAAGTATATCGACTACGGCACGTTGATTGGCGAAGGTTTCATGAAATTCGGTTCCGTCCTTTCGGAGCATGGGCGGCGCAACAACCATCAAAATGAGTTTTATACACTTTTGATGACCTTGACCTAATGCCGAGGTCACCATATTGAAACGTCCCAAGTATATCGACCACGGCACGTCGATTGGCGAAGGTTTTATGAAATTCGGTTCCGTACTTTCGGAGCATGGGCGGCGCAACAACCATTAAAATGAGTTTTATGCATTTTGTATGACCTTGACCTAGGGCCAAGGTCACCATATTTAAACTCCAGAATATATCGCCCATTCCACGTCGATTGGTGAATGTTTCATCAAATTCGGTTCGGTACTTTGGGAGCATGGGCGTGTCAAATAGGCAAGAAAACGATTTTGGGGATTTTGGTGACCTTGACCTAAGGTCAAGGTCATGATATCCAAAGCCCCACGTATATCGAACACGTTACGTCGATTTGTGAAGGTTTCATGAAATTGTATTGGGTAGTTTCAGAGTATGGGCGTTGTTAAAAGTCTTAAAAATGGTTTTGTGCTTTTTTGATGACCTTGACCTAAGGCCAAGGTCACCATATTCAAAAGTCCCAAGTATATCGACCATGTCACGTCTTTTGGTGAAGGTTTCACGAAATTCGGTTCAGTAGTTTAGGAGCATGGTCACGGCAACAATTCAAAATAAAGATGTACTTAAATAGCGACCTTAGGTCAAGGTCAAGGTCACCATATTTTAAAGTCCCAAGTAAATCGACTATGCTGCATCGATTGGTGAAGGTTTCGTTCAATTCGGTGCAGCGGTTTATGAGCATGGGCACGGCAACACTTTCAAAATGATTTCAAAATGGCCGCCCCAAGTTTGAGGGGTAATTTTATAGCTTTGCGTAACGGTAAGAGTTCCCATATTCAAAAGTCCCACATAAATTGACCCAACTGAATCGATTGGTGAAGGTTTGGTGGAATTTGGTTCGGTAGTTTCTGAATATGGTCACGGCAACAGCCCACGGCAACAGAGTAGACCCACCCCATGAACACCGCCTGCTGCGGCCCGTCGCGGTCAAAACATTCGTCAAATCTTGCGCAGGAGCTTCATTTATAAACGTAAAATATGTGGATACGGCGATGAAGTGCAAAATACCTAACTTAGGCTTAACATAGGCTTAACATAGGATGGATGCCTATTCTTAGACTGGAAATTGCTTTGTTTTTTCTCAGTCCGAAGTATTGGCGGATGGGGTGATATTTATGTTAAGTAGGTGTGTATCCCTTCGAGGAGGCATAGATGGAGCCTGGAAATTATTGGGAAGGCACTCAAGCCACATGTGTTACATGGGATTGGGTGAATGGGGCTGGATATGTAAGGCAGACAGACGTTGATGAGGGTGTGGAATGTTGGTAGAGAGATTCTTTGAAATTATATATATGGGCGCCAAATGGCCCTGTAATTAGTGTGATCTTAAACCCAAATAAGGCATCAAATAAATCAGGAATGTGATGCTGGTTAGGGTATGAGTGCTTGCAAAGGTTATGGTACCTTCCCTTACAGAATTAACCTGAATGGGCCCTTGTGGCTTGTATTAAATTTCGTCGCTATCTAGAAGAACCCTGCCGTGAACAGGGCCCAGGTCCGGGCTCCTCTAATATTGCTTTGCAACTGGTGACGTCACATGAGCTGGACTCAGTCCGTTAGGCGCTCCAGTCACACTTCCGTATTTTCCACGCATTTCCGACCTTAAAAACCATCAAAATTGGGGAAAATCCGGTTCATTTGAAAGTTTGAAGAATCTTTCCCGCGAATATGGGCCTTATTTTTCTTAAAACTAACACTTTTTGCTAGGTCTCACGCTGACTTCCTTCATGTCGAAAGCCTCATGTATCGCGCGGTGCCACGGATAGTAGCAGTATGATGAGACAGGCGAACGGAAGGAGGGGAATCGCGGCTGGGAAGGAGGGGTGGGAGCAAGTGAAAGATAACTGTTGCAGCATAATTCTTCCCTACTCTGTGCAGGGGCGTAAGCAGTGGCGTTAAACACTGGGGGCATGTGCCTCTTGTGGGAAGGCGGTAGCTATCCGGCCAGGAAAAGGAGCCGGCGACATTATACTTTGGTATCGATACTGGTTGGATTCTCACACCCTTATCGTCATTATCCAAAATCACTGGACGGCAGACATGTGCAGATATGGAACCTATAGCAGGTTTTCAGGATTGTTTTCCACTTTTCATTCATATACGTCTAGGCCAGGGGTGTTCTTAGATGTATCATTTAGGGGTTCTGTCCTTCAGTGTTGGCTCTGTTCCCAAATAATTTAAACTTCCGACATAAGTTTTTGCCACTACTGACAATGGTGTCTGGAAGCTGGTTCTAGTGTTCTACTTCCCTGTAGGTGAAGAAAGACGGTCTAAACCGTGTCCTGCTGTAATTAGCTTTAATTTTGAATTGGTGATGCTCCAAGCATAACTTGACAGTGCCAAGTTGTGTTTGGAGTATCAGAAGTGGTGTGTCAGGGGTTTTCATTGTTTACAATAAGCATCTATAACTCACTAAAGTTAATGCCACTAAAAAAAATCCTTTTGGCATTTGGGGCCAATGCTTTCCTACATTTTCTACATGCTCTTCAGAGATACTTGCAAGATTTTGTCCGGGATGCGTGCACAGCCCCGAAATGTTATTTCCTACCTTTGCATCTTGGGTGAACAAGCATGCTTTTTCAGTGCCAATAAAACACAAACACAACACAACATTGCATACAATTCCGCCTGTTTGCCTTTTTCAATGGCTACCTCTCTACCACGTGGGTAAAAGAGGTGTGCTGGAAAATGCAATCTGCGCACGCCCTTCTCAAGCTGGTTGAGAAAGACGTGAGCCGAAATATTGTTAGTTAGTTATTAGGGCTTTAGGGCGCATCGACTACATTGGTCATGTAGCGCCCAGCCGAAATGTTGTATATATATATATATATATATATATATATATATATATATATATATATATATATATATATATATATATATATATATATATATATATGTGTATATATATATATATATATATATATATATATATATATATATATATATATATAAATGTGCGTACATATTGTGCATTAAGAGTACAAAGACAATCCGCACTAGTGGGCAGCGAAAGGCATTTCAAATGCTTTCCCTTTACAAGTTATGTATTTCTTTGTCGAAAATCTCCTTCCCAGCCGATAAGTACGGAACCATATGGACTATGCTTAGTTGTAAATCTACATATGAATGGATGCACACGCTTGGTTTGTGGGTGTATGTGCAGTCTCCATATATTGGTGGATAATTGTGGAAATTATTGGTGTGGCATTGGCTCTTTGTTCATGTCCGCCGATAGTATCTGTTCGCTATGTCTGTGTATAGAAAGCTGGCTGTGCCTGTCTTTGAGGTTCCAAATCACAAATTTGGAATAGCGTTAAAACGGCTACCTTCGATCCAAATGCTAATGTAGCGTCCTTGCGTGATTCATAGAAATGTACGACCTTCAATATACCATGAGGTGCTGAGTTTACATCAAAAGTAACGTTAGGGAATCCCTAACGTTACTTTTGATGTAAACTCAGCACCTCCTGGTATATTGAAGGTCATACATTTCTTCTCACGCAATGTCTAAAACCCAGGAGCACTTAAGAGCAATTCTTCGTTGTATTAAACAATGATTCATAGAACTCCCGAGAGGTATCTTGTGTACGAATATATTCATAGTACGATTTCCACGTATATTTGAAATGTTTCTTCATTCGCTTACTTCATTCGTACTTGAAAGGTGCATGCGCATTTCAAGTACGAATTTTTCGCGAACTTATAACATAACCGAATAACAACGGCAGCAACTCAACTACCTGCGTGGTCGACCAATGGCCACGCAACGGAACCAAAACTACTCCAGACTGCCGACTACTTACTCCCAGCTACATGTACCAAAATTCCCGGACAACTCACGTCGACCCAGTGAGGGAACCTCGATTGGCGAAAAAACATCACGAACTCACAATATAAGCATCACCCACCTGTAGCTCTTCCTGCGTTCATCCAGCACTCGCATCGCGGCCGTAGTGGACGAGTGGTCGACGAGCACGTGGTGACCGTCTCAGTCGTAGGGCGACTTAAGTCGCCCTACGATGCGGTACATTGATCGAGTTCAATATTGAACTCGATCAATGTACCGCACCAGGGCAGCAAAGCAACACAAACGCCAGCCGGTAGGGCTACCACTAATGGTGGCCTCAGCTGGGATACACCCCCCCCCCCGCGCGCAAATGACGGCGCAGGAGCCGACGGGGACGGCTTCGGGAGCGGATACAGCAGCGGCATTACTCGCGATCTGATCTTGTCACCATGTGAATGACCTGTTCGCGGTCCGAGAACTGGACCGTGCACGCCTGACCCGCTATCTGCACGATGGTCGCTGGCAGCCGGCGGCTGTGAAGGCTGATGTCTTCCTCTGTTATTTGTTTGGGAAATAACCTTTTAAAAATCACATTTAGGGAATTCAACATCGGTATATTTTAGAAATTCTCCACACAGAAAACCCGTTTCTCCCACACTTCTCAGATAGTATTGAGCTGGGATAGCAGTGTAAAATAATTGACGATGTGACCTGGAAATTCACAGTTAATGGAATTGTGCTATTTCATCCTTGTCTTAGGTTTTTACGAGTTTGCCACATGATGTATGGACAGTCATCATGCACACAACTGCGAAATACTGTAAAATGCATCTGACTGAAGTGAAAGTCATTCAGCTTTTTTTAATCCTTAAGTGGCGATCTTTTATTTTCTTCCAATCTTTCACTATTCCCAGGCAATTTCTTTCTTCATCCACACAGTTAATGATGAAGTCATTTTAGGACACTGTGGGATAGCGTGTATCTGCATTATCAATTTTTCACATGCTTTTTATGAGGTTAATCAGTGACTCAACAGGAGAAGGATTTAGGTGTTATTCTAAACACAAAATTGGGGGGCATCAGAACAGACCAAGGAAGCCAGGAAGAAGGCACTGAGAATGCTCGGGGCAATAAATAGGAATGTATCATACAGAAGTGAGGAAGTGATCAGGAACCATCCGGCGGCATAGGCGGGGCCATCGGGTCATCAGTGGAACCATCGGTGGAACCATCGGTGGGACCAGCGGCGGGGCCGTCGGCGGGGTCATCGGCTGGGTCGTCGGCGCTCCCGCTACGATCGCAACCCGCAATTGTATGCTGTTTGCTGCATGACAATTTCAATTTCCTATCGTGGGAGGGGCATATTCACTATTTGATGCGCATGATGAGCATTTGTGGTTGAGATCAATTTCCCATAAGAATGTATGCAAAATGACACCCCTGCTCATCTTACACTTTCATATATTCTCCTTCATTGTCCACGACCCTCCAAAAATACTGCTTGATTTTTTCCATATGGAAAATTCCTTTTCATCTGTTCACACAACTGGGGGATAATCGTGCACTTCTCATCTAACTACTTTTCATTTTTCTCGATAATGCAAACCCGCTTCAATATTTATAAACTGAACTATATAGCATAACACTCCATCCTGTTTCCCATTCATGGCACGAAATGGCCTGAGGAGGCCGATGTGCCTAGCTCAACAAAACAAAATGAGATACATTTCTTTTCATGTAGGTTGTGTGTATGTGAGGACCATGGGACACTTATGCATACTGAATTGCGGTGTGAAAACACACTCGTACAGTGGTGACGTGATCGTCACGATAGCACGGAACATATACGACTATATCTCTCAATATGCGTGTCTCTAGCTTTAATGTTAGGGGAATTCCTTGTACTTCAAATGGCCTGCCATTTCAACCGCCCACCATGTCTTTATTTGGTACCTCTGGTGTTATTTGTGTTTCGCTAGCTATAACGCTATGGGACTTCCTCGTACCTTAAATGGCCTGATACTTCGGCCTCACATCGTGCTTTCGTTCAGTACCTCTGACGTCATATGAGTGCAGAATACCTGGAAAGTCAAACGATAACACAATTGTCGAAACCAATTACACGGTAAGCTCTATGGATTGGGATGTATGCCCACGGACTTACTTCCGAACAGGCTTACTTAACGTTCACTCGAAAGGAAAAATTGCCGGCTTCTTTAAGAATCCGTTGGAACATCAATTAAACAACTTGAACATGAATTTGACTGATGTGCGATGGAGTTTTCCTTAACTTCATGAGCGAACGAAGGTAAGCGAAGAAGCCGACAAATTAGCAAAAGCATCGTTACAGCTCTAAGGCAAAACATAAATTCCACCACTTTTCGGCGCATTTAATAATTGATACAACAGATCAATTGGTTTTTTAAACCAAATCTGGACACAACGTATGAAGAATGAACAATTATCACAAATCGAGCCTGGTGTCGTACCACGGACATCATCTTATCAAACAAATCGACGTGAAGAAAAGTCCACTCACGGTTACGCATCGGCCATGTTTGTATCACCCATCAATTTATTTACACTCCTTCACCTCAGCATGCATGTCCGTCATGCAACTCATCTTACAGTTAAAACTGTTCTCTTTCATTGTCCGAAGTGCCATAGCACTCGCAAAAAAACAGTGATTGATTTTGCCATACGCACAATATTCCTCTTCCCCTGCCTACACTATTAGTAGTGATGATCAAGTTCCAATCAAACTTCTTTCCATTTCTCTCCGCAATACAAACCGGGTTCATGATTTATGAACTGAATTCTACAACATTGCGCCCTGTTCTTTGTCTCATTCACGACACGAAATGGCCTAAAGCGGCCGAAGTGCCTAAATTGATGGCAAATAATACACCATGGTCGTGAGTCCATGCAACAGGTGCTTGCACTACACAACTGTCGCATGAGGAAACATAAAATAACCACAATTTGGCGTGACTATATGATGAATTTAATTCAACATTCAATTTCACCGCCTTTGGGTAAAAGCTAGCTGGTACAGCGTGACGCTGGTCGACCACGTTGCTCCCAGCTGGCACAGCTGGCACCGTGGGCCGTCGGCAGACATGTCAGCGCCCGGGGCGTGGCCTCCCCTGAAGCCGTGGGCCGGCAGCAGCCCACGGCTCCACGGCTCAGTTGATTCACCGCCGCGCTCGTCCATATATGGCGTAACTGCGCCGGCCGGCCCGGCTGCGGTCCGCCGGCCACCAATGGGCGGCCCCGCTCCGCGTGACGTCACGCGCCGGCCGGGAGCCTGGTGAGCGGCGACCGGCCGCCGACCTCAGACAGCAGGCAGGGGTGCGCGACTCGGGTGCGCCTGTACTGAACTTGACAAATCCGCCGCCGCTACAGACATGCGGGAGATTCTGCACATCCAGGCTGGCCAATGCGGCAACCAGATCGGCTCCAAGGTGGGTCGATGAAGCGCGTGCTGCGATGTCGGCGCTGCACAGATGACAGCCACGCTAACGTGAAGGGTGTGAAACTGGCATCATTGCCCTCCCGATGCATTTTCGTGTGTGGTTTCGAAGTTCCGGTCTCTGAATCGTTCGCAGTTATCAGGTTTCTTCACAATGGGCCTTGGCATACGGTGGCTTTCGCACGGTAATATTTGAGGTGTCGTGCAGTTCTTGATATTCTTCTATATATTCATGTTCTTGGAGTTCTTTAATCGCGGAGGGGTACGAACAAAATCTTTGCTGTTGAGATGCTCTGTCCGCGGTCGGGTGAATGGCTATCTTTGTCGTACCCATGGTGTTCTCGTGATTCCAAATCCTCACTGGTGGTGACTTCGTGATGTAATGAAAAAGCCCCTTTTCTGTATATGAAAAACGATCGATCAAGTGGCCTCTGACGGGTTATTTTCTTTGCTCTCGGCTGACGTTTTTTTTTGTCGTGGCATTCTTCAAGTTCTTCAGTTGTGATTGCGTATTTCGGCGCGTTGCGCATGTTATATATATATATATATACATATATATATATATATATATATATATATATATATATATATATATATATATATATATATAAAAAAAAAAGTATATATACATATATATATAGTACATGTATATATACATTTCTACATATATATATACATATATATATACATTATATATATATATATATATATACATGTATATATAAACACATTTGAGTTGCGATGTGTTTGTGGTTGGTTTCAAATCCCACAATCTGCGGATTGCCGAACCCGCCCGCGACCAATTGGTGGGTCTTGACAACAGTGGAAACGCTAAACGGAAAGTTTGCCGTCGCCATGGGTTTCGGATAAGGGGACTATTGAAGGTCGATTTTCCCATTGAATGCAATAATTCAGTTTGGACGAACTCGTCCCCCCCCCCCTCTTCGCCACGGGTTTTTTTTTCCAGGACGGGCCATCAATAAAGCAATGTATTTATGTTCGATGATCAAATTGTTTCTGTGCAGACACAAAGTAATTTTGGAGATTGGATTAAATAAGTGTGGGCGCTAAATGACCTTGTAGTCTGCGCGCCCTTAAAACCAAATATTCAATCAATTAAACAAATATGTACCGACACATGACTTCCTAGCGCGCGGAAGGTGACCGGAGTTTTCCGAATGGGAACACTGTTCGGACAGCCACTCCGACGTCAGTTTGCGACGCATGGCGCGTTGGCTTACTAGGCGTATACCGTGACATGGTGCGGACTTAGCTTTGCGACTTGGAACGGCCGACTTGGGGCCGCCGGGTCGCTGGCCCGACCAGTAACGGTCCGGTGCTCTGCTGGCGCCCAGTCGCATCGTTGCTTTTTGCCCCAGGCGAAGTGGTCATAGACTGACCGAGACGTCCCTGAACTCCGATAGCAAGCGTGTGATGGCCGTGCGGAAGGTTCCCAGTGGCGTCGCCATACTCCTGGGTCCGATGTCGCTCGAGCTCTGATTGGTGCCGGGTTCCTCCCTAGCAGTATTAAAATAATTTCTCGTCGGGTGCGAGATGTCCAAACAAGTGCAGCAGGATGTCGAAATCGCCATAATAACGTCATTAAAAATGTGCGAAGTTCTGCAAAGCCAGTTTTGAGAAATGTGTAATTCATTTTGCGTGTTTTGAGAGGTACCTGATTTGGGGACACCGATATAAACGATAGTGATACAAAAGCTCATACTGTGAACTGGTATTGTATAACATAACACATAGGCTATTACTTTACTTCGAATGACACTAATAGATCTTCATCGCTATCCTGGATCTGTTATGGTGAGCATAAGCATGCTACTTGTCAGTGAACTGGAATATAGTTGGAAACGAGGAATGAACATTTCATGAGCTCACCAAAAAACACGATGTCTATACTTCCTTGGGAAGGATGTCGATTCGGTGCTTCAGCGAGATGCATATTCCACCCTATCTCCTGAATAATGTATCACTGCTCTGCGACCACCCCCTCGGCCCGGCGCCATCTCTGACCGCGCCCGTCTCCCGTCGTGGGGAGTGGTCCGCTGCAGCCCCGGTGGGGCCTCATCCATCCAGCCCCCATCTGTGGCGCGAGTCCGGCAGCAGTGTGTCGCAATCTGGCCGATACTTGGCTGGCGGCGGCACTTCCTGTCCGGATTGGACTCGTCGGCCGGCTTCCGGCGGCTGCGGCGGGAACAGGTGGAGGAGCGAGGTGAACGGCCGCCGCCACACCGACAAACAGCTGGCGTGACTGATCATCTGCCCGACACGGCCGCCCCCGCCCCCTCCCCCCGTCCGCCGCCACGGTGGGCGGGACTCTCGCCGCCGACCCCGCCCGGCAGCCGGCTCGGCGTGTTGGGCCACCTCCGACCTGTGCTCAGGTCAGAAGTAGACCTCTCGCCAGACCAGGGCGTCACGGGCGGGATATCACCGGACGGCTGTCACGGCAGATGTCACGACAGATGTCGCGGCAGATGGCGTCGTCCGGCTGACTGCGGCAGTCGGCGGCCGTCTCTCAAGGTCACCGCTGCCCTCCCAAGGTCAGGCACGTTTGCCGAATGGTCTGGCGGAGGGCTGCATCACCTGCTTTTCCAAGAATGGTCAGCGCTAATGGGGAGGGGAGTGCCCTCAAGCGCCGCGAAGTTTATTATTGCGCCCATCGGCACAACATTGAAAACATGAATCTCAAATGTATAATCTCCCCATCCCCTAATGCAAAGTTGGTGGCACCGTCGATGCTTCAAAGTGCCCTTCTCTGGCCTGGTGTCGCTGTGACAGAGGTCAGGCCGTGCCCCAATGTGCACGGGGTACGAAACGGTCGCCGCGTGCATGTTTTTAAATGCAGAGAAAATGGATTCAAAACTTCCAGTAGTCTCGGTTTTCGCTCCATGTCAGCACATGAGGCGCACGCCTGAAATATTCAGGCGCGAAAGGTGTGGTAATCCTGGAATCGTAACGATGTACCAGTGCAGTTGCATTTCTACCCTTAGGTCGGGGATCAGGCGGTCGGCGTTGCTTCTTTTGAGAGGCTTCCGAAATAATGCTAGGGGCCAGCATTTATAGTGCCTGTGTGTGACGACTATCGCAAAATTCGATTTGAGCACCGAAATTAATGTCATTTTTAAACCGAAAGCGGTCATCGGATGCAGTGTGGTAATTGACCTCGAATAATCATGAAAGGGAATCATGAACAACTCCGCAAATACCTTAGCTGAGGTGTAAAATCACCCCCACATTACCCGATATTAGCTATTTGGAGGTAATGGTAATGGGGATGTACATAGGTGCTGTTAGTTGCTGACAATCGACTTTTTATTGGCTGTATCAACTACCTCGTCCGTAACTGCAGCCGGTCTGGTCTGATGGTGATTGTGAGGAAAAAGAAATGACACGAACTGTACATTCTGGCCGCTATAATTGTTGTACGAATGTAAAGATGGGGAGGGGGGTGCATCCGACGGGTGCAGCGGCCCCGCTCAGCCGAGCTTCCGGTCTGACTGGACAATCTGCGTCCATCCTTCGCGGTCGGATGGAGAAAAGCCCGGGTCTCGCCGCCACCGAACCGGAGAAAAGTCCGCTGTCCGGACCGGCGTTTTTCTCCTCTGGCCACCGGACCGGAGAAAAGTCCGCTGTGCGCACCGACGTTTTTCTCCTCTGGCGAACGTTCGTGTCCAGCCGGTGTGCCCTGGCACGAGGCGCCGACGGTTTGGCTGTCGCCCGGGTCCGGTCGGGCCGACGGACCGGCGGACGGTTCACGTTCAGCTGGTGCCAGCGTTGCGCAGGTGCGGCGGCCGACCGATCTGCGCATGCACGCGTGGCGTACAGCGACCGTGCACTGCACCAAAAACGATGCTGGTTTGTCCGGTTCGGGCTGGGTCTGCGCTAGTTGGACAGGATGACTGCGTGGACACTTGACCGGTCGGTCGTCACTGGCGTCGCCAGCGTCTGAACACTGCATTCCGACCCGGTTGGGTCACCTTGGTTCGGGAGGCGTCGGCCGGTTGTTTCTCCCGGCTCCCGGTGCGTCCCAGTTGGGCGCGTACGGTTCCTCCGCCGTCGGCGCTTCTCAGCCGAGTCGACTGGGGTCAGCCGGGGTCGGCCGAGGTCGGAGCGTGCACCGGCCGGTCCCTGACCGCGCTCCGTTGCGATGCTACAATGCTGTTCGATTGAGTGGCTGTCGAAGGAGCGACAGCTGACGTCACGCCCGGCCTGTGCCAGAGGCCGTACAGCTTGTCCGACAGAGGCCGTACCGCAGGTCCGCGAGAGGCCGTACAGCCATTTCCTCTTGTCATCCTGACACCTTTAAAAGAGGTGTCTGTCATTCGTCATGCGCTCAGACCAGCGTGGGAAAAGTGGTTCGCTGACCTGGAGTCGGAGAATAAAAAATTTGTATCGGAGCCCTCCAAGAAAAAGAAGATATTCCTGCCCATGGAGTCGGAGAATAAAAAAAATGGTCTCAGACCCCACCCCCCCTAAAAAAAACAGAAAGCTACTGGTGTCGGAGCCCCCCAAAAAAAGATGATTGCTGAAAAGCGTACAAGCCGCTTACTTACAAGCATACTTACACCCCTTTACTGGACCCTAAGTCACTTCAATTACGCCCACTTAATTCACTCGCACTTACTAGGTTTTTCTCCGTAAAGCTCTCAAAACTTTGTCTCAGCCCGAGTATACCCAACCAATCGAGACAAAGATCTTCGCGCAAAGGGAAGGGGACAAAGCAGCGAGGCGAAACGCGCGGTCAAAGTGTGGTCGCTGTGTAAACATGACTGCAATATTTACACAATTTCAAGACCGCTGTTTGACCTCAATTCCTGTCGCCTTTAATAGGAATTCATACGTCAATACGGTGTTACCTTTTTTCTTCAGTTATATAGGAATCAATACACTGAAGATATATGTTCCTAATCATGAAATTACGTTGTCTTTATCCTAGATCAAAACATGAATCGGGCGAGACCGTCCCAATAATCTGTTAATTCTCCTACTCTAGTACGGATATTGTCCTGTCCTAACGGCGCCGTATCCAAGGGTGGTCAAATGATGAAATGATAGATTTTTCGTTACTATTTTAAATGACGTCTAATTGTGACCATAAATGGCCCGGAGAACGTAATAACTCCGTACATGCACAGTTACTGCAGTTGCTGAAGTGATAAAACTACTATTCAGATGCTTTTCTCTTGATGGATTACTGTAGTTTTGCGAATTGAGGTGGAATTCATACCAAAGTAACCCAAGGTCTTTTGCATTTTTAAAAGCATTTACATGGCTCCCAAAAATAGGTCTTCTGCCATCAATGAAGTTCGCTAGCTGGTGCTATTTTATGCATTTCAATTCGAAATTGAATGCTCTATTTCATGAATTTAACATAATTACTTAAAACTGTCTGAGATGTCCAGAATTACGTTCTCCGGTAGTCTCCGATTGGAATGCGGCTGGAGAAAAGGACCTCGGGTCCGATATGCGAGTATATGACGTCGTTGTGCATATTTCGAGTTCCACTATGGTCGCAAGATATGGCAGCAAGACGAGAGGTTTCGTAATGGAGATTTTTTGGTGTAACGCCAGTATTTCCCGGAATTATGAAGAAGAATCGTGGTATATTCCAACATTTCCTTCTGAAGCGTCATTTCGACAGAATTCTGAAGACATACGAAAACCTAATCCCTCATATCTTTGTTATTTAGAATGAGACGAGATTGGCGCAAGCCGAATGACGATTCATCTGTGGTTACAGAGTGATTGTGCTGGGCCGTCGTCCTGCCAGTGTGAAAATATCCTGGAGAGTAATTGGCTGAGGTAATAACTAGTTCCGAAATTTACATTATTTTGTTCTCTATTGTTTCTATGCTATGTCGATGCTTTTGTTTCGTTCGGATTTGGAGGCATCGTGCACACCAACGATTACCTGAGTAACCCCCGCGAGTTCGGCCTTGATTGGGGCTTAGACTGAGCCAGGACATAGTTTGTTTGACACATGCACAATGCAATCGAAACAACCACCACAAACTTGTAGGTATTCTGATATAACATGATATGATTCCTGGGCAATTGACTGCAACCTGCATTTCATGCCTGCTATGACCTGCTATGCCATACTCTTCTGTTCTGTTGTCCAGGCTTCTAATTTGTATGATGGACTGGAAACTGCAACTGCATTGTTGGAGCTGTACTGAGATCCTGGAAGCAAAATGTCATCCATAAATTGGCACGTTTCATTCGGAGAATAAAAAAGTTCAACATTTGCAGTCACAATCCTGGAGAATAAAATGTCCTTAGGTCTCCATACTCCAGGAGAGGCCCAAAATTCCCACCCTGGCTCAGACACAAGCAAGGCAACCTTGTCATGGACGTGCGCCGAATGCCATGCTGGAGCATCTAACGATTGCTTGACTCAACACAAGAGCGCAAGAACGTCTTAAGATGTGGGATTTTAGCCATTTTCACTTTGATTCTTACCATGGAACTCTCCTTGGGCTATGGGCGCTAAATGACCTTGTAGTCGGCGCGCCCTTAAGCCCAAATAATCAATCAATCTCCTTGGGCTGACTGATGGCCGAGGCTCCGGTGGTGGCGCGTGCCCATCCCTTTCCCCATCATCACGCCGATGTTCCAAAACAACCGAACCGTGCATTAGGTTACACATGTGCACACCTTTGAGTACCAGTCAGCTGGAAATTTCATAACCATCATCTCGTCTCCGCTATCACGGGCCTGCTCGGCTACCGCTGGACAGGTCGCCGGGCCACGCTGGCTGACCCTCAGCCTCGCCGCAAAACCACGCTGACCCTCGGCCTCGCCGCAAAACCACGCTGACCCTCGTCCACCGGGCCAGGCGGCCCTGACCACGCACGTCCGAGCCACTAATGGCGGCCCAGATTCCCGCCCGTGCTGGATTACTGCAGTTCCCCCCGCCTATCTGGGCCGCCGGCAGGTGCCCTCTGTCGCACTGGTATGAGCCGGTTTGGGCGCCCCGCGCCGCGCGCCACAATGGCGCGCTTTGGGCGGTCGTGCGGCCCGGCCGGGGTGATGTGGTGTGGGGATGCACCTCGCCGCACGCCAGCGCCGCTGGAACTGCCCGGCTGGGGACTGGGCCCTGTGGGGCGCCAACACGGCTGGGCCGGTCTGGTGTGGGGATGCACCTCGCCGCACGCCAGCGCCGCTGGAACTGCCCGGCTGGGGACTGGGCCCTGTGGGGCGCCAACACGGCCGGGCCGGTCTGGTGTGGGGATGCACCCCGCCGCACGCCAGCGCCGCTGGAACTGCCCGGCTGGGGACTGGGCCCTGTGGGGCGCCAACACGGCTGGGCCGGTCTGGTGTGGGGATGCACCCCGCCGCACGCCAGCGCCGCTGGAACTGCCCGGCTGGGGACTGGGCCCTGTGGGGCGCCAACACGGCCGGGCCGGTCTGGTGTGGGGATGCACCCCGCCGCACGCCAGCGCCGCTGGAACTGCCCGGCTGGGGACTGGGCCCTGTGGGGCGCCACACGCCGGGCCGGTCTGGTGTGGGGATGCACCCCGCCGCACGCCAGCGCCGTGGACTGCCGCTGGAGACTGGGCTTCCAACACGGCTGGGCCGGTCTGGTGTGGGGATGCACCCCGCCGCACGCCAGCGCCGCTGGAACTGCCCGGCTGGGGACTGGGCCCTGTGGGGCGCCAACACGGCTGGGCCGGTCTGGTGTGGGGATGCACCCCGCCGCACGCCAGCGCCGCTGGAACTGCCCGGCTGGAGACTGGGCCCTGTGGGGCGCCAACACGGCCGGGCCGGTCTGGCCTGCGGACGGGAGGGACCCTGTCGAGCACCAGCACTGTTGGACCCTCTCGACTGGAGATCCCTTCGGGCCGGATCCACCCGTCTTGTTAGTTTACGTCGCGGATGACCCGGCAATCTATTGCGCCTCAAATCCTGCTGGCTGGTTCGCCAAAAACAGCTTGGCATGTAACTGTCGTATGGGCGTTCCATATTCACAGCCTGCTGGGCGCCATATGCCAGCCAGTCACTGTCTGCCACCCCGCCACCGTCTGCCACCCCGTCACCGTCTGCCACCCCGTCACCGTCTGCCAGCCCCCGTCACAGTCTGCCAGCCCCCGTCACCGTCTGCCAGCCCCCGTCACCGTCTGCCAGCCCCCGTCACCGTCTGCCAGCCCCCGTCACCGTCTGCCAGCCCCCGTCACCGTCTGCCAGCCCCCGTCACCGTCTGCCAGCCCCCGCCACCGTCTGCCAGCCCCCGTCACCGTCTGCCAGCCCGTCAGTCTGCCACCAGGCGCACGCGCGTCTTCACTCCTGCATTAGCTTTTAACACTCCTGGACATGCAGTTTTGATCTGTCTGCGGATTTTCTGTCTGCGGATTTTCTGACTGTATCAGGTGAATTTTTTTGTTTATTTTTCTTCACAGCACACGCTCTTGTTTTCGCACACTAGATTTAAGATTGGGCCGGGGTGCTCCAGCTGATAAACGACTCGGTACATGGACTGCTGCATGTTTTAAAGAGATTTCCAGCCTGCTCAGCTCTTTTTGTACGTCGGCCGTGTAGTGTGACGTAGCCTAGTCTGGCCAGGCAAATGACTGTTTCCTGTGCCTGGAGCTGGTTGCCTCGTGCGGCCATGGTACACATTCGATCAGGGGTAATCCTCCATCCATGCTCTCCTTCGCGGCGATAATTTGCTGAATCTCTCGATATTGCGCGGCTGACCACCGCCCGAGGCCTTGCATGAGCTCCGCCAATCAGACGGCGGCCCTCTCGTTGGCGGCCAACCACAGCCATCGCCTGAGGCCATCTGCGGCGGCCAACCGCAGCCATCGCCTGAGGCCATCTGCGGCGGCCAACTACAGCCATCGCCTGATGCCATCTGCGGCGGCCAACCGCAGCCATCACCTGAGGCCATCTGCAGCGGCCAACCGCAGCCATCACCTGAGGCCATCTGCGGCGGCCAACTACAGCCATCGCCTGAGGCCATGCGGGGAACATGGTGTCGATCCCCTCTCGTTGGCGGCCAACCACAGCCACCACCTGAGGCCATGCGGGAACATGGTGCCGGTCCCCTCTCGTTGGCGGCCAACCACAGCCACCACCTGAGGCCATGCGGGGAACATGGTGTCGGTCCCCTCTCGTTGGCGGCCTACCACAGCCACCGCCTGAGGCCATGCGTTGGAACATGGCCCCGGGCTGTTGCTCGGCGTCAGCGGAGTTTTGCACGTCTGAGATTCTTGCACTACTGGAAAGGATGGTCTCAACGTGGCACATATTTCCATGGGCTGTCACGGGAGCGCAAGTGCGACCGGTCCGCGAGTTGTCCCTCGCGGTGCCCGACCACGTGTCACGACCACGTGTCACGACCACGTGTCACGACCACGTGTCACGACCACGTGTCTGCAGCAGGCCAGCCACCCAAGTTCAGTATGTTGAAAGTTGGACGTTTTGGGTACAAAGCGACGCCGCACGAGACGACGCATAATTCGTGAGCGTATTACTTTGTATTTGCATCTTGAATTGGTCCATATTAATTACGTCTTAGACATCCACGCAAGTAGCATTAATATAATTCAATGTCATTTGCTGTGCAATGCTGCTGGACGCCACACGGACATTTCGTTGTCTCGTTAATTGTATACAAATGGAGATGTGACTTTTCATGTTTTACGTACATCCTTCACAGAAAAAATCATATTCGTATTCACATAGCACGCCCAACTGAAGGCACAAATATAGCTCCACTGTTCCGTGACCTGACACTAGCTCTGGCTCATCCAGAGCAGTCCACGGCGCCGTGCACTGCTACCGTCGACATGGGTTAGTCTGGTTAGTCATGGGTGAGTTGAGCGGTGGCTTGGCACACTGCGCTGTGATTCACTGGCAAGAGTCCGACGGAGGGCAGCCGTGAGGGGTGGCGTGGCGCCGGCACTGCCGACATTGTCGCGCCACACGTCACGTTGGGTCACGTCACGTCGCATCCTACAGCTATCAGAGTAGTCTGCGGGACGGTCCGCGTTATCAGGGTAGTCTGCGGAACGGTCCGCGTTATCAGGGTAGTCTGCGGAACGGTCCGCGTTATCAGGGTAGTCTGCGGAACGGTCCGCATTATCAGGGTAGTCTGCTGGACGGTCCGCGTTATCAGGGTAGTCTGCTGGACGGTCCGCGTTATCAGGGTAGTCTGCGGAACGGTCCGCGAGCGTCACGGCTGCTCGCGCTGCCAGCTTGTTCAGGCTGACTGGGATGGGGGCTGCAGTGCAGTACACGCTGCACTTGACATTCCTCTGGCGAGCCGCGCCCTGTGCACGTTCGGCGAACTCCCGGCATGAGCACGCCCGGACTCACTGGAGTGACGTCGGGGGAGGGGGGTACGGCTGCGCCGGCGTCGTGACTAGGCGGGGCGCACGGCCGCGCCGGAGCCTTCCTTTCGGGACGATGACTGGCTTGTTTCCTTGTGTCGTCGCCGCCACGGCTCCCGCGCGCGCGCGCGCGGCCAAGTTCAAACCGAGCACCGGCGGGCCGTTGTCGCCCCGGGCGGAGCGGCGTGCAGCACGCAGCGCGCAGCACTCTGCGCACTGTGACCTCCGTTACGCTGCAGCCGCCACGCATGTGATTACGGGCGGACGTGTGCGCCACCTGCGGCGGCCGGGGTGCCGGCCGCGCCGTCCACCGAGCCCCTGTTACGGCGTGTCACGTGACGTGCGCCGCCGGAACGTGGCGGTGTCTCACGCTCGGCACCAGACGGCAGCGCCGTCTGCCGGCCGCCGCCGCCCACCGCCGCCGTCCGCCGCGGAAGTATTGTTCCAGTTTCTGAGCGGCGGGCCTGCGTTTCCGGCCATTAGCGGTGGTGTGAAGGTGCCGCCATGGCCGCTACCGACAGTGCCACTGCTCAGACACCCGCTGCCGACAGTGCCACTGCTCAGACACCCGCTGCCGACAGTGCCACTGCTCAGACACCCGCTGCCGACAGTGCCACTGCTCAGACACCCGCTGCCGACAGTGCCACTGCTCGGACGCCCGCTGCCAATAGTATCACCCCTGAGACACACCCGCTGCCGATAGTATCACCCCTCAGACGTACCCGCTGCCGATAGTATCACCCCTCAGACACACCCATCGCCGATAGTATCACCCCTGACACCCGCCGCCGCAGACGGTGCCAGTTCTCAGACCTTCGCCGCTGGTATCATGCTCACCAGCCCACATATACCTATTCCCCACACAATGGTGTCGAATGGTAGTGAGGCTTCTCGAATGTTCTAGATTACTGAGCGCGGGCTTGCGCTAAAGGCGTGGGGTCGCGTCGATGAAGTGAAAAATAGCGAAATTGGCGTAACTGACGCCCGGCCCCATTCGTATCGTCTGATGTGTTATTCATAACTTCATGTCGAATTATCGATATCAGCCTATCGGGCGAGACGAAGCATTCATCTGCTGCCACCGGGACTGAGGCCTGATCAGTCCTGTACATCACTACAGCCGTACTGGGGCGGATCACCGCGTCAGTGTTAGGCGGTGCAACAGGCGACATATCACACGCCAGAGCCGCAGCACAACTGCAGGCTGCCGTCGCTCCTGAGCTCCTGAGCCCCTGAGCCCCTGAGCCCCTGAGCCCCTGAGCCCCTGAGCCCTGAGCCCCTGCGCTCCTGCGGTCCTGACCAGTCGTGTTTCGCGTGATGGGATGGAGCGTCACACGGCGAGGTTCTCCACATCGCCAGTGGCGGACGATGCGTGGCGAGCATCCGTCCCGGGTGGAGCGGCCTGGTTACGCTCGATAGCTCCGCCTTCAGTCACACCCTCGCTCATTTGTCACGGTCGACAGGCCAGGCATGGCCGGCCAGGCCCTTGCCTGTGCCCTTGCCTGTGCCATTGCCTGTGCGCTTGCCTGTGCCCTTGCCTGTGCCCTTGCCTGTGCCATTGCCTGTGCCCGAGTCACGTCCTCAACTATTTCCCGGGTTAGTTACTCTCTGCTTTTCCCCAGTTATGTCCTTTGTTCCGCTCAGGTTACTCCGTCGTCTCTTCTTTGGATCACGCCCCCAGCTCTGACCCGGGCCACGAGGTCACGATCCACCTGTTCTGCAATGGTGTTACGAATCGGTGTCGCGGAAGACACGGCCTAAGGTTTTTGATCTAACCTAACCAAACACCTCCGTGACTTGAGAGGTCTGATAACACCTCATTTGACCAGCAGGCCCAGTTTCTCTTCGGTGCTTGTTTTAGGAAGATTCTACAGGAAAAAGGCAACACTGTACCTCGCTGTTAATTTTTTTTTGTTCGGTAAGATGTCGAAGCGGGTACAGTAGGATTCCGAAATTCGTTATGAAAATGTTATCGATTAAAACACATGTCATGTTCTTAAACCTCAACTTTCAGCCCTACGCCGCACTTACGGGTGAGCCTTCTTCGCTTGTTTTCACGTTTGCCTATTTGAGGGATTCTTGTACTGACGATAATGATAAATATATACGTGCTATAAACTAGCATTGAAAAACAGACCACAGCATATATTGTTCTCTATCTAGAATTGTGTTGGGATATTAAAGTTTCACGATCCGTAGGGCGAGTATAATCGTCATACTCTTCACAAGATACTGCTAGAAATGAATGAAGACTTCATGAGCACATCAGGACGAACGATGGTCGATATTTCTTTGGAATGGACGTCGATTGAGTGCTCAATAAGAGGTTTTAACTACCCTATTTCACGAGTACTTTATCCTTGCTTTACCTACTCCTCGACCTCTACGCTGTTCCGGCGGTTGTTTGAGGCATCAGATCCACCACAATCAAAAAGTTGGGAAGGGATGACGACGATGTCAGACATTGTATTTTGTTGCAACGTCCAGAAGCGTGGTGCAAAATGTCTGAAGAGTTTGGCATCCCCCTTTCCCCGATGGAGGAGCCCATGGTTTGAAGTGCTGTTTGATGATCGCGACCGTAACAGACCCGACCTGACCTCGTTCTGTCTCTCCGGCAGTTCTGGGAGGTGATCTCGGACGAGCATGGCATCGACCCCAACGGCAACTACGTGGGCTCGTCCGAGCTGCAGCTGGAGCGCATCAACGTCTACTACAACGAGGCCAGCTGTGAGTGAAAACGCTTAACCGTACTTGCATGACAGGTATGGGGAAGGGGATATCCAATTAAAAAATTTAAGATCGATTGCAACGCCAATTCTCCATCTTCCACAGCCGCCTATGCTTGTGGAAGGTGCTGTGAGACGATCGCGGTACAAAACCTGATGGAAACTTTCATTTTTGTCGCAGCAGTTCAACCGGGAACGTGCCCGCTTCTCCTAAAGTTATCTACGCTTCCGTTCCCAGCATTCCGGTCTTGGGAGCTGGCAGCAGTTGGTGGTCGCACGGTACCGCCGGCTAGGCTTCATGTGGTCCAGCCATGGGCGAAGAAGCTGTGGGCGATGAGCACATGCCTAGCTTGTCGGCTCGTTCGTAGGCTGCTGGTGGCATTGCTGGGTGCTCGCTCCAATTAAATGGTTTGGTTAGAGGGTAGCCGACGTCAGCACAACAGCCTAACCAATAGGTTGGTCAGTATCCTGACCCGCCTGCCTGTTCATGCGTCTATAATTTGTTCCGAGTAAGCAAAGGCGCGCGGAGAAGGGGGCTGAGCCGCTTTTGTTCAGCAGACCCTGTGAGCCGGTGCTGGGTACTGGCGAGCACGACTGCTGCTCCAATTGTGCTGACTGGACTTGTAACGTGCAAACTCGGAACAGCTCGCTCGGCTAAAAGAAAGCACGTGCGGCACGTTATCCACGGCGGGTGAAGGTTCAGTTGGTGGCGGCACGTTATCCACGGCGGGCGAAGGTTCAGTTGGTGGCGGCACGTTATCCACGGCGGGCGAAGGTTCAGTTGGTGGCGGCACGTTATCCACGGCGGGCGAAGTTCAGTTGGTGGCACCACGCACAGCTGTTGCTTGCCGAGTACACTACTGCGGAGTTTACACATTCAGACTGACATTGATGTGGCATCAATATTGATGCCACTGCTCGCGTTATGGTCGCATCAAACGAGCAGCTCTCGTGTCGGCTGTGGGGCTTCCCGGGCTGTGACCAGGCCGTTTGCTGTCTATGTTAAGCTGTGTCTGGCGCACCGGCGCGCAGACTCTGTAATCGCCGGCCTGCGCCGCTTGCGTCATGCTACCTCCGGCCGTACCGGTCGGCTGGCCGCATCTGCATGCGCGGCCGAGGGCGGCCCTTCAGCGTTAGCCCGCTGACGTGCAGCTCAGCTCTGCAGTTGCGCGGCGTTCGTAGCGGTGTGCCGTGCCAGCCTGGGGTCAGACGGGGGGCAGACGGGGGGCAGGCGGGGGGTCAGGCGGGGGAAGACTGGCGCTCCAGCGGCTCCGTCCTGCCGCCACGCTGTCGGACAATGTCGCATACGGACGTGAGCCGCGATAAACTGTATCTGAGAGCGGCTGGCAGTGTCTCGCGCAGTCTGGCAGTGTCTCGCGCAGCTCGCGCGGTCTGGCAGTGCCTCGCGCAGTCTGGCAGTGCCTCGCGCAGTCTGGCAGTGCCTCGCGCAGTCTGGCAGTGCCTCGCGCAGTCTGGCAGTGCCTCGCGCAGTCTGGCAGTGTCTCGCGCGGTCTGGCAGTGCCTCGCGCAGTCTGGCAGTGTCTCGCGCAGTCTGGCAGTGTCTCGCGCAGTCTGGCAGTGTCTCGCTCGGTCTGGCAGTGTCTCGCGCGGTCTGGCAGTGCCTCGCGCGGTCTGGCAGTGCCTCGCGCAGTCTGGCAGTGCCTCGCGCAGTCTGGCAGTGCCTCGCGCAGTCTGGCAGTGCCTCGCGCAGTCTGGCAGTGCCTCGCGCGGTCTGGCAGTGCCTCGCGCAGTCTGGCAGTGTCTCGCGCAGTCTGGCAGTGTCTCGCGCAGTCTGGCAGTGTCTCGCGCAGTCTGGCAGTGTCTCGCTCGGTCTGACAGTGTCTCGCGCGGTCTGGCAGTGCCTCGCGCAGTCTGGCAGTGCCTCGCGCAGTCTGGCAGTGCCTCGCGCAGTCTGGCAGTGCCTCGCGCAGTCTGGCAGTGCCTCGCGCAGTCTGGCAGTGCCTCGCGCGGTCTGGCAGTGCCTCGCGCGGTCTGGCAGTGTCTTGCGCAGTCTGGCAGTGTCTCGCGCAGTCTGGTAGTGTCTCGCGCAGTCTGGCAGTGTCTTGCCCGGTATGGCAGTGTCTCGCGCGGTCTGACAGTGTCGGGCTGCGCGGCTGTCAGGTTGGAGATTGCTGATTACACATTGTCAGCACGCTGTGGAATTGACCACAAGGAGCGGGGTCAACATCTGATGACTTTATCCCCGATTACGCAGTCCCGAGGATGATTGGGCGTGCCATGTATTTCTTTGATTCAACCTCTGAGTTTGTGACGATTACTGACTAGTTTTCACCCACTTGCGTTTCTCTCGCCACGCGACCTGCGCCGGAGCCTTCCCTAGCATTGTCTTCCATGTCGAGCCTATGACCACCGATGGGCCCAGGTAGCGTCTATCGTTCTTGCATCACCACGCCAGATACCCAGCAGCTTTGCTGTCACCATCAGTTCATCATAATCATCCAGCTGGGCGATGGCGTCTCCGACATGCTTAAGGGGCTGAGGAGGCTAACCAGCTGGGCGACGGCATCTCCGATACGCTTGTCTAGAGTGTGGGCTGAGGAGGCTGTCCAGCTGGGCGGGATACCGTGCCGTCAAATTTGACGTCTGGCTGATGTCCGGCCACGTGCGCGCCTCACTCTGGGCCGAGCTGTAACGAGCCAATCACGCTGTGTCGGCGCAGGGCCAAGCGGGGCCCCTCCCCCGGACAGGGACGGATGGGCTGCCGACGCTGAACACGCCTGAGCCGCGGCCGCCGGGAGCGGGCGACGCTGCTGCCGCCTGTCGGCCGTACTGGGCAGCCGGGCCGGCCGCTGATAACGGTCGGGCGCGGTCCGGCGACCGTCCGAGCCGGCCGTCGGCTGCCGCAGCGGCGCCGGTCCGGCCGCTGCCCCGCACCCAGGCCAGGCCACGTCTGTCCCGTGTCCGCTCCGCGTCTGTCCCGTGTCCGCGCCACGTCTGTCCCGTGCCCGTGCCCGCGCCGCGCCTGTCCCGTGTCCGCGCCGCGCCTGTCCCGTGTCCGCGCCACGCCTGTCCCGTGTCCGCGCCACGCCTGTCCCGTGTCGGCGCCACGCCTGTCCCGTGTCGGCGCCACGCCTGTCCCGTGTCCGCGCCACGCCTGTCCCGTGTCCGTGCCACGCCTGTCCCGTGTCCGCGCCGCGTCTGTCCCGTGTCCGCGCCACGTCTGTCCCGTGTCCGCGCCACGTCTGTCCCGTGCCCGCGCCGCGCCTGTCCCGTGTCCGCGCCGCGCCTGTCCGCCACGCCTGTCCCGTGTCCGAGCCACGCCTGTCCCGTGTCGGCGCCACGCCTGTCCCGTGTCGGCGCCACGCCTGTCCCGTGTCGGCGCCACGCCTGTCCCGTGTCCGTGCCACGCCTGTCCCGTGTCCGTGCCACGCCTGTCCCGTGTCCGCGCCGCGTCTGTCCCGTGCCCGCGCCGCGTCTGTCCCGTGTCCGCGCCGCGTCTGTCCCGTGCCCGCACCACGTCTGTCCCGTGGACGCGTGCCGCCGCCGCCGCCGCGGCGTCGGCGCACGGCGAGCCGGCTGGCGTGTCAACTCGGCGGCATGTCGTCCGCGATCTGGGCGGGCCCGAAGATGGCGTCACGTCACGATTTGCCTTGTTTGTCTGCTGGGAGGACTGGGCAGAGCTACGGGCGACTTGGTGTGTGGGGGGTGGGGGAGGGGGTGAGTGCCGAGAGCCCACCGCAGTGGATCGCGACACGTGGCGCACTGTGGCGGACCTGGCGCCCATGTGCCTCGAAGACACGCCAATGCCGACGTCGGCAATTGAGCCCCTTAGTCGCGTTAGCCGCATGACCATGACAGCAATTGTGCTTACGATGTGGGCCGTACACTGGCACGCCCATGGCTCTCGCGTCGGCTGACCAAGCATGCCCTCCACTCACCCCCCCCCCCAGCCATCATCGCCGTTCCGCTGTACCTACCCGGCCAAGGACAGCGGTTTAAACGCTCGGCCTGACGTGTTGGAGAGCTCATCCTATGCGGGGTGGGGCGTGGGGGGAGGGGGGGGGGGTGCAATCTGCACGGATGAGCAGCCACCAGTCACTGCGTCTGGCGACTGTACCAGGTACCATGACTCACCAGATGTACACGTGGTTAGTCACCCACCGCGGCGCCGCGCACGCCGGTGACGTTAAAGCGTCCCATACTGCGCGCGTCAGTGAAGTTAAGTGTCCCAGTCGTAAGATCAGGGCTCATCCAGGTCGAATTTGTAAAGGGAAGATCACATAACCCTGGCAAGAAGTCCATTCCGAAGAATTAAAATATTATAAAGAATCAACCACCTCAAACACTCGTCAGTGCTTGGCTACCTTACCTTGCCAGCAGTATTAACTCAATCCTGCGCAGCACATTACAAATAATTTTCAATACCTGCCTAATAATGATTTTCAAACCCCTCGCATGCCTACTCAAAGGGGCCTAGATTGCCCTTCAACGGTTTTATGACATTCCAATCGTATCACACCCTTATCTCCTATATTTTAGTACATATCTAGTATCATAAACCATTCTCTATTGTATGCTACCTAGTCCACCGCGCAAAGCCTGCGATGTACTCTTAATAGTATTCCTATCTTTTTATAAGGGCACCATTCCTATGCATAATACAATGGGCGCTGTATGACCGAAGCAGTCGATGCGCCCCTAAGCCCAAATAACCAACCTATGCATAATATTCATAAGAGGTCAAGTACAGTATTGTTCAGCTGCCAACCTGGCCCCATTCCGCACCCACCCACCCACCCACGTGTTGTTGAAGCGACCATTTTGTGTGCGTACAGTGACACGCACCAACACATTCTCGACAGGCGAATCTGTGTGTGGGGAGAGGGCTCCGAGCACGCAGCACGCTCGTGACGTTCGATTGGCACGGCTGGAGCTGGTAAACAAGCTGCCTCCGCCACCGGTCACTGACCGGTGCCTGTTTGCAGGCATGGGTGGGCTCTGTACCTTTCTGGAGTGAGCCCCCTTAGCTAGTGGGTGAGCGCAATGGTGTCCGGTTTCGCCACAGAACAGATGCACCAGTACTGCATTACTGCATTGTACAGTACAACAGTATACCAGTACTGCATTGAGCTTTTAATCTTCAAGTTCGATATTGCGGGCGCTCCAGCTGATGTTCTCTAGGCTTTGCCGCCGCAACCCCTCGCTAGAACGCCCGTGAGGGAGTCTGTGCCCAGCTGGACATAAATATGCTTGCAGACTGCGAGTCAGATGTGTCCGCCGTCTCTCCTCCCTCGCAGTTGGCAGCATCCGCCACGGGATCCAGAGCAGGGCCTGCCGGCCCACCCCTGGATCCGCCCGCGATCCATTGTCCCTCCTCTGGATCTGCGCTCGACCTGTCTACCCACCCCTGGATCCGCCCGCGGTCTGCCGTCTCTCTTAGAGCTACGCGCGGTACACAATACCGACAGCGCCCCTGCACTTCAGTGACCAACCAGCAGCACCGACAGCCGCCTTCGAGCGCGGCCCGGCCGGCACTACTGGGCGGCGGCCTGGCGCCGTCTCGCGGTGTCCTTCGTGCCGGCCGGCGTGGCGGAGAAAGCCTGGCGACGCGCGCTGTTGCCAGGTCGCGCCGATCAGGCGTCTGCCCGCCCACCCCACCCTCCCCTTCCCTCCCCTTCCCTCACGTGCGGCTGTCGTGCCGACCGTCGCGCGGCCGACTGCTCCGGTCCGGCGATCCGCCGTGCCAAGCCGCCCAGTTCGTGCTTCGTGGCGGCGCCCTCATGGCGCGGCCATGCTGCGCCGTGTTCGGCCTGTGCCGCCGTGTTCGGCCTGTGCCGCCGTGTTCGGCCTGTGCCGCCGTGTTCGGCCTGTGCCGCCGTGTTCGGCCTGTGCCGCCGTGATCGGCCTGTGCCGCCGTGTTCGGCCTGTGCCGCCGTGTTCGGCCTGTGCCGCCGTGTTCGGCCTGTGCCGCCGTGTTCGGCCTGTGCCGCCGTGATCGGCCTGTGCCGCCGTGTTCGGCCTGTCTGGCCGTGTTCGGCCTGTGCCGCCATGTTCGGCATGTCTGGCCGTGTTTGGCCTGTCTGGCCGTGATCGGCCTGTCTGACCGTGTCTGGTGCATGCAAAAGTGAAGGCGCTTGCGCCGTCTGTGCTGCCGTGCACTAATTGTCCGTCTGGCCTGGTCGGCCCGTCGCGAGCGGCCGCGCGCCAGCCACCTGGCCTGTTCCGGTGGCATTCCGCAGTCAGCTGAACGATCCATGCACATTCCAGGGGGCGGCGGCGAAGGCGGTGCATTTGCCGACAGTCTAGGCGCTTGGCTAGCAGGCGGTCGAAAGGATGAGCGCGTGATGGAAGGCAGCGAAAATGCCTGGGTCAATGTGGACCGACGACTGTTCCAGGTCTGGTAACGCACCGAGCAGTCCGCCTGGGACATTTTACTAACGCACGCCAAAGCATGCGCTGCTTAGCGTATAGCAATGCGAGCTAGTTGTTCGGTGTTGCATCGACACCGATATATTCAGTATTTGTTACTTGACTACCTTGTCGATCACACAGCGGTGGGAATATGTACCGCACGGTGGTGAACTCCCTGCCGCCAGACTCATTACCTCGCCGCGATGACGGCCCCGCCTTCTGCTCCGCCTCTTTTGTTCGTGCACTTCGGTAGGTTTGATAAAAGGGTTGATACAAAGGCGGCCAGCCGTGCGTGCCGGACTGGTGCGTTCGCCGGCCATCTTTGAGGCGGTACCGTTCCTGATACGCGAGCCGTGCCGACCCTCTGCAGCCAGGGCGGCGGCCGCTGCCCCCGTTCTGCCGCCTTGCAAATGAGCCGCCGAGGTGCGACCGGGGCCTGTTGCCGTGACACGCGAGCGGACCGGTTCTGACGTCACCGACGGCGCCGCTCTCCCTCCTTATAAGGCGGTCCGCCGGACAGCGGGCCGCGATCAGCTGCGGGCGGCGGCGGCCGTATAAGGCCGCTTTAAAGGGAGACATGGGTGCCGGCCGGCGACCGCTGCCGACACTGTGGCAACGGACCGCTGTCTGCAAGGGGAGGCCGGACGCCGGCTCGGCTCAGCCTGACCGGCGACTCCCTGTCCCAGCTGTGCCGCCCACAGACTGGAGACAAAAACGGACCGGGCCGGGCCTGCCCTGGCGCCGGGCTGTGCGCGGGCGGAGGCCGACCAGGCTGTAAAAACCGGCCGGCCGGCAGCCCGTCCGACATGCGAGACGGCCGGCAGCCCGTCCGGAGCCGTCTGGGCGCGCTGTCGCCGACCGTGGCGGCACGGGGCCGACTGCACGGGGCCGGCCTGCGGCGTCTGAGCACACGGTGGCCGGTCGTGCCCGGCCGCCGGACGTGCCTGACCGCCGACGGCCGGCTGCACCGCCGGCGTCGACGGCCTCGGGCCGACACGTTATCGCGCGTCACACCATCTGGACGGGGTCCACTGTCTGGGTCGGGGCGCTGTCCGGGTCGGGGCGCTGTCCGGGTCGGTCCACTGTCCGTGTCGGGGCGCTGTCCGGGTCGGGTCATTGTCTGGGTCGGGCCACTGTATGGTTGGCCCAGCATGGCCGGCAGTCTGATCCGCCACGGCCGGCAGTCTGGTCCGCCGCGACCGGCAGTCTGGTCCGCCACGGCCGGCAGTCTGGTCAGCCACGGCCGGCAGTCTGGTCCGCCACGGCCGGCAGTCTGGTCCGCCACGGCCGGCAGTCTGGTCCGCCACGGCCGGCAGTCTGGTCCGCCACGGCCGGCAGTCTGGTCCGCCACGGCCGGCAGTCTGGTCCGCCACGGCCGGCAGTCTGGTCCGCCACGGCCGGCAGTCTGGTCCGCCACGGTCGGCAGTCTGGTCCGCCACGGCCGGCAGTCTGGTCCGCCACGGCCGGCAGTCTGGTCCGCCGCGGCCGGCAGTCTGGTCCGCCACGGCCGGCAGTCTGGTCCGCCACGGCTGGCAGTGTGGTCCGCCACGGCCAGATGGGCGTAGCTTCTCTCGACGATGACTCGCCCCTCCGTGAGGCCAACACCGAGCCACGTATCCGACTCATATATGGTAGGGATCGGGAGATGACGGCTGAGCACGTTCTGGCGTCGACATCAATCGTGGTACAAACGACATGATTCTGAACTGAAGAGTCGGAAGCGCTGGCGACGTTTGGACTGCATGGCTTAATGAATTAGGCCACTTGAACCCGGTAACTGTTTCCGTTTTGGAGTGCTGTGGACTTAGATGAAATTAAATAGGAGAATCACATTCTACATGGAGGCAAAAATGTTTGCAAAAGGTACTTGTGTTCATCCAAACGTCTGTTTCGGAGCAGTGTCGTCTCGAGCACTTCTCGATATGAGTCCGATGCCGAACAGCTTGCATGGTCAGCCGGAGGGTGCGGCGGCGCACGTACAAACCGGTGTGGCTGGATCGTGATGTCGGACGAACGATTTCTAACTGCTCGTCTCTGTCCTCCACAGCCGGCAACTACGTGCCCAGATGTATCCTGGTCGACCTGGAGCCCGGCACGATGGACTCTGTCCGGTCCGGCCCGTTCGGCAAGCTCTTCAGACCCGACAACTTCGTGTTCGGCCAGTCAGGAGCCGGCAACAACTGGGCCAAGGGCCACTACACAGAGGGCGCCGAGCTGGTGGACAGCGTGCTCGACGTGGTCCGCAAGGAGGCCGAGGGCTGCGACTGCCTGCAGGGCTTCCAGCTGACACACTCGCTGGGCGGCGGCACCGGCTCCGGGCTGGGCACACTGCTCATCTCCAAGATCCGCGAGGAATACCCCGACCGGATTATGAACACCTACTCTGTAATGCCGTCGCCCAAAGTGTCTGACACTGTTGTCGAGCCCTACAACGCCACGCTGTCGGTGCATCAACTGGTCGAGAACACAGACGAGTCGTTCTGTATCGACAATGAGGCTTTGTACGACATCTGTTTCCGTACCCTGAAGCTGGGTAACCCCACGTACGGTGATCTCAACCACCTCGTGTCCCTCACCATGTCCGGTGTCACCACCTGCCTCAGGTTCCCGGGACAGCTGAACGCTGACCTCAGGAAACTCGCCGTCAACATGGTGCCTTTCCCTCGCCTGCACTTCTTCATGCCCGGCTTCGCTCCTCTCACAGCTCGCGGCGCCCAGCAGTACCGCGCTCTCACCGTGCCCGAGCTCACCCAGCAGATGTTCGACGCCAAGAACATGATGGCCGCCTGCGACCCGCGCCACGGCCGCTACCTCACCGTCGCCGCCATCTTCAGGGGCCGCATGTCCATGAAGGAGGTGGATGAGCAGATGTTGAACATACAGAACAAAAATAGCAGCTACTTCGTCGAATGGATCCCCAACAACGTCAAGACGGCCGTGTGCGACATCCCTCCCAGAGGCCTCAAGATGTCCGCCACCTTCATCGGCAACAGTACGGCGATCCAGGAGCTGTTCAAGCGCATCTCCGAGCAGTTCACCGCCATGTTCCGGCGCAAGGCCTTCCTCCACTGGTACACCGGCGAGGGCATGGACGAGATGGAGTTCACAGAGGCGGAGAGCAACATGAACGACCTGGTGTCTGAGTACCAGCAGTACCAGGAGGCCACCGCCGACGAGGAGGGCGAGTTCGACGAGGAATACGACGACGAACAGGCAGAGGTCGCCTAAGTCCCGACTCTTTTGCCAACATCTCCGGGGTCAAAAGGTGACCCGGCACGTGCGCGTCTGTGAGCCGACGCGTCACTGTGCGTCACTCCTGCTCTGCTGTCTCCATTGACCAGACCGCGGCCACACTGGCCGGGGTCGCGAAGCGGCGTCAGTTGAGATGGAAGGTGTGCCAACGCACTCCGTCTCACTTTCCGTCTCACTTTCCGTCGCTTCTCCTGCCGTGTAACACTCTCCGACCATTCCAGGGAAGCGGCTATTTTTCCATCCCGATAGACTGAACTGAAAGTGCTGGCTATTTTTCCATCCCGATAGACTGAACTGAAAGTGCTCTTGATACAAAGCTCGTGAACCTGCAGAAGATGTGTACTGAACTGGTGCAGCCCGCACATTGTGAAATGCTTTACCGCTTGTTACAGACGTTGTGAACTGCCAATTTTATAGTATTTTTCTCCTTCAAAGAATCGGTTGTGTGACGTCATACGAACTGAGTCCAGAGGTATCGACCATTTTCGAGTAAACCTCGCTGCTGGGGCCAATAACTACATTGAAAGACAATGTGAAATAAAATAGAAAAACTTAACTAATCCTGCATTTTATGTGGTGTTGTGAAGGATTCGCCTACCGGCCGGAGCCAGTAGCTGCCTTGGAATAAAACGTGAAATATGGGAATGTAGAGTCCCGCATTCGTTAAAAAAAATACTAACCATAATTCTACATTTGTCCACCAACTATTCAATTTAGTCATAGTTGGTCACATATAGATGCTACTCCCTCCTTCCGCTCTGCCTACCACACTTCCTTGCCACTTACGGGGAGCTGGAGATCTCTCACAGTTGGGGGATCCAAGTTGATATTTTAAGTCATATTTTCACAATACATATGGAAACTGACTAGCTAACATTAGCAGGGTACCAAATCAGGTCGAAACCCCATACCAACCTGGGTCTCCAGGCATGAGTACTTGCGTACGAAGTATGAAGAACAGCAACAATAGTATGGGCCTAAAGATCAGACAAAACATTTGGTCATAATAAGCCTGGTTTTGAATTGGGACCAGTTCAACATGCCAGTACAAATCGGATGCATTGGAAGATCCAGAGCTGGTTCAGAGTTGCTCAGTGGTGCCAAGGAAAACTAATTGTCATATTTTTCCTATTCTTTTTGCTCACAACTTTCTAACTCCTTGAATTTTGCATCAGATGTTACCAGTTTTGCATCCATCGTGTACCATAGGCCAATTATGTTCCAAAGCAGGCTGTTCGGGGGGTGGGGGGAGGGGTAGCTGAGAAAAACCAGAGCCCATTCTTGGCCCACCGTTCCTGAACGCTTTTGGTTGAGCAGAATGTCTCGCCTCTCCTACCTATCTATGCAGGTAGAACACTACCCTACCCCACGCTGAAGCGTAGTTATATAGTTGAGTAAGTGCAACCATATAATTATCGAATAATTATATGGTTGCACTTTCATCTTGTCTTCGACGTTCCCTGTCTGGCGATCATAAGAGCAGCGGACCTGCCCCGAGTCCTGCGCTGGTTTGCATTCTCTTAGCCGTATCATATACAAATTGCAAAGCATAATCCAGATTTTCTTGATGCTCACATCTTCCGAAATATTCTTTGTTCGAGACTACCACGATGGAAGGAAGACACGAATATCAGAAAGTGCAGTACGTGACCCCGCACACGAATCGGATGCCTTCCAGCCATGCCAATCTGGTATGGCCGTGATTGCGTATAGCAGCCTAGCCTATGAACTCACAGAGCAGACTAATAGCGAAGTACTGCCGCTTGCCATGGACTGTCTGTCCTAATGTGGCGGTGTTGGCCAACGGGCGCGTTACGGGAGCCTGTTTTTTAATGACTCATTTAGTAGCAGCAGTGGTGGTGGTGGTTATTGGTTTTACGACACGTCGACCGTTGAGTCACGTAGCGTTGCCAATCTCTCACACCGATTGGTCGCGGGCGAAGAGTAGCGACAGGCGAGACTCTAACACAATCGTTGAGACCATGAGACTGGCATCTTACCCCTCGACTACTCTTCCCCGCACATTTAGTAGCAAGACTACGACCGCTTAGGACACACATTCAGTAGCGGGACCAGTACGACCCACCCTTCACCAAAGCATGTGAAGTGTCACGCTCGCCTGTGACTACGCCTATATGTGGTGCGTCTCCGACCCCGAGCGGACAGGGGAGCACACGTCACTCCCAGGCCGGGCATGCTTTCCAGGCGAAGCCGGGCGCAGCGCGGCCCCTTTAGCTGCTATGAGCCAGCCGACGACCATTAAGTAATAACTAGTCAACACTTTCACCATGCCTACTTGCTGTTATTGTTTGTGTTCCGTCGTTTAACAATTTAACCTCGACGTATAAATTTGGCTACCCCTGATGCACAGTTAGTTATTTGGGCTTCAGGGTCGACATCTCTGGTCATGTGCCTGCTGCACAATTATTTTGGCTTTAGGGCGCGTCGACAACTGTGGCCACAATGGGCCCACCCCTGCTGCAAAGTGGCGGCTCTGACAGCGAAGTCTTCAGGCTGGACGGCGCGGCATCAGGCACCCGCCAGCCGGGGCCCTGGGCTCTGTGTGTGCGGCTCTGACAGTGAAGTCTTCAGGCTGGTCGGCGCGGCAGCTGCCAGCCGGGCCCTGGGCTCTGTGTGTGCGGCTCTGACAGTGAAGTCTTCAGGCTGGTCGGCGCGGCAGCTGCCAGCCGGGCCCTGGGCTCTGTGTGTGCGGCTCTGACAGTGAAGTCTTCAGGCTGGTCGGCGCGGCAGCTGCCAGCCGGGCCCTGGGCTCTGTGTGTGCGGCTCTGACAGTGAAGTATTCAGGCCGGTCGGCGCGGTATCAGGCACCCGCCAGCCGGGGCCCTGGGCTCTGCATGTGCGGCCCCTCCCAGACAAAGCTATTCTGGCCTTCTGTACCTGTCCAGGGGCCCCGCATTGGGCGCCACATGACTAATGTAGTCGATGCGCCCTAAAGACCTAATAACTATCGGGTGCTCTCCAACCATCGGGGGACTTTGTAAAAAAAAACTAAACTAGCAAAACTTGAGCTAGCAAAATGCCTTCAGTAGCTGTCGGAGGACTCTCCGTAACTGCGGAATGGTGTCGAAGAGCCCCTTGTAGCAATGACGGAACTCTCCGCAATTGCAAAATGATCCCTGCCTCTTAAACGACCTCCTCATGTGTTAGAGGAGCCCTATATAGCTACCAGGGTCCTCCGCAACTGCCACGGGCACCATAGTCCGCAGGCTATGACGTAATGTTACGGGACATCGTCCTCCTATGCCCCCTCCCCTCTCTTGTGCGCCTCTGCGAGCAGAACCATAATGGTGAAGCCAGCAGCAAATCACTAAATGCCACGTGTGTACCAACAAGTCCGGCAGTTGTGTATTTTTATTTGATTAGTGAAAACATTCCATGCGCTAAAACATCGCGCACTGAAAAACGCGCCAGTCACTCTCAGTCCCCGGTACGGCAGACGTAGCGCGCGTGTTTGGCAAGCTGGCGGCAGACGGCATCGGCACGTGTCCGACGCGCTGCACCGGCACATGTCCGACAGGTGACACGGCCGCCCAGGCGTCGGCGCCGTCGCTTTCGTGCGGGTCGACATCATCGCCGACGGCGGCGGCCAGCGGCGACGAGGTCACCAGCAGGGCACCGGCCAGCAGCGGTCGGAGCCGCTGCTGGCCGGTAACCAAATCCGAATATTGGTGCCCCCTGGTCTCCAGTGACCAGGGGGCGCTGGTCTCTAGTGACCCCTATCATGACATTTTGTGCTGACTGGAAGGGATTGCGCTCCGAAAATGTATGGGCTGAATTGAAGGTAGCATCGCGCCATAGCTGGTGTTAGACTTCGTGCGTTTCCCGACATCGAGGCAGTTTGTAGCGCATATTACATCAATCCAACCCGCTTAGGCCTTGAGGCTTGCGCTCCTGTCAGCAAGGCACATGCGTACACACAGGGGGACACAGGGCCTGCGCCTTCTCATAGCACCAGAAGGGGCCCGTTTCGAGAAGGGAAACAACAAAAAATCGCCCCTCTGACGATTTTATTTTCGATTCAAAGTTCCTAATGCAAGCATCACTCGATGGCAAATTTCGACTTTTCAACGCGAACAAAAATGGTGGTTCACGGGCCAGTGAGAAGTAATGAGCTCCTTGAAACCTGATGGGGGCCCTTCCCCACTTGGCAGCAGCTGGTTCTATTGAGCTGGACGGCTCCTGAGAGCTTGAGAGGCTTGATGGGCCAGGTGCCAGTGCAAAGGACCCCGTGCCGATGCGAGGAGCCCTCGTGGGTCCGCCAGGGTCCACGGGTAGATTAAGAGACCCCGGGCTGATGTTGACGGCTTCGGGTCGATGAAGAGGGCACATTTCCCTTTAATACATTAATACAACTAAATGCATGTAAATTTCCCACTGGCAGAAGCTAAGAGTCTGGTCGGACGGAGGTGTCCGAAGTCGGTGCAATAACCCCGGGCTGATGGAGGGCCTCGGCCAGTGCAACAGTCTCCGAGCAACAGGGGACGGGTTCTAGGGTGACGGGAGGGCCACGTGGACCGACCGAGCTCTGGCCGCCAGAAACGGTCCAGGACCGTCGGAGAGGACCCCGAGCCGACACGACAGGCACCTCGGACGATGGACCGGCTCTGAGCTCCGCCCGCCGACCCTCAGACCCTCGGACCCTTGGCCCGGGCCGGGACCCACGGCGTCTGTCCGTGGGAACTCCGTCCACTCGGGGGCCCTCTGCATTGGCCCGGGACCATTCCCATCAGCCCAGACCCATTTTGTCGGCCCAGGGGTCCTTCACGTTGGTTCAGGGTCGGATCACTGCGGCCCAGGAGCGTTTCATATCGGCCTGGGCCCCTCACGTCGGCTCAGGGGTCCTCAAATTATTTACACAGAGGCCCTCCCCAGTCGCCGGAATGCCCTCTGAAGGGACACACTTGTCTCCATGACAGCCCACGATAAAACACGTTATTGGCCCCCTTGAGCCCGATGGGGGAATAACTGGATCCGCTACCGACGTCAACTAGCAAAATATCTGAGTGCGCTTCCATGCACCCGTATCAAGAAGTAATGTCCGTATTGAAATTCACATGATAGTGAACTTCCACTTGACATAGGAACGTCACGAACCGCCCGCATCATAAGCTCAGTTGCCCTGCCCTCCGTGTCGACGGACGCCCTCCGACGTCACTGAGTCGTCAGGAACTCGGCTACGAGGCGGTTAAACTCGTCAGCGTAGCGCAGGTGTATGTTGTGCTTCCCTTCTGGGAACACGTGCAATCTGCAAAAAGAGGGTGGCACGTGAGTTGAAGCGGTCAACCACTCAAGAGCATGTGACTGTCTGGAGGTCAGGCGGGCCATTAAGTAGCACTACGAGATGCCGGAATCACGGTTGTAATGCAAACTAACCGACATATCTTTGGTGCCTTGTCACGGACCCTGACCAATACACATATTTACATCCCAACCAATACATGTTTTTGATAGAGCACATCATACAATTCGGATACATTTGGCTTAAAAATCGGCTTATGAAACGTTCAGATATTTTCATTTTCTATTGGAGCATCCGACAACTGTCGGACCAATATTTAGCGTGCTTGTCGAAGATTCCAGTAATATTTACTCGAGCATTCAAGTAAATACTGTTTACTTGAATCTTGAACCGAAAATGCACTAAACCATAGAAGAAACTTTCAGATATTCAACGCGCAAAAAAATCGGCGCCAAGCGCTCTCAGTTCAGTGCTTTTTTTTTTTGGGGGGTCGGGCCGCCATTAAGAACGTCCTGACTGCGGCACTGCTGATTTGTGTTCAACAGCCTAAGCCGCTCTATTCCTGAAACCAAATACTCGTTGATTTTCCCTTTGACCATGGGGCCTTCATCGACGCATACCGGACCTTCTCCAATTCTACACGATGTGCGTCTTGAACCACCCAATAAACAAACAAACAGAACAACGACCTAAAACCGGTGAGTAAATTCACAGCGAGCACCGTACACGTACCCGCTGCCCTGGGTTCGGTTTGCCGATGCTGGGGATTGATAGCGAGACGACGATGAGCAACCCTCATACCGATTGATGGCCTCCAGTGGATGTACTTTACGACGCATTCGACTGATTGGCCAGCTAACACCTCCAGGGGAGAGCAGGAAATGACCTGGTAGGATGTCTAATAGCAGCGTCGTTTTTGCTGGAGACGTTCAGTCGGTGTTTCACGACGGCTCCGTTTTTATGTGTGCATGCACAAATGTACGTAAACACAAAAGTAGTTGAGCGTAAGTATACGTAAACATGATGGTTAGATTCACTTTTTAATCCATAAATTGCTTCCACAATTCAAAGCGCCTCAGAATACCTCGCTTTGTAATTGGTCAAAATGTCTGTGACGTCACAAATGTAAAGTTTTACGATGCTTGACTATCGCCCATCATATATTCCATTTTGGACGCTGCCAGTTCGTAATAATCGCGACAGTTTTAGCTTCGATCACATCCGATCGTCAGCGCTAAATGGATCGTACAAAAATGCGCTATTATTCTTTTTATGCCGATGTATACAAATCAGTGTCCTAAAATTACTTCACCATTAACTGTGTGGATGAAGAAAGAAGTTGCTTCGGAATAGTGAAAGATTGGATGAAAATAAAGGATCGCCACTTAGGGATTAAAAAGCGGAATGAATTTCACTTCAGTCAGATGCATTTTACAGTATTTAGCAGTCGTGTGCATGATGACTGCCCATACATCATGTAGCAAACTCATAAAAACCTAAGACGAGGAGGAAATAGCACAATTCCATTAACTGTGAAATTCCAGGTCACATAGTCAATTATTGTACACTGATACAAATGCAAATGCAAGTAAGCGAGAAGCAATGTTCACCAGCCTCCCGACGGCCGACAAGATGTGGACGTTGTCGAGCGATTCTGCATGCCGAGACAGTCCACTTATATCTGTTAGTGGCACCGCTTGCTGCGACGAACATTTCTTTGCATATGTACCACTAGTAGACAGGGGTACGAGTGTTTTGATAGGCATGGCCACGCGTAAGGATGAGGGGGGGGGGTGGCTGGAACCAGAGTACTTTCCTCAGAAGCATAAACATTGATGCTTTTCACATCAAGGTCTGGCTTGAAAACGGTGTTTTTAATCTTCCATTTTTGTGAAAACCACCACAAAATAAAATAATACTTTTTACAAAGATGTGAACTTGCTAGTATACATTTTGTTGGAATCATGGATGTCTACAACTCCTTCATATTAGTATTAAGTGAGGAGAATCGAAATTTTCTAGCTGACTGCAGCATGCTGAAGATAAGAAGACACATGGCAAATTTGAGCTTTCAGGTAGCTTTTGAATTCTTGGAATTTTTCCCGGTGTGTTTTAGGCTTGGCCGCTTCAAAACCCCACACATGTGACGTAATTGCTATGAGAAGGTTTTGAAATCGATGACAACCCCTAAGTAAAATTATTAAACTATGTTGTAAAGCTTCTCCGTTGATAAACATATTTCAGTTTTGTCTCCAAAGTATTATTGCCGTTTTTTTTAAAACCAAAAGCTCATTACGTGAAACTTGTCCATTGCCAAACGTGCATTCGCTATAAGTAATTTGTTTTAGGTACATTTGTCCGATTACCAATGGTACGCGTTGTGAACATTTCCGAACAGCATGGACACATAGATAACTGCGCATTCAGGCGAAGAAACCTCACTTCTGCAATGCTCGCGAATTTTTGGCGCAAGACACGGAAAATGTATCGTGCCAATGGAACACGGCCGTGCATCACAAAAATGGGAGCAGCTCGGTCCATCCTTGTTACTCATACAAGTGACTAAACATGGCCCCACAACTTACTTCTTTATGACTGTTTTCGCTCACTTTCTTCGCTCATATTTCATTCAAAATTGAGCGCAAGCGTTTCACCTTGCCACTTGATTGAAAGTGGGCAAGTGAGGTCATGACTGTTGGTAATCCTAGCTTCTTTATGACAATGTTCAGACGGGCATCACAATATTCGGTGCGTTGGCTGGTGATAACTACTCGTGGACAACAGCGACGTGGGATGAATCCTTTCAAAATGACCTTTGCGAATGTTTCTGGAAGTTTGACCACAATCACCTTGGCAAGGCTTACACGGAAGCTCTGATACAAACAATACGGACGGGACGCTTGGTCAGTTCGTTTTGAAGTAACACATGCTCCAGTTGGACAAGCAATCTTTCTATCATGTTGACTCGTTGCCAACAGATAAGATTACCTCGAAACAGCCATCAGGGACAAAGGAACAATTGTAGTTGAAGACAGTGACAATGATTCATGACAGTGAAGCATACACCTTCGTGCCGAACCCCAAACGGCCGTTCGGAAACGGAGCCAATACGTCACCATGCGAGAGGTCGGCGCAGTGCAGGGTTCTACTCTCTCTGCACTGACAGTAGAGGGAGGGAGGACTGTGCCCGCTCTCGCCTTTGCCTCTCTCATATTGCAGCTCCCGGTCCCAGCGCCATATTAGTGCCGCCTGTTCAGACGAGACACCCGTGTTGCAGCCTGGAATTGCTACCACCTAGTCAACCGGTCCAGTCACCGTTCACCTGAGGCGGCGCTGCGCTGGCAGCGCGTGTGTGTTGTGACAGCACCACGGAAACGTCAGGTGACTCGCCACCCAGCCCAGCCGAGGTTGGGGATATGCCGGCAGCAGGCTGGGTTTCAGACGGCACACCGGAACACCGGGCACCCCTCAGGTGATCACACACCAAGCTCACCTGGAGGTGGGGGTGTGCCACCCCTCAGGTGATCACACACCGAGCTCACCTGGAGGTGGGGGTGTGCCACCCCTCAGGTGACCACACACCAAGCTCACCTGGGTGGGGATGTGCCGGCAGCAGGCTGCGTTTCAGACGGCACACAGGAACACCGGGCACCCCTCCGGTGACCACACACCAAGCTCACCTGGAGGTGGGGGTGTGCCGGCAGCAGGCTGGGTTTGAGACGACACACCGGAACACCGGGCACCCCTCAGGTGATCACGCACCCAGCTCACCTGGAGGTGGGGATGTGCCGGCAGAAGTATTCTGGGTGCTGGGGCGGCACCATGGGGTCCTTGGCTCCGTGCACCACCAGGGTGGAACAGGGCACCAGTTTCGCCTCACGGCAACATATGCCGTTCCTGTCGACACGTCCGCACGGGCTATCAGGCTCATTATAAGGAAATTCGAAACAAATGAAGCGTGGCCTTCGTCCTTGTGCTCACTTATTCCACGTAGATCAAACGATAAATGGGTACCCATCTGTGCAAAACAACCACCTAAGTCTACATAATATGATAGAAACTATACCCACGTAAGACGTAAGAGAAAAACATCGAGTTACTCGGTCTCAAGCGCACACATACTTACACACGGGCAACGAACCTTAAATAAGTAAAGCATCTGTATATCAAGCACACTATTTGTCCATGAGTTGGCTCATCTGCCTGTTTTCTGTTTGTCTGTTTCTGCAATAGTCCAGGTCTAGAACCGGTGGCCAGTTTCATATGGGAAATACCGTGGACAAAAACTGAACATGAGAACATGAGGCGTGCGATGTCGAGATCCAATCGGCGGGCCACATAAAATACGCGTGGCGAGCGACCAAAGAGTCACTTCGCACATGGGCAATACACTACCTGACAACGAACATAATCATCATCATCATCATCATTATCATTACCTTCATAACGCTTATTGCAATCAGTCATACGATTGTCTTGAGAATCTTTTTCAGAACGGTGTAAACGTACCAGGTGATTAAATCGTGACACATATCTGGATGTATGTCATGACACTGCGGCAGCGTTGGAAAAGTGGCCCTTTTTTGGAACTTTTGCAATCAAAAGAATTATACACTCCGGAAAAAATACACTCCTTGCATTGCTGGATGAAGACATACTTAACTAGCAAGACAGCTAGATGTCATTACACAATAGTGATAACTTGGGCGGAGAGGAAAATTAAGTCATACTGGGTCCCCTACCACATGAAGTTTCCAGTATAAGTGAGGATAATACACATTTGTTATTTCGAGTCATCTGTAGGCACATTCCAAGAGGAGGCAGGAGTAAAGCCAAAAATGAGATGCCAGCCAGATTGGAAGAATATCAGTTTGCTAGCATGCACAAGTACAACATATGTCAATGGATGGCAAAATATGGATCACTGCAGTCTGAATATGATCTTAATGCCACTGAACATTCCATATTTCACAACATTCCATCTTCCATATCATTCCATAACATTCCATTTGTGCATGTGCGATTTATGGTGAGGTGCAGGCGAATTAATAAACAGCCACCAGTGCATCCATGTGTATGTTCTCCATTTGTGGACAAACCTCAGAACAGAGTCCAGATGTGCTCAGAAGAATGTATGGATGAACACCAAGAGCTAGAGTGGCATCCACACAACTGGTAAGCCACAAAGTGTAGCACTTCCCCCAAATCTCCAAAATACTGGTGGATATGAGCCATGTTTTGCTACAGCATAGGAATTGTCATGGGCACTATTACTTTTCCACACATGTTTTACACACATTTTGCCTCCATGAAGCATACAAAGGTATTAGGTTTGGCTAAGTTATGCTAGATTATTATTTTTTTGTAAGTTATCCATTCATCAAATTCCTTTCGGAATCATTCAGGAATATAAAAAAAGTTTTTGAATTAAAAAAAAACACTCGGGCTAGCATAGGCTGTTTGGTTAGCATAGGCCATTTACTTTTAATTTCTTAATTCATTTTAATACTTTTAATTAATTGCTTATAAAAATTTTATTAAAAAAAGATTTTCTTGCATCCAGTTAGGCTGCAGCTTTTTCTTCATTTATAACAGCACATTTCATGGTATATTTCCCAACCAAACCTGAGCCACTTTTTTGGTGTCATTTTGCTACCCAACTGCACTTGCCAAAAAAATGTGCAGTCACATCATGTAAGTACCTACATTATGAACATATTCATAATCATTGCACGAAAAATAAATTTCAAGAAATCAAATCACCTTAAACTGCAAATTTGTCCATTCAGAAAGTCAGACCAGAAATGTTAAGAGTATAATGGTATTCAATGGAGAATATGGACAGGATGCACCTAATAATTCCTGAACACTTCATGAAAGCACACATAATGCTTGAATGCATGCATATCTATAATATCTGCAGTCAATGTGCACTGAAGAGGCCCAGCCCCCATTTTGAAAGAAAAACATTCACGCTTCAAAATTAAAGTGAAAGTGAAAACAAAATTTTGAAGTGAAAACAAAATTTTCCAGACAAAAGCAAAGCAATCAGTTTTGTTCATTTATACGCTTGTCGGCAAAACATCGCAGCAATTAATATTATCATGTCCTGCTCCTTGTATTATCTGAAGATTTCCCGTCACACAACAGAAGCTTACAGCTTTGGTTTATCCAAATCAATAACTCGAATTACCGCGAAGATATTTGATATAGGTAAGTAGGTAGGTACCTACATAGTCAGATAATACAACCTCTAATACCTCGAGCCACACACGCAGTCAATTCCTTCCAGATGGCAGCGAAAAACTTTAAAGAAACTCCTTCATTGAATAAAAAAAACACTACGCTCCGCTGGGTGAGGCTCATAAGACCTACTTTCAGAAGATCTATTTTCAGTAGATCTACGTTCAGAAGATCTATTTTCAGAAGATCTACTTTCAGAAGGTCTATGTTCACAAGACCTACTAGGAGGAGGAAATGTTCACAAGATCTACTCCCAGGACTGCATTGTTCAGAGGATCTACTCGAAGACGAAAGTGTTCACAAGATCTACTTTCAAGAGAATGTTTTTCACACGATCTACTCTCGGGACTGGGTTGTTCAGAGGATCTACAAATAGGCCTCAAGTGTTCAGAAGATCTACTCCCGAATGCAAATGTTCAGAGGATCTACTGAAAGCTGGAAGTGTTCACAAGACCTACTCTCGGGACTGGTTTCTTCAGAAGATCTACTCGAAGACGAATGTGTTCACAGGATCTACTTTCAGGATAATTTTTTTTTTCACAAGACCTACTCTCGCGACCGGATTGTTCAGAGGATCTACAAATAGGCCTTAGTTGTTCAGAAGATCTACTCCTGGAAATGTTCAGAAGATCTACTCCTGGAAATGTTCAGAGGATCTACTCCGAGGACGGAGGTGTTCACAAGATCTACTCCCGGGACGGAATGTTCAGAGGATCTACTCTTGGTCCGGTATGTTCAGAGGATCTACTTTCGGGACTGGGTTGTTCAGAAGATCTACTCTCAATTGTGATGTCCAAGAAGCATAAGTTCAGCTTTCACTCGCTAGGTAGCAGCACGGTCTTGGTATTACGGCATTGAATAAGGAATTAATGTCATCAGATTGAACGCTGAAGCATAGGTTACAATATTTCTCGCTAGATGGCAGGATGACACCATTGAACAAGCGCTCGTTGTGTGTCCGCGTTGTTGACGGATCGTCACGTGCGTGCAGTGCTGACAGCATCAGAATCACGATGCTCAAGGTGCTTTTACTGTTGTTGGACCACACCTAGTGCATGCCATGAATAGTACCATTGTGAACCGTGACCCCCGTCGTCATGAGTCAAGCATTACCTGTGGGCGTAAAACGAGCGGCACTGACTGGGAGGTAATTTTTTTTTTTTTTGGGTGGTGGGGGGGGCGTGACGGGAATATTGGTGGTCCAAGAGCGATTGTTTGTAGTTCAAATGCGATTATCTGCAGGCACGGATACAACTTACATTTGCGCTTACGCACATTTGCGCATACGTACTTTTGCACTTACGTACACTTCCGCATACGTACATTTTCCATACGTGAATCTGCGCTTACGTACAATTGCAATACGTACATCTGAGCTTAAGTGCATTTGCTTACGTACATCTGCCATACGTACACTTGTCCTAGAATCAGATATGCCCCCATAGGAGAAGGCCCTATAAGAGGGGTACTCCCTCTTTGGGGTACTCCCTCTTTGAAGGAAAGGCGCTCCTCTTGGAAGACCCGACTGTATCCCTGCCTCAAATATTCTAGCCAGGGGCGCCACTCCATGAGGAAAATGCGCCCCTGTGGGAATGCTCGCGTGTGCCCATCATTTTTTTTTCAACCGTAGGTCCCCCTGAAAGGCTAAGTGGTTCCCTTCTGGACATGTGCCTCCATAATAATTCATCGATCCACCCATTCCTTAGGGATAAGATGGACTGGAATTCAGCTATTGTATTTTCCTGATAAATTTCTACCTTGATATAATATTTACCATTACCATTACACGATGACATTTCCTCGGCAAACAAAAAATAATCCCAAAAATTATTGTACACCTCCTATATTCGCATGTAACCCTACACCCAACCAAAAAATATGAGAATTCAACTCATCGTACCAATCTTCACCGCCATGGTTCTTCTATCATAACATGCCATGAAGTGTATTCAAAATATGTCACAAAAGTCGAACTGGGGCAGCATAAATTTGTGTTGAGGACACCAAATATCCCATCGAGGGCTATAAATAATCATAGCAGTGCCCTCAGTCACCGGAAACCCAACAAAATCCCGGGAGCTTCCAAAACACAGTGAGTCCAGAAGAAAAGCTACACAGTTGCAGTGCAGAGTTACAACGCTGGATAGGGCTGATACAGATGCGCTGGAACCTTATATTAGCGTACTAGGAGCCCAAACACACCGGGGCCAAAACGCGCCCGGGCCCTCAAACCGCACAGGAGCTGCAGACGTCATGAGAACCCAAAGAATCCAGGGGCCCGCAAAGTGACATCATCATAAAAAGTACACCGAGACAGTAAATAAACACACCGGGCCTTCGGAAACGCGCCGGTCCATCGGTCACCGATCATGTCTCTCTGTACCTTATCTCTAGCCCGAAACCCAGGCCAAATCTCATAATTTCAATCTGTCATTAGCCAGTCTTGATGTCCAAAGCTTCCCCGAAACCCAGTGTACTGCTGATTGGACCCGGACGACCAAGGATGCTTCCCCGGTGGGATTATCAGTAAGGTGTGGGTTATCAGCAACAGCGACGGATAGACAGCTTCAGGAAGGGAAGGCTATGGGCAAAGATAACTTGTGCCTGTCATGGCGTCTCGACGTGAGAGCTCTATAAACTTTAATGTATGCAAGGTTGTCTTCAAACATGTGCCTATGACGGTACACACGTGTCGAAATGTAATGCCTATGTTACTAAAATAGGAACGTGAACATTGTTTCAATATACGTACAAATATTTCACACATATACGTCTGTTTATGCATAGCACTCTTGAATACAATGATAAAGATCTGGTCGGAGTTATGTTGGGACGATGCCTAAGTACCATTTCGAAAACAGGTCATAAATTATGGTTTCTGGGCTTCCCGGTGTCCGAACTATATCGATAAGAATCTATCAGAACCTACGGTTTCAGTTTAGTCTGGTCTTCAAGTGCAGATACCATATTTCGCCATGTTGTAGTCCTGCCTGCCTTTGAAGTAGTAGAACTGTTGCACGAGCTACCTATCAATCAAGATGAACACAGCTATCTAGAACACGATTTGAGACGTGCTGGATGGACGACTATTCGGCGGCACACGAGAGGTCCGGTGACCGACATCAGCAGCCGAATATTACAGAGAAGTCTGGAGGTATGCATTGCAGTGCGATGACAGTAATGGCGCACACCTCGGTTGCTTTTGTCACGCTGAGAAGACACTTTACCAAAACAACTGATGAAAACACATGTACTCTTCACTTCAGAGTTCACAACATTTATCGGATGTCATGAAGCTTCATAGATATCAATTCAAGAAGTCTGTTCGTTGGAGGATAAAGCAGGCGATGGCTTCCACATTAGGATTTCAGGATACTGGGGAGCAGCTAAATCTGATGCTCCGTCTCCTAACGAGCAATATTATATCACGAGTGAACATGGCATTAGTGGAGTAGAGAATTACCACTTGTCACCACTAAGATCTAGCGATTATTTGGTTCTGGGACACATCTCTTCGTGTTCTACTTGATCTGTAGCAGAGCACATCTGACACTAACTGGGAACTAAGCACAGCGATAATGTTATCGTAGCAAGCACTAATAGCAGAATCGAAGTAGCAAGGCCATCTTGTCTTGCGTGGTGCAGTGCACATGTGTAGATATTGAGCAAGGGCGTATGCTTACGATATCTTTCATCGTAACGCAGTCACATGTTCCAAAGTTTTCACCCGGGATTGCATGGTACGTGTCGCCTGCGACACGGTAACTCCGAAGCCGCATGTATTGCAGTGGAACCTCATAAGTGCAGGGCACAAATTGTAATAACTTGATTGATGCTTTGAGTCTCTGGGGACAAAGTACAGCTTTGCAACGCCAGGTTATAGCCCTGCATCTTTTCCTCTAATTCCAGGGTCCGGCCAAGAGTCATAGATAGTGCGGGATTTTACCCTTCTCGACATAGTGGTACTGTCAATACATGAAAGTATCGTGGGTTAGATGATACCGTCATGAAATTTTGCGCACAGCTAGGCTACGTCTCAATGAATTATTTTTTGCTATATGGGTATCTCAGATTCGACCTTTGACAAAAATGGCGGACATTTTCAAGGTCGCCGCCATCAATTATATGGTCTTTGATATGATAGATTCAATCAATTGCAGGGATGGGAAATCTTAATTTAGTTGTATCGCATATCTGACAACAGTAGTTTTGCTAACCATATACCAGTTGGAAATGGCAACGAATTGAAATCTTGAGGTAATATATAAGATTATTGTAATCTTAGCACATGCTTACGATTCCTAAATAGGGACCACCTGGGTCAAGTTTATCAAAACACCTCAGAATTATTTGCTTCTTAATCTTATGCCATTCCCTATGTAGGTAGCGCATCTGTGCACAATAGCTGATGTGGAGACCTGCTCAATTATTCTTTAATTACAACTAAATATGCTGCAAGTCATCATAGGTGTAGGAACGTCTCAAAAAGTGGAAGGGTCAGAGTCAACAGCAGGGTGGCACCCAGGAATCTCGCAAAATACCGCGATTGAGCACTTTTGGATAGATAACCCGAGAATTTCAAGAGCGAACAAACAACTTTCGCCGTTAAGTACTTTCAAATTCACACTTCTTGCCTGACTTAGAACTCTTTTAACGACTGATGGATGATTTTTTTATACTAGGTTTATCTCCCTGGTGCGAGTGAAACCATTATTATTGCTGTTTAATCAAAATTTCGTCAACTTCCGCTAAGTGCATGTGTGTGGGGGAGGCATAAATGGAAAGGATTAAAAGCAGAAAAGACGGGTGATCGCTGGCTGAACATTCTTTATTCGGTATCTGGCAGACAAATATTGGCAGGCAAACATAATTGAATAGTGTTCGTGTATATTTTTGTAAATGTATATGGTTCTGAAGGCCCCGCCACTTTTACCAGAGTCGGTACGCTTTGGAGGACGAGGTGCATTTTGTTCTCCAGTTGCGCTCTTAGGATCCCCCTGTGCTTATTTGTGGTTCCTCGCTCACATTTTGTGGGATCCCAAGACGATATTTGGGGCTCCAGTCCTGGAGTCCCCCTGCGACATTTCAGGTCCAGGCGCATGGTTCCGGGGGAATACGACGCCAGTTCTCTAGGCTCGACACAATTTTTGTTGACTTTTCCTGAATTATGCAAAGTCCGAGCCACGGCCTGATTTTTTCGGGCCACCGGCGACATATTTTTGTGTGTGTGGGGGGGGGGGTCACATGGCGATTTTTTAACCTCCGGTGCGTTTTTAGGTGCCGTATGCGATATGTTAAGGCATCTGGTGGTATGTTTGAGCTAAGGAGCGATTTTCCTGGCTCGGACATACATTTTTATGAATCTCTTTTTGAAGGGATACGGCTTGATCTTTGTCGGGTTTCGATGCGATCTTGGGGCCACGCTGTGCTTAGCTGGGACCGCCGACGCAACCTTTTGGGAGCCCTGAGGGGAATTTTTGATGACCCGACCAGGATTTATATGACTAGCGACATGAATTTTTGGTCCAAAGTGCGCCAAAGCGCGATATGTTTTGAGGGGGGATTTGGCGCTAGTTCTCAAATCGTGTTGTACTTATCTGGGTCCCAGTGTTAAGTTGGCTCTCCCGGCACAAATTGTCTGGTTCGGTGCAAGCTTGTTGGCATGCGAGCGGTCACCATCGTGATTTTCAAGGACCACAGTGCGACGTTTTCTCCTCCCAGCGTGGTTTTCAGGGGCCCGATCCAACTTTTTGTGCCCCCAGTGCGATTATCAGAGGTCACGGCCCGACGTTCTCGGACCCAGTGTGATTTCGAGGGCCCGAACAGTCCTTTTCGGGTCCAGCGTCATTTTCGGGGCCACGGATAAACTTTTTGGCCCTCGGCGAGATTCAGTCACAATCACACCTTTTAAAGCCTTTGCGTAATTTCATGGGGCACTTGCGTGACTTATCGGTGTCCCGGCGCGACTTCCAACAGTATTTTCGCGAGTCCGGTCCCACATTTTGGGGCTACCAACTTCATTTTTAGGGTCCCGGGACGATTTTTGAGGTCTTCAATGTGATTGTTAGGGGCCTTGGTGTGATTTTGAGAGGCTCCAGCCTCTTTTTAGGGACTCCTGCGCGACTTTTTGGCGGGCCCATTGATGTGTGTGGGCCCCTTTGCGATTGTAAGGGACTCCAACATGATTTTAGGTAGCGTGACGCTATTTTTCCGCACCGAGGCGCAATTGTTGGGACCCACAACCTATCATGGAGAGGGGGACTGCTCCAGTGCTTCCTCCCTTAGGTACGCCACTGTGCATGCCCCAATGATTGCATAGCTCAACTATGACGTCTATGGAGTACATCGCACATCATCGACATTCCTATGCCCTTTTGACTGCTTGCACCATAAGTATTATTAAGAAATATACACTCTGCAATTTGCCTAAATTCATCTAATTATCTTCGGGGTTCTTAAATTTAAGCCTGGACGTGCACATCAGTGGACGATGAAAAGACTCAATTGTAGTCTCCGTTGTAATTCGGTGTTTTGTACTTTTAGTCAAATGTCTTCATCGATTAAATTTTGTGATCAGCGTCTTTGCTAAGCAGAGATTGTTACATATGCCATGACACCGCCATTTTATCGAACCATTTCTGTTCAACGACATAATTTGAATACAATGTTGAACGTGCTGTCAATGCCACTACGCAGTTACCCAACTGAAGGGTATGTGCGAACCGCATGTGCGACGAGGGAGAGTCGCCTGCGAGGGACGAGCACTCGGGTTACCAGGCCCACTGGTAGCATTGTGGACGGGGGAAGTGGGCGGACGTGATATGCCCTCTGTATTGTGGACGGGGGAAGTGGTCGGACGTGATATGCCATCTGTATTGTGGACGAGATGGGTATGTGTCTGCTCCCTCCACATATGCCCGATGGGCACAGTCGTGATCTGCTCATTGACATAAGACCACCTGAAAGTGTATGATCCGTATGTGTATGCATGATGCATCTATGGGGAGTCGGATTGCTCCACCACTGGCCATCATATTCTTGAACGCAGTTGAGACACTCCTCCTGACGTCAAATCAACACCAGCCCACAACATGTATGCACTAAATTGATAATGTCCTGGGTATTTGGACACACGGATCAAAAACACTCCACGATTACTTCAATTTTCTCAACAACTTCCGTCCCTCCATAAAGCTATCCATGGAGCGCAGTGACCATTCTAGTAAACAACAAGTACCTTTCCTGAAACACTTCTGACCATCAACAAGGACGATTATCACATGACCGAGCTATACATAAAACCGATGGCGGCACCCATAGCCCTTCCATATTTCTCGGCACACCCCATCCAAACAAAAAGAGCAGTTTTGTATGCACAGACATTGAGATCAAAGCGTATCGGACCTAATGCTAATGCCTAGACTCATGGCATGCAAAAAAATCTACACTTTGTTTCTGGCAAACCACCTCGCATGATCAAAAGAGCAATGTTTCAGGTAGCACACCCCATGAGAAGTGCACATACACAAACGCGACGTTCAGACCCCAGAGACAACGCAACTTTCGTCAGCCTCCCCTACATAGATGTTGAGCTCATCAAAAAATAACAGCGGCAATCAAAACCTTAAAACTATCAATACGTTTGCCATTGCAGAGTGGGAAAACACTTTCAGAAACATTGACCAAGTCCGCTCTCAACTAACACCCGTGTCCTGCTGGGAGGAAAAAGTGTCACCGTTGTCTCGCAGGACTTCAAAGCAGATGCAACACACGGAACAGCGTCTGCCTTATAACATGCCAGCTATGCCTACCATGGGACATGACGTATATAGGGTAAACAAAAGCATTGTCAGGGACAGACTTAATGTGCACTTGGAGACGCTAAAAATACAACCGCTAATATCCCATTTGGCGAACACTTCACAATCACTCATGGGAGCAGCACTTTGGACTCTAAAACACTCAGCATATCTACTCTGCAAGTCTGCAAAGATATAGCTGAGCTCAAAATCACCGAACCAATTGAAATTAGGGCCAAAAGACCTCCATTAAACACAATGACAGCATCCTGGACCCTCAGAAAACCCCGTTCCTTACACCACCTGACGAAAGCACACATGCAATACAACCGCAGCGGCAGTTGACACATGCATAATACACACACGGATCATAAATTGTATGTATTTTACGAGTAGGTAGATATTGTTATATATAAAATGAAGGCGATTCACTGTGCGGTGGCACGAGATGAGGTGCATCAGGCGTGTGTTATTGTGATTTTTTTAAAGCAAAATGTTTGCTGTTGAGGAAGGCCTGTGACAGAAATAGATACAGTGGGAATTTGGATCTATGTCTTTGTTTTATTATGAGCATAAGGTTATTTTACGCCTTTTTATCACTGATATGAAACACTCATTTGCTTTGTATCGATTCAGTGCTCCATTAGAAATTGCAAGATCGCCATTAGTTAGCCATTTCTAGATCAGCTCTGCTTTAGACGCAGGCTGGCCGTTCAGATCGCGGCCAGCTCGCCTCCTCTGGGAAATATGAACCGGGCTGCGACGTCGGGCGCTTAGACGTGCAGGCTGGGAAACGGACGACTGCAGTGGCGGACACAGCTGTTGAACTGTTCATCATTTTGTCAACGTGTCCAGTATCTTCAGATCTGTATGCTGCTGCGCCGTTGGTTCATTACCTTTTCCCTGCCACTGTCATGTGTAAGTGTCCTTAGAGATCAAGCTGAAGACGCCACTGGCAACGTGCACATCTCACTCGGTACGGCGAGGGTGAGGCACTGTATCGTGCGGTCGTCGGGGAGGGGGGGGTAGTTGATGCGTGGTCTTCCCACGCCGGCTTGGGGCTGGGCTGTTGGGAACTGACGCCAGCGGATGGTCGGCTTATTCAAAGGCCGATGTGGTTGACTGGTTTAAGGTCGATACACATATGTTTATTGGCAAGGTGCTGAACGATATGTAAAATGTATGGATTATTAAGCTTGAAATCATGCTGCTCGCATGCACATGCAGCTAGTACAGCATCTAAGCCAACTCATGCAATCAGCTACCCATTTTGTATGGGCCGTGATAATTCGAATTTCTACCTTAACTAGCGCAGAGTAGCATTTGCCGTCCACTGAAAACGCTTGCCAGACTTGCCAGTTAGTAACTTCCTAATTCAGTGTGGGCTGAAATCCTGCCCCCCAAGAGGGATTTTCGGGAACGGATTTCGTGTATATTCACGGTGAAAACAAAAAACGCGACTCATTTCCGTGGCGCGTTATACGAAAAAAAACTCATCTCCGTGCCGCTTTCACTTTCTTGTGGACATTCCATAGTCAGCAAAAATTAGAACAATAATTATGTATATTTATGCCTTGAAATACATCTTATTAACCACAAATAAAGCAAGAATTAGCTCATTCAAGCTGTGGAGATCGTTCAGGAAGTAATCTGATATCAGTACTACTTATTGAATTTTTAAGTTTAATGAGGTGAAATGCATCATTGGTGTGGGTACTGTGATGCCAGTATGGGAAACTGCCACTCCAACTTCAAAGTTGGGAAGGCAGGGCCCTCTCAACTTCCAAATACATGCTTGATTTTACAGTTGGGAAAAAATGTTTCAAAAATACCCCGTGTCTAAAGCAAAGCGGCCGAAGTCAGGTTCATTTTTCGGATGTGTGGGCGTACTTTAGGATAGCATCTACTGTACTTATCTGATGACGTCGCGTGATAAGCTCATGTTCTCTCTCGCTACAGCCTTCTCACCTCAAGAGCAACAATTGTTACGTTTGAGGTGAAGCAAACTGTAAAGACGTCATTGTTGCAATCATTGGGCAGAGGAAACCGAATCAAGTTGACACAACCTTGGCGAAACTCAACATAATTCATCATTTTGGAGACGTAGCGAGGAGATGTCAGTTCGCAGCCGGCCCGATAAGGCCTGGGACGAGCTACAGGGCGCCGTGTCGGTGCATTGACGGCAATTCAAACCTTCGGCCCAAATTCCGCCGTTGAACTGGAATTCATTGATCGGATGTTGAGGTCATGGTTCACGCAACGAGCTCTGCTTAGCAACAGAGCCCTGCCTCATAAAGCAACCCCAGGAAGAACTTGGATTAAAGTTATGTAATGGAATAAAATTTGAGTAATATATCAGGGATTTAATGTTTACTTTCAGTCCATTTTAATCATGAATTTAAACGCATTCACAGTCGCAAAGTTGGGAGAACATAGTAATGATAGCCGACACTTCAAAAAATAACAAGTGGGCGACAAATTAGAAATTAAGGGTGAAGCAAAGGGATTTAAACTTTACTTTCGGTCCACAAATGTGTCACATCGTCACCATTCCGCAGTCAGAAGTCGAAAGGACTCGGGTTTGTTTTTTTGTGCGAGATGAGGGTGTCAGTAGCAACATGTGCAACAGTAGCAATGACAACCGGCTTCATGCTTTTGGAGAGAATGGTGTTGTATCAACAATCCCGTGCATCAACTAGACCCGGTCTCCCCTACTACTGTTGTCACGTTTATTTCATGTGTTTACATGGAAACCTCGCAAGCTGCCACCTGGACTGTGCCATTTTGATCCTCTTAGGCCATGGCGTGTAGCGACTCGTAATACATTGGCTTCAGTACTTTCATAATCATAGGCATCACAATTTGTTTTTAAAACGCTGCGAAAAGGACATTGCAAAACATTGCAATACAAGATGTAGGGTTGGGTGTTACGGAGACTGAGACGGTATCTTGTGGTTAGGTTAAGTGAGCCATTCACCTCAAAACAAAGCTCAGTCCACTGCAGTCGATGCAGGCCTAAACCCCCCACCTAAAAACAATGACGCTGGGAATCCCCTTAAAAATATCGCCCGACCCCTCAACGGCGATAGTGAGTGCTCAAACAAACCTTGCTGGGCTCCAAACAAATGGCGCCGCAGCCTAAGACAATCGTACCAGAACCCAAAAATCGTCAGACCCACCCTCCCGAAAAATCGCGATGGAAGCAGAAAAATTGCACCGTGGCCTCATAGCTTGCACAGGGTCCCGGAATGGTTCAGTTTATATCAATAAAAAACAAGGGGACCCTTGAAATATCGAGCAGAGTTTATAAAAATATGCTTTGAGGCTTACAATGGATTCACCGGATAAAAAATCGCGCCGACTGAGGCCTCAAGGCTCGGGGGCCCTCCAATGATGGTGTCATTGCTGAACGTCTGGCGTAGCATCTGCCGGTGTGCGTCTACCAACGCACACGACATGACCGTGTCCAACTGAGGAACTATGAGTAATTGAAGTAAAGTTTAAGGTGGATCAGTTTAGGTTTCATAGACGATTGTAAGCTACGAAGGCAACACTCTTGAACGCCCATTTTGCGAAACAATCCCAATCGCCTAATAACTTGCAACTACCTTCTATGGACGCACAAAATAATCATAGCATTCCAAGTTTGGCAGAAATGCAAGTTACTGAAAATGAAGTTCTTCAGCAACTCAACCATCTAAATCCAAATAAATCGACAGGACCCGATGAAATACCTCCCAGGCTGCTTAAACTAATTGCTATTCATATCTACGAACCCCTTACTAAATTATTCAACAATTCGTTATCACTTGGAGTTTTCCCCAAGGAATGGAAACAAGCAAATGTGTCGGTTCCTTGGAGAATGATATGTTCCGCATCAATTGGGATGGATAAAACTGTTCATATTTATATTATTAAGCAGTCAGGAGCGATGTACATAAAAGATATCGGAAGGATTTTCCACATGAAAATTGCCTGAATGGTACCAAAACGTTCCTAAAACCTGCTAACACTTTGCTCCAAAATGAAGACCCATAGAACCAGAAATTTCACCTTCTTTCGATTTCATGACTTATATTGTTTCCGAATTTCATCAACAAGCGGGAATAGTTGCATTTATGCCACTCCGACCGCGAGGTTTCCCCACTCCGGACAAATTCAGATTTACGTGTGTTGACCTAATTCTCTACACTCTTATAAGCCTCATTCTGATCCAATGATTAATTTCTTCCCACAGTCCTGATTATTATTAATTGAGAAAAAAGTTCCCTGTAATTCTCTTGGCAATTTTCTCTAACTTATTTTTATTTTTTGGTATTTCATAGCAATCATGGCGCGAAATGAGACGCTAATCTCCGCTCGTCCGTGACGATAGTGTGCAGCAATTTGCCCGCCCGTCTAGTCGCTTTTCATCCTTCCAAATCATTCCTTGCTTCTACTAAACATTCCAGACATGAACTAAAAGTGCATTGAAATACATTTAATATTAATAAAGATTGACTTCAATATTTTTTTCAGCTTTCTCATTTGAAAAAAAAGACAATTTCATCGTGGAGAGAATAAAAGATTTTAGACGGATTGTTTTAGTATGACTTTCCTTCAACCATTATATATTCCGAAACCCATCTACAAATAGGCCTTAGTTGTTCAGAAGATCTACTGATGGAAATGTTCAGAAGATCTACTACTGGAAATGTTCAGAGGATCTACTCGGAGGATGGAAGTGTTCACAAGATCTACTCTCAGGACTGAATTTTCAGAAGACCTACTCTTGGCCCGGAATGTTCAGAAGATCTACTCTTGGGCCGGTATGTCAGAGGATCTACTTTCTGGACTGGATTGTTCAGAAGATCTACTCTCAATTCCGATGTCCAAGAAGCATAAGTTCAGCTTTCTCTCGCGAGGTAGCAGCACGGTCTTGGTATTACCGCGTTGAATAAGGAATGAATGTCAGATTGAACGCTGAAGCATAGGTAACAATATTTCTCGGTAGATGGCAGGATGATGCTATTGAATACGAGCTCGTTGCGTGCCTGTATTGTTAGCGTTTCATAGCTTGGCAATCGGCTGCCATCCCGTGGGAAACTGATATGCAGAGTAGTGGCGGATAGAGAGGACGCACACATTGTTCGGACCTATTTGTATCTGAGCTTACGGTTGGCTTAAAATGTTAGGTGCACTGTGATACTCTCGCAATATTTACATTGTATCCACCCGCAATATGGCGTTGGCCATTCCCTGGTGACGCCATTGACTAGCAGCCTGGGAAGGACTGAGAAAACGCAGCGTCTGTGGCGCTCCAAATTTGCTCCCGTCACGCCGGCAATGATTCTGCAGCGGGAACGCTTTCTCAGCGCCCTGCGGCGCTGCCGTAGCTATCGCCCATGCTGAGGCGGATGAGATCGTCATGTACTGATATCATTGTGCGGCGGTGCCGACATCTGCATGCATGCATCTACTGCATGTTATTAATTGTAGCATTGTGAACTGGAAAATCATTACAATAGTGCCGATAGATAAAGGCGACGATGCTAAGCGGTGCAACTATCGACCAATGTTGATATTGCTGGTCGTGAGTAGGCTTTGTGCGCTTACAGTATGTACAAAACTGACGCAATACGTACTTAGTCTGCATATTATATTCCGTCAACAATATGGCTTCCGCCCTGACCTATCGACGAAGGCGGCAGTGCTTGCTTGAGCTGTAGTATATGCGACTAGCAATGTTGACAAAGGTATGATGATTTCATTAGTCACGGCAGACACCTCAAAAGCATTCGACAGTGTTGCGCACTGCCTCGTGGAGAAGCTAGGGTGGTACTGCATCAACAACCAGTGGTTCGCCGCATGGTTTAGCAATGGCATGCAGTATGGGTGACACGTCTATGGGTGACACGTCTATGGTGACACGTGTCACCCATAGGCCCTATGGGTGACACGTCTACGTTCAAATGATTCACGTTCATCCACGTTCAAATGGACCCAGGCAAGGTTGGAATTCTGAACTCACACGGTGTCGAGAATAACCCCTTTTATCTTGGCATGGCGCTTTTGTCTTACAACACAACATTACGCATTTCATCGAGTGGCAATTTATGGAGGTGTCCAGACGTGTGAAAATGCTATGTAGCCTGACAATAAGTATGAAACAAATAGATGAAACGAAAGTGTTTCTGAATATGGACAATAAAAAAGCTATTCAAGTTTACCAAAAATGTTGGTATGATCTAGCACACATGTTAAATACTGCCTTTTTAGCTTCAATTAATTACCGACAAGTAAGGAGTACATGATACATGATGGTTATCTGAAGAACTGGATACATGACTATATGAGAGATATTGGCTAATAAAACACCTCTCGAAGCCAAAACTGCATACAGATCAGTGGTCACCCCTGAATTGTCGCCGCTTTCATTCACACCGATGTCTTGTCGATCCAGCGAATTCGACCAGTGGGCATTTGGTCGCTGTCATATGCGTCGTAGATAATTCACGATGCAACGCATGTACGGTACGTAGGCTTCGGTTGTGAACAATATGGGTTAGAAAAAAATAACTGATATACCTCGTGAAGGAAATGTGGATTTCAGCAGATTATAATCAGATTGGTCACGTCGAAATCCAAGCTATTTTTACACACGAAATGCATTATTTTCGGGTGAAGAATAGAGCACGGGACATGGCACAGAGAATGGAGTCGGAAAGGAGAGCGCGAGTGACGGCTTTCAAGTGTCCAAATCTGCGACAAGTGACATTTATTAAGCTGCCTTTGGAATCCAACACCAATCCAGCACCTGCGAATTAGACAGCACATGTCAGACTGTTGCAAGCAGCTCACCACTGCTTAATCCATGATTCCGACGGAGGGAGGGTGGGCAGGTCAAAACGAAGTGTCATAGATTAGGAATCAAATTGTGAGGCACTGAAAATTAGCACTAAAAATAAGCACTAAAAATTAGTAGCGGAGTACAACCTAAGCATACATGGGAGAAAAATATAACTTGCAATGTCTTTATAACCATTGAAGGGTTTTTTAAATGAAGTACTAATATTTCAAGAAATTTCCAACGTTTCGGATTTCGTGATCAATTGCTGGGATTCGGTGATCATGTCGGAAGCACGAGGCGTCGACAATCTAGTGGAACAATGTAACTTTTGAATATACAGTCGAAGAACGTTTTGTTTGTTTGTTTGTTTATTTATTTAGCACATCATAGCACACATAGCATGAACAATTTTGCGATTGGCACAAAAGACCAAAATGATCTTAATTCGAGGTGCCTCTCGCAACAACGTTTCCATCCAATAAAACTTGACCACCGACACGGTGCGACAATCGCCGCCCGCCCCGCCAGCACGCCCGGGCCCCATCGTCACAAAGTATGCACACATGTGTGGTACTCATATTGCGCCCGCACCCGGCAGCACCCGGTTAGTTCTGTATGTTAATTTTTTGTGTTAAAGCGTTTTGTGTTGATAAGAAACGTCTGAAATGCTAAGGCTACACACAGCTGAAGGTTCTTACCGAGACCATTTCCAAAAATGAGCATTTGTGAAATCTTCTTTTCGGTTAAGTTAGTGAACATATCTGTCGTGTTTCTCAGTTTGGTAAATAGAATATTTCTATGGTAAGCATAAAGAGGACAGTGAAATATGAAATGAATTGCATCTTGTTTGGAATAGCCGCATGAGCATGATGGGTCATGTCGAGGATTGACAACAAATGTGTCTGCGTTTAGTTCAGTGAGGCCCATCCTGAACCTTGCATGCAGCGTGTTGCCTGGTTTCGTACCGAGACAATAATATTGTGGCGGTATCGTGGCACCTGTGCGACCCATAATTGCCCTCTTGAATTTATTGATGTTTCGTTCATACCACAAATTTTCAGGAAGATTGTTCCACACCTTTGTTGTAGCCAGGAAAAACGATTTTTGGAACAAGGCGATTCTATTTAGCGGGACTGTCAGTGTAGTTGAATTTCTGAGACGCCTTCCTGTAACTGTATGTCGTGGTTCAGTAACTAGTTTTCTAATATAAGTTGGTAGACCAGGACCTGCGTGCTTGATTTTGTGGAACAAAAGAAATTTATGAATTTCTCGCCGTGTTTTTAGCTCATCCAATCCCAATTTCGGTCTAATTTTTCCGGATGATGTTCTATATAGTGCACCTGTGATTAATCTAGTTGCTCTTTTTTGTAATTTCTCAAGTCTGAGTGCATCAGATATTGTTATATATCCGTCATATATAGTATCTGCATAGTCAAACAGAGGCCGAATGTAAATTTTATACAAGTTACAGAGGATTTGTTTGGGAATCTTACTTGCAGCAGGATAAAGGGGGCTTAGTGCACAATTGACCTTTAGGATAATATCGTTTATGTGACTATGGAAGCGCAAGTCGGAAGAAAATGTAAGGCCGAGGTGTTTATGATTTCCTATGATTTCCTAAGCATAGTCTAAGCCTCCCATTCTGAGATTTAGCGGTTTACTGATACTCTTACATGTGAATCTTTGTTGGATCGTTTTTGCCGCATTAAATTGTATGCCCCATGTTGTTCCAAATTTGTGTATAATATCGAGATCTTTTTGAATCGATTGTTGTGCTTCTAGTGAGCCTTGTATATGTGAAGCGTAAAGGGACGTGTCATCAGCGAAAAAAAGGATTTCATTTGTAATCATGTCTGCCAAGTCATTTAAATATATTAATGCCAAAAGGGGTCCCAAGACAGAACCCTGTGGGCAACCCGCCTTTATGGTAGTTGGTGGTGAAAGGCTGTTTCCTACCCTTACACGTTGTTCCATATTATGTAAGTATGATTGCAGCCACATCAATGCAGTGCCGTCAATCCCACAATGGTTTTTGCACTTAAAAATAAGCCCTGCATGCCATATAGTATCAAAATATTTTTGTATGTCCAAATATATACATGTAAAGTCAAGATTTCGATCTAAAGATGAATATAACGTATGTGTCAAGTAGAGCAACTGTAGTTGGGTCCCATGATATGGACGGTAACCACTTTGCCTTTCAGAGAGTATATTGTTATCAGTTATGTGTGAATAAATTCGTTTAAAAACTAACTTTCCTAGGATTTTGGACAAGCACGATAAGAGGCTAATTGGCCTATAATTTGTGGGATAAAAGCATGATCCTTTCTTTTTGAATATGGGCGACACATTTGCTTGTTTCCATTCCTTGGGGAAAACTCCAAGTGATAACGAATTGTTGAATAATTTAGTAAGGGGTTCGTAGATATGAATAGCAATTAGTTTAAGCAGCCTGGGAGGTATTTCATCGGGTCCTGTCGATTTATTTGGATTTAGATGGTTGAGTTGCTGAAGAACTTCATTTTCAGTAACTTGCATTTCTGCCAAACTTGGAATGCTATGATTATTTTGTGCGTCCATAGAAGGTAGTTGCAAGTTATTAGGCAATTGGGATTGTTTCGCAAAATGGGCGTTCAAGAGTGTTGCCTTCGTAGCTTACAATCGTCTATGGAACCTAAACTGATCCACCTTAAACTTTACTTCAATTACTCATAGTTCCTCAGTTGGACACGGTCATGTCGTGTGCGTTGGTAGACGCACACCGGCAGATGCTACGCCAGACGTTCAGCAATGACACCATCATTGGAGGGCCCCCGAGCCTTGAGGCCTCAGTCGGCGCGATGTTTTATCCGGTGAATCCATTGTAAGCCTCAAAGCATATTTTTATAAACTCTGCTCGATATTTCAAGGGTCCCCTTGTTTTAACATTTTAGTAACATTTTAGACCCTCCCATTTTAGACCCAGCGATGCACGAAGGTCCTGCTCTCGAGGTATGTTGTGAATTTGTATTAGTTATGCGGTGTTGGTACCTATGCTAGGAGTGGCAGGTATTGATATATAAACTTGGCTGACATCGATTAAGTATACTTTTGCGTTCATTTTCTCTACCATTGCTCAGGAAGTTGCCTTATAAGTCATTCACGTAACGTGGATGACTTCAGACGACGATGTGTGGTGGACCCCATCTGGTTGTCTGTGAGACACTAGGATAAGAACCTAACAAATTACTTTAAGGCGTTTTATTCTTGAGGAAGAAGAATTATCGGGTTATTTTACGACGCATTCAACCGCAAGGTCGCATAGCGCCGCCACCCTATATCACAGCGATTGGTCGTGGGTGGACTGCAAATGCCGCCGGCCGTGAGATTCGAGTCCCACGCTCCACTATCTAGGCTACCGAGGCCCCTGGGTTTTTGTTCTTCATTCCAGGAGACATCATTGCATTTTTCAAAATTTATACACTTCGTTATATATAAAATGTATATACTCCGTTACTTGGTGGTTCAACATACACCCCATAATTTGGCAAACTGGGAAATTATACACCCCATAACATAGTGCCTCTCAAGATTATACACTCCATACTTTGGCAAGCCAAAAAATTATACACTCCGAATCCAAGACTGAGAAGTGAAAATCCAACACTGCACTGCGGTGAAAAATAAACACAAATATGCATTTTTAACGGTATATTTTTTAATGTATCCTTAAACGCCGACGCCACAGATCATTCGTGAAGCCAGAGCTCGATCCGGCATGCGTCGCGACCACCATTTAGTGTGACATTAGGTGACTGTTAACTAGGCATCAATGTTAGTTTATGTTAAATAAATGTTAAGGATTGAAAGTTATGAAAATGGAAAGCCACCATTCGACCGCAGTGATCGCTCAATCCGTCCCCATGTAGCAGGAGACGAAGTTTGGTTAATGGCTGGAATTCTGGAAAACTCTGGCAGAGGTGTTGTGAAATGTTGGATAGTTTATTACGGGGGTCAATGTGATTTGGGCAATCTAGAATTAGGGTAAGAGAATGCTGAGATAATACTCATGGGACGATAGCAGGCGCAGTCTGAAGGAAATCCTTTGTGTTTGTATGCTGACCTAATGTCTACTTCCTAGAAACTGCTTGGGTAAATACTTTCCGTAAGTTATTTATTGAATAACTATGAGAGGTTCTGAGATAACCATGTCAGATAATTTTATAAGTTTGACTGGAATATGATCTGTGGATTTACTTGCACTTTAGGGAATCGATAATTCTCAGGACTTACTGTCGGTCGTTTTGAATATTTTCCAGAGTGGGCACTGCAGTCGAGTTGTCGTGGGCTGGGACCTGACGTGCTTCAGTTGTGTTCGGAGCAGATTGTGAAGCAAAGCAATTACTTAGTAGCATAACTTTGTCATAATCGTCTGCTAGTATATTTCAGTCAGGTCTTTCGGGCGGTGGCATCGCATCTTCTCTGGTTCGTCCTGTCAAGGCATGCAGTGTTTGGTGATGTCTGTAAGGGCCATACTTGCAATGCATGAGCTTTTGCAGTTGTTGTGTATGCTGTTTTATTTTTAAACTGTCTATCGGTGCTGGTCACTGTGTTCCGTTTGATATCTCCAGCGGTCGCACTTCTTTAGCTACGCTAACGGGGAACGACTCTGAGGACGTGGAGTCTGGGAATATTTTCACCTTCCTTCGACGAGCTCGCCTTGAGGTGATGTATCCGCACCCGCGAATATTCATAACAAGCTATGATAGCAGCACCGTAGATTGAATATAATACAGTTATGGGCGAAAATTACCCTGGATGTTGATGAGCCCCTAAACTCCAATTCACTACCACAAAGGTGAAATTATCTTATGCAGTAATGAATCTACTCGATATAGAGTTAATTGTGTTGCATGCGATCAATCCACGTTTTGTGATATATCTGTTACCAGCTTGCATTGTTTAGGTTTACTGATTCCAATGCTAACGAAGTGAATCATACTTCTTAATGATTGTGCCATATGCTCAAAGATGATACATAATGATGCTGATGTAGCAAATACCCTTCTGTTTAGAATGCAAATTGATCAGGTAACGGCGACAGAACCCGATACGCAGTGGCGCTCCTCACATGGGAGAACAGCGAGATGAGAGGCATCTCGCTGGGAGCGAGATGATATCAGTTTCATCTCGCTCCTCACATGGAAGCGATATAGAATACCTGGAACGGAGAGGATACGAGGAAGCGTGGGTCATGACACATCATTTCTGGAAAAGAGCCATTGTACGTTCAGATACCTGAAATGTTGCACTCATTTTACTACTCTGGGAAGAGACAGGGTTCAGGATAAGAGTTTCTTGGGGCATCAATGTTATACTGTAACTATTGGCATTCTCTAGCAATACCGCACAGCCGACCCGATCGCTACCGTTGCGGGACGTACTCTTTGTCCTTGAAGGAGGAGATGCTGTCCACCCAGGCGTTCCACGTGGTACGGAAGTACTGCTCGCCGTACAGCTTGATCAATGGCGCCCGTATCCTCTCCGACCACTTGTCTATGTCCCTGACAGCTGAGACAGAACAGCTTCAGTTGGCGGTGGGTCAGAGGTCAGGGGTAAGAGACCAACGGTCAGAGATCAAGCCTGGGATCAGGGATCCGGTCGCAACAGCATCAGTTGGTGGTAGTGGATTCTTGCTTTAGGGCGCGTCGACTGCCTTGGTCATTTTGCGCCCATAACAGCATCAGTTGGTAATGGATCAGAGGTCGTGGTTGGATTATCAGATAATTAGCTTCGTACTGGGTCAAGTTAGCCAGTTGTTAGGGTTTTAGAGCGCATCAACTGCAGTGGTTATACAGCGCCCATTCGTATTGGGTCAAGGTTCCCGTCAGACATCACATCACTTTGCAGACATGGTAGGACTGATGTAGGAGATCAGCAAACAGTTGGTGGTGGGTCTGATGGAGGGTATCAGTAGACAGTTGGTGGTAGGTCTGGGGGCGGGTGATCAACAGACAGTTGGTGGTGGGTCTGGGGGCGGGTGATCAGCAGACATTTGGTGGATGGTTTAACATAAACTATTTTTGGTCCCCCTACATGGAGTTATTTAGACACAGGCGACGGCGCACTCCTCACCCTCGTATCGCGCCGTGTCTTCATCGGTGACGTAGGCGTTGGCGCCCCAGATGACGAGCTTGTGGACGTTTTGCGGCCGCAAGGCAGCCAGGATGACGGCAGAGTTTCCGCCATCGCTCCACCCGAGCACCGAGTACTTGTCATGTCCCAGCGCCTGAGACACACAGCAGACGGAGCGTGGGCCTAAGCCGAGTGTGAGCGTGCCTTAAGCTACCAACGGAGAGGGGGGGCAACACCGAGTACTTGTCATGTCCCAGCGCCTGAGACACACAGCAGACGGAGCGTGGGCCTAAGCCGAGTGTGAGCGTGCCTTAAGCTACCAACGGAGAGGGGGGGGGGGCAACACCGAGTACTTGTCATGTCCCAGCGCCTGAGACACACAGCAGACGGAGCGTGGGCCTAAGCCGAGTGTGAGCGTGTCTTAAGCTACCAACGGAGAGGGGGGGGAAACACCGAGTACTTGACAAGCACGAGCGTCTGACACGCATGGTAGGCGGAACGTGAACTGGGATGTCACTCAATATCCGAGGGAAAGGCATCTGGGTTATAACTGGGCCACTATGCACCGGTGAGGAGTGTCTGGGGTGGAATTGTGTCATTGTTTACCCGTTCACCGTAAACACATCAGATGTCAATCAGATCCCATCAAGCCACAGAACAAGCGTTAATCCCTACCTGCCCCCTCCACCAACTTCTGGCAAACGAATCACGAGACATCAAGAATTCAGAACAGACCCCAACCTGTGCCAGCCTGCCCTGGCCGACGAATCACGAACTACGAGACGTCAAGTCCCAGCACAGGCGTCGGCCTCTGCCGGTCTCCAATGGCCGGTTAATGACTACACAACAGAAGGGAACATGCCGCTTGAATCGAAACATCACACGCACTCATCTGAATGCCAAGAGAGTGTATTCACACTGAGGCATGGCTGGTTGGTTATTGGAGTTTAGGGGCGCATCGACTACATCGGTCATGCAGCGCCCACTGCGGCATAGTACTCTGGGTCTAGGGAGCTAGGTCTGGGGGGCTGGGCCATGAGCTATACCACTTCCCAGGGGCGGGGATGGCCGAGTGGTTAAGGTGTTGGGCCATGGGTACCAAAGGTCCCGGGTTCGACTCTAGCGCCACTCAGGACATTTCCCAATCCCGCAGCCCACCGGCGAAACAGTGTGGGCGGCGCCATTAGCCGTGAATGTGCATAGTGTGTCGTGAACCAACCAATAAACAAACAATAAACATACCACTTCCCAGCCGTGGTAAGCACGCCCGGAGTGCAGCACGGGGAAAGGCCACGCAGAGCCGGGGGGAGGGGCGGTCCAGCTGTGGCACCTGCATCAGTCCGGCGGCGACCAGAGCGTCGTCCTGGAAGAACTGCGGGCCGAACACCCGGCCGGGCGGTCGGCTGGAGCCGTAGCCGACCGGGTCGCAGGCGACCAGCGTCAGCTGCCGGCCGGCCAGCGAGGCGAGCTGCGGCCCGAAGTCGGTCAGTGCCGAGCCTGCCGAGACAGGCGCACGGTCACGCCCAGACAGGCGCACGGTCACGCCCGGACAGGCGCACGGTCACGTCGAGACAGGCGCACGGTCACGTCGAGACAGGCGCACGGTCACGCCCGGACAGGCGCACGGTCACGCCCAGACAGGCGCACGGTCACGCCCGGACAGGCGCACGGTCACGCCCAGACAGGCGCACGGTCACGCCGAGACAGGCCCACGGTCACGCCCAGACAGGCGCACAGTCACGCCGAGACAGGCGCACGGTCACGCCCGGACAGGCGCACGGTCACGCCCAGACAGGCGCACGGTCACGCCCGGACAGGCGCACGGTCACGCCCGGACAGGCGCACGGTCACGCCGAGACAGGCGCACGGTCACGCCAACAGGCGCACGGTCACGTCGAGGCGCACGGTCACGCCGAGACAGGCGCACGGTCACGTCGAGACAGGCGCACGGTCACGCCCGGACAGGCGCACGGTCACGCCCAGACAGGCGCACGGTCACGCCGAGACAGGCGCACGGTCACGCCGAGACAGGCGCACGGTCACGTCGAGACAGGCGCACGGTCACGTCGAGACAGGTGCACGGTCACGCCCAGACAGGCGCACGGTCACACCGAGACAGGCGCACGGTCACGCCCAGACAGGCGCACGGTCACGCCCAGACAGGCGCACGGTCACGCCCAGACAGGCGCACGGTCACGCCGAGACAGGCGCACGGTCACGTCGAGACAGGCGCACGGTCACGCCCAGACAGGCGCACGGTCACGCCCAGACAGGCGCACGGTCACGCCCGGACAGGCGCACAGTCACGCCCAGACAGGCGCACGGTCACGCCCAGACAAGCGCACGGTCACGCCGACACGGCCGCCGGCCGAGGCAGGCTCGGTTCCAGCCGCACTGATGCCACAGAAGCCTGGTTACGGCTGGCCTTGTGCAGCTGCGCACGCAAGTCTGCGCGGGCGGCTGTCAGCCAGGCACGCTCTCCTGACGGCGGTGATTCGGGGCCGACTCCAGTATGGAACATCTGCGCGGGCGGCTGTCAGCCAGGCACGCTCTCCTGACGGCGGTGATTCGGGGCCGACTCCAGTATGGAACATCTGCATGGGAGGTCCCATATGCATCGCCCCAGGCACGCTCTCCTGACGGCGGTGATTCGGGGCCGACTCCAGTATGGAACATCTGCGCGGGCGGCTGTCAGCCAGGCACGCTCTCCTGACGGCGGTGATTCGGGGCCGACTCCAGTATGGAACATCTGCATGGGAGGTCCTCAGCCAGGCACGCTCTCCTGACGGCGGTGATTCGGGGCCGACTCCAGTATGGAACATCTGCATGGGAGGTCCTCAGCCAGGCACGCTCTCCTGACGGCGGTGATTCGGGGCCGACTCCAGTATGGAACATCTGCGCGGGCGGCTGTCAGCCAGGCACGCTCTCCTGACGGCGGTGATTCGGGGCCGACTCCAGTATGGAACATCTGCGCGGGCGGCTGTCAGCCAGGCACGCTCTCCTGACGGCGGTGATTCGGGGCCGACTCCAGTATGGAACATCTGCATGGGAGGTCCTCAGCCAGGCACGCTCTCCTGACGGCGGTGATTCGGGGCCGACTCCAGTATGGAACATCTGCACGGGTGGCTGTCAGCCAGGCACGCTCTCCTGACGGCGGTGATTCGGGGCCGACTCCATTATGCTGGGAGCTTTCGTCCGTGAGGAGCAATCAGTTCCGAAAGCGGCTGGATGGACACAGAGGTGCATTTCGGAGAGCGGCGAATGCACAAAGAGGTGCAGTTCGGATAACGGTTGGATGTACACAGAGGTGCATTTCGGAGTGCGGCGGGATGGACACAGAGGTGCAAATTTAGCAGAGCAATACAATACAGCACGGTGTACAGAAACCCGCGTCTGCAGTACAACCGCCCTAAGAGGAACGTTCGCGAGCTGGCTAACCCTCGCCCGAGCACGTCTGTCTGCCACGCTTCCCAGTGTAGTAGAGATTGGTGTTGTTGCGAGGGCCCAGTATTTTTTAACAGAGGGTGTTAGTGACATGAAACAAAAACCAGCATATTGCACATGATGAGGCCTCTGTATCAAAATCTGAGTCCTTCACTTGAAATTGCTGGAGGACCTCCCGGATCAGCTTTTAGTCATGTTTCGGCAATAATTAGTTGATAGCTATCACCAATAACTTCGTCCATAACCTACATAAATAAATTATATCAGTAATTATATAATGTATACGTAAATTATAATTCATGTATAATTTATACAATCGATAATCATAGAATTATAAATAGATGTACAGAGTGGACCATGAAACAATGTCATGCTGTGTGTTACAACATGGGCTTAATTTTAACATTTTGAGCTCTGCACCAGCTTTGCTCCAATTAACTCCTTCGGCGGTGCGTACATTTCCCCTGCCATCTGATCTTATCTGCCAAATGCCCTAGGACCGCTCAACGACATGAGTTCCCCATCAGACATGGGCACTTGCTATCCAGCTGCAGGAGTCGGGGAGTTCCTCATCAGACATAGGCACTCGCTATCCAGCTGCAGGAGTCGGGAATATCGCGCTCAGTGTCCAGTCGTCAACGGCCGCAACGACTAACGATGACTTGGAGCCGAGCGGCGTGTCGACGAGCGGGTCCACCTGGCGCCCAGAACTGTATCACAGGGACAGAAACAGCCAGAAACACGCACCACTTCACAGTACAAAGTACAAATGCCCACTGATACGAGTAGCTACGAGAGAGGGCGAAGCCTGAGCGAGGCTCCCACGAAGATCTCACACGAAACCAGGGAGTGGGAGGGGGTTATCAAGCCCTTATATTTAATATTTTCAGACTGAATAGGGGAAAATCACAAATTGACATTAGTAGGGTACTAAAACCAGGGGGTTTCAGACCTAGTGATAAATTATTCGTTAAATATGGTGAAATATACCACTTACTAAACACTCAATGTACATCCTTTCCTAAAAAATACCGACCGTCGTGCTTCTTGACAGGTGTCCATGAAGTCTGCAGTTTTCATTTCTAGCAGTATCTCACAACCAAGTATTATGTTTTTGCTCACTATTACGGACCGTGACACACGATTATCTCGCAACAGAATTCCATGAAAAGAAATAACCTGTGTAGTTTGTTTTACAATGCTAGTTGCAGGCATATTTTTAATCGTTATTGTTAGTGCAGGAATCCACAAATTATGTGGGTGTCAAAACAAGCGAAGAAGGTACACTTGTAAGTGCTTTAGGTGCTGAAAATTGAGCTTCAAGGACATCAAAAGTTGTTTTAAACTGCACCATATGCATCGCGAACTTCGACATCCTACTGTACTCGCTTCGATAACTCACACCTAATGGAAAAAACATCAACATAACACTGCTCAATCTCCCCGCGAAACCCCCCCCCCCCACAGGATCTCGAGCCATTTTAAGTGGCACAATCCGGTCCGGTGCCGTCAATATTTTGAAACGGCAATGACTTTTGTGTTAATGTTTCGCATTTGAGTTTGGGTACTCATAACCATGCTTTTATTTTGTTTCTTAGCATTTATTATCACAATATTCTTCACTAAGTGCTCCTAAGCATTGTTTGAAGGAAGAGGTTGCCGTGGCGTTTTCTCTGCCGGACAGCTTCGAACGGCGTTTCCAGTTATGACACAACATTTCAAGTTCTACTCGTCTCACTCAGAGCTAGACCTGCTCTTTTCATTTTGCCATTCACCAAATTTTCCATGAAGAATTCTCGATATTCTTTCAAAGGAAAGCAGATTGCTGTGGCATTGCAGCACACTGGAAGTTTGCAACATGCCTCACACAACCCGCGCCAGTGCCCGATCCATGGCATCCAGCATACAGAGCACCATGTATGAGCCCTCTCCATGAGTGCAATACACCAGATATAATGGCTACTGACCCCTGGCACCAGACATGCAGATCACCATGTATAAACCCTCCATGTGTGTGTGCAGTACACCTGGTATACTGACACATGACACAAGACATGCAAATCACCATGTATGAACCCTCCACATGTGTGTAGAACATCTGATATACTGACACTTGGCATCAGACATGCATATAACCATGTGTAAGCCATCTCCATGTAAACCATATACCAGATATTCTGACTGATGGCACTGGGCAGCAAACCACCAAGTGTGAACCCTCTCAGAACACCATGTGTGAGCCTCTACATGTGTGTAATACACCAGACATACTGACTGATGGCACCAGGCAAGCAAATCACCAAGTGTGAACCCTCTCCAGAGCACCATGTGTGAGCCTCTACATGTGTATGATACACCAGGCATACTGACCCATGGCACCAGGCATGCAGAGCACCTTGTGTGAACCCTCTCCAGCCTGCTCATAGTTGATCTCAATGCCATTGACAGCAACTTTTGCCATGTTCCTGAGGAAAAAAGAAATTAGTTAAATTTGTCTATTTGCTTGGTGGATGGCAGCATGATTACAGTAATGTCTGGTAATTCTGTGGCCACAGCTTCTCACTGCTTCTCATGACCAGACTTGGACAAGAGCTGCTTCTCAAAATTGAACATAAACCTTAACTCTCCGATTGTTATATTGCACATTGGAACAAAAGTCCAGAAAAATTAATAGGATGGTATTATCACACTGTGCTATTATTCTTCATAGGGCTCTCCTAATCATGTCAGTGGGTAAGGATACATTCATATGCCAATACATAGACCACTGTTGCCCAAAATGCCTCAATCGTCTTGATGCACACACTATGACTGGGGTGGAAGATTGTCTTGATGCTCATGCTCTCTCTCTCTCTCTCTCTCTCTGTATCTCTTTTTCTCTCTTTTCTTGTTGTTGAAATACAATGTTTATAAAGGTGAATAAGATGATGTGACAACTTATTTTATGCACAGATGTTTACTTCTCAGGTTGTGAGCAAAATAATGTCAAAAAGAGGCTTTGAGTTAGCTAACATAGTAAAACAAACACTAAAAATATAGCCTAACCAAAGCCCAAACTAACCAAACTTAACCTGTGTATCATGTATAACCAGCATAACCACTTTGTATATTGTGATACCATCCATCTTGCCACCTGATTGGTTGTGCAGCTTCTGTCAGCATTGTTTGTTTATTGGTTGGTTCATGACACACTTGGTGCACATTCACTGCTAATGGCGCCACCCACACTGTTTCGCCGGTGGGCCGCAGGATTGGGAAATGTCCTGAGTGGTGCTAGAGTCAAACCCAGGACCTTTGGTACCCATAGCCATACACCTTAACCACTCGGCCATCCCGTCCCCTTCTGTCAGCATTCTTGTGGAGTAATAGTGGTATGTGACTTGTGTGACAGAGGCAGAAAACAAGCATTTTCAACATGAAGAAGTGTTGAATCAACTGTGTGGAGTGTGGAATGTCTCTTATCACACCTGATAAGCACCAGGTGAGGGATGGATAAACTATCACACAAAAAGCCGCAACACAGCATGGATGGAGCATTATATAAATGATAGCTATGATAAACCGAGAGGTAAACACAAACCATGAACAAGAGTGGTTGCATCTTCTGAATCATGTTCATAGACACAGCATTACAAAAGGTAGTTCCAAAAATTCCACAAAATACATTTTAGTAGAAATAATATCTCTAACCTATCCTAACTTGCTTAAAAAGAAAAAAATGTTTTAATTTAGGACAAATTTTCCAACTAAAAACCTACACTAACCTAAACTAACCCATTTGTTTGCTATATAGAGGACGCAAACAAATGCGTCCAATAACTTCTTGTTACCACCTAAAAGCACAATAACACCGCTTGGGTTAAAGTATTATCACAACCCCTTTCTAACCTTATTTGTAGGTTGCAATTCCGTTGCGCAGTTGCCAGCACTCTCAGCAAGGGATGCAACTTCATCATTTGTGAAAAAAGCATAACTAAACACCAAATAATATGCTGCAAAAGAAAAACAAACAGAAAACTTAATAAAACAGGAAATAGAAAACTAATCGTTCTATCCCAATCCGTGTCTATTGAGCTATCTACGTATGTCACATATGCGGGGTGTTTGTCTTGCCGAAAATAAACATTTCGGCTCAGGGTGCGTTCTCTTCTCATTGTATTTATATCCCCCGATATCAATGTAATTAATTTTCATTTTTATATCGATATCTATATACATATCTATACATATGTATACATATATGTATATATGTAATATATGTACATAGATATATCAATTCGTGCATAGTCGTGTCACATCTTTTGACTTCCTTCTTGCCGTCTTGCACTTTTGGTGTCTGTTATCTTTTGGTATATCATTTATCTACCGCTAAAATATGATTCCTGGATCTATTACAAGAGCCTGATGATATGGAGTTCCCACGATGGTTTCGTGATGGCTTCTTGTTTCCGTAGTGCATTCTTGATATAACCTTCTCTTTTCTTGCTCCCATCATGCACTTCTTTTGCAACTCCATGTGGAAGTACCTTCAGAATATGATCCCTGGATTTATTAAAAGAGGTCCTGATGACCTGAACCAACTGCGATGGCTTCATCGTGGTTTCATACTGCCCTAACATATACATAATGTGGTATGTGGTAGTATAACCTTCTGTTTGGCCTTCTGCAGTCATGCACTTTTTGGCATCCCCATATAGAAATACCACCAGAAGATGATCCCTGGATATGTTGGAAAAAGTCCTGATGATCTGAAGCCATTGCAATTGTTTCACGGCGCTGTTTCACGCTGCCCTGGGTCATATGTATTGTTGCAAAACCGTCCGGTATCCCAACGGGCGAGTATACCTTGACTATTTGTGACGTCATCAAAACATCGCACTATATACAGTTGTATATTTTAACGGTGCGACATCTCTTGCCTATATGCGGCATATCCCACTGTTTCATAATGTAAACAAACCACATGAGAAGTGCCGGTGCAATGAGGAGATCCGCATCATGGAATTCGACGAGGATGATTTCATTTTTATTGAATCCGGTAAGCTTTTATTATAGCTAGGATAATTGTGGTCTTAAGAAGGAGCAAGATCATCACGTTATCCCTCATCACCCTAAGAAGGATGAGGTATTACATGATATCTGAGTCATTACTGTGAACTGATCAGACTAGTGGGCGAGTCGAAATCAAATGGGAATGTTTGTTTTGTTATATGCAATGCGAGTCCAAGAGTCATCCAACGAAGTAGCTAGCTACTTGGTACCAGAAAAGGTAAATTTTCAGTTTAAGGCAATTTTTGAATTTTTCGAGTTTTTTTCTTCAATACAATGCAATGTTTACTAAGGTGGATAATATGATGCAATGTCTCATTTTCTCTGGAAATGAGGACTTTTCAGCTGGGAAAAAATAACAACAGAAATGGGCTTGGAGCTAGGTACCAAATTTAGCCAAAAAAACGTGGTGTTCAAAATATGAACAAAAATACTACCTTTTCTAACTTGTTATGAATATTATGTGTGGATCATCATTTGACCTCTTATTTCCCCTGGAAATGTATGCTTTTCAGGTGGAAGGCAAAATAGCAGCTAAAAAGTGGGTTCAAGTTAGGTAGTATATCACAAAATGTAACAATAAAAAGATGTAACATAAACTAACTGAACCTAGCGTAACATGCCATGCAAGAAAGCAAATTGTTCTAATGACAAATTTCCACACTTTCTAAATAGTTTTAACATTAAAAACCTCACCTCACCTAACTTAACCTCAGTGGGTTTAAGCCGTTTTTAAAGAAAAACTAGATGCAATCATTTTTGCAAGTTTGTCTGACTTGCAGAAAAAATATAGCCTAACATAACATTGCCAAACAGCCCTTTGCATATTTATTAAAAATGGTGTTTAACATATTATTTTTCATGGTGCATATAGCTTAAAACAAAAGCTGACCTGACTTGGCCAAACATAACCCTTTTTTATGCTTCATGGAGGTAAAGTGCATATAAAACATTTATAGTGGTTACCATCAACTGCAGTGATATAATTCAGGCTATGTTAGGTTCAGTTAGGTTTATTTTATTAAAAAAATTGTGGGAAAATGCCTGATTTTTTTTCAATTACAGAATCTGTTTTTTTGGGGCATAGAAGGATTGGTTTGGTTAGGTTATGGCATGTCATATTTTAAAGATTTGTCTAGAACTTGCATTTTTATGCTATAGTATCCCATTAAAAGTGAGTTTTGGGTGTTATTTTGCCTCCCAACTGAAAAGTGTGTATTTGTGAAAAGAAATGAGTAATCTCATTATGTTAAGCATGTTCATAAACATTGAATTGGAAAAAGATATTCCTAGAAATCTGAAATTACTTTGAACTGCAAATTTTCCCAAAATGAGAAAGGAAAATGTAAAAATGTTTTTCTTAAATATTTTAAAATTTAAAAACCTAACACCTTGCCTAGCCTAACAAAAAAATAACTCAGCTTAGCCTAGTCTGACCTATTATTGATTGTTCTTGTTGTGAAAAAGGTCATTTTTTACTTTTTACATCATCCACAATTCCATGACATCATCACATCACATTGGGTGTGCACCAAAATGCCAGATCATCTGTATAAATAGAGTATTTTAGATATGGGCAATTGTGCAGAGATCAGCAGAGTGATCATACTGATGAAGAGGGTGGGATGAAATGCTGCATTATGGGGTGCCTTGGTCAAGTTTGTTGGGATGATAATGGATGTTGTGGTAATGGACAGTGAATGTGTGAATGCTTTGCTAGCAAGAAAGTTCTTGAGAAATGTGGCCATTCTGGTCTTGATACCAATTTGGTGTATGTAATTTGGAGTTCAGAACTGTGCACTTTATCAACTGCTGAATGGAAATGGAGAAAAGTGAGATGGCTTCATGTTCTTTTTTTCTCATCAGACTGCACTGCATAAAGTTAACAATTTGGATGAGGTTGTCAGTGGTGCTGCATTTAGGTTGAAAACCACTTTTAAATGGGGGAGATAATTTCGTTGTTTCTGAGGTAGACTGCTTCGTCCATTGACGAGTTGAGGCAAACTGATTGTGCTCTTAGCATCCTTTGTGTGGTGAGATTTGTACGAAATGTCCGCTCAGTCCGCGGCCGCGACGGCGCGTTGACACTCGTTCCACCACGGCACTGTTTTAGGGCATGGGGAGTGTTGGGGATGTGTTTTTCTGCCGCGAATAATATGGTATTGAGAAATGTCAAAGTTTTGGGTGAGACTCAGCAGGGAAGACAGTGACAACTTCCCGCGAGAAAGACGGTCATTTCGCTTTGCGAACGCTCCAGCGGGGAAAATATGAATAATCTCTAGACTGGGCTGAGCATTATGGTATGACATGGATGGGGAAGTGATCACTAAAAAATGAGGTCGGGTCGCACATGCTAAGAGAAGAGGGAGAAGATGAAGCCAAAGCCAGGGAGAGGTAAGTGCCAGATGGACGGAACGTGGCGATGTCTGTGTTGTGGGCGAGTGTTTTGCCATTTAAATACACCATATTGGGGGTGTTGAGTGTTTCGATGTGCTGACCGCGTGGAGATGTGGTGTGGCAACCCTGTGCCTGGATGGGCGCTGTATGATCGAAGCAGTCGATGCGCCTCTAAGCCCAAATAACCAACCAACCCAATGCCTGGTGATGTGCGTTGAGGTCGCCCAGCACCAGACAGGGATGTGGGAGAAGGCCGAATGGGTTGGTCACGGCAGCTAAGGATGGCGTAGGAGTAGGGGAAGGCAGGAAGTACACTGAGCCACAGTTGTGCAATTTTGGCAGTTATGGCAACAAAATTCAAGTTGTTGGCAATGGTGACCAGCGATGAAGAAGGGTGTCCGAGCAAATGAGGCCACTCCGCCGCCGGGTTGCCACCTTATAATTTCTGTTATGGGTATAAAGGGTGTAATCAAAGATGTTATAATTGCACGGGTTATTGTCGCTTGCGCCATCGGGTTGTAGCGAAGCGCGCACGCCCGCCATCTAGTGGGTGGCTGATAAAACTATGGTTATACATGGTACGTGTACTCACGATTACTCATGTCCATTCCTGTTCGTTTTCTATGCTCATCTCTAATGCTGTGCCCAGTAGCCATCTGTCATAATATTTGTCTGCTTCCCTGACCTGACTGACATACATGCTTGAAGCACTTCCATTTACTTTACTATATCTGCATCCTCCAATGTTTGGCCTATGTCAGACCACCTCAGCTATTATGCATATGTTATCCTTGCTGGCAATAAAACATCTCGCAGCCAGGCCTGGTGAGACATTTACTGAGCAAGCTGATCCAGCGGTGGTGACACGTGTCACCGCCGCGGACTCCTCTCTTTCTTCCTCTATCCTACCGGAGGTTGATCCCACTTATGGTGTGACCGTGAGATGGTCACACCATAAGTATGGTTAGACCGTGCACATCATGGGTGTTTTTGGGCGGCACGCCTCCCTGGCTTTAGAACAGCCAGCCAGACTTTGTCACCGCATCTCCAGGTCACGTCGGTGTCACTAATGGTTTGTTGACCCAGAGCACCAGTAGTTTCTCCGGATCGGCGGCAGTCATTGGTTTATTTCGGATGATGTATTCCTTGAATTCTGTCTGATGGGATATGATAGACCTCGTATTTCATTGGAACAAGAATTAAATGGTGGGTGGCTGCATTAATGGTGATGAGCACGGTCTCGCAGCCGCGTGTGTGGCGGTGATGGTATCGCAGAGTCGTCCGATTCATACTCGGACGACTCTTGCGTGCATAGGTGCTCTGGGTCCATTCATTTTAACGTGATCGATACAAATTAGCAAGGAAGAAATACAATTTTCCACAGTAATTTCCGTGATGAATTTTGGATGCCATCAACGTCCACGGCCGTGCTGAAGTAAGCAAGGTAGAGAGGCGTCTTCGTCGCGAATGACAGGGACAGAAATGTAGCTGTGCATTTACTTCTAAGTTTCTCATGCCATGGTCCCAATGGTGGTCCAATGTAGTGACGGCTCAAATGTATTTTTCCGAAATTAAAGCTTCAACTTGATTTGTGTGTCGATATGAGTAAAGCTGTGGGATAGGACTTCAAACGAATGTCTTTGCGCACTTTTGCACGTGTAAGATTTGCTTGAGTTTAGTTTCAATAAATAAGTTAAAGGTACGTAAGCCACTTTTTAAACCCAAGTGATCGTCGGTGTGATTGATTTCCTGGCCCGGAGTGTTGTTTCCAAGAAATAACTCAACTTTTCTTTTTGAAGGTCTGACATCCCTATAACATTTCATTATTACTCACTCTTGTCCCTAGTCTGGTCCATAATGAATGTCAAACACTACGAAATTCCAGTATGCCCATTATTAACAATATCGTTATAAGCCTGCAAGCAATAGCCCACAGCTATTTCTGCTAACTGCTACTAGTAAACTGTTGCATATTTGTGCCATAAATCTAGCCTATCTTCAATTGTATACCTCATTATGCACACCACACAACTGTTTAGCTATATATATATAGGCATAATTAACAAATATTTCATGGATTTCATGTAAACTATATGGTAATCAACTATATGCACCTAGCTAGCAATGTGGAACTATGAAAGAAAGTCTTGTCTTAGGCGTCATGTATGATGGAAAAATGTGTCAACATTTTAGCATTGATTTATGCTGTAATGCTTTTCAGATGCTCCAGTGGAGAACGTTACACCCGTGACTGCATTCAAAACCGGCCGTTCAAAGTATCAGCCGGCATTTGCCAAGCGATCTCCAGCTGCAGATGCTGCTGAGCCATCCGCTTCAAAGCCAAAGCTCAAGCGCAGCTTCCGAACCAGTCCCGAGCTGTCTGGGTAAAAAGTGTTTCAGCGGCGTTTCTGCAGAAAGGTTGTGTGCTGTTCTCTGAACAAGGACTGCTTTGGATCTTGAGGGGAAGGAACTTGTTTGGTGTTCGGTTTACCTTGGAAATCGGTTTACATGTTATCGTTCGGTCAGAAAGTACAGTTAGGAAAAGTGACTGAGAACCGATATTCGGTGATCAGAACAAAAAACCTTGTTTTTTTTGCCTTTTACCTGAACTGCGGAGCTGCGCATGTCTACTGAGAAAATGGAGCGAACGAATTCACAGAGGGACAGCACCACCGTGCGAGGATTTAGCTTCGTGCCAAGGCCTCTGGTTTCACGCTTTCGCGTTGCGCCACTCCTAGGTCGAGGAACCGCTCCTCCTAGGTCGAGGAACCGTGAAGTGAATCAGATTATACCGATAATCGTATAATATGAGGATCCTCTAATCTAACCGAGGATCGCTACAGAAATACCATTGATGTTTATTTTTATAGTATAAATTTAAATAGTTCATGCATTTCACGACTATCCCTAAAGTTGTCTGGATGATAACTAGTGTTTCTTGAAAATACAAATGTAAGCCATTGTGACTGCAGAGAAATGATATCAATTTTGGAATTGTAGCTGGTCTGGAGAATATGCTGCATATATTGAATAAATGTATGAGAGTGTGATTTGTGTAGTAGTCTGCATCATGCATTGTCATATTGCTGGGCGTGCCCAATGTGTCACCTATTGTGTTGCTGGTTGTGCCCGATGTGTCACCTATTGTATTGCTGGTTGTGCCCGATGTGTCACCCCTTGTATTGCTGGGTGTGCCCAATGTGTCACCCACTGTATTGCTGGGTGTGCCCTATGTGTCACCCACTGTATTGCTGGTTGTATCCGATATGCCACCTATTGTATTACTGCTTGTGCCTGATATGTCACCCACTGTATTGCTGGGTGTGCCCAATGTGTCACCCACTGTATTGCTGGTTGTATCTGATGTGTCACCTATTGTATTGCTGGGTGTGCCCAATGTGTCACCCACTGTATTGCTGGGTGTGCCCTATGTGTCACCCACTGTATTGCTGGTTGTATCCGATATGCCACCCACTGTATTGCTGGGTGTGCCCTATGTGTCACCCACTGTATTGCTGGTTGTATCCGATATGCCACCTATTGTATTACTGCTTGTGCCTGATATGTCACCCACTGTATTGCTGGGTGTGCCCTATGTGTCACCCACTGTATTGCTGGTTGTATCCGATGTGTCACCTATTGTATTGCTGGGTGTGCCCTATGTGTCACCCACTGTATTGCTGGTTGTATCCGATATGCCACCTATTGTATTGCTGGGTGTGCCCTATGTGTCACCCACTGTATTGCTGGTTGTATCCGATATGTCACCTATTGTATTGCTGGTTGTATCCGATGTGTCACCTATTGTATTACTGCTTGTGCCCGATGTGTCACCTATCGTATTGCTGTGTGTGCCTGATATGTCACCTATTGTATTACTGCTTGTGCCCGATGTGTCACCTATCGTATTGCTGTGTGTGCCTGATATGTCACCTATTGTATTGCTGGTTGTGCCCGACGTGTCACCCACTGTATTGCTGGTTTCGCCAGATGCGCATCGGTCGCATAACTGCCGCGGTTTGAACCCAGGCCGGATGCAGTGAGCCAGCCACGAGGGGGGAAGAAGAAGAAGAAGGACGCCGATCCGGACAGTGAGGAGGAGCGATGGCTGGACGCTCTGGAGGAAGGCAATCTCGAACAAGTGGGTTCCTGTTGAGGTAGCTGAGGTGACCAGTATAGTGGACTCCATGGTTAACTGCGCGGTTATGGTCATACTGCATCAGCGTTCTCTCACATATAATTCTTAATGCTCCCCATCCCCACTGTCAAAGGGTAAGGGTGGTAATCACTATAGTTTTGCACCAGTGAAATGGCAAATCCTGGACGCATACAAATTCGCTGTTGACATGTCCCTAAGACGCAGTAATACATTGAATTTCCAAACATTTTCATCATTTAATGTTCTCTGGTCCTTACTTTGAATCGCACATGATACCCGAATAATTACTTACCTGAGTTGATTTTGGGGCGGGGATGGGCGAGTGGTTAAGGTGTCGGGCTATGGGTACCGAAGGTCCCGGGTTCGACACTAGCGCCACTTAGGACATTTCCCAATACCGCGGCCCACCGGCGAAACAGTGTGGGCGGCGCCATTAGCCGTGAATGTGCATAAAGTGTGTCGTGAACCACCCAATAAACAAACAAACAAGCTGAGTTTATTTTCACTGTTATGCTCTGAGCAGGGTGTGGCACTGTACCTGTCTGGTGTTATCGTACAGTGTGAGGGTATTCTGATGAGTTTTCAGGTGGATGACGAACTGAAGAAGATGAGGAACCCGCTGTTGATGACCGCTCGCCAGCGTGCTCTTCTGGAGAAACGCTCGGGCGAAGACAGCCTCGAGAGCTTCCCCGCCGAGCCGCTAGTGGCGCTGCCATCGGGTGAGGTGGACCGTTACTTGTCTGGAATTCAATTCTTGCAGAGCCGGGGCCGGATAGAAGCCGAAGGCGCAGGTCAATTATGACAGAGGAACTTAGTAGCATTACACGTATGCAGTGACAAAATGGTAACAGCAGTTGTTAGCGTGATTTTTTAAAAACTATAATGTCAAAATGGAGTGTAAGAATGGGATGAACTAATATAGCTCACTGCAGTCATATTTCGTGGACGTCATTTCAGTACATGAAAACTATGTTTGAGGACGTCAAAATAAGGTTCTGTGAGGAGGTCCGCTTCCGTGTACATTTGGTACTTCCAAGTCATTGGAACCGTGCAGCAAGTTGCTGCCTTTGTTGCAATTAGTCTACCCCTGCATGTTGCAGTATGTATAATGAAATTGCCATGGATGGCTACAACAATTCCAGTTTTTCGTAGTGCGCCATACACGTGTGCTGCAATTTCTTCACGTGTGGCTTTCTTTGTTGCTTCGGAAACTGTCTCTGATGCCTAATCTGCCCCGCTGTGCTATGTATGGTGTATGTACTGCCATACATAGTTATGGAGTGGGTTTAGTTGTATGGACAGCGTGATGTGCGACGTTAGGTAGGTTGTTGACTAGTGTGGAGTACGTTTGTCTCGTAACCACAAGGTTGCTGGCTCAAATATCGTCAGCTCCTTGGAATTTCTGTGTCCCGGCATATTTTGCATGAGAGTGGCGATGCTACATGAGTTGGAAGTAACACGCGTCGAATGTAAGCCTATTCTTGACCAGGATTTCAAGAAAACAGCCTTGTCCTGTGTTTTTCCATCCATAGCACTAACCTCTCTGGAGTGTTCTAATATCATTTTCCTTGCTGTATGGTATGCTTCATTTGACATTAAAATTATGCAAGTTTGCTCGTCTTTGAAAATATTAAAAAAAGTAGCAATGATGCATAGTCCCGACTTTCATTCCAGTGATGGGGTGATGCATTGTTCTAGAACAATGCATCATTATCAAACTTACGGCTACATCTTGTATTTCCGGATTGGTTGGTGTTCAAGTGTCATTATTTGTAATGGCATATTGCCCTGGGGGAAGAGTAGTCTAGGGGTAGGTTACCAGTGTCACGATTGAAAGATGATGGGTTCGATTCTCACCTGTCGCCCGCGACAAATCGGCGTGAGAGATTGGCAACGCTATATGACTCAACGGTCGACGTGTCGTAAAACCAATAACCACGAACCACCACCTCGCATTGCCCTGATTTCTATAACTTAATACAAATCAGTTTCTGCAATGTCTCAGGTCCAAAAGGGAGGGTACGATATCGAAATGTTAATTAAGTCACAATCCGACCTTGATGCTCTTAAAATTATAACCCACCAATTAGTATTAGAAAATGCATATCTAGCCGGGTTCTCAGCACGCTAACCGCCTGTCGTCGCAGGCTACCGCGAGAAGGCGACCGAGATGACGGCCGAGATGGTGGAGCGACACAAGCAGAAGACGCAGCGACGTCGCGAGCAGGCCAAGAAACATCGCGAGGAGGAGAAGGTGAGCACGGGCCGGTGACATGCCCCACCCCGTCTGCGTGCTGGCGTGGCCATCAGCTCAATAATGATAACCACATGTTTTCAGTTATGATTGGTGCAAAGTGCCTTTGCTGCCGATGCTCTTTTAAGGGGACGAGTAGCCTAGGGGTAAGTTGCTCGTCTCACAATCGAAAGTTTGTGAGTTCGAGTCTCACCTGTTGCTACTCTTCGCCCGCGACCAATCGGCGTGAGAGATTGGCGACACTACATGACTCAACGGTCGATGTATCGTAAAGCCAATAACCAACTGATGCTCTTCTAAATCAGTTCATCGGCATTACCTTTCAATTGTGGGTATGCATCACATACAATATGGCTGAAGCAACAAACCCCGCAATCTTTTTTGAGGCCAAGCAAACTGTTGATACCTGCGCTATTTAGAAAGGAATTGGTTGTAAATGTCATCATTGTATGGGCTAGGTATAGGGGAAGTTTTTAGGACATGTTTTCGCGTTTATAAGTCATAAAACAACATTTATAATTAAATGCTGAACATTTTGAAGTTCATTGCACCGATTACCTAACCTCAAGACGTGCAGTTGTGATAACGCACTACAATTGTTTTCCCGGTGATATTTTGCTACATGGAAGGCTCCGTTTCCATTTCTTGTTTTTTGCTAATGATGACAAAAACGAGCATACGAAGCCTTCTAGTACCCATACGCTTGCCGAAGGCTCACAAATGTCAGTCTCGCCGACGTATTGCAACAGTGATAAATTGTTCGTGGTTTATGGTGCCATATACCACTTTTTGAACACTCCATCGACATCCTTTTCCGATAAGTATCGACATGCTGCTCCTTGATGCGTGCTTATGAAGTATTCATGTCTTCTTTCAGTACCCTTTTATAAGTATCATGTTCATATCTCAGTAAGGAATGGTTATACGCGAACATTTCGCAACGCATTCCAGGTAAATGGATTATCTATTATATGATATGACATGTCATGCCAGTTTTTAGCATAGGTATTATTCTCAATATCCAGAATATACATTTTCCTAAATTATGAATCTAAAAACAAATGATAAAGGCACAGTCTTAACCCGTCCTGTCTCGGGGGTCTTCAACCGCCCCCTCAGGTTTTTCGCTGATAGCAGAAGAACGGCGCGCGGCAGCGCGCCAAAATGTGGCATACATTTTCCCACATCAAGTTGACATGCTGATTCAAAAATTTTAGGTCAGGTCATCTAGGGTCAACGAGTTAGTCAAGGTCAAGTGAGGTCACCCCCAAAAAAGTTCAACCAGTCGTCACGCTTTAACGGATGCAGATATTTTAATGAAACTTTCAGTGTTTACTTATCTTTACGGATGCAACAAAACGTATGAGTTCAATTTTTCATTTTTCCCCGTTTTTTGACTACATAAATTTCGCGTATTTACCAAATTGCAGTTTAAATACAGAATTCTGGCTAAAGTAATTGAAGAAAATTAAAGAAAACGTGAAAACTCAAAATTTTGACATTTCCAAAAAATTAAATTTTATTTTTTGGAGCCCCCCCCAAGAAATATAGCCCTGGTCGATTTCGCTGTCCTTTTCTCATTCCAAATACTTTTTTTCTTCATATATCCCCAAAATGAACTCCCCAGAGTCAAAAACATAATGTAAGTCATGAATAGTCATGAAAATCTAGCCCCCCTGGTGACGTCACTTTTGGGGGGATTTTTTTGTGGACGGTGGACCCGGACCCTACTCGTCGAGCGCTTTCCGGTGGCACCTCTTTCGTTTTCGTGCGATGCTTAGTTTGGATTTTAGAGGGGGGTCTTCAACCGCCCCCCCCCCCCGAGACGAGGTGGGAGGATTTGACAGGAAAGGCGGCACGGGTTAAGTACCTACACAATTGGCTCAAATTTGAGTCTGAACATCATCAGAAGCATTTTAAGTGACACTAATTTCATGACAACCTTCGACATCCTACTGTGCTCGTTTCGATATCCCACACCCAACGACATAAAAACATTATTTTGACCCTGTATTGCAATATCGTCAACAAGCACGGTCCACCGTCGTGCAATCGTATCATCCGCATCCGCACTCCTCGAAAATTCATTTACATCCAGAGTCCATGCTCATTCGGTGAAAGCTGGCGTAGTAGCGCAGTGTGCCGGTGGGGAAGTCAGTGTTGGCCTACGACTCCTGATGGCGACGGAATGGTTCCTGGCCCTGCGCCCGCAGTACGGGAACCACGTAGGCCGTGTCTTGTTGCCTGTTGAGCACCGTTAATGGCTCCTTACACCGGTGTTACGTATAATATGATGCATCTCTTCGTGGAGACGAACGCCGAATGTTGGTCTGGCAAACGAACTGCAAACCCATCGCGTGCTCTAATCGTAGGCATTTTTTACATTGGTCTCTTGCACGAATGAAGCCACAAGCAGCATTGCGGCGCTGACACATACGCTCACAGAACGCCTACGTGCCTCAGCCACAACCGATTTATCGGGCTCCCCGATATGGCAGCGGGGTAACACCGACACAAACTGCCCGCTAACCGGAGCGCACTGTTCGACTCGCAGAAGAGGACGGTGAGCCGTCTGCTGAGCAAAACGGAGAAGACGGGCCGCGGCGCGCTGCGACTGCGTGCGTCAGCTGGAGAGGCGGCCATCACCTACACGCAGACGGTGGAGGGCTCCATGCTGCGGCTGTCGCCGGGCCTGCCGCTGCCGCTGGTCGCCCAGTCGCCCAGGTGAGGCCTCGATGACGGCTGGGCAGTCAGGTGGCGGCGCTAATGCACAGACTGTTCGGCGTGGCTCATGTACCACCACGCAGACGTCTCCGTGTGCGTCATATCGCCACACAGACGGCTCTGTGTGCGTCACACCACCACACAGACGACTCAGTGTGCGTCATATCGCCACACAGACGGCTCTGTGTGCGTCACACCACCACATAGACGGCTCTGTGTGCGTCACATCGCCACACAGACGGCTCTGTGTGCGTCATACCACCACACAGATGGCTCGGTGTGCGTCATACCACCACACAGACGGCTCTGTGTGCGTCATATCGCCACACAGACGGCTCTGTGTGCGTCACATCGCCACACAGACGGCTCTGTGTGCGTCATACCACCACACAGATGGCTCGGTGTGCGTCACACCACCACACAGACGTCTCCGTGTTCGTCACATCAGCACACAGACGGCTCTGTGTGCGCCATACCACCACACAGACGACTCAGTGTGCGTCATACCACCACACAGGTGGCCCATTGCGACTCGAATCATTATGTAAACTGTCCAATGCGGCTCATACATTCATACAGCTGCTCAGCATGGCACATACGCCATGCAGACGATCCATACTATCCTGTACCACCATCCAGATGGTCCATGGAGAAATATACCGCCCTACAGACGACCTAGTGTGGCCCATATTTCCACACATGTCCCAAGATGGCTCATCCTATCATACAGATGATCAGATGAGACTCGTGCCATTGGACAGGCAATTCGATGAGACCCATACCCTCATACACCATACAGGCTGTATGTGGCTCGTGCCATTATGCAGGCCGAAAACGAGAAACGTACCAACTTACATACGGTCAGACGATACTCAGGATCACTCCCATGCCTACTTAATGGTCAGGCACACTCAATGATGGCCGAGAATCTCCGAGGGGTGGCCATGTGATGAGCACAGATGGCACTGTCAGCCAAACGGGTCAGAGTCAGTCAGCAGACTTGACTAGCGGTTTTGATGTGCTGATGTTGGACATTGATTGGCTTCGCTGCTAGTTTTGCTCGTGTTGTTCTGCCGCTTTGCACAATATCACGAAGTTTTCTGGCCATTAAGGACTGCTTGACAACTCGTCAGTATTATATATGAAAAATTGCCGATGTACGAATATATTGTAGTAAAATTTGACCGGATTTGCAATGGACGTGCATGAAGTGTAGGATAAACGACGTGAGCCAAGCTTCGTAGGCCGGTTAGTTCAAGTCAAAGCGACACCACTGGCCGCGTCGACAAAGGCTGTAACACCGACTCGCGTGACACACCGCGTCTGTTCCTCTTGGCGGCCAGGGAGCCGCCGAAGGTGCGACTGTGCGGCGGTCCGCACTGCCAGAACCTGCGCCGCTACACGTGCTCCCGCACCGGCGTGCCGCTCTGCAGCCTCCAGTGTTACAAAGCCAACCTGGCCAGGACGCCACCCGTCGCGAGCGTCTAGTCGCCCGTGTTTCGGCGCGCGGATCAGGCTGCGGCACACGTGTGCGCTCTCGTGCAAGGCGTTCCAGCGGTGTCGTGTTTGAGCTGGCGTGCCTGTCTGTGTATGTGTGTATGTGTGTGAGTCTGGTCGTCTCCGTTGGCGACGGTCTCACAGGGCGGACACAGAAAGAGAATGTGCCGAAGTCGAAGTGCTGAAGACATGCGCGGGGCTGAGCGGAGCCGCGCCCGAGTCGCGCGGCGCCGGCGGCGTGTGTCGAAGACGGGGCAGTGTGTGACGCCGTGACGGCGTGGCGGAGACAGTCGGCCGACGGCTAGGGCCGCCGCTGCCGGCCGCTTCTGACGGCGTTTCGGTGCCCGTTGGCGGCGACGACGGACCACGCCGGCCTCCGTCGGCCCGGTCGGCCTGCCTTCCCGGCGCTGCCGCCGCTGCCGCCGCCGCGCTCGGCGGCCACCACGGCGCGCCACCCGCGCTTGCGCCGACTGCCGTAGTCGTAGTCGTCGAAGTAGTCGTAGTCGTCGTCCGGCTGGCCGCTGCCGGCCGCCAGGTCCTCGTCGTCGCCGTCGCCGCCGTCGCCGTCGCCGCGGGCGCCGCCCGGTGCGAGCGCGCCGTAGTCGTAGTCGTGCGCCGTGCTGGCGGCCGGCGACACTGCCGCCGCCTGGACAGCACCTGGCGACCGCCACCCGTGTCAAGGTCGCCGTCAACGGGGTCAACCGCGGGGCCGGCTGCCGGCAGCCTACGGCTCTCAAGCTGTGCGACCTCGACACATGTTCACAACAGACGTGTCCGAATGTGTGAGAAGACAATACCTGGTGAAATACAACATCGTCATTGCTGCCTGTATTGGTTGGTTCGAAGGCTTTTCTAACACCCCACTCGTGTCTGTCATATGACATGTATGCCCGTTTTGGAGTCCACCCGATGCTCCTGATATGTCCTCGGATTCCGTTGTCTGTTTATGATAGCGAACGGCGGAGGGATTTCTGATCATCGCCACCGTTTAATTTACTTTATTATTTTAACAATTACTCTAACCGTGAGAGATTGAAGATGGTATAACAGAAGTTATTCGTTCGCCTATTGTAAGCTACACAGCGAATATTGTGCGTAGTCTTGCATCCAAAGCACCATTCTCTGCTGTAATTATGTTACGAGGACATGCGATAGTAATGGGGACGGTAACAGGGCTGGTCAGTGCACGGGACGAGTGACAGTACTGGTCAGCGCAGGGGACGGGTGATAGTAATGATCAATGGAGGGGAAAGGTGACAATAATAGTCAGTGGAGGGACGAGTGACAATACTGTTCAGTGGAGGGGACGGTTGACTACTGGTCAGTGGAGGGGACGGGTGACATTACTGGTCAGTGGAGGGGCCTAGTGACAGCGCTGGTCAGTGCAATGGGACGGGAGACAATAATAGTGGAGGAATGAGTGACAGTACTGGCAAGTGGATGTGACGGATGACAGTGCTGGTCAGTGGAGGGACGGGTGGCAGTACTGTTCAGTGTATGGGACGGATAACTACTAGTCAGTGGATGGGACGGATAACTACTAGTCAGTGGATGGGACGGATAACTACTAGTCAGTGGATGGGACGGATAACTACTAGTCAGTGGATGGGACGGATGACTACTAGTCAGTGGATGGGACGGATAACTACTAGTCAGTGGATGGGACGGATAACTACTAGTCAGTGGATGGGACGGATAACTACTAGTCAGTGGATGGGACGGATAACTACTAGTCAGTGGATTGGACGGATGACTACTAGTCAGTAGAGAGGACGGTTGACAGTACCGGTCAGGGGAAGGGACGGGGCGACTACTGGTCAGTGGAAGGGGTGGTGACAGTACTGGTCAGTGGATGGGACGGGTGACAGTACTGGACAGTGTGATGGTCAGGGTGACAGTACTGGTCAGTGGAAGGGGTGGTGACCGTGCTGGTCAGTGGATGGGACGGGTGACACTACTGGTCAGTGTGAGGGTGGGGGTGGCAGCACTGGTCAGTGGAAGGAGGGGACGGGTGACAGTACTGGTCAGTGTGAGGGGATGGGTGACAGCAGTTGGGGAGGGCCGTTTGACAGCACTGGTAAGTGGGAGGGGATGGGCGTGTGACAGTGCTGGTCAGTTGGGGGGGCGTGGGACAGTACTGGTCAGTGGGGGCGTGTGACACACTGGTCAGTGGATGGTCGTGTGACAGTACTGGTCAGTGGAGGTCGTGTGACAGTACTTGTCAGTGTGGGCGTGTGACAGTACTGGTCAGTGGAGGGGGAATGTGACAGTGCTGGTCAGTGTGGGGGACAGTTGACAGTACTGGTCAGTGGAGAGGGAATGTGACAGTACTGGTCAGTGTGGGGGACAGTTGACAGTACTGGTCAGTGGAGAGGGAATGTGACAGTACTGGTCAGTGTGGGGGACAGTTGACAGTGCTAGTCAGTGGAGAGGGAATGTGACAGTACTGGTCAGTGTGGGGCGTGTGACAGTACTGGTCAGTGTGGGTGGGTGGGGGGGGGGGCGTGTGACAGTACTGGTCAGTGGGGGGGGGCGTAACAGTACTGGTTAGTGGAGGTCGTGTGACAGTACTTGTCAGTGTGGGCGTTTGACAGTACTGGTCAGTGGAGGGGGAATGTGACAGTACTGGTCAGTGGAGAGGGAATGTGACAGTACTGGTCAGTGGGAGGGGGAGTGTGACAGTACTGGTCAGTTTGGGGTGACAGTACTGGTCACTGGAGGGGGGAATGTGACAGTACTGGTCAGTGGGGGGGGAGGGCGTGTGACAGTACTGGTCAGTGTGGGGGACAGTTGACACTGCTGATCAGCGTCAGACGTACTGCGTAGTTCGGCGATCTGCTGCTCCATGCTGACGATGCGGCTCTCGAGGTCGGCGATCCGCTGTCTCGTCTGCTCGAGCTCGGCAGCCGATGCTGCAGCGGTAGCTGAATCACCTGCAGACTCTCCTGCGGACGGATGGATGGACGCTATTACACAGGGAGTCGAATACACCGAGCGATTTTATGTCGGGGAGCGGGCCTGATGGAGAGATCTCGCGCCATGGGCGGAGCAGACTGTGAGCGATCTCCTGTCAGCGAGCGGAGCAGACTTAAACGGTCTCGCGTCAGGGAGCAGTCTGCAAAATGTGTGTTTTTGTGGTGTGTGGAGAACTAGTATGTGTCTTGCATTAATCTCAAGTTCTCGGATATCAGAGAAGAATGTCACTTTCAGCCTGTTTCGATCTTATGCACACGAAATTTTTACTTTTTTTAATGAGGTGGGCGGGAAGGCAATGTATATCCGTGATAGGGGAGAGTCATTGTGTAGCCGTGGCCTGGACAGAAAGGCAGTATATAGCTGTAGTGGACAGAAAGGTGGTGTATCTATGTGGTGTACAGGGAGGCAGTGTATAGGTATGGTGGATGAGCGGCAGTGTATATCTGTGACGCACAGATAGGTAATGCATATTTGTATTGTACAGAGAGGCAGCGTATAGCTGTTATGCACAGAGAGACGGTGTGTATCTGTAGTGTACAGAGAGGCAGTATATAGCTATGGTGGACGGATGGTTGCATAAAACTGTAGTGTACTGAGAGGAAGTATATAGCTGTGGTGGATGGACGGCAGTGTAAAGCTGTAGTGTAAAGAGAGGCAGTATATAGCTGTGATGGGCGGAGAGGAAGTGCATAACTGGTGTACAGAGAGGCAATGTGTAACTGTAGTGTACAGAGAGGCAATGTGTAACTGTAGTGTACAAAGAGACAGTGTGTAACTGTAGCTGCACAGAGAGGCAGTGTGTAGCAGTTGTGGATGTACGGCAGTGTATGGCCGTGGTGTACAGAGAGACGGTGTATATGTGCGGTGGATGGACGGCAGTGTATTGCCGTGGTGTACAGAGAGACGGTGTATATGTGCGGTGGATGGACGGCAGTGTATAGTAGCGGTGTACAGAGAGACAGTGCATATGTGTGGTGGATGGACGACAGTGTACAGCAGAGGTGTACAGAGAGACAGTGCATATGTGTGGTGGATGGACGACAGTGTACAGCAGAAGTGTACAGAGAGACAGTGCATATGTGTGGTGGATGGACGGCAGTGTACAGCAGAGGTGTACAGAGAGACAGTGCATATGTGTGGTGGATGGACGGCAGTGTACAGCAGAGGTGTACAGAGAGGCAGTGCATATGTGTGGTGGATGGACGGCAGTGTACAGCAGAGGTGTACAGAGAGACAGTGCATATGTGTGGTGGATGGACGGCAGTGTACAGCAGAGGTGTACAGAGAGACAGTGCATATGTGTGGTGGATGGACGGCAGTGTACAGCAGAGGTGTACAGAGAGACAGTGCATATGTGTGGTGGATGGACGGCAGTGTACAGCAGAGGTGTACAGAGAGACAGTGCATATGTGTGGTGGATGGACGGCAGTGTACTACTGTACACTGCGGCGTGCAGGGAAGCAGCGCATATCCCCAGCTGACGGCCACCCTGGTCCGTCCGCCCTCACCTGTGCCGGCCGAGCCGGGTATGCCGGCGGCGCCGCGAGGTCCTGGCCGGCCGGGGGCCCCCGGGCGGCCCGCCGGTCCCCGCTCGCCGTCCAGACCGGTGGCGCCGGTGTCGCCGACCCGGCCGGTCAGGCCGGGCAGGCCCGCCTGACCCTTGGCGCCGTCGCGGCCGGGCCTCCCCGCCACGCCTGTCGCCACAGAAACGGCTGTGTGAGTAGCGCGTCGTTCTGGACTGCCCTCCACTTCCCGCCTGTCGCCACAGAAATTGCTGTGTGAGCAACGCGCCGTTCTGGACTGTCCTGCCCTTCCCGCCTGTCGCCACAGAAATTGCTGTGTGAGCAACGCGCCGTTCTGGACTGCCCTCCCCTTCCCGCCTGTCGCCACATAAATTGCTGTGTGAGCAACGCGCCGTTCTGGACTGCCCTCCCCTTCCCGCCTGTCGCCACATAAATTGCTGTGTGAGCAACGCGCCGTTCTGGACTGTCCTGCCCCCGCCCCCTTCCCACCTGCCACCACAAAGAGGATGGGCGCTATATGACCCACGCAGTCGATGCACCCCAAACCACAATAACTAACTAACTAACCACAGAGAGGGCAGTGCCAGCTGTGTCGCGCTTATCCCCCTCCCCCCGGGTGCGCCAAGGCAGGGGCGGATGCCGTCCTACACATCTGACCCTGCGCTGACCCTGCACATCTGACGGCATCCTCCCCTGCCCTCCCGTACCAGTGCATAGTGATGCCCCCGTCGGTGAAGACGACGCGATCCACCCAGAGGCACTCATTGCACAGCCTCTGGGCATGTGACCAGCTGATGCCAGCTATTTTGCGTCCCGCATAGCCGATGATTTGGCACGTCACATGTCAGTCAATTCCAGTGCAGTAAAATATAACTGGAGAGGACAGCAGGCCAGCCTGCTAAGACGTAGATGGTTGGTGATTTGGGCTTACGGGCGCATCGACTGCGTTGATCATATCACGCCCACCTGCTAAGACGTAAATCAGACGTGAATATGCACGGATAAAATGTCTGTACGATTTACGTTTTGTTCTTTGCGGTGCCCAACAACACTACGCTGACCTGAACGTGCGTGGAATCATCAGCTGAATCTTATAGAGGAAGTCGAGGTAAGTTCAACCAAGTTTTACATACCTAGGCCTTGAGCGTATGTGGTGAGACAGATTGGTTGTGTACCCGTACCCTGAAAGGGTGATCTTTTTGGCACAAATAAGTCACACAAAAATGCATCGGGCAATTATAAATCAGTGGTATTTTGAGTTGTAATTACGCATCGACCTCATCTCAACTTTCCCCAAGCAAGGGGTGCGTTTGTTGGCTTGATGGCACCTCGTTTCGCCACTCATTTTCGACTGGTCTGCCATGCAGTGTCGCAGGATTAACGCTCAGCTTCACAAACTCCAGTAGGGAGACCGCCCCCTCTAACTCTGATCCGGCTCCGTTGAGTTGCCTACCGTCGTCGCCGCGTGGTCCTGGCGGTCCGGGCGGTCCTCGTGGTCCCGGCGGTCCGGCAGGTCCCGGCGGGCCGGCTGGTGCCTGCGCGGCGGGCACCAGAGGGGGCACGCTCGCCGGCGTCTGACGGGCGGCGCCTGCAACAACAGACGGTCAGAGGGGCACGCTCGCCAGCGTCTGACGGGCGGCGCCTGCAACAACAGACGGTCAGAGGGGCCACGCTCGCCGGCGTCTGACGGGCGGCGCCTGTAACAGCGGCCGGTGTGGACTGTCAGAGGGGTCACGACTGTAACAGCGGCCGGAGTGGACAGTCAGAGGGGTGACGCCTGTAACAGCGACCGGTGTGGGCAGTCAGAGGGGTCACGCCTGTAACAGCGGCCGGTGTGGACAGCCAGAGGGGTCACGCCTGTAACAGCGACCGGTGTGGGCAGTCAGAGGGGTCACGCCTGTAACAGCGGCCGGGTGGACAGTCAGAGGGTACGCCTGTAACAGCGGCCGGTGTGGACGGTCAGAGGGTACGTAACAGCGGCCGGTGTGGACGGTCAGAGGGTCACGCTGTAACAGCGCCGGTGTGGACGTCAGAGGGCGACTGTAACAGCGGCCGGTGTGGACGGTCAGAGGGGTCACGCCTGTAACAGCGGCCGGTGTGGACGGTCAGAGGGGTCACGCCTGTAACAGCGGCCGGTGTGGACGGTCAGAGGGGTCACGACTGTAACAGCGGCCGGAGTGGACAGTCAGAGGGGTGACGCCTGTAACAGCGGCCGGTGTGGACGGTCAGAGGGGTCACGCCTGTAACAGCGGCCGGTGTGGACGGTCAGAGGGGTGACGCCTGTGACAGCGGCCGGTGTGGACAGTCAGAGGGGACACGTTCGCCGGAGTCCGGCAGGCGACGCTCGTGGCTGTACGACTTGGTGCGCCGAAAATATCTGGATTTGCGTTGTGAAAATCTAAAAATGTTATGTTTGATGTATATTTTTGGCTCCTAGGGGCGGACCATCAGAGTCAGCCCCACAACCTGACTTCTACACAACCTGACTTCACTTTGTCAACCTGAAACTTGGGAGCGTTCCCGAGCACGCACCAGGTTTCGCGGACCAGCAGGCCTATCTTGAACCACGCACCTCACACAGAATAATGGCAATCCCAGTCCAAAGCACTGGTACTGTTGCTGCCATGCGGGTCCCACGTGACACCAACAGCTGACTTCGGCGCTTATCTCGTGACATGCCGTGACCCTTGTCTACCCACCTGCGGATCCCACGTGACACCAACAGCTGGCATCGGCGCGTGTCACGTGACATGCCGTGACCCGTGCCTACCCACCTGCGGGTCCGGGCTGTCCCGGCGGTCCTGGCCGTCCCGGCGGCCCCTGCGGCCCCTGCGGCCCGGCCACGCCCGGCTGACCGTCCAGACCCGGCGGTCCGGCGCCGCCCCGGTCCCCTGGCGCCCCGTCGGCGCCCGGCAGGCCGACGGCGCCCGGCCGCCCGTCGGCGCCCGGCCGGCCCGGCCGCCCCGGCGGGCAGCTGCAGGTCGGCAGCAGCTGCAGCCGGTTGGTCAGCAGGTCGTCCTCCTCTGCCGAGATGTCGCCCCGCGGCGCGCGGTCTGCCGTCGCCGCCGCCGCTGTCGGCGGCGATGCCGATAGTCACATACACACACACACATATAGACACACACCTGGAGCGACGAGTTAAGATCACTGTCACCGTCGTTGTCGTCGTCGTCGTCGTTGTCATTGTCATTGTCATTGTCATTGTCATTGTCATTGTCATTGTCATTGTCATTGTCATTGTCATTGTCATTGTCATTGTCATTGTCATTGTCATTGTCATCGTAATCGTCATCGTCATCGTCATCGTCATCGTCATCGTCATCGTCATCGTCATCGTCATCGTCATCGTCATCGTCATGGTCATGATCATGATCATGATCATGATCATGATCATGATCATGGTCATAGTCATAGTCATAGTCATAGTCATAGTCATAGTCATCGACATCGACATCGACATCGACATCGACATCGTCATCGTCATCGACATCGACATCGTCATCGTCATCGTCATCGTCAGTCGTCATAGGCACCGTTACCGTTCCCACCATCGCAACGCATTCACACACGTGCTTTCCGTGGGGTCAAGCTTGTCAGACGTCAACATATATTTAACCCAGTGTGCTTGCGTATACCGCATGTCACCCACGACAGCACGTGTGTGCATTACCTAGCAGCCTGCACATGAACCTCGATGGCCAGCGTCACATTCGTCCTTGCTCCAACGGTTCTGGTAAGAAGAGGACACACAGCAGACTATGTCGGCTCGTTTCACATGGTACGGCACTAGTCCACTAAGAAAAGGACAACATACCCAGACCGCACACAGATTTCACCGTCACCATTCATATGAGGCGGACGCATCTGTCCGTGGCTTGTCTGTGCATCACTAACCTGAACATGTTCCAGTTCGAGCGAGGCAACCACGTCAACAACTTTCATCAGATCATCAGCTGTATCGGACCCCGCATCGTTACCAGGATCGCCCCTATCCAAGCCGGGATCATCACCTGTATGCATCACACATTCCACCTCCTCGGTGTGTTGTCCATCCCGAACCCCATCCCCAATGATGGGAGACCCTGCTGGTGTGATCTCAGCACTTCTTCCGCTGCCGGCATCCACTGGACAGCGGCCCGACCAGGATTTTCTACGGGGTACCCGACCACGATATAATGCCATGAAACGGAGACGACACACCAAACCAGGAAAGTTCACACACTGACGATGACACACCAACACATAGTCCACCAGGAGATGTCCCGCCCAAACACACAGCACTCCAGAGAAATCACACTCCAACAGGTGGTCTACCAGAAGACATAAAGACATAAAAGATTAGTGCAACTATGAGCCACAAGGGCCCTTCTTGATTGCACTCTGTACACTGAACCAGTTGCCCATCAAATCTGTCAATCAGCCCTCCCTGTAATACTGAAAAGCAAGCCCTCTATTCTTATAATGATTGTCTATGCTGTTTCTAAAGATGTTCAATGTGCTGCTACTGACAATGTTTTCTGGCAGCTGGTTCCAGTGTTCTACTACCCTGTTGGTGAAGAAAGTCTGCCTTAACCTTGTTCTGCTGTGGTTAACTTTAATTTTGAATTCATGACCTCTAATTGCATCATTTCTGTTCAATTCAAACATTTCCCCAAGATATCCCCTCTCCAGACCATGAACAAATTTAAAGACCTCGATGAGATCTCCTCTCAGCCTTCTATATCTAAGTGAAAACATATTCAATTTCTTCAATCTTTCCTCATATGCCAGGTTGCTTATGCCATTGACCATTTTTGTAGTCCTCTTTTGTACTCTCTCTAAAAGCCAACAATCTTTTTCATAGCTAGGAGACCAAGCTTGGATGCAGTATTCCAAATGTGGCCTGACGTATGCACAGTAAAGCTTCCTGATCACTTCCTCACTTCTGTATGATACATTCCTATTAAGAAGATGATACCCCACCACACATAGCTGGCACACCCAGGCACATGCCTGGCAAATGACACGCGCGGGGGTGTGAACTCACTGGTAGTGTTAGTAACACTCGGGGTGTGAACTCACGTGGCTCACTACGCCGCTGCGGCAAGCCGCTGGCCGACCTCAGGCCGACGAACTGCTCCAGCGTGGTGACCCGGCTCAGCGCGTCTCGGAACTGGCCGCAGCTGAGGCACGCTGCCGCGCAGGACAACACGTCAGACTGGCCAACGCTCTGTGTGTGTTTACTCACCGGCCGTCTCCACCCTCGCTCTGATATGGCGCAGGACAACACGTCAGACTGGCCATCGCTCTGTGTGTGTCTACCTACCGGCCGTCTCCACCCTCGCTCTGATATGGCGCAGGACAACACGTCAGACTGGTGTGTGTCCACCCACCGGCCGTCTCCACCCTCGCTCTGATATGGCGCAGGACAACACGTCAGACTGATGTGTGTCTACCCACCGGCCGTCTCCACCCTCGCTCTGATATGGCGCAGGACAACACGTCAGACTGATGTGTGTCTACCCACCGGCCGTCTCCACCCTCGCTCTGATATGGCGCAGGATAACACGTCAGACTGGTGTGTGTCCACCCACCGGCCGTCTCCACCCTCGCTCTGATATGGCGCAGGACAACACGTCAGACTGGTGTGTGTCCACCCACCGGCCGTCTCCACCCTCGCTCTGATATGGCGCAGGACAACACGTCAGACTGACCAACGCTCTGTGTGTGTTTACCCGCCGGCCGTCTCCACCCTCGCTCTGATATGGCGCAGGACAACACGTCAGACTGGTGTGTGTGTCTACCCACCGGCCGTCTCCACCCTCGCTCTGGTATGGCGCAGGACAACACGTCAGACTGACCAACGCTCTGTGTGTGTCTACTCACCGACTGTCTCCACCCTCGCTCTGATATGGCGCAGGACAACACGTCAGACTGGTGTGTGTGTCTACCCACCGGCCGTCTCCACCCTCGCTCTGATATGGCGCAGGACAACACGTCAGACTGGTGTGTGTCTACCCGCCTGCCGTCTCCACCCTCGCTCTGATATGGCGCAGGACAACACGTCAGACTGGTGTGCGTCTACCCTCTGGCCGTCTCCACCCTCGCTCTGATATGGCGCAGGACAACACGTCAGACTGGTGTGTGTCTACCCGCCTGCCGTCTCCACCCTCGCTCTGATATGGCGCAGGACAACACGTTAGACTAGTGTGTGTCTACCCACCGGCCTTCTCCACCCTCGCTCTGATATGGCGCAGGACAACACGTCAGACTGGTGTGCGTCTACCCTCTGGCCGTCTCCACCCTCGCTCTGATATGGCGCAGGACAACACGTCAGACTGGTGTGTGTCTACCCGCCTGCCGTCTCCACCCTCGCTCTGATATGGCGCAGGACAACACGTTAGACTAGTGTGTGTGTCTACCCACCGGCCTTCTCCACCCTCGCTCTGATATGGCGCAGGACAACACGTTAGACTAGTGTGTGTGTCTACCCACCGGCAGTCTCCACCCTCGCTCTGATATGGCGCAGGACAACACGTCAGACTGACCAACGCTCTGTGTGTGTGTTTACCCACCTGCCGTCTCCACTCCCTCTGATATTTGACATTTGACCTTACATTCACCAGGTTTGCTGACGATATGGGCAGTGGACAAATTACACCAATACAGTGCATTACGTGGGGTGTATAGGGAGGAAACCGACCAATTTTTACAACCATTCTCAAGCCCATTTTCCACACCGTGACTACGACACAGGAAATATTGTATAATTTCGTTATCACATGTCTCTGGATCATTGAGCGGTATAATATACGGCGTTGTAATATTTCCATCTATGCTTGCTATTTTCGTTTAATTCATAGCAAGGTTCTTCAAAGGGCACTGTTAGACTAACCCCACCCTCCTTGCCCTCTTTGCGCCACATTGTGGGCTTAATTGCGCCGCCATGTAAATTATGCCGAGTTTCGGGCACTTAACCATGTCAAAAGGAATGATGAACTGTGTTTATGATCAACGTCTTATTCCTTGTACACACCGATGCCTCCCAATGGCGGTGTATGTGCATGGTGTTATCCGCGACATCAATGTCGCGGATAACGCTACAGGGGTGACACCCCTCACTACAGGGGTGTCACCAGGATTCTCTGCCGGAGGGGAAGGGACCGTGAGTCCATGGTGTCTGAGAATGACGATGTTTTACGTTAGTGTTTGCGGCCCGGGTGGACGAGGAGACTTAACGGGCTCCGTGGGAGTAGGAGCTACGGCCCTCTTACGGAGACTGGATACACTTCTTCTTTGTTTATTGGTTGGTTCACGACACACTTTATGCACATTCACGGCTAATGGCGCCGCCCACTCTGTTTCGCCGGTGGGCCGCGGGATTTGGAAATGTCCTGAGTGGCGCTAGAGTCGAACCCGGGACCTTTGGTACCCATAGCCCGACACCTTAACCACTCGGCCATCCCCGCCCCGGAGACACTTCTTCCTCACTCTCACAAGAGGCCATCTACAGCTAGATTCACCCTCCCTCTCTCAGTGATGATCCCTCTAAATAGGACCCAGACACGTACGAAGCACTGGAACAGGCATCAATACCTAGAGTTACTGGCCATGCCCTAATTGTACCGCTAGCGCAATAATGCGCAACACATGCTGGTGCAAATAGGAAAATAGGTTTAATATTACAGCCACAACAAAATTAGACGCAAATAAAAGAAATTCGGGCACGTTACATCTTTTCTGGTAAAATGTAATGCGTAATTCCACGATGGAGGTACTGTATAGAAATATGATTGTTCCACGGCATTCACAGCACAATTATACACGGGTGACCAGGCCAAACAATTGCTTTGAACTTCCACTAAGCTTCGCAGATCTGCCTCACGTCTTTACTGCTGCCGGGGAAGAGGAAGCAACGAAGTGACCGTTTCTATTTTGTTTACCGGCTCCATCAGCTGTCTGAATTTGGAGATAACGGCGGTGGCGCCATTCGGCAAGATGTCGCTCATTGGGCAATTATTTTGTCTACATTTTGTGTGGGAAACTTATCGAGGAGAGTAATCCATTTTAGATGGACTATCCTAATTGTGGACGATTTTCTACAAGTGCATGCTAAGGGGTATTCCACACTAGAAAGAAATTTTGATGGCAATGGTAAGTGAATTTGGGATTCCGAACATTAATTATTCCCGACCCTGATTTTACGCTTCTGATCTGCTATCACGTAGTCCACGTAGTATCGATAGCGGAGCACAGGTGATTCAGCACTGCAACGGATGGGATCCAGCCATACATGGTGGTCTCCTAACTGAACGTTATACGATAACCAACACAGAGGATTCAGAACTCTTCGGCTGGGATCCGACCGTGCATGGTAGTATCTTGACGGAACGTTATACAACCAACGCAACAGAGACAAATGGCGAGCACGATTAGACCATTTTGCCATCTGCTTTCATCTTGCAGGCGTCTCACGTCTATTAATATTATTAATACCTCACAGAGACATCAATATAATCTGTCACAGCCCAATCGAATACCTCGCCTTGTCCCAGAACAGCAAAGAACCTCGAGTGATATTTGACGTGCACTATCAGTATGATAGACGCTGCTGGGTGCCATTGTGTTCACGCGCTGCTACTGATGTTCTCGTGGTGGAAACAATTCGCAAGATGGCTGCCGCTAGGGATGCTGGCGAACGATAGTGGTACATACCTACTGAGAAAGTGAACAGGGGTAACCAGACGAGAATCTCGCTGCCATCCGGGATAACTGCGGTAAGCGACCAGCGAGGTGACAGACCCGAGTTCGCAAACAATGAGCGTGCCGTTCGAAGTGGCGCAACTCTCTTCATAGCTGCATGAGCTCAGCTGAAATTCGACTGCGCAACGGGAACAGTCTCTTGAAAGAGACTAAGCGCGATGACGCATTCTGACGGCGGATTTCACCTGTCGACGGCTGTGAAGCGATTGGTGCTGCCGGCGTTCACGTGCGCAACATTGTGATAGGTCTCCAATTGCGGCGGATTTGCCTGCCAACGGCTGTGAAGCGATTGGTGCTGCCGGCGCTCACGTGCGTGACATCATGGCAGGTCTCCAACTGCGGCAGATGCGCAGGTGCCGTGCCTCACCTTTGTAGCAGTGCTGGCCATGGAAACCGGGGCAGCAGCGATACTGCATCTCGTTTATCATTTTGTAGGAGTTGATGTACTTCGGCCGTCGGCGCTTCCTGAAATACACACAAGGGTCATGTCGCAACGGGCTCTTTTCGAACGTCATTTCCGTTCCCCCGGTCTCCCGCGGTCTTCCCCTGGACGTGCCACTCGTGTGCGGCTTTGTGGACTTGCAGCACTGTTCAAACTAATCCACACTTTAAGCAATGCTAGGGAGGGAAGAACAGCCTGTATTGTGTCCACATGCATGGAGTCGTGCCACGTTCACTTAGCTCTGCCACTGAATCCACCTGAGGATGGTGAAGGACTGGCGTCAGGAGGAGAGGATCAATGGAGGACTGGCAATGAAAATGATTGGGATGGATCAAACGTTTCAAGGTAGCTATTTAGTGCAATGCATGTGGAATGGAGCCTTCAGAAATGCGAACTGACCACATGGCCACGAAGAATGCCACTATGTGTTGATCGCATATATTATATAAGGCTCATTGCCCGGTCGTGGCTGATATCCAGAGCGCCAAGTAGGACAACATGAATGTCATTATGGTATCGCTAAGCAGAAGCATCCTGTTGTTTAGCTCGGATTTTCCAGCGTGCCCGTGTATAATGCGCCGTGTCCGTATGCGCATATGACAAACTAAGCTTATTGGTTGAACTACAGCTGAAGTCTGCACTACTCCATTGCTGAACCGCATGGCGACACTACCGTGGGGATGTGCGGAACGCCTCTCCACAGCCATTCCCCTGCGGGGTTCGTCCCTGACAGCTGAGGAAGACGGTTCGTCCCCGACTTCAATCAAGCATCGATCGACAGGTCGAGTGTCAGCTGTGCGACAGCCAGTCGTGTGCCAGGGTCGGGCCAGGTCACCGGGCGGCGGTCAGCGCCCGCGACAGTGGGCCACGCTCCGGCCACCGGTCGGCGGGTAGGCTGTGCCGCCAGGCAGGCCGGGCGCGCTCACAGCACCTGCATTCTCGTGATGGGCGTTCGCCTGGCCCAGGAAGACGCACACATTCGAAAGAGTGTTCTCAGAAGGGTCATAGCAGTATTGATGTGCAGTGATGTGCAGTGATAACAGTGTTCTCACATCATAGCAGTACTGATGTGAGAGGCACCATAGTGCTCCAGGAGGGTGCGCAGATTTGAATCGCCACCTTTCGCTGACTTGCACTTATTTTTATCGGCTGTTGTGTGCTTGGGTGTGGGCGCACTTCGACTGAGAACACGCCTTGGCTGATCCAGAACCGCCTCCGGGGGCGCGTTAGAGGCGCCAGCACAGCCCTCTTCAGAGCTGCAGAACAGATCACCTTCGCCTGCCGACCTCGCTTCAGCACTCTGACGCACGGGATGGTCAGACGTGGGCCTCGTTTCGCGTTCACGGCGTTCCGTGAACGCGTTGAAGTCGATGCTGGTCATCCAGTCGGAGGTGTTGGCGGAGCCGATGCAGCCGCCCGGAAGTCCGTCCGTGACGCAAGAACGCCTTGCAGTGTCGCCGGGGGAACATGGACAAGGGTGGGGCGGTATTGCTCACTGTGCCACACCGTGCTTTCATATCGTGTTACATTCACCGCGCCACATCGTCACAAGCTGGTCGCGTTCAGCTGACATCACAGCTCCAATTTGTTTGCGTTTATTTTCCGCAACGACCTTGCACTGATCTTTCTGAGCAGTGGCCGGCCAAATGTTCCGCTGCCGTTCCAGACTCGGGTGGAGGAAAATCGCTGCCGGTCGATCGCGTCCGCAGTTCCAGCAAAACGGCTCCGTGTTCTCCGTATTGAATCTGGAGGCTCGCGCCGGGTTCGTCGCTTCGGGCGTCCGGACAGACAGCGGTGGTTGTCGCTTCAGAGCAGCGCTGAGGAGCCCGGGCCCCGTGCGTCCGTCCCCCTGTCCCGACTGTCCGGATACTCCATCGGATACTCGTCGAGGAACCTCGGCCGCGCACATCGGCCTCCCTGTCCAGACTGCGGCGTTTGGATACAGTGCTCCATCGGACACTCGCCGAGGAACCCCTGCCGCACACATCGGCCTCCCTGTCCAGACTGCGGCGTTTGGATACAGTGCTCCATCGGACACTCGCCGAGGAACCCCTGCCGCACACATCGGCCTCCCTGTCCAGACTGCGGCGTTTGGATACAGTGCTCCATCGGACACTCGCCGAGGAACCCCTGCCGCACACATCGGCCTCCCTGTCCAGACTGCGGCGTTTGGATACAGTGCTCCGTCGTATGCTCGCTGAGGAACCTCGGCCGCACACATCCGTCTCCGGCTGTCAGGGCTGAGGCGACCGAATGCAGTGCTCCAACGTATGCTCTAGGACACGCGCTTCATTCGCTGTCGCTGTCCTGAGTCCCTCATCCCACGGAGAACTCGATCAGACATTGTCAGGACAGCTGTGGTGGTCGAGGGGCTTGCTATGAGTCTGTGCTGGTCTGAACTAAGGAGATAAGTACGCAGCATGCAAGGGTATCGTTTTGCATACGCTGAGGGAGCCACCGGCTCCCTCCGTCGTTCATTTGGCTCTATCAAGCATCGATTTGTCCCCAATCAGGCTGAAGCTTAACCATTGGGCCTATGGCACTCGACTGAAAATAACGGACTGATGATCATTAAGGTTGGAAATATATAATGCTGCTACAATGCTGTAATAATGCTGCCAACATATAGGCCATATTTTATTATTTCCTCTGTGCTCGTCTTATTTCTTCCCATAGCCTTCTTGACCACAGGATAATTTACTGGTGCATGCAAAATGGATTGCTTCATCTTCCGATAACTAACGGCGTGGGTTGAGCTGCATTTCAGGGTAAACTGAATGGAACGTGTCTGACGAAACTACTGGCCAATTATATAAGCGCAGCGGTTGTTTGAGCTACTCATTGTTTTTGTTCGTCTCGCTTTCTTCTATACGGCGATTGAAAACATGTATATTCGGATCTGCTGCAGATATGCCATGTCCTGGTCACTTGGATCGTATCAAGGCGTGTATGGGAAACATCAAGCACCATCGACAGCGCTGAGTGACATTAGTGAGACCTTCCCTGGAATTTCACCGTGGTATTATCATGTCCACACCACTTTGGTCTCTGGGTAACAATGCCGAATGCGATGTACTTAGGTCGCGGTTTTGGAAAAAAATGTCAACGATTTTTGTCGTTTTCTATCTGCATTTGCTCTACTTCTGCTTCTGCTTCAGTCATGAACTTAGGGTTGACGCAGTGCATGCATTTAGGGTCGTTTCGTCATCCGCAGATGTACCGGTTTAAGAGTGTGGGGGGGGGGGCTGTGGCTGGTCCCGCGATAGGCAGGACCGGGCCAGTCTGGGGTCTGCGGCCAGTGTAAACACACGGTCGGCGGCTTACTCACACGGTCAGACGGCAGTCGTTCCAGTTGCCCGTCCGCGAGCACTTGGAGTAGTCGGTGCCCATGTACTCCTCCGTGCCGTTCTTGACCCGACACGTGACCCGCCGCTGCACCATCACCGGGCACATGTTCCTGTCGACACGCGAGACGAAGGTCAAGGTCGTGTGTCGTGCTGGTGACTCGTTCCCGGGCGCGTTTTCGCGTCGATGCACGCGGTTACGTAATAGTCAAGGTCTTCTAAGCTGCCGCCGATATATCACTGCGTGCACTGACGGGTCTAATGAGGGGGAGATCATCCTGACCGTGTTCCCATTTGGACCCCGGGGTGGGGTCAGTATTGTCCCTCCCCTTACGCTGATGGCTTGGGTTTCTTGGGGCAGGGTAATACATATAAATAATAGGCTTGGCCATCACAGAACTGTGGTTTTAGAACCATCACCAGATGGAGGAAGAAAGAAGATTCCCCTTCCCAGGAGCTAAGCCAATTTTAAATTACGTGATGATTTTAAAAAATACTTCGAGGCATCCGAAATTGAGGAGAGGGAGAAGGGAAAGGATTGTGGCATTCTTAGCATGACCATAATTTTGAATAACCCGTAGGCATAGGAATAGGGGTGCGGGCGGGGGACATGGCTCTCCACTTCTCAGAGTGGGAAGCAATGCCCTCAATGTCACATTAACCATGCGGACTTGGCTGTCAATACGCCTCTGGATGTAGTGAGCGCCCTTTCATATATCCAGGTGTCTGCTGCGAAGATACACTTTATGATAAATAAGGCTGCTCGAGCCGACATTGCATGCTATCTTTATTGTAAAATAGTACGTACTCATTTTTTTCATTGAACGTAACGACTTTCCGGTGCAGGTACAGGTCCAGCATGGACGCACGTTATGAATATAGTAAATAGGTGACGAAGATAACCTAAGTAAAATCGCGATCTAGCTGAAGGACGGCAGATCACTGGCGGTCCAACGAATAGCTTCCAAATACAAAATCAGATCTCACGAACACATGTTGCAGAAATGTCTGTTAAACAAAAAGAACAAATTTAGTCTGAATTCTTGCTAGTGTGACTTTATGGACCTGGGCTCTAATGCTAAGCAGTGCTTGTTGCGTGGACCTGGACCCCACCACCCGATCCATGAACTCCAGTTGAATGGAACAATTTTTACCGAGATGTGTGCGCCACAGATGTGATGTGTGCCCGAGATGTGATGTGTACGCCACAGATGTGATGTGTGCCCGAGATGTGATGTGTGCCCGAGATGTGATGTGTACGCCACAGATGTGATGTGTACGCCACAGATGTGATGTGTGCGCCACAGATGTGATGTGTGCGCCACATATGTGATGTGTGCCCGAGATGTGATGTGTGCGCCACAGATGTGATGTGTGCGCCACAGATGTGATGTGTACGCCACAGATGTGATGTGTGCCCGAGATGTGATGTGTGCGCCACAGATGTGATGTGTGCGCCACATATGTGATGTGTGCCCGAGATGTGATGTGTGCGCCACAGATGTGATGTGTGCGCCACAGATGTGATGTGTGCGCCACAGATGTGATGTGTGCGCCACATATGTGATGTGCGCCACAGATGTGATGTGTGCCCGAGATGTGATGTGTGCGCCACAGATGTGATGTGTGCCCGAGATGTGATGTGTGCGCCACATATGTGATGTGTGCGCCACAGATGTGATGTGTGCCCGAGATGTGATGTGTGCCCGATATGTGATGTGTGCGCCACAGATGTGATGTGTGCCCGAGATGCGATGTGTGCGCCACAGATGTAATGTATGCCCGATATGTGATGTGTGCGCCACAGATGTGATGTGTGCGCCACAGATGTGATGTGTGCCCGATATGTGATGTGTGCGCCACATATGTGATGTGCGCCACAGATGTGATGTGTGCCCGAGATGTGATGTGTGCGCCACAGATGTAATGTATGCCCGATATGTGATGTGTGCGCCACAGATGTGATGTGTGCGCCACAGATGTGATGTGTGCGCCACAGATGTGATGTGTGCCCGATATGTAATGTGTGCGCCACAGATGTGATGTGCGCCACATATGTGATGTGTGCCCGAGATGTGATGTGTGCGCCACAGATGTAATGTGTGCCCGAGATGTGATGTGTGCGCCACAGATGTAATGTGTGCCCGAGATGTGATGTGTGCGCCACAGATGTAATGTATGCCCGATATGTGATGTGTGCGCCACAGATGTGATGTGTGCGCCACAGATGTGATGTATGCCCGAGATGCGATGTGTGCGCCACAGATGTGATGTGTGCGCCACAGATGTGATGTGTGCCCGAGATGCGATGTGTGCGCCACAGATGTGATGTGTGCGCCACAGATGTGATGTGTGCCCGAGATGCGATGTGTGCGCCACAGATGTGATGTGTGCCCGAGATGCGATGTGTGCGCCACAGATGTGATGTGTGCGCCACAGATATGATGTGTGCCCGAGATGTGATGTGTGCGCCACAGATGTGATGTGTGCGCCACAGATATGATGTGTGCCCGAGATGTGATGTGTGCGCCACAGATGTGATGTGTGCCCGAGATGTGATGTGTACGCCACATATGTGATGTGTGCCCGAGATGTGATGTGTGCGCCACAGATGTGATGTGCGCCACAGATGTGATGTGTGCCCGGGATGTGATGTGTGCGCCACAGATGTGATGTGTGCGCCACAGATATGATGTGTGCCCGAGATGTGATGTGTGCGCCACAGATGTGATGTATGCCCGAGATGTGATGTGTGCGCCACATATATGATGAGTGCCCGAGATGTGATGTGTGCGCCACAGATGTGATGTATGCCCGAGATGTGATGTGTGCGCCACAGATGTGATGTATGCCCGAGATGTGATGTGTGCGCCACAGATGTGATGTGCGCCACAGATGTGCACACCACTGACGCGGCGGCGGCTCTCTGTCTCTCTGTCTCTCTGTCTCTATGTATCTCTGTATCTCTGTTTCTCTGTCTCTGTTTTTCTGGCTCTCTGCTTTTCTGTCTCTCTGTCTCTCTGTTTTTCTGTCTCTCCGTCTCTCTCTCTCTCACGCTCTCTCTCGCTCTCTCTCTCTCGCTCTCTCTCTCTCTCTCTCTTTCTAGCTCTCACCCTCGCTCTCTTCCCTCCCACCCCCTTCAGACAAAAAACGCTACTTCAGGGACTGAAAGAAGAGCTTCAGCGTTCCACAGACTACATGCGATGACTGCAGTTCCTCACTCTGTAAAATTCCAGATTAAAAGAAATGGATAATTATTCGGAGGTACGCTCTAAGTGGTCAACGAAAGTTGCCAGCTTCAAGCCAAAGGTGGCCTGCTTCCGCGGGTAGACGGGGGTGTCAATTTGCATGCCATATGAGGGACCACCATGTCCCTTCACTCAGTAGAATGTGTTCTGGTTCAAAGCCCATGTGGTAATGCGAAGCAAGGAAGGATTAAAAATGGTATAGAAAATATCAACTCTGGGGAACCTGAAAGACATTTACGTGCTGCATCAGGATATTAGCAATCCTCAGATGTGATTTTTGAAAGTTACGTCGCTGAGACTGAAATATTGCGTTCTTGCTGGCAGCAGTTAGACTCGTACCTTCTGTGTTTTTGCATACATACCACCAGAACACGAAGCTCATGATTGATGCCCTAAGCGCGATATGACTTATGACTTACGATTAAGCCAGTCAGCGAGATATGACTTATGCTGAGTTAGTATTGCATGCAGTGTGGGACATGAAACACGAAAACTGCATGTTGCAAGAATGCAAAGTGTCCGGAAGGCAAGAAATCAATGGCTTATCGATGGACAACCTGAGATCACGGCACAGGATTTTATATTTGATCATGAAGTTTTGGGATAAACGTTGTGTGAGTATAAACCGATGAACCTTAAATGATGTAGAGACGTTTTAATTTTCGAGGACTTAGTGGAAAATTATTCCTTCATTGTGGAGGACTAGGCTCAAGGCTTTAACTTGGATGCCCCCAGTGCACAATTTCTCCCTTTGTTGCATACTGGAAGAGCGAGGTCAGCGAATGTTGCCAAAGTTTTGTTTTATTTTTGATGCCACAAAGCACGATGCTGGTATCGTACACCCCTTGTATATCGTCCGCTATCGGACCTCAAAAGTCGTATTTCAGGTGCAACAAGGTTTCACTATAGTGAAACTTTGTTGCAGCAAACGCGGTGTATGAATCAGTGAAGTATACTTTGCTGATTGATGCACCGCGTAATATCAGGACAGGTGGTTTCAACTTTGTGAACATTTGCCATCACCTGTGGAAACTTTCGGATTCCGTGCTATTGGCAATTGTTTTGCCACGTTCCACGGGAAGAGTGCATGCGAATTTGTGGAAGTGACCTTTAGGCATGCAGTGTCAAGAGAAAGCTGGAGACGTCCTCATAGTTAGCGAACTAGCGGTAACAACTGACGCATTCGACGACCTGGCGAATTCATTTTCCACTCGTAATTTCGTTTCTGTCAGCCACAGGACATGGCAGAAGCGGTTGAAACGCTGCAACTCCAGTTTTCTAGACAGCTTACTCGCAAGCAAAGTAAATCGTTGTGCATGTTTTCACCTGTAGATATGTGCAATACGTCAGTCAGCCATTTGTCAGGAATGGCCAAACGGCAGGTGCGAATCACGGACAAAAAATACCATGGACACACCTTGAACTGATCCTATTCAAGCTCGAATGCGGGAAGCGTGCCTATTACCGGGAGGTCACAGGCTTCCCTTACAACGGCATTGGTGCACTTGCAGTTCCCGATGAATTCCAATCATCAGCTTGTAACGCTTGGGAGCTATACGAACCAATGCAAGCGTGATCATATTGCATGTCTGATCATCAGGTGAACGAAAAAAATGTGAGGAAAACAACACGTTTTCTAGAATCAAGTTACAAACATTCCATATAGCTGCTGAGCAGGAACGTTGATTTCTGATAAGTATTGAGGGGCCCAATGTATGGAGACAATGGCTGGACCTAATTGAGGGGGGCACTGCACAGTGCCCCATGTGGAAGGTTGAGATTACTTCGGGGAGGCGCAAGTCCCCTCAAAAGTATTAAAATCGACACCCATGGGGCCGAGCACATCAGATTTAAGGAATAGCGGCATTCACTCCCTTGCCTTAATTGCATCCCACGGCAAACCAAATACAAAACTGCGCGGCGGAAGTATTTACTCAACTACAACAGCTTGCGTCACGAACTAAGATACTCATGTACACAATAGCCGTGGCGGCGTCAGCAGCAAAGGGGAAGAACGGCGGCAGCGGCAGTACAGGCGATAGAGCAGCGGCAGTACAGGCAATAGCGGCAGCGGCAGCACAGGCAAGAGCGGCAGCACCGCCGAGGGTGGCAGCGGCAGCTGGAACGGTGGCTACGACACTGACAGTTGGTGTTCTCCTGCTCCGGGAATTATTTATAGGCGAAGTCTATGTTTTCTATTCTCTCATTAATTACACAATTTTTGCATCTTTGTTTCTGAAGACTCAAATATGTTGGTTTCAATTTGACAGGGACCATGAAGTGTCACAATATATAATGTCCCCAGGTCATTTTTTTCAGTCACATATGTTTGGCAGATGCAATTACGAATGCATTAATTGGATTCATGCGACCTAAAAGAATGCGTTAGGAAGTGCATTTATGTCTGGCGATGCATTAGGCAAAATGTGGCCGTAGAAGTGACTCACTTTTCGTGACCTATTAAAACTGCCCGAGGCTATAGCGTGAAATCCGTTTGTCGTATCGGCGGATTGCACAGGCCGATTCGCAGCACTTTATTTTTTTATAAGCCAATTTGTATCACAATCCGAGAGATGACGGTGAAAGCACTGGTCGATCTGCCGTGGACCGTCCTAGGCTCCTAGATTTTCGCCATTGGATGTAGGTGGCAAATGCTTGAAAGCTTAAGATGTCCCATGTTTCTCACCCACTCCCCTGAACTAAGTTTCTGAAATATGTGCTCTGTTTCTCCTCATCGTAATAGCATTGTCTGAGATGCATTCATGTTTCCCTGCGCGCTATCCAACGATAGTTGTGATTGGCCAGCTCACATAATTCCAACCAAAAACAGTTGTGATTGGCCAGCTCACAGAATACCAGCCAAAAACAACTGTGATTGGTCATCTCACAGAATGTGCGTCATGGCGGTCTCCAAAGCGATCTTGTTTAATGGTCACCAAACCGACGCCTTCGTAAATCTCCGAAATCACAGCATGGAAATGCCATCTCCAAATATGAACTGATCCAAATCGCCAAGGACACCGACCGACGTACGTGTGGAAATTCCTCTGCTCGTCGAGCGGCGGCACCTGATTTATTCTGTGCGCTCGGGTCAGACGCCGCGCTATGCGACATCAAAGGCGACTCGCAGAGGTTCGTAGCAAGTACAAGGCCACAGGAAGGGGATAGGCCAGCGGCAGCGAGCATACTGATCAGCTGCCGGGGCTGGTAAGGCTGTCGCCCTGTGTGCAGCTTCTTTGCCGTGTGACTCACCCCCCCCCCCCCCCTCCTCCCCCTCTACAAACGGTGAAGGGCCGTCTCGCGATATCGACAATAATGGTTCAATACCGACCGACAGGCCGTCGCCGCCGCCCGGCGCAGTCGGCGGACGTCGCGTGCATACGGCTATCGCGGCGGTCGCCTGTCGCGGCGGTGACGCCGGGTGACGGCTGGGTGTGGCAAACGTGCCGACCAGGGCCTCGGAAGACCCGCACCGGGGCGGACTAGACCGGACCGAGGCCTCGGAAGACCGGGCCGGGCCGGACCGGACTGAGGCCTCGGAAGACCGGGCCGGGCCGGATCGGACCGAGGCCTCGGAAGACCCGCACCGGGCCGGGGCGGACCAGATCGAGGCCTCGGAAGACCCGCACTGGACTGGACCGAGGCCTCGGAAGACCCGCACCGGGCCGGACCAAACCGCACATCAGTTCGTCGGCGTGCGGCTGCCCCCGAGGCGGCGTGCGGTTGCCCCCCATCCCCCCCCCGAGGCGGCGTGCGTGGCGCCCCCGCAGGCTCCCGCCGCCCCCGCCGCTCATACGATCTATATGAGCTATATGATCAACATAGTCAATGCGCCCTACGGCCCAAATAAAGCCGCCGCTCAGCGGGCCTTTGATGTGCCGCCGCTGGTGCGGCTCACCTGGCGTCGGTGACGTCAGCCGGGCGCCGGACGGCGGCTGCTCTGGCTGCGGCTGCCTGGCCTGTCGGATGCCGCCGCTCGGCCATGGTCCTGCCTCACACTCCGCGATCATGCACTGCTCGCGAAGTTGTGCCAACGTGTGCTCGCGCTCGCGAGCACCGGACACCGGCCGGCGCGACATGTCGGCTTTTCGGTCATTAGTCTGACGACACAGTCCTGGCAGCCGGGGCACGCGAAGTGCCGCACACGCCAGCCGGGTCGGGTTTCGGCTGGTGTTTCCGACGACGGCCGGTGCCCGCGTCCGGAGCGCCGCCCGCTGCGCGCCGGTCGTCGCCGAGGATCTCTGCCGGCCCGACACTGCGGCTCGGCCGGCGGCGGCTCGTCCACCGTCGGCCGTCAGTCCACCGTCGGCCGTCAGTCCACACCCTGACGGTGGCTCGTCCACCGTCGGCCGCTAGTCCACACCCTGGCGGTGGCTCGTCCACCGTCGGCCGTCAGTCCACACCCTGGCGGTGGCTCGTCCACCGTCGGCCGTCAGTCCACACCCTGACGGTGGCTCGTCCACCGTCGGCCGTCAGTCCACACCCTGGCGGTGGCTCGTCCACCGTCGGCTGTCAGTCCACACCCTGGCGGTGGCTCGTCCACCGTCGGCCGCCAGTCCACACCCTGGCGGTGGCTCGTCCACCGTCGGCCGCCAGTCCACACCCTGGCGGTGGCTCGTCCACCGTCGGCCGCCAGTCCATACCCTGGCGGTGGCTCGTCCACCGTCGGCCGCCAGTCCACACCCTGGCGGTGGCTCGTCCACCGTCGGCCATCAGTCCACACCCTGGCGGCGCTCGACTCCCCATGTCCACCCCAGCCGTCCGCGACGCCAGCATGAACCGAGCGACCGCTCAGTCCCCGCCCTGGCGGTGGCTCGTGAGCTGAGAAGCCGTCAGCCATCAGCCCACACCAGCAGCCGTCAGCTCGCACCAGCAGCACCAGCAGCCGTCAGCCCGCACCAGCAGCCGTCAGCCCACACCAGCAGCCGTCAGCCCGCACCAGCAGCCGTCAGCTCACACCAGCAGCCGTCAGCTCACACCAGCAGCCGTCAGCTCACACCAGCAGCCGTCAGCCCGCACCAGCAGCCGTCAGCTCACACCAGCAGCCGTCAGCCCGCACCAGCAGCCGTCAGCCCGCACCAGCAGCCGTCAGCTCACACCAGCAGCCGTCAGCTCACACCAGCAGCCGTCGGCCGCAGCTCGCCCCGGCGGTCGGCGGCAGCCGTTCATCACCGGTCGGCCGACCGCAGCAGCGCGAAAACACCCTAACTAGAATGGACGGCGCCAGGTGCACGCGCGCGGCCGCAACGGGCTCGACACAACCTCAGCGCCGCCCAACGCGCGCCTGCTGAACGGCCAGCTCGCCGGGCGGACATCGTCGACAGGGTGACAGGGTGCATTGTCGGCGGCAGGTGCGTGGCAAGCGTCTCGCCTTGTGATGCGGCATTCGGTGAAACACTGTCCGCTTCTGATAGATGGTGGGCACGCCAGCCACCTCCATCAGTCAACACTCATGTGTATTGTGTGTTCAGTGCAGGGGTGTGTCCCGGCCACCTCCACCAGTGAACATCGCTGCCCATCCAATGCCAATCTCACGTAACGACCACGTAATTACTGGCTGGAATGTTGAAGTGGTCCTCACAAGCTGTTCGATAATTATCATTAGGCTTTCTGTAAAGAAATAAACTGATGAAACAATCATATGCAATGCACTGAACGACCGGCATATATCCAAAAAAAACTGATCAAAACGTCGGCCTGTCCTTCCTGAACCTTCGGCGCTTATATTTGCCATCTTTGATGCCCAGGTGCGGACCCCAGCCATCTGGTGCTCAGGTGCGGACCCCGGCCGTCCGGTGCCCAGGTGCGGACCCCGGCCGTCTGTGCCCAGGTGTGGACCCCGGCCGTCTGGTGCCCAGGTGCGGTCCCTGGCCGTCTGGTGCCCAGATGCGGACCCCGGCCGTCCGATGCCCAGGTGCGGACCCCGGCCGTCTGGTGCCCAGGTGCGGACCCCGGCCGTCTGGTGCCCAGGTGAGGACCCCGGCCGTCTGGTGCCCAGGTGTGGACCCCGGCCGTCTGGTGCCCAGGTGCGGTCCCTGGCCGTCTGGTGCCCAGGTGCGGTCCCTGGCCGTCTGATGCCCAGGTGCGGACCCCGGCCGTCTGGTGCCCAGGTGCGGACCCTGGCCGCGCCTTTGTGCACCGGCGTGAGCTTGGTGGCCGAAGGTGATGTTAGCGCCCGGTGCCTCAGTGGCGGCGTTGCAGTCTGCGTTACTCGGCCTGCGAGAGGGGCAGAACTTGCTTATGCAAATTTATTGATGCTACATTTGTCCTTCTCCTCCAATGGGACATTTGAAATTTTAGAGCTTCATGGAAACCGTTTTACTGACAAGTTCCCCGCGAAGCAGATTGGTTTCCGACAGACAGCCTCTACGGATTGCCAGCGGATGTTCAGGTACATTTAGCTTGATTGCAACACTTTTTGAGACTTACTTTAAATCTATCGGTTGTTGCTCGTGCTAATAAAGTTATATATACTGATCATTAGTGCAACCAGAAAGAGAGAGAGAGAGAGAGAGAGAGAGAGAGAGAGAGAGAGAGAGAGAGAGAGAGAGAGAGAGAGAGCCAATAGGACAATCTCCCCTCGTCGTGACAGGAGGCCAATTTGGGCGTGCTTTCCGCGCCGAAATGTGGTTCTGGGAACTCGCGTTGGGGTCAGAAAATCGTACGGGTTACCCACAAAATCGCGCTTGTGTCCCAAAATTCGCGTCGGGCCCTAAAAGTTCGCGTCGAATAAATACATTCGGCTCAAATAAATACAGTGGCGTCTTTTACCTGAGCTAGGTAAATGCACTCACATTACCTGAGGTCGAAAGTTTCACATCAGACGACAAAAAATATCAGACGCCAAAGATTACCTAAAATTTCACGCCGCAGCGCGCCACCGTTGCTTCTTTATCGCGAGAAAACCTTATGGCGCATAAAATGACCCTCCCACACCCTCCCCAAGGTTTGACCCTGAACAACATTCGCCATTTTGAATCTTCTACGGGCATAGAAGTTGGTAATAGGGGGTTTGAGAGGCTGATATAACATTCACCACCTCCGGATTCCAAGCCGGGTATGCTGAGAGGGGGGGGGGGGGACGCCAACCAGCATGCAGTGTGTAACGAGATCTCACGATTAACACCAAATTTTACCCCATGGGGTTTTTGGCGGATATGTGGGGTGAAGTCAAGTTCAAAATATTTTGAGACAGGGCAGTTCATTAATCAAATTTTGCCAAAATTACTGGTCAGTTGCGCCCCAAATGGGCTCCTTGCCTCCCAATGCGTTCATTGGAGTCATCTCAGTGACGCATCGCTTGTGTGACGTTTTATCACATGAGGACATTACCAGACCAGGTCAGTCACATTTTCATTATTTGGGAAATTTTTCTCAGTTCATAGTTTTTGTTTTTCTTGGCTAAATGGAAGCTGAATTCGAAATCAGCACGAAGCATAAAGACCAACCGGTTCTGAGCTCGAACATTATCATCCGAGGTCACCTTATGTCGATGTCCTCGAACAGCATTCGAAAGGTAAACAAAAAATTTAATGTCATCGTGTTAGTATGAACCCCAAGTGGGCTAAAAGATCAAACCGAAGCTGACCGAGTCTGGCACCCTGTATTACCGCCGTGCCGTAAAGTTCCAGAAACCGGAAAAAGCAGATATTTTACCTAGAATTTGCCGAAGGTTACTTCATTCATAGCTGATAGCTCCGTGACTAGGCATAGTCTCGGGAAAGATCGGCAAAGGCGCGGAATGGAAACCCTACGAGCTAACCGCAAACCATCCCCCGCCCCGCGACACACGTTTAGAAACGTCATTCTCGAAACCCTTAGGTGCGGTTGCATATCCGCACCATTTGGCGACCATCTATCCTCTTTTCACTCCTTGCCTGCTACAGCACTCAACCTGTGTGCCCTATCCGACATATATAAGATAACCACGTAACGGCATAGCACCATGCAGAACCAACCACATATAGCCACATAGAAAAGCCTTTCGGACAGAACAGCTCAAGTCATTGTAGCACTTTTTAGGTAGCACTAAAAGAACATTTTTGTTTCTTGTCACTGTCTGTCCTGGCTGAGAAGTAAATCGTCTTAGTGCGATATCTGGGCCTAGAGAAGTCGCTGCTGACGCTGTACACGGCAGGCAATGCCATATTTGGAGCGGGATGTACTCGTTTGGTACCACTTCTATTAATAATTGCGGTATCAATGAGGGTTGTTTTAATTATAATTAACGGTTAAAATAGCCGTTGTCTTGTTGCTGAAGATCCCGAAAGCATACCGGTGGAGCGAAGTGTACAGGTAACCATGCATGGTAGGTAGCGGTGGGGAATACGAAAGTGACTACCCCTGATCGCTCTCTTTCGTATTTCAGTTCCATCGGATCGGCGGATGACAAAAGATCGATCTTCGGCTTTCCGTGGAATTTATAATAGAAGGTCACACGCGTGGTTCACGACCAGGTAACGCTCTGACATATCCCAGATCTCGCTTGGTGCTCATTGTAAATGTGCCATGCGACTCTTGTTTCGGGAGGGAGGTCACTGGCATTAGTGAGCGAAATTTATGTCCATTCTGCATCAACCAACAGTTTCAACCCACCCTCCCACCCACTTGTAGACGCCTGCATGGGCGGTTCCACCGATCGCGACGTGGGAGACGCTTACTCCACACTTCTAAGCAAATTTATCATTACACCTATGGCGATGCATGGAAAGATATAGCGAAAATACATCTCGTACATGAGTGTAGGAACCGATAGGGTAGATGTGAACGTTTCCACATAATTGCTCCATCGCTAACATACCGCATAATCCATAGCAATAATTAGCCCGCAGTGGGGCCGGCCTCGTTACACGGCTGGCTAGGGAAATGGCGCTCCCTCGGGTCACCACAGCCACCCATCCTCCCTCCGTCCATACGCTCCCATTCCAATACCCATATCTTCCCAACCTATGTCCTTCACTTGGCCCTGCAACACCAACTATCCCAGCTATGAGCAGGCAGGGCAACTTCCCCGGCCCTGCCCACCAGCTCAGTTTTATCGGGGTAGCCGCGCCCTCCTGGCCCGTCCCCCGGGGTTGACGGAGTCCTGGAGGTTGAGGTCCCCCGCCGCACGGTGCTAGTTGTGACGGGGGACCAACACGCCTCTTTGGTCCCGATATCCCGGAGGGGCGGGCGGGCCCGTATGGCCCCATACGGACCAAGTGGCTTGTCGCCTCGGGTCGGGGCCTGGGTTTCGTCCCAGTGCCTGATGGCCCGGCCGGCAGGGGTCAAGGGGTGGGCGGCGCTGGATTCCGGTCGGGGTGGTGAGTCTCTCTCTCCCGGCCGGACGAAGGCGCTGCCTGCCCCGTATAGCTCCTCGGTCGCCTGGCGACCTCCCGTCCGCGGGACCCAGGCGTCCCCCCAGTAGGGCCCCTAAGGGGTGGGGCGCCCGAGGAGTGGAACACAATCTCACTACATGGCATCCAGACCAACTAAAAACATCCCTGGTCCCTCTCGAAGAGACCAGACAAATAGTTCATCTGCCCCACGTATACTTATCTTTCGTGGTAAGACCAGGTCCCTCGCCTCGTTATCACCATTTCAGAGGCGAGACGGGTGTGACAGGTTTGGGAAAATTGTACGTTGCGAAAGATTGAAGGATGGCGCCTTGGAGGTGGAATTTGCACGGGCAGAAGAGGCGGAGAGTGCATTGAAAGTATTAGAATTTAGATACAGCGTCCGGAAAAATCAGAGTAGGTCCGACGAGATTATTCCGATCACCATTGAACCCCACAAAACAAAAAATACTTCACGAGGTATCATCAACTGCTTCGACTTGAGGGAAGTGTCTGAGGAGGAGATTGTAGACGGTCTGTCGGAGTTCGGAGTAACTGAGGCAAGGAAGATGAAAGCAAGGAGGGGCTCTGAAATGATTACCACAAACAACGTAATATTAACATTCAACACCACAGATATTCCGCCTGAAATCCGTGTCGGTTACGTCCGCGTAAAGGTCCGTCTGTTTCTCCCGAATCCTATGAGGTGTTTCAAGTGCCAAAAGTTCGGCCATACCAATAAATTCTGCCGTAATCGCCCTGCATGTGCCAACTGTGCCTCCTACGAACACGTTAGGGAAAATTGCACTTCGGAGACCCCATTTTGTGCGAACTGCGGTGCAGGTCAGGACCCACATACTTCTTTCGACCGAACTTGCCCGACTTACATCAGAGAGAAAGAGATAATTTACATCAAATACACACAGAAAGTATCATTTCGCGAAGCAAGAGATCATTATGACCAGACACATCCAAGAATATCTTACGCATCCAAAGTTAGAAATAACATGTATTCTTCACAGCACACACAGCCCGACAGAACATCGGAGTTAGTCGCACGATTGACAGCGCTTCTTCGTTCCTTTGGGGTGCCTCCTGTGCCGCAAGCGAGCCAAGGTCACACTGATGCGACAGAGATCCCACCGCCCACAAGTACCGCCGATCGACCATCAGAGACCCCCTCCCGACCAACGGCCGAGGATGGGACGTGGACGCTGGTCCATCGTTCAAAGAGGCCTCCTCTGTCCTCTCCGCCCGGTCCCAGCCCCTCTCCATCTCCCTCGAAATCTCCACCTCCCATTTCCCATCCGCCCTCCAATCCACCCTCGCTTCCCGCACGCACCACTACCGCATCCAAACCCAGCCTCTCCACCACGTCCCAACCTGACCCTTCTCCCCCTCCCGTAATTCAGGCCTCTCCCCCACCCTCGTGTTCCACGTCCGCACCTGCATCGCCGCCCCGACACCAGGAAGCTGAGAGACGCGCCCGCGAGGCGAAACGAGCGCGGCTCGCTGACATGGAAAATGCCCGCGAGAAGAACCGCCAGGGAGCCGAGGCGGCTGCACCACGGAGGCCGGCAACCCCATCGCCACGACGGCGAATAGAGGGACCGGCTTCGTCGATAAATCAAATGGGTCCTCCTCCACCCCCTACCCGGCTGGGGCCTCAGAAGCGAGGTCTTCCACCATCGAGCTCTCTACCGGGGAGGGGTCACCACGTTCCCGTCCGAGGACTCAGTCCCTTGGACCGAGTCAGCCCGAAGCCCGCGGGTTACCTCCGACTTTGAGGGCGGGAACAGGGGAAACCTAACCCGCTCTCGTTTCCCACGTTTTTAGTTCGCAACTTTCATCTTTATATATCTGACGTATGAGTTTTATTCTCCAATGGAATTGTAGAGGGTTGAGAACCAGCCTCAGCGACCTCCAAACCATTTTACATTTACGAGTACCATTAGTAGTTTGTCTCCAAGAGACGAAGCTTTCTCCTGATGCACATTTTCACCTCAACAACTACTCTGTGTTACGTAGGGATGTTACTCCGCACACTGTAGCACATGGAGGAGTACTTATTGCTGTGCACAACTCTGTTCCCTTCCAGCAAGTATCTATATCTTCAAATATACAGTGTATCGCTGCCCGTATGAAAATAAATCGCCACGCCGTTACCGTATGTAGCGTATATCTCCCGCCGGGCGAGAGGTTCCCACTTTCTGAACTCTCCCAAACGTTGGCGCAGCTCACTCCACCGGTGATGGTATGCGGCGACTTTAACGCCCACCACCCTCTTTGGGGCTCAGCTACCACGACGAGCCGTGGACGTGCAGCCGAATGTTTTGTTCGTGATTTTCCATTATGTGTACTTAATACAGGAAGGCCAACCCATTTTACATTGCCAACTGGGCAGACCTCTGTGCTGGATCTTACCCTTTGCAGTCCAGAACTTGCACCCTTTTTAGAATGGTCCGTGGACGACGATCCACATAACAGTGACCATTTCCCTGTTTGGTCTTGTTTCATTAACAGAGTTGTTGTAAGCCGACGACCGTCGAAATGGATATTTCACCGAGCCGATTGGGGTGCGTTCCAAGCAAATCTTGAGAGTAGACTCGGAGACTATCCTGATGAATCCGGCGTTTCCGTGGAGGCGTTCACGACGGCAACCGTGGAGAGCGCTCAGCGATGCATTCCTCGTTCTTCCGGAACTTCAGTTCGAGTACCCGTTCCGTGGTGGTCGGAAAAGTGCCGAGAGGCGTTGCGTGCCAGGAAGAAAGCCTTTCGTACCTTTAATAGAAATAGTTGTATGGCAAATTTAATAGCTTTCCGCAAAGCACGGGCATTCGCTAGACGTACTATCGCCCAAGCGAAACGAGATTCATGGAAAGCTTACGTGAACACATTTAATCGATCCACATCACTGTCGTCTGTATGGTCCCGCATTAAGCGCTTTTCTGGAAAGTATACTCCACTCCCACTTCCTACCCTACACATGGCCGGTCGAGATATCATTGACCCAGAAGAAGTAGCGAACGAGATGGGACGAGCTTTGTCAGCACGCTCGGAAAACACATATAACGAGCAATTTCTGAGACACAAGGATAGGTGCGAGGCACGTGCTCTCGATTTTTCCACCACAGATATCCTACAGTACAACGTACCATTTTCCATTTCCGAATTAACCACAGCAATCAGCACGTTGAAGAGCGTGGCAGAGGGTCCCGACACTATGCATAATGACATTATAAAGCGCTTACCAGCTGCTGCTTTAGAAGCACTTTTGGAAGCACTAAATGCAATGTGGGCATCGGGCACATTTCCACCTTCATGGCGGGAGGCAATTGTAGTGCCCATACGTAAACAAAATAAAACTGGCACTGATCCACTGCATTACCGTCCAATCTCACTGACTTGCTCCCTGTGTAAACTTTTCGAAAAAATGGTGAATGTCCGATTGATGTGGTTTCTAGAACATAACAATCTACTTACTGTCATACAGAGTGGGTTTCGTAAACACCGTAGCACAATTGACCATATTTTAACACTCGACTCAGTTGTACGCTCTGGTTTCATGAAACGCCACCACACAGCAGTAATATTTTTTGACATTGCCGGCGCATATGACACGGCATGGCGTCACGGTATCCTGATGAAGCTGCACAATATGGGAATTAGAGGTCCCATGGGTGTCTTCTTGTCAAATTTTCTGTCTTCCAGAACGTTTCGCGTTAGAATAGGAAATTCCCTATCTGGCACGTTTTCGCAACCTAACGGAGTTCCACAGGGGAGCGTACTGAGCGTTGCATTGTTTGCTATTTCAATTAATGACGTGGATACATCGCTGCCAAATTCCGTAGGGAGAGCGCTTTTCGTGGACGATTTCGCCATATGGTCCTCTTCACACTCTGTGCATACGGTTGAGAGACAACTCCAGATGGCTGTTCGGAAGGTGCAGGATTGGTGCAACAAAACCGGTTTCGTAATGTCTACGTCGAAAACCACCGCTGTCCACTTCTGTCGCAAACGCTCTTGTACTGACCCCGTGATTATGCTCAATGGACGCCATATTCCATTCAAACCAGCTGCCAAGTTTCTGGGTGTGTGGATGGATCGCAGACTGACATACAACAACCATATCAACGATCTTGCACAGAAATGTGCAAAGCGACTACAAGTAATGCGTACAGTCTCTAGATGTTCGTATGGAGCAGATAGATATATCTTGCTTCTTATGTATCGATCGCTCGTGCGTTCTAAAATTGACTATGGTTGTTTTATTTATGACGGAGCGTGTGCCACATCCAAGCGTCGCCTTGATGTGATCCACAATATAGCTCTTCGCATCGCTACTGGAGCCTTTCGCACCTCACCGGCTGCTAGTGTAATGGTAGAGGTAGACGAACCACCTCTTGCACTACGCCGTAAGTTATTGGGCGCGAGATACGCATGCAATGTTGCTCAAAACCGGAACCATCCAGCATATCGGTGGATATTCTCGAGGACATCAAATGCACGCCACATTACCCGGCGTGGATTACCGTTTTCCACTCGTATGTCCACGATTCTTCGAGAATGTAATATCCGGCCGCGTTCCATAGCACACGTGATCACGCCTAGCATTCCCCCTTGGCAGGTTTTCCCAGTGAAAACCGACTTGACACTAACCTGCTCAAAGAAAGGGCAGGTAAACCCGGAGGAACTTCGAACGTTAGCATTGGAAAAAATACACGAATATCACGACTTTTCGCGTTTTTACACGGACGGCTCAAAGTCAGTTTCTGGTGTCGGGAGTGCTTACGTAAGTCGACAAAGTGTTCGATCTTTTTGTTTACCGATGCAAACCTCTATCTTTACTGCCGAACTGTATGCCATTCTACAAGCCCTCTATTTTATACAGAAAGACCGGTCCACGAAATACGTGATTTTCACAGACTCTCTGAGCAGTCTCCAGGCACTGAACATCTTTAATCAGGATAACCGACTTGTTCGGAGGATTATCAAAGTAGTAAAGTCCCTGCATGACATGGGAACATTTTTAGTGTTTTGCTGGATTCCTAGCCATGTTGGACTCGCCGGAAACGAAGCTGCTGACATAACCGCCAAGCACGCCATTAGCAATGGCCGTGTGGTCCATCTACGGCTCCCTCCAAGAGATATATACCCTACTATATTGTCAAGTATACATTCAGAATGGCAACGATCCTGGAATTCAAAGTGTAGTAAGCTCAAGGTTTTAAAACCGACACTAGGAAAATGGCTATCCTCTCACCGAACCAAACGTCGGGAAGAAGTAATACTCTGTCGATTGAGAATAGGCCATACCTTTGCAACACATATTTATATGTTGACCGGTAATGACCGTCCCGTATGTCCGCGCTGTTCTAACCCGCTTACCGTGTACCATGTTTTAGTTGGCTGTACACTGCTAGAACCTCTACGACGCCAGATTTTAGGACGGTTGAACACCGACTCTTCTTTACGTATGCTTATAGGGAACGACTCTGAGGCCGTTGCGTCTGGGAATATTTTTATGTTCATTCGACAAGCTCGCTTTGACGTGATATACCCCCATCCGTGAAGATGGAAAGTGTATGAAAGTGTATGTAAGTGTATGTAAGCTATGATAGTAGCACCGTAGATTGATTCCATTCTAGTTATGGGCGCAAAATGACCCTAGATGTCGACGCGCCCCTAAACTCCAACACACCACCACCATAGCAATAATTTTCCCTTTAATCTTGGGACCAATGCGCATTAACCGAAGAATGTCTCCTTCAGCTATTTCTGCCATACCAATAGTTTCCTGATTCCTACACCCGTGATATCGTCCTCCACAGCCGGTGAAACGCCAATGGAAACCTAGAACTAGAGGGAGATAGCAGGAGGTAAACATTCTCACGTATGTAAACTTGAAAAGTAGGCACCGAAAGAATAGCAGTCCAAATTCTGGTACTTTTCATCTTGTGGTGCATGTTGGAGCCTTCAAAATACATTAGACACATGTCACATTATCTTAGTTACGCCCCTGAAAATAATGCATCTGCAGTAAGATCAAATGCTGGGTTGGTATGTACCTTACCTGGTACATTTCGGTAGACACGACAAGCACTTTAGTATCAATCCTTGCATATTGATTCAACTAGGTGCAATATAAGCTGGGGGCACAATTGTACCCGTCCCAACTCATATCTTACCATCTTATCTTATTGTGAACCTCACAGGATTCCGGTAGGATATACGACGAACTGTGCATGACAACCACTATATGGTACATACTGTGTCTGGAAACTACTATAGGGAATGCAGCATTCTGTGTCTGGAAGCTACACCAGGGAATACAACACTCTGCGTCTGGAAACTACTATAGGGAATGCAGCATTCTGTGTCTGGAAGTCACACCAGGGAATACAGCATTCTGTGTCTGGGAACCACTGTAGGCTATGCGACTTACCGTACCGGTAAACAACTGCAGGGCACGCGACACACCATGCCTGGAACCAACTGCAGGGCATGCGACACACCATGCCTGGAACCAACTGCAGGCTATGCGGCAAACAGACCAGTAGACCATGGAACCAAATTTGGCGCCGTGAGCAGCCGCAGCTTTTCCGTCTGCTGTGGAAGCGCTAATGTTTTCGTCAGATCTTGCCCGTTTAGGACATGAATAGGATGACTTCATGGCTCGCTGTGATGACTTTGATACTGCCGCAGCGCGAGCAGCCCATCCAAACGATAATCCCAGCGAGTTGCACCGGCTCCTCATACGGTGGACAGCTGTGCCAGACAAAGAAAGGAAGCCAAAGCACACGACACCGCGGAGATTGAACTGCTGGTAAGCCGTCAGTTTGAAAGAGGCATTGTTATCAGCTTTGTTGTCTGATCCATTACTGCAGGTACCGGTTAGTTTCTACGCGACCCGATTGTGCATGACATGAGGATTTCTTGAATGTAACTATACCGCACTCCCCGCAATCGCAAGCGAAATTTCACAAGACATTCAGCTCTACAATATACCTCGCTTTAAATATGCATATGAATTTGAGCAATTCCACTTTTGTATCTTCCGGGCATAACCAAGACACCACAGGAGGGAGGGGAACATGGCATAATCCCTTCCTGACTGGAAAAAGGCGCCTCGCCAATGGCGTGGGATCATCAGCCGATAGTGCCCCTCAGAGTAGAAAAGGCATCCCTTTCGCAGCAATGGCACGCCCTAGACCTGACCCCTCCAAATAAAAATTCCTGGTTTCGCTCCCAGACTCATACACGCCGAAATTACCATAAAGGGATTCACGAGGAGGAATTTAAAACCAGCTATTCAGTTAATATACTCATTTGTATCCCAGTATGGATCTCAGGACATTTCAAACATGTGCTGTTGGTCTCGTCGAGGGCTTCCTAACGCCATCTCCGTTGTTTTCAGGTCCATCCCATCCAGAGATAGCGGGATTGGCCATCCGCCTCTCTCCATGCACTCGGTGGTGACTCGGTTAAAATAGCTTTGAACTGTATTGACAGCTGTTCTGCCCTGCTCAGCCATCCCGGCTCAGCCAGTTAGCAATGGACAGAAATATCGGCAATCATGAAATGACCAAGATTAGCTCGAACCATTCGTCAGATCTGAGTTAGAGGAAACGGGGCGGGTCGTCATCGGGCCTTGCCAGACCCCGTCCACAGAGCTGCGCTTTTGGCGCCAAGTAACAACCACCAATCATTGCAATACAACTTCTGCCCTGTACGCCGGCCAGGGCTCGGCTCTGCATGTCGTGCCATTGCAATGCATGCGGCTTCGGAGCTCCCGTTTTAACAATGGCGAGGTTTTCATGGTGCGTTCTTCTGCCGAAAGGCGAAGCTAACAGAGTGATCACTGCGTTTCCTTGACCTATTGTCCGCCGGGTCTCTTGTGGAAACAGCTGGCTAAGGTTTCGTGAGGTATTAAAAAGCAAAAATGAGAACTGTTCTAAACGGGTAAGAGTATTTCATAGTGTATTTGAATCAGGCTGAAACATGAATTAAACCAAATTATTAAAAAATCACCTACCATTAACCACGAAGTATTAAAGAAAATATTGTTGTCACACGTCATCAAAGAAGCTGGACGATCAGCCGCCGACGGTATACCTGGAGATAAATTCCGGTCAGGGAGCTCAGTGGTTGCTAATGTTTGGATTATTGTTCGTCCTTGAAAGCCGATCAGATGATCACAACAAGCTTTACGTCATACCAACTAGGGTATCGCTTGTGAGAGATTAGCCGAGAAGAGCTTTGGCAGTTTCTGGGAAAGGCTGTCCCCTCAGTGAGGAATCAGCGCTGCTACCTACAATAGTGATGTATATAGTCATGTACACAGAATTGTCGTCTTGTAAGTGAGCAAATTAAGTACGGGAGTGGCTCATGGTTACAATTTAATCTGGCATCTTTGAATTAGCCACTGACAAATAAGCAGTCAGAAAAGCTCTTTGCCGGTAAATCCAGGTCAGACAGCGCTTAAAGTGCCATAATGGGCGTGGAGCCACCGCCTACTTATCTCGATCTCGACCTGTTCCTTTGGCAGCCAACAATTCACTCGCAGTATCCAGAATGACGCAATGCCATCAGATGCGGGGGCTGCGTCAGAGCTTACTACAGTCTCGACCCCCCACCAGGAGCGCGCGGCCACAATATGAAGCGTGAACGTGCTCGGGCCCCCGTTTTTTTGTGTTCATCATCCTCGCACGACTGGTGAAGGACAATGTGGCGTGGCCACTCCGTCGTCTGCTGACTGTCACCTACTCGCGCCCAGTCCACTGTGGGGCTCGGGACGCCAGCGGACCACATTTGGGGCTCGGGATGGCAACGGGTCACACTGTAGGGATCGGGACAGCAGCGGACCACGCTGTAGGGTTCGGGACTGTAGCGAACCACATTGTGGGGCTCGGGATGGCAACGGGTCACACTGTGGGGCTCGAGACTGTAGCGAACCACACTGTGGGGCTCGGGACGGTAGCGGACTACACTGTAGGGCTCGGGACTGTAGCGAACCACACTGTGGGGCTCGGGATGGCAACGGGTCACACTGTGGGGCTCGAGACTGTAGCGGACCACATTGTGGGGCTCAGGACGGCAGCGGACCACATTGTGGGGCTCGGGATGGCAACGGGTCACACTGTGGGCCTCCGGACGGCAGCCGGCCACACAGTGGGGCTCGGGATGACAGGGGACCATATTGTGGGGCTCGGGACGCCAGCTGACTACCCTGTAGGGCTTGTGACTGCGGCGGAACACCCCATGGGGTTCGGGACGGCAGCTGATCATATTGTGGGGGCTCGGGACTGCTGCAGACTGTGCGCGGTCTGGGTCTGCAGCAAACGACGGCGGAATTTAGGACACCAGCAGGCAGCACTGCAATGTTCAGGACTAAAACAGACCACCATATGGAGTTCTGAATCGCGTCACACCACGCCATGCGGCTCGCGATCGCCTCCAATCCGACACGGTGGTCTGACATAAGGCTCGGGCTCCGAGCCCATGCCGCCGGCCGTCCCGGGCTGGCCGTTTCAGCCGCGACATGGCAGCGCGGCGACGCAGGATCGCGCATGGGACGCAATGCCGCCACCTTTGCGACACATTTGCCCACATCGCCACGTCGGAGCCTTCCCGTTGAACAGTCGGCGAATGACGCGGCGACGTCAGAGTATCGTCGGCTCGGCCAGCGCTCGCATCCGACCGCGGTCGGTGCGACGTCTGCCGAACGCCGCAGCATCGCGGTGGTGGCGGGCGACATTTTTGCGGCCGCGGTGGCCGGCGAGGCACGCCGTGACGGCGACACCGCAGCCGTGACGTGCCGTTGGTCCCGGCCGGGCGGCTGGAAGTGTCCGGCGGACAGCTCAGCGTCACGTCACGTCATGTCACGTCACGTCACGTGGCGGTTATCGGCGCCGAGCTGCGCCGGCTGAGGTCAGCACGGTGACTCGTCCATCCCTCCTTCCGGCGGTCCGCCGCCGCAAGGCGTTGACTCACTGGCTGACGCATGGCGGAGACACAGCCGACACCCAGCTGTACGGCAGAGGTACTGCCGACACCCAGCTGTACGGCAAAGGCACAGCCGACACCCAGCTGTACGGCAGAGGTACTGCCGACACCCAGCTGTACGGCAAAGGCACAGGCGACACCCAGCTGTACGGCAGAGGTACTGCTGACACCCAGCCGCCCGTTCCTTGTTGGTTAGTCATTTGAGTTTGAGGGCGCTTATCCGCCTCGCATTTCTCTTTCCTCGAGGCTGCGGGACGAGTGTATGCAAAACAGCAGATCCTCAGCCTGTCATCCTCTCCAGGAGTGATGTCGGACGACGACGGGTGTTGATCTCACCCACGACGCCACCACGTGGCTGGATACAACCGTTCTTCGGAGATGACACATTCGGTAGGCGACTGGGTTTGATTGCACGGCCTGACGACTGCCAGAGAAACACTTCAGCTCCGATAATAGTGGGTCGCAGCTGGCTGGTGACCGGACTAACGAGCTGCCAGCAGCAGCTGGCGGCGCCGAGCGAGAAGTCGCCAGCCACCGACGACCAGTACAAAGCGGAGCTCAAGCTGACCGAAGTGCTCTGAACAGACGAAGGGGCCACGGGTCACTGGAAGGGTCCTCGGCCCAACTGAGAGGGGCTCAGGCAAGCAAAGAAGGCCTCTGAACCAAAGGCGAGGGCTCCTGGGTAGTCAAGGGACACATATAGCTTAAAGGGGTCCAGTCTACCCTTTCTGGGGACCTTAAAAATATGTGCGCCCTCGTAGGACAATCTTGTACAGCGCCTTGCCGCCAGTAGCCAAACCCAGCCGTCACCGAGGTGGGCTTCACACACATCACCGGCGATCAGCAGCCGTGTCAGCACGTCGGCTTACGACCGCCACCGTCACCGCTCGCCCGGATACAGCACAATTCCGTTAAGTCGGCTCATGTCCAGCGGCCGCAGAAGCAGCTGCAGGTGCCCGGACGCCGCCGACAGCGCCGGGCCCGGGCGATAACGGGCCGCCGGGCAGCGCAGCCGAAGCCGGTCGCACGCTGCACGACGCGACCGGTCGGCGCTGACAGGTGCCGCGGCCGTGGCCGTCGTCTGCGGAGACGTCGGCCACCCGTGTGGACCGGCAACGAAGCCAGCAATTGAAGGGCCCGGGGCCGACGTGAGGGGCACGTAGGTCGACGAAAAGGGGCCCGGGTTGATGGAGATAATCCGAAGCCGACGAACAGTACCCGTAGTCTGCGAGGTTGCAGTGCAGTGACCACTTTGTCTGGCGGGGGCTGCAGTGCAGTGACCACCCTGTCTGGCGGGGGCTGCAGTGCAACGGTCACCCTGTCTGGGAGAGGGTGCAGAGCAGGCGGCACGCGCTGCCGTGGACGGTGTCCGGCGCCCACTCAGCCAAGGTCGTCCCTGAAGAAGTGGCCCGAGCTTGGTGAAGCGAAGTTCCCCCGCTGCAAATGGCGATACACGCTGCCGTGTACAGTGTCCGGCGTCCACTCAGTTAGGGTCGTCCCTGAAGGAGTGGCCCGTGCTTAATGGAGTCATTCACGTCGTAGCGCGATTTCGACAGCGGCTCCTTGATGCTCGTCCAGCCGTGTGACGCCCACCGAATAGATTATCTGAACAATCTGCCAACACTAAGACAGAAAAACAGAACGGATTCTATCTGACTGCCGTGATCAGCCCATTTGACGCGAAGGTCTTCACACATGTAATCTGAATGAATTCAGATCGGCAATCGCGTCCAGTGGACCTGCCGCCAAATGAAATCATGTTGTACAGCAGCGGATTAAAATATTGTTCCCCACAATCACATCCTACAACAAGCAAACCGGTGACTGATCTAGGATCTGGCCAGGGGGTGGGGATGGGGTAGGGCATGCATAATTTAGTGCCCTCTGGACCCTAGTGCTCCTATCATGACATTTTTGATTGACCCCACGGGAAGGAGGAGAGGGGTGGGGAGGTGGTGCGCTCCGAAAGTGTCTGCGATGTATTGCAGGTAGCATCGCACCATAGCTAGTGTTAGTCTTTGTTGATTTCGTGACATCGAGACCCACATCGAGAAACAGCTTGGGTGTTGGGCTCCTCCGTTGGTATATGCACATTCAAAAGGCAAGGGAAATGTGCCTTCTCATGGAATGAGCAGGGGGACCTATTCTAGAGGAGAAAGCACTTTGAAAATCATTCTGACGTTTGTCTTGATTACAAGCCCATAATGCGACCATCACCAGGTAACCAATATGGATTTTTTAACGCGGACGAAAATGGTTCCGGAGCTGGAGGGACCAAATGGAACGAATGGGCGTCCTCAGATTTGATGGGTCCTCTGCCCCACTTGAGAGCTGGTGGTCCTAGTGAGTTGGATGACCCTTGAGAGCTTGCCATTTTTGATCGGGCCAGGGGTCGATGTGAAGGCCCCCGGACCGATATGAGGTGCCCCTAATGGGCAGGCCCTGGGTCGATTAAGAGACTCTGGGCAGAAGGAGACGGCCCCGGGTCGCGAGGACCCCCGAGTTGATGGAAAGTGTCTACGAGCAGAGGAGCTAAAAAGCCCTTCGAGCTTCCTAACGCTCCCTGTTGGCTTAGGGACTCGGACCGGGCCAAAGTGAGCAATGGGTCTCTACGGGAACAGAGGAGACTCTGGTCCATGGAAGGCCTGGAGCTGACAGAAGGCCTGACCAGCAAAAAGGAGTGCCTGAGCCAATGGGGAGGGGCCCCCGAGGTGACCGAAGGGCCACTTGAACCGACGGAGAGGGGCCTAGTCACCAGAAAGACCCCGCGCTTGGAGCAGACATGAAACACACCTGGGCGGACGGAGAGATCTAAACGGATAAGAAGGACCCTGGATGGGCGGTGGGGGTCCCGAGTCGTTGAAAGAGCTCTCGGCCTGACGAAGGGGGCCCCGACCAGAAAATAATGGCCCCAAACAAACGAAGAGGGCTCTTGGACGGACCAAAATGGCCCTTGGCTACCAGTGAGAACCCAGAGCCATGGGGGTGGGTGGGGTGGGGACTGGGAGAAGATATTTAAGATTCTGGACAGACGGAGGAGGCCACTGATCACTGGAAGGGCCTTCGGTCTAACTAGAGGGCCAAAGGCGAGTGCTCATGAGTAGTCAAAGGCACATGTAGCTCAATGGGGACCAGCGTACCATAAGTCCTTTTAAGAATGTGTTCACCGTCTTAGGACAATCCTGCGTACCTCATTAGGCCAAGAGACCCTTCCCATCGGCTCGAGGCCTTCTGCGGGCGCTAGGAACCCTTTCCGTCGGTAAAGTGATCATCTCCGTCGGTTCAAGGGCCCTCTTCGTTGGTCCAGGGGATCTCTTTATTGGATGGGCTCTCGCCGTTAGTCCGGAGGCGCCTTCAAAGACCCAGAGTACCCTCCGTCGGTCTAGAGGCCCTTCACATTGGTCCGGGCCGGGGAAATCAGCTTCTGCTCATGGGAACTCTTCGCCGACTCGGAATCCTCTTTTTCGGGTCGGAATGATCTCCAGGAACCCAGGGACCCCTTTTCGGGCCAGGGGCCCTTTACTTCGGTACAGAGCCTCTCACGTTGGCCCAGGAGACCCTCAATTGTTGGCTCCGGTCGTCTGGACGCCACTTGAGCAACAAATGTATTGTGTGCCTCGCCACGGCCTATGTTAAAACACAACGTGCATAATGGTACCTTGGTGCCTTGAAGGGGTCCAAGGAGGAAGGGGAACGACCCTATCCCCTGGGTCTGTCACTTAGGCAGATCAAGGCACTGTACCGAACAATCGCGTCATACTGCAAGCAGATCAAGTCATTGCACGGAACCATCGCGTCATATTGGAAGCAGACCACAACATTGCACCGAGCAGAGCAATCACATCATATTCCGAATAAACCAAATTATGTTGTTGGAAAACAGACCACATGCGTCTCAAGCATATAACTTCGTGCACGTGTAGGCCATTATGAAGTCTAGACTCGAGGCACGCGAGCCAGAAAATGCAAGTAAAAACAGTGCCGGAACAGAACGTAACCGTAATCTCCGAACACCTGCGAACTTCAACTGTCGAATCAGGACCGATCGTTCCGATGGCCCACGGTCGTCCGGACCGGCCACACGCACGCGACGCATCACCCCGCAGTCCACCGAGCACATCCGCAGCATTCGGGCCGCGGAGCCGAGTGCCGAGCCGCACCAGCGCCGACCACTCCCACCGGCGAGTCGGGCCACTCCCCCCGGGGCCGCGCTGCTCCCGCCCGGCGGCCGGCGCACGGCGCGGGCGGCGGCGGCGAAACGTGCCGCCGACGGCCGGCTCAGAGAGCAGCAGCGGCCGCCACTCCCCGGCCTGTGTCGGCTAGCAACCAGACGCAACAATGGAGCGGGCCGGGCCGGCCGTGACCCGCGGCCGGTCGCCGTCAGCTGGCCGCGGCCGGCCGGCCGCTGTTCCGGCCACGTCATCGCCTCTGCAGCCGGCGCGGCCACCCCCGGCGCCGGCTGCTCCCGGCCTGGTGCCACCCAGGCGTCTCCTGCTGCCGGTCAGCCGTCCCTTACTGCAGGACGGGCGTCCCTTACTGCCGGACAGCTGTCCCTTACTGCAGGACAGCCGTCCCTTACTGCAGGACAGCCGTCCCTTACTGCCGGTCAGCCGTCCCTTACTGCAGGACGGGCGTCCCTTACTCCCGGACAGCCGTCCCTTACTACCGGACAGCTTTCCCTTACTACCGGACAGCTGTCCCTTACTACAGGACAGCTGTCCCTTACTACCGGACAGCCGTCCCTTACTACCGGACAGCCGTCCCTTACTGCCGGACAGCCATCCCTTACTGTAGGACAGCCGTCCCTTACTGCCGGACATAGTGTCCCACCGGACTGGACGGGCTCCGGGGCTGGCTGAACTACGGCGGGCAGACCACGGAGCTGGATCGACTCCGAGGCTGGGCAGCTCTTCGACCGCTTGGTTTAGGGGTGGAGTTTTTCTCACAATGCTCGTGGGCGCTCGAAGCACTGAGCATCAAACATGTGGCCAAGCTTCCTAATAAAACCTTTACCACAAAACCCAAGCCTAAACTTGGGCCACTTTATTTTTAAACCCTTCCTAAATTGCTTAAATTATACGATCAAGATTGCATGTCCTAGCAGCTGGATCAGTGATGCACTTAGGATTAGGGCCAATAGAACAAAAGAACGCGTCACATATCAATATACAGATATGGGTATGTCTATTTGTATTTGATTGAGCGCTACTGCTCCTCCGCTCTCCCCATTTGCGGTCAGACTGTGTGTTGAAGGCTCACGTGTGTACTAATCCGAGGCAGACGGGAATGTCGTCGCAAAGTAAACTATTTGGTAGCTTGTGCAATGGTTAACACTAACAGTGTGGAGGTGTGGAGATACCAGTTTTATCACCCTCTCTAAATGTCGTGGGGTAGCTCCTGAGCAGTTCATGATGGTAAAGTAAGCCTGTGTGAAAAAAATAATTGTCGCCAAATATGCCTTCAATTATGACGTCATAGGTCAATAGCCAGACAGGGCGAGATATATATATATATTATGTGTTAATTCCTACCACAAAGACCGCTTTTTATACCTTGAAATCTTGCTTAAATAAGAAACTACATCTCCAAAATGTATGTTAGTTTATGTACTACTATCTACATTCACCCTCGTGTGCTTAATCGTGAGCCTTCCCGTGATTGTCCAATAAACCCGTACGCGCATCCATTGCATAGCTGTCAGGGTGGTCAGGATTAAAGGCAGCCTAGCCTGCGCACATTTGTCTGGATTAGCACCTGGTCTATGCGGGTGGCATCGGAGAGAGCGGCCCCGGCCCGCCCCCGCCCACACTTTTTGTGGGCGGGGCTGCGGCGGTAAATATCCACCGCTCTCGGGATTCGCATTCACAAGACACGCACCATTACTCTTCAGAACTGATGTGCCCTGCACCTGTTGTCGCCCTCGTAGGCGATCCATTGCGAGGATCGGCACCGAGGAACTGGTTCGTAGAGAGGGGCGGCACAGGGGAGAATGGGTAGGGTCTGTGGATAGGGTCAGGAGTGTGGGACTGGTCCGTTCAGAGGGTCGGGACAAGGGTGAAGGTCTGTGGATAGTCAGGAATGTAGAACTGGTCCGCACAGCGGATCGGCACAAGGGAGAAGGGACAGGGTCTGTGGATAGGTGAGCAATGTGGGACTAGTCTGCAGACGGGACCGGATCCGGGGAACCAGTCGGCGGAGAGGGTCGAAAATGGCAAAACTGGTACACCCAGTTTGTCATTTTACACCAAAATGTGACGTGTCATGCGGGAGAAACGTTGGTGGACAAGCACAGGGTCGATATTGCTGAACTTAGACTAGCCGATGAATAGACTTGTGGCCAGAGAACCAGATTGGAGAGATTTCTGTGACTGGTTGTGGAAGGAAATTCAACATTATGCTGGCAGCGTACGTCACAAATCCTGAAGTTAAACATCGGATTTATGCGCACGCGACATATTCCGGACTTTAATGTTATACCTGAGGTGTACACTCAGTGGCGTAGCCAAGGAGGACAAAGCCCCCTGCAGGATCGGAGGGGACCCGCCAGGGTCCCTCACGGTGTCGGTGAAAGGGTCTGTAAGGGCCCCTGTACCGACGTGAAGTGCCACGGAACCGACGAAAAGCGCCAGGGAGGACGGAGAAGTCTCCGGGCCGATGAAAAGGACCTCGTGCCAACGGAGAATGCCCGTGGGAAGATGCTGAGGATTCTTGGCTGGGCTAACGCGAAGAGCTTCTAGGTCAACGTAGTGCACCCCGGATAGTTGGAAGAGCCCCGGACTGACAGAGAGGGCCCGAACCAACAGGAAGGGTCGCTGAGCTGACGACGGATCCCAAGCCGAGGAAAGGGCTCCTGACCTGATGGATAGGGTCCGAACATTTGAAAAGGGACCTCCGACTTCCCTGAAAAAGACCCTGGATCTTCAAAGAGGGTTGCTGAGACTGCAGGGTGCAGCCCTAGTTACCGGAGGGGATCTCTGGCCATGAGAAAGAACCCTTGAACCGACGGAAGGGGATGATGGAGGGGACCCCAGCTGTTGAAAGAGGTCCTCCGGCCTGAAAGAGGCGGCTTCGGGTAGTTAAGGACGGCCCCTGCTTCGATGGAGAGGACGCCCAGCCGCGGGAGGACCTCGGGCTGTCGGAGAGGGTCTAGAGCCGGCATGAAGGGCCCCTGAGCCGATGGGGTCCGAAACCGCACAGCGATAGAGGAGGCCCAAGCGTTTTAATATTATGCCTGTGGCAGTGTGATTTACATTACATATTCCGGACTTCCATATTATGCTTGTGGTACATGCCTCACATTCTGGACTCCAAACACATTGCGGACCTCTCCGAGATCTGAAGACAGATCTCCACTCTCCGTCGATGGATAGGAATGCGGCTGGATAACTAGCTAGCCCACTGGGATGGGCTAGATAATTACCCAGGAATCGTCACGTGATGCCAAAATGCATAATTGGCCTGCCATTGAACTATTCCCGTGTGATTCACTGGCATAGCAACAGGTATCGTACAGCCGCTGCACAAGACAGAAATGGGGCCGGAGGGTAGCCACAATATATGGATGGGGCTGAAGGGCTCATCAAAAGGTAAAGTTAGGACTGGAGAACTAACCACAAGATAGGGGTGTAGCTGCCGATCTAAATACGGGACAGGAAGGAGACGAAAGGAATAGCCACGACAATGAATAACTAACCACTTTCACGACCGAAGAAGAAAATCGACGAGAAAACAATGCCACGACAGACAAAACCAGAACAGGACGGCGAATTTGTTGGACGAATAATCGACTTCTGACGAAACCAGGGATGCCCGGGGACTGGACCGGAAAACATCAGAGTCGGTCCGAGTGCCCCCGAGATGGGCTTTGGGCTCGCTCAGCGCAGGCTCGGAAATGGGCGCCCAAATGATCCAGTAACAGGTCTGCTCGGTTGTGGCCAACCCACACGGACCCTCATAACTGGCCAGCCCCCACGGAGCCTCATAACCGGCCAGCCCACACGGAGCCTCATAACTGGCCAACCCACACAGAGCCTCATAACTGGTCAGCCGACACGGATCCTCATAACCGGCCAGCCCACACGGATCCTCATAACTGGCCAGCCCAAACGGATCCTCATGACCGGCCAGCCTACAGGGGATCTCATAACTGGTCGGCCGCCACGGCGACCATAAGTGGCCACGCCTCGCTTGACACTAAGTCCATAACCGTCCGCGGCGCGCCATATTCGGCGCACCATATTCGGCGCGGCGGCGAGGACGACGGCGGCGGAGAGCAGCTCGCCGTGTCGCCATATTCGGCGCAGAGTGCGGCGGCGGCGGCGGCGGATCATTCAGCAGCCGCCGGTGAGCTGTCACACTGCGTCGGCGGCCGTCCCTCGCCGCCGCTCCGGCGCGTCTCTCACGCTCACACCGGCGACCCGAGGTGAAGCGGTGTTCTCCGACTGGAGGAGGAGGAAGCTGAGGAATATGTCACCTGAAATATTTCCGAGATGTGGATTCGCTGAACACATATTTCTTATGAACGCACTTTTTCCCTCAGTTGCATTTAAGTCTTGCGATTTCGGATAATTAATAATTAGGTGTTATTGAGTTATTGCGATCGATAATTAAATTCGATGGACAAAGGGACCTATCGGCACCCAACAACGGAACCGTTTGAGTTGCGGTTCACATCAGTCTTAGTTAAGCACTGGCACGATGGCGGATACGGAGATACGGCGTCAAACTAAGGCAGCCGACCCAGCTTTCTAGGTTAATATACTGCTTATGTCAATGCTGGTTATATTGAATCATTTATAGGGATTGCACGCGATTTGTATTCGACAACATTGAAGAAAGGAAACTTTTGTTCGCACACTTTCATCCATTTTGTCACTCGCCCTCGAGCTTTGGAAATACAAGACATAAATCAGCATTCACTTGTCTTGTGTTGTTGCCCATCTGCAAAACAGATACGACAGCTATTGGAAACGTCTGGCTCTTCAGAAGATCATTAGGTATTCACTCAAGGAGTGCGTGCATGAGGTTTTCCACCATTCCATTTGAGGGAGGTTGCCCCTTCAATATTTGAGAACTTTAACATTACGCCTATGGCTTGTGTAACATATTGGCCCTGCATGGAAAGAATGGACTTTACAACCTGGGCATCGCCTGAAACTTAATGTCACGACCTGGCCCATGTGTTGCGTGATATGCTCTGCCGTGATACGCCATAGTACGCCATGATATGCTGCGCCGTGATATGCTATGGCATGCCGTGATATGCTCCACCGTTATATGCTATGGTATACCCTGATAAGCTCCGCCGTGATATGCCACGGTATACCGTGGTATGCCATGGCATGCCATGATACGCCATGGTATGCCGTGATATGCCATAGTATGTCGTAATATGCTCCGCCATGATATGATCCGCCGTGATATGTCATGGTATGCCGTAATATGCCATGGTATGCCGTGATATGCCATAGTACATCATGATATGCTACGCCGTGATATGATCCGTCGTGATATGCCACGGTATGCCGTGTTATGCCATGGTATGCCGTGATATGCTCCACCATAAGCATAAACGAATTCAATTCACATTTAATTATTTTCCTGGCTACGTCCATTTCATGTCGTTACATCATGATTTAGAACTGATGCATTGTGCATAGTGCATTACAAACTTCATATTATTTGCATGACTTGTCCACCACCTCAGTCTTCAGGGCTGTGTTTATGTCCCAATGTGAGCGACTACCCACGCTATTATCGCTGTGAACCTGCTTGTGAACGCCGCATGTCAATATGTGCTACCCATTGCTGACTTTGGGCGGATCGCCAAGCGTTGTGAACATTGCCTCAGCTGGCGCCATCGGTGACCTTCGTCCCGTCAACTCACGAGCGGTGAGAAGTTGGGTGGCGTGAATTGGCACCTTCGGCCGCACTTTCATCAGGGTCAGCATCAGGCTGGGGAGGAACCGGATGATGAAAGAAAATAAAACATTCGTAGATTGCCGAGGAGCAACCAAGAGAGGGACAGGAGCCTGGATCTCCCCTAGCAACCAAAATGCGCTAGATGAAACGAGACATCTTTAGAGTTTCACCACTCAAAATGAAAAATTTTCAGGGCGGTTCCTGCGCCGAAAGCGTTCTCTATTTCTTGCCATCCCCCTCCCCCACTCTGAGGAAAATCTTGGCTGCGCCACTGTAAATGAGAACCGGACAGGATCCAGATCAGCCAGGAAAAACGGCTTGCAAGGACAGATATATAAGCTTGCTGCCGCATAGCCTCGACAGCTCGGTGGGCCTGAAAACCATTTAGAGCCTTGAATTCAGGCAATGCGATAAACTAAACGCAATATTTGGATTGAATAGTATTTAAACAATGCCCAAATATTGAAGACACCTCAACATCTTACATTCAATCGTCTCTCATATTCTGCCATATATAAATCATTTCTCTTCAATTTCCAGCGACCGTTTTCCCTCTGTTTTTTTTTATATTCATTTCATCGTTGACGGTGCAAGAACAGTAGTAGTACGCGCTTCCAATTCTCACCACGAGCCTCATTATCGTGGGAGGTGAACCATGAGCAATTGGTTGCAGTTTGACCGGCTGATAATGGATCAGCTGAGGTCACTGTTGACTTCATTTATGCGATTTCCAAAATAGGACCCGAAAACGGGATTGTCTGATTCCCTGTGGAAGAAATATAATCAATTTTATGATCACCTTGACATATCACATCACATTGACCCAAAGAAGATTTTCCCGATCGTAACCTGAGTTTAAGCTGTGCCGGTGACCGCCGATGACCCCTGAAAAGTCAATGTATCATGTAGACATGTTGGCTGAATCTTCAACCATTGAAATATGCGCTTAGGTAATCGAGAAAGATGGCTTGAAATTTTACAGAGCTGAACTTCGACCACGTAAGCACAGATACGGACTGTTTGCGGATTTTCGTTGCGGGGGTCGTCGAAGGGCAAAGGAGCTACGTGCACATTAAAGACGGCAAATGGATCCCCAAACCAGCTCTCTGGATCCGCCACTGCCAGACGGCTGATGGTGTTTACCGCAATCCGATTGACACGCTCACGGCTGACCTTGCGACGGTGCTGCTCCTGGATAAGCGTCCCAGCAGGCTCGGCCGAGTGGCAAAGTCACGGAGCGTCCGCTCGGCGGAAATCTCCGCTCTGGTCGGATAGTCGTACAGTCACGACGCGTCCGCTCGGTGGAAATCTACACTCTAGTCGGACAGTCGTACAGTCACGAGGCTTCAGCTCGGTGGAAATCTCCGCTCTGGTCGGATAGTCGTACGGTCACGACGCGTCCGCTCGGTGGAAATCTCCGCTCTGGTCGAGTAGTCATACAGTCAAGACGCGTCCGCTCGGTGAAAATCTCCGCCCTGGTCGGACAGTCGTTCCATCCCTGTGAGGAGCTGTCGCGCACTGGAAGGATGTAGTCCATGGGAGAAGTTTGAAGATATTGGGGGGCCCCAAGCACGGATGCAACGAGTGCTGGAAATCTGGTTCGTGGGGCTCACCCCAAGAGGTGCCATGTTAAGAGAGCAAGAACTTGATGGAAGCAAGGCGAAGGTGGTGGGCTCAAGCCCCACCAAAAGCAAAGGGAACCACCCTAGGATGTACCATTCCCGAGGCTTCCTCATATTCCAGGGGCTATCCTACCCTGCTCCGCGCGGTGACAGTGTGGGGCACCCCTATCCGACTATACCCCGGGACGATCCCTTACCATACACTTTGATAGCACGTTCTGAGACGGCGTCAGCGAGTGTCGAGAGCACTCCTTTTTTATATCGGCGAGCACCCTGGCAGACATCAGGACAAATGTGAACTGAAAAGCTCGAAATGGTATTAATCTGAGTTAAGATCCTGAAATAGACTGGCTGAGCCTAGATTCCCGGTACCCAACAGATCTCTTTGACGACTAATGAACACTCGAGCAGGTTTAACGTGTCAATAAAGTCGATGTTCGGTGGTGATAATGAGCTCCGTCTGCACCTGCCGCACGCGACCTAGGTTGGGTCGACCGTTTGCAAGCCAGGTAATATGGCTGGATCTCTACGAACTAGGCGACGTGGCTGGATGTCTACGGACTGGGTGATGTGGCTGGACCTGCATGGTTAGATGCTACGGACGAAGGTGGCCGTAGAGATCCAATCATGGCTAATGGCATGGCTGGATCTCTACGAACGAGGTGATGTGGCTGGATCTGCGTGGGCCAGGACACATGGATGGACCCGTACGGGCCAGGTTACATGGCTGGATCTGTACGGGCTAGGTGACATGGCTGGGCCTACACGGGCCAGGGGATATGGTCAGACCTGCATGGGTCAGGTCACATGGCTGGACCCGTACGGGCCAGGTCACATGGCTGGATCTCTAGGGATCAGATAAAGTGCTCACACAGATTGTGCGTCGTGCGGACATGTCTGTCGCTTCGACCATATAGAAGCGCAAATAAAGATCGCACTGTTAAATTTTTTTTTTCTGACACACTTCCAATTAAAACCTCCTACTATGTAAAGATATACAGACATAAAATATTAGTGCAACTATGAGCCACAAGGGCCCTTCTTGGTTGCACTCTGTACACTGAAAACGATCACTGAATATACACTGAAGTAGAACGACGATCGAGTGCATTGGCGATATCGGCGATTTCTCTGGCGATTTCTCTTCCCCTCCCCGTCTTCCCTAGAGGGAAGACGGGAAGGGCGAGTCATTTGTTACGTGTGAAGTTTCAAGTCTGCAAGCAGACGCACTGCGGAACGTTATAACTTAACGCTCTTGCAGCTGCGTAGCCCGATCGTTCTACCTGACAGCTATGCCACCAGGTAGTTATTGGCCTTCTTACTTAACCTCTTACGTCGTGCTAGAATGTCACGGGTGTGAGGAATGCGTCCTACCAGGTATCCACATATAGCAAACCTTCACGCCGGCTGCTCTTTCCACTCTCTGAATTCCCCAACACGTCCCGACCTTGGCGGAAACCTTCCCCACCTTGGCCCAAAGGCCGTAATCTTCATAAGGACTCCCTTGGCCTGTCGCTGTGATGGCGACAGGTACGCTGGAATAGTCAGTTTGAGGGCCAATTATAGATGTGTCCAATACCCTAAACCGATACGCAAAAAATTGATGGTTTCAATTGCAAGGCGGATATCCATATAAGTACATTATCACCGCCGCCTACTTGTACTTCTGTTGGGTATCGACGCATTGCCACAAACCTGCTAATTTCGTGCAATAATTTACGCCTTTGGCACGGGATGCCAATCCATAGCCTTCTAAAGGCAGCAGTGTCGCCAACGGTGGCCACCTTTTCCGTGGCGTGACCCATTTCAGCAAGTGCAAGCTGAACGAGTGCACACGTTGAGCAGGTTTAGCTGAGCGAGTACGATTTGAGCGAACCGACAAACTGGGCGGCTGCAACATCTCAGCGAGTGTAAACGGAGCGAACATCGTTCATTGAACGTGGACCGCAGTTAGTCATTTGGGCTTTAGATCGCTCCGACCAGCTTTAATCCTTCGCGTCCATGGAGCATAGGGCGTACAAAATACTAATGGAACAAAGCGCACTCGCGCTAATTACATCAGGTCAAGTGTCACAAATCCACGTTCCCCAGGGGGCACAAAAGGGATATTGGGGCACTAATTACCATGTCACACCAGACATCAAACATATCTGACCTGATACACCACACCCAGTATGTCTGACCTGGTATATGACACCTGACATGTATGACCTGATTCAACAGACCTGACGCCTAACATGCCCGACCTTGCATATCACATATGACACCAAACATATCTGACCTGATGCATTACACTTGACGCTTGGATCTACTCATTTATGACCATGCGTGGAAAATACGACTGGACAGGTGTAGTGGCAGACACGCAAGCTGTAATGGAATAGGCAGCTTTGGGACACTTAAAGTTGCAATAATCTGCACGCTACATCACACCAGCTTTCGACTGATCTCTTCAGCTCCTAATTGACGCTACGACATGCCATGCCTGCCAGATAAGACCTACTGTGAATCACACATGACATGTCCAGTACACATTGAATGGCTCACGCCACCCCATATTACTAACCAGACATATGTCACTTGAGTACTCCCTTTCACTCCTGCGATACATCGTGCCACGCGTGACACGAAACACGTCGGACGCGATTCACGATAATACCCTTTCGTTAGATCAGATGCGGAATGCATATCAGCATAAAATAAATGAACACATAAATGAATAAGAAAATGAATGTGTACAAATATAAAAAAGAACAAGAAATATATATGTACATATATATATACATACATATGTATATATATATATATATATATATATATATATATATATATATATATATGTGTGTGTGTGTGTGTGTGTGTGTGTGTGTGTGTGTGTGTGTGTGTGTGTGTGTGTGTGTGTGTGTGTGCGTGCGTGTGTGGCATAGCCACCTTCAATATTTGCATGGTGTGTGTGATCTACTGCTACGTTTCTAAGACCCAACCCTCGCTAGCGGCGTGACGGTGACCTTGGGTGGCCCGGCGCCGACCCGACGTTGACCCGTCGTCGCCGCCCCACTGACCTGGGTCGCCGGGCGTCGGCGACGGTGGCGGCGGCCGCCACGAGCAGCAGGAGTGCGGCGGCGGTGAGCACGTGTCGGCCTGTCGCCATGGCGAGCGGCCGAGGGACGGCGACGGTCGCGGGCCGGGCTGGTGGGGCCGACACGTGGTGTGGCCAGCCGCGCTGTCGGCTCTGTCCGGCTCTGTCCACTCTGTCGGCTCTGTCGGCTCTGTCGGCTCTGTCCGCTCTGTCGCCGCTGTCGCCTCTGTCACCTCTGTCGGCTCTGTCGCTCTGTCGGCTCTGTCGGCTCTGTCGGCTCTGTCGGCTCTGTCGGCTCTGTCGGCTCTGTCAGCTCTGTCGCCGCTGTCGGCGCTGTCGGCTCTGTCGGCTCTGTCGGCTCTGTCGGCTCTGTCGGCTCTGTCGGCTCTGTCGGCTCTGTCAGCTCTGTCGGCTCTGTCGCTCTGTCGGCTCTGTCGGCTCTGTCGGCTCTGTCGGCTCTGTCGGCTCTGTCGGCTCTGTCGGCTCTGTCGGCTCTGTCGGCTCTGTCGCTCTGTCGGCTCTGTCGGCTCTGTCGGCTCTGTCCGGCTCTGTCGGCTCTGTCACCTCTGTCGGCTCTGTCCGGCTATGTCGGCTCTGTCGGCTCTGTCGGCTCTGTCGGCTCTGTCGACTCTGTCACCTCTGTCAGCTCTGTCACCTCTGTCGGCTCTGTCGGCTCTGCCAGCTCTGTCACCTCTGTCGCCTCTGTCGGCTCTGTCCACACTGTCGGCTCTGTCACCTCTGTCGGCTCTGTCAGCTCTGTCACCTCTGTCAGTTCTGTCAGCTCTGTCACCTCTGTCGACTCTGTCGGCTCTGTCACTTCTGTCGGCAGAGTGGTGGCCCAGAGCGTTGCACGGACCCACCTCAGCCGCTGTCGTCACTGTTGGCAGTGCGGCGGTCCGGAGCGCGGCACCGTCCCACCTCAGCCGCGACAGCGACTGCGACAGCGGCCCGCCGCCGCCGCCGCTCCGCGCGCCGGCCGGCTATCGGCTGGCCAGGCGACGCCCCCGGCACGCGACACCAGTGGCACCAGCGGCACCACGCCACGCGACACCAGAGGCACCAGGGCACCAGACAGTGGCACACCGACAGCACCAGGGCACGCGACACTAGCGGCACCAGGGCACCAGACAGCGGCACACCGACAGCACCAGGGCACGCGACACTAGCGGCACCAGGGCACCAGACAGCGGCACACCGACAGCACCAGGGCACGCGACACTAGCGGCACCAGGGCACCAGACAGCGGCACACCGACAGCACCAGGGGACGCGACACCAGTGGCACCAGAGGCACCAGGGCACCAGACAGTAGCACACCGACAGCACCAGGGCATGCGACACTAGCGGCACCAGGACACGCAACATCAGTGGCACCAGTGGCAACAGGGTACGTGACACCAGCGACACACCGACACCACCAGGGCACGCGACACCAGCGGCACCGACAGCGCCAGGGCACGCGACACCAGCGGCACCGACAGCGCCAGGGCACGCGACACAATAGGCGATTTGGGAGCGTCGCTGTCACTGTCAGGCGGTCTCGGGCGCGTCACCTTGCCTACCACCCAGGCTCGACGCACCTCCTCCCCGCCTCTCTTCTTCATTCTGCCTTTTTCGGAACAATGGCTGGTCTCTCCGCTGCGTGACGGGCGAGCCACGAGACGCGGTGTTTTTGAATCGCGGCACGTGGACACCACGTAACACGCCGCACGAGCACGAGCATGCGCCAACAATCACGTGTTCGTGTTCGGTATCGACGCGGACCCCAGAGGGGAGGGGTTCAGCTGACTCCTGCGCAAAGCAAATTTAGCTCCAGAGCGATGGTGCACAGAGTTGTTATACATCCACAGCGCATTGCACTCATAATTTTGGAGAGGCATTCACCAGTGGTGCATTGGCTAAGGTTCTGCCGACAGGTTCTGCTGGCTCCTGCACAAAGCAGATTTAGCTCCAGGCCGGTAGTGCACATGAGTTGTTATAAATCCACAGTGTGCTGCAGACTCATAATTTTGGGGAGGCATTGACCAGTGGTGCATTGGCCAGTGGTGTTCGGATCATCAAGACGTGGCGATGTGGGTCTCCTCGTGAGAGCCGGTGGGACTGGTGTTGATGACGTCAGGTGAGGACCAGAGGCTGGTGCTGGGGGTGTCAGGTAAGGACGTACTGCCTCATGAAGACCATGCACTGTTGCTGGGGGTGTCAGGTAAGGACGTACTGCCTGGTGAAGACCATGCACTGGTGCTGGGGGTGTCAGGTAAGGACATACTGCCTCATGAAGACCATGCACTGGTGCTGGGGGTGTCAGGTAAGGACGTACTGCCTCATGAAGACCATTCACACTGGTGCTGGGGGTGTCAGGTAAGGACGTACTGCCTCGTGAAGACCATGCACTGGTGCTGGTGGTGTCAGGTAAGGACGTACTGCCTCGTGAAGACCATGCACTGGTGCTGGGGGTGTCAGGTAAGCACGTACTGCCTGGTGAAGACCATGCACTGGTGCTGGGGGTGTCAGGTAAGGACGTACTGCCTGGTGAAGACCATGCACTGGTGCTGGGGGTGTCAGGTAAGGACGTACTGCCTCGTGAAGACCATTCACTGGTGCCGGGGGTGTCAGGTAAGGCTGTGCCACCTTGAAGGCACGGACTGGTGATTGGTGGCGTGGACATCAGGTGACGACGTGCTGCCTCGTGCGACCAAGTAGCCCGTCAGTCAATCGATCGACTGACTGACTCGGTAGCCAGTGACAACAGCTGGCAGATCTTCAACACCCGGTCGACGTTTCTGAATAATGCATCTCAAACAAGCGAGTCATGGGCAAGTTCGGATCGTGGGCACGCCTGGTGGTCAAGCGAGCTCGCGAGATACGACCAGTGTGCTCAGCCATGAGCAACGTTGCAATTCCAACCACTAGCGGATCGAGCTGCTTGGTTTCAGGTGGATAAACGCCTCTGACGGTCCATCGAACTACAAACGAACCTTTCTGCAGATTAAACTCCCTACACTGAATTGTGGTATGTGAGAATAAAGAACAAACCTCCCTTCGGAAAATAATCCAGGTTTTGACACAATTCCAGATTTTTGTTCAGTCTGGTTGGTTGGATGCTGGGAATGCCTCGAACGGTTCCTCTCCCACTAAAAATGTCAAGCCACTCCAAGTCGTTATAATATACCAGATATATATAAATAGGGAGTTCCTTAAATTACAAGTATATCAGACATACTTTACTAGTATGTGTGTAGGAGCCTAAGCTGGCATTACTAATTTCCTGTGAAGCGTGGTTGCTCTACCAGCTGTGTGTCACACACATGCCTCCAGTTCAAGGGGCGGAGGTAGCCGAGTGGTCAAGGTGTTGAACTTTGGGTTCCAAAGGTCCCGGGTTCAGCAATCGCACCGCTCGGGACATTTCCCAAATCCTCGGCCCACCGGTGAAAACAATGTTTGCGGCGCCATTAGCCGTAAATGTGCAGAAAGTGCTTCATAAATCACCCATTAAACAATAGCCTCTAGTTCAATCGAATATCGACACTAAATGTGTCCTCACGGCACACACGTACTAGCTGGGTCCTCGCCACTCGACGCATCGATTCACTTTCGCCAGCAACGGTACTCAGCGGCGACATGAATAACAGCCCGTGAACAGAACGAACGTCGGCGTCCTTATAAGGAGTGCTGCCATGCGCATCCTCGGCAGCCTGTTCGGCCACGTCGATCGAGAAAGAATCGCATTAATAGCGCCATGACAGGCACACACTAAGGCCGACCGGCGATGCGATTTACTGCGGGCGCCGTCGAGGCCTGTTTCCCCTGTAAATCACAGATTATAAGGCCGGTTCCGCCTGTGCGAGAGACACTGCTGCACGTTGTTCATTGAGGGGGTGATGATTTACCGATCACCACCGCCGCCAGTCGGCGCCGGCGGCAGCGCTGCATGACCTCACATCGCGTCTTGCATCTAGTTGTGAAAGCCTGAGCTATCGAAAACCACACGCGAGCGTGCACTATCCGATTGAAGTTGTTGCAGACGTGCTGGTTGCTTGGCCTGGCTTCCGCGCATGCATCGCAGGCGACGAAGTCGCGGCCGTGTGCGCGACTCGCCGGCTTGGGGCTACGCCACCACGACGACAGGGGAGCTGATGTTTTTGCTTTGTTTACTGGGTGGCTCACGACGCACCTCATGCACGGTCGCGACTAATGGCGACGCCCACACTGTTTCGCCGGTGCGCCGCGGAATTGTGAAATGTTCCGAGTGACGCGAGTGTTGAACCCGGGCCGTTGGTATCCAAAGCTCGACACCTTAACCACTCGGCCATCTCCGCCACGCCACAGGAGAGCAAAGCTAGCCGTTTTGAGTCACCGAGTTGGTGTTCGTCATAACACGAGAAGGAAATATGAGCATGTTGTATCTTTCAAATGACTACGAGCACACCAATAAAAAGCCCATACACGATGCACGCTGGGACGACCCTTCGCAAACACTTCGCAACAAATGAGCTTTCCGAGATCCCAGTGTTTGAAAGTGTTCTGCCAGGTTGAAAGTGCTTTAAAATGTTTTAGGCCACCCGAGGTACCTTTTATCATTCATTCACCTTTTAATATGTCCCTCGAAAGTTATTCACAGTTGAAATAACTCGGTGATTAATTCACGAACAATGTGCTACCGCGGATCCTTGCGTATCTCACCGATTGCAGGTTGCAGCACAGGTTAGATCGATTGTATCGATTCCGTCCACATCAGTTACCTGAGATCGACATCAACTTTGACATCATAATTTACAGCATTCACCTCACATCGACACTTTGCCACCGCAGTCTATACAAGCTATCAGAATCGACATACATTTTGAAACCGTAGTCGATACCTCAGACCGACAGGCCGTGTGGTAGCCGACGAGTGACATCATCTCTTCCACAGCCGCCGGCGCAATCAATATCCACACATTCGTCCAAGCGTAGAGATTGCTTGTTCTTCTACAATTGTCGTTTCACCCCTCTCCAATTGGTTTTGGAGAATATTTCTTTCCCCTTCCGCACATCGGCGCGAGAACAAAATACTATTTCTTGATGTCAACTTCATTACACAATTGCATTTGGGAAACGTACGCTACTTCCCAAGATTATCGAAAGAGAAAAGAAATACCAAATGAAGTACAGGGAGTCATGCTCGCGTAATAGTAGTACACGACCAGGAAACCAATAGATGAAACGGAATTGTAAGCTCTGGTTGCGTTCTGTGGTGGCTCGGCACCGGAGGTACGTGTTAAACGGGCATACCACCACCACATACACAGCGCTGGCCGTGGGGCCCTCACCGGTCATGGAGAATGCCAGCCAGGGCTGACAACAGATACGATCTGGACAGTTTCGTGTCGCGTGTGCTCAGCCGGTATTCGAATTGGCCGCAGCGCAGGCCGGTAGGGAGTGCACTACATCACTACACGACAGAAACATTCCGCCGAGCGAAGCTGCCGAGCTGACCACCACTAAAACTGGCCAATCGCGCTGCACGACTCACGCGAACTGGTCAGGATCTGGCCGCCTGAACAGACCAGATAGCCGGTCTAGGTTAGATCACGCCGCTTCGTGAACGGTGGGTGTAATGGCGCACTGAACGCATTCAGTAAAAATAGAGCTGCACACTGGCAGACCGAGAGCGGTCTGCTGTCGCCAGTCAGCCGTAATCCGGCCGACTTGTGATTTGTAACGGCAGGTTCTAACATGCGGCGACGCTTTCGGTGTTGTCGCCGATCACACTACCGCAAATGTACCAGATCAATCACCGACTAATCCGCGAGCTCTCCACTGTTGACAGGCAGGCGGTGCCGTCTGCCGCACCAGGCCGAGCACGTGTTGTCGCCGAAGCGAACAACGAAGCAAGAAAGGAAGGCAAGTAAAAATGACTAGGTTTACACAGCCAAATTATGCAGGCAGCTTTTATTCGATAACTTTTTTCCATTCACCGTTTAAATAAACCAGCTGGTCTCAATATGGGTCCCCTGCATGAACTAATATCGAGGTGAAAGTTGCAATGGATCTTTGCTGGAGTGCCAACTATTTGAGTCTTCCAGTGGTGCACTGGACGAGCCAGAACAAGAGGCACGAGTCAGAGGGCTCCAGCGCAGCGGGCGCAGAGTTGAGAACCGCCAGCAGAGGTGGCTGCGAGACCGCGCCACTATGATCACATTTGGCGGATCAACTGGACAAATCGGCCCGGCCGCGGGTGCGGCGGGACATTCTCCTCGTGCTTGGAATTTTTTTCAGGCCGCAGAGTAGGAGGAAGGCTCGGTCCCTCAAGACTTGAGGTGAAATCCTAGTCTATGAGGAAACATAATGAGGTATCTGCGCTACTTTGCCGAAGCGTAAATGAACGAGGAAGGGATGTATCGATGCGGGGAAAATGCGAACCCACGACAACATTCATGAAATAGGGGAAAAGAGCGACGATGAGACGAGCCAACCACAAGATAGAGAAACATTCATGCCACACAGCACTGCGCATCAATCATCAAAAGCCGAAGACTGCATGTCCTGTTACCCATGTATTCTCTAAAATTGACCCTCACGACACACAAACAACTGGCAATCCCAAGACACGCTCGCACGAACTACAATATTCCGCCACTTCATCATCGAAAGAACATCATCAGGACGACATGACACCACACAAGTACAATGTGGTAACTATCACGCATTTTCGAAACACAGTGGGAGATTTCAGCCGGGATGGGGGCATTACATTGCCTCCACGTCGATGTAAGCCAATCGAAGCAGCGAACAGCCGACTAATGCCAATGTCGGCTGTCTATGGGTGTGCGCTATGTCGACTGTCTATACTAAACCACCTCATCGTCGGCACCCTCACGCGCCGATGTACCCTGCAATAACAACTGGCGCCACCGATGGAGCCGGCACGGACAGAGCCAGATTTACCGCCGCTCAGCTGTGACACGTCGCAGTCACACATGTGACGGACGTCACCACGCGTGGTCCGAGCGTCGCCGCTCAGCTGTGACGCGTCTCAGTCAAACATGTGACGGACGTCACCGCCCGTGGTCCGAGCGTCGCCGCTCAGCTGTGACGCGCCACAGTCACGCATGTGACAGACGGCGCGCCGCCGTGGGGGAGAGGCAGGTCGGCGGCGCTCAGCTCTCGCGGCAGATGCTCTCGGCGAATTCGGTCACGGTGCGGGTGGGCCGGCCGCTCATGCCCTTGCTGAGGTAGCTGACGTCGTCGGACTTATTCTCCATGGTGCCGGCGATGTCCAGGTGCAGCCAGGGCGTGTCGGCCGAGACGAACTCCTGCGGCACGCCGTCGGCCCTCCCGCTGTTACCGACCGTGCGGGGCGACAGGGCATGGCGAATGCCGGCACCAGCCGAGCACATCCAGGGCTAACTGGCGCACCCGTCTGGCTCCTCCAACTCGCCAGGGAGGGGATCATGACAAGGCCTAACCAGCCGATATCACCACACGGTGGCAGGCTGGCAAAACTCACTTACGCACACACACACAAGGCCTCAGAGGCCGACACTGGTTAACGATAAAAGGCCTACACTCGCAACACGCTCATACTTTGACGAGCTCTAGAATATGCTGCAGAATAGGAGGCGTTCGAAGTTTTCCAAAGTTCGCAATTTCCAACGTTCATAATTTCAAAATTGAAAGTTCCGAACCGAACTTCTAAAAATTGGAAGGCAACTTCCAAGACAGCCCGGAGAGGAGGCGCTCATATTTTCCAAAGTTCATAATTTCCAAATTAGGAGTTCAATTCCAAAACTTGGAAGTCAGCTGCCACATTGGAAGTTGGCTTCCAAACAAATGGAAGTGTTAACTTCCAAAAGTCGGAAGGTTGATACGTTAGGTTCGGTTAGATTTTGCTAGGTTTGGTTTGGCTCCAATTCAATCAGTACAAGGCGGTGCTATGGGGCGAGAGGGCGAGAGACCAGCGACATTCCTCCAATGCTGTAGGTACAGACTCGAGCATTACCGTTGGGGCATCGAACATTTGGGCTAAATCACAGCCTACGAGTTTCAATCTCAACAACTAACTCATCTAGCGGCCCATAAGGGAGGGAGTTGGAAGAACCATACTACAAAGTCAGCAAGGTAACGGGATGTCACCCAAATAAATCGCGGCAAGTATTCAACATCAGCCATTCATTTGAAGAACTTGACGAGGACCGAACGTAACTATGCCACAGCGTTGCCGACATCAAAAGGTCTCACAATCCTGATGTAAGGACACCGGCCAGGAAGGCAGAGGCTACAGACCCGAGCACGAGGCTATACACAACAGTACAGACCTGAACATGAGGCTGTACGCAACAGTACAGACCTGAACATGAGGCTATGCAACAGTACAGACCTGAACACGAGGTTGTACGGAACAGTACAGACCTGAACATTCGACTATATACAACAGTACAGACCTGAACATGAGACTGTACACAACAGTACAGACCTGAACACGAGGCTATATGCAACAGGACAGACCTGCACACTAGACTGTACGCAACAGTACAGACCTGAACATGAGGCTATACACAACAGTACAGACCTGAACATGAGGCTATATACAACAGTACAGACCTGAACATGAGGCTATATACAACAGTACAGACCTGAACATGAGGCTATATACAACAGTACAGACCTGAACATTAGGCTATATGCAACAGTACAGACCTGAACATGAGGCTATATGCAACAGTACAGACCTGAACATGAGGCTATATGCAACAGTACAGACCTGAACATGAGGCTATATGCAACAGTACAGACCTGAACACGAGGCTGTACACAACAGTACAGACCTGAACATGAGGCTATGCAACAGTACAGACCTGAACATGAGGCTATGCAACAGTACAGACCTGAACATGAGGCTATGCAACAGTACAGACCTGAAGAAAAGCGGCGGCGGTGCAGGAGCCGCCCGCGTTGGCGGAGCCGATGTTGTTCAGGTCGGCCAAATCACACTCTGTCGGCCACACGACGCCTCAGAGATCGCGCTCAGAGCCACGCCGGCAGCCTCAGCCTCAGATCCACGGACCGGGAAATGTCGACCGGCTACATAACTGTCTGAACACCAACTGTGTGTGTGTGTGTGTGTGTGATTGTGGTTTTAGGGCACACCGACCATGGTTGGTCATTTAGCGCCCATCTGAACCCCAACTGGAGCATCCTCTCCGTCTAAGGGGACGGGGGTGGGGACGTCTGGTGTTGCCGCTGGCCCAGACGGTGACATCCACTCACCTGGAGGAAGGCGGCCGCCGTGCAAGCGCCACCCGCCGGCTTAACAGAGCTCTGGTTGTTGAGATCGGCCAGCTTCGCTTCTGCGCACACCCAACGACAAACCATCTGGCGCCATATAGCCAACACACTACACCTACACCACAGCCGGACTACAATACACTGTGTGTCTGTGCACACCCAACGACAAACCATCTGGCACCATATAGCCAACACACTACACCTACACCACAGCCGGACTACAATACACTGTGTGTCTGTGTACACCCATCGACAAACCATCTGGCACCATATAGCCAACACACTACACCTACACCACAGCCGGACTACAATACACTGTGTGTCTGTGCACACCCAACGACAAACCATCTGGCACCATATAGCCAGCACACCAACACTACACCACAGCCAGACTACAATACACTGTGTGTCTGTGTACACCCATCGACAAACCATCTGGCACCATATAGCCAACACACTACACCTACACCACAGCCGGACTACAATACACTGTGTGTCTGTGCACACCCAACGACAAACCATCTGGCACCATATAGCCAACACACTACACCTACACCACAGCCGGACTACAATACACTGTGTGTCTGTGTACACCCATCGACAAACCATCTGGCACCATATAGCCAACACACTACACCTAGACCACAGCCAGACTACAATACACTGTGTGTCTGTGTACACCCATCGACAAACCATCTGGCACCATATAGCCAACACACTACACCTACACCACAGCCAGACTACAATACACTGTGTGTCTGTGTACACCCATCGGCAGACCATCTGGCACCATATAGCCAACACACTACACCTACACCACAGCCAGACTACAATACACTGTGTGTCTGTGTACACCCATCGGCAGACCATCTGGCAACATATAGCCAACACACTACACCTACACCACAGCCAGACTACCAAACACTGTGTGTCTTTGTACACCAATCATCAGACCATCTGGCACCATATAGCTAGCACACCCTACACCACAGCCGGACCACAATACACTGTGTGTCTGTGTACACCCATCACCGGCCAGTATATAACTGTGTCGCGAAGGCATGCCCTATCTTCAATCGACAGAGCGTCACTTCCTCTCGTCGCGAGGTCCGGTGTGAGGACTGCCATAATCCTAGTTCTGGTTATATAAGTCTCAGTTTACTTGGCTTGGAATTCCAGGCTCGTTGCCATTCAGATCGTATATATGATACAATGGAGGGATACATATCTCTTGGCGGAAGGGATAGGCGAATTTCACGGCCATTACTGGTAGCGTGCTTGGCAGCCATATCGGCAGCTTCATTTCCAGCAAGTCCAACATGACTAGGGATCCAGCAGAATAAGACATTTTTGTCGAGAACAGTTAGGGATTTGACGATGCGGAGAATCCTTTGGACAAGCCTGTTATCCGGGTTGAAAGACTTCATTGCCAAAGGGCTGCTTAAGGAGTCAGTAAAAACCACGTCAGACAATCTGGCACCATATAGCCAACACACCCTACACCACCGCCAGACCACACTATACTGTGTGTCTGTGCACACCCATCGTCAGACCATCTGGCACCACAGAGCCAACACACTACACCTACACCACAGCCAGACTACAATATACTGTGTGTCTGTGCACACCCATCGTCAGACCATCTGGCACCACAGAGCCAACACACCACACCTACACTACAGCCAGACCACAATATACTGTGTGTCTGTGCACACCCATCGTCAGACCATCTGGCACCACATAGCCAACACACTACACCTACACTACAGTCATACCACACTATACTGTATGTCTGTGCACACCCATCGTCAGACCATCTGGCACCACATAGCCAACACACTACACCTACACTACAGTCATACCACACTATACTGTGTGTCTGTGCACACCCATCGTCAGACCATCTGGCACCACATAGCCAACACACTACACCTACACTACAGTCATACCACACTATACTGTGTGTCTGTGCACACCCATCGTCAGACCATCTGGCACCACATAGCCAACACACTACACCTACACTACAGTCATACCACACTACACTGTGTGTCTGTGCACACCCATCGTCAGACCATCTGGCACCACATAGCCAACACACCACACCTACACTACAGCCAGACCACAATATACTGTGTGTCTGTGCACACCCATCGTCAGACTATCTGACACCACATGGCCAACACACCACACCATAGCCAGTTTGCAACGCACCACACACACATAATCAGTGGCAGATGGCAGACTGGTCACAAAGAAGTGACAGACCACCTTACATACACGCAACACTGAATTAACATAGGTGTCTTTCGGAAGTACAAAATGATACTAGTAAGACAGATATTTCTGTTCAACATTGCTACTAATTACGAGTTGTGATAAATTAACCGGCCTCTCCGATGAGGTCCTCACACCCGTCTCGGGGAAGGGGCGGGGGCGGTCACTATATACCCAGCTCTAATCTGCGATGGATAAACACGTAGTAATTCACGGTTGTCTCGTTGGTGATTCTGAAGTGCGTTTTTGCACCGCTAATCACAGGCAGGCGCGCCTTCAGGCGCGTGTCGACTCAACAGCACCGGCAGGAACACAAACCAATAACGGAAGCGAATGTTCATCCTCCAGGCAACGGGCATAAAACAACTACGTAACTGCAAAAAGTGAATTGTTGAGAGATCACACTTTGACCATCGCGCGAACACGCCCGTGAGCCAGGCGGAACGCGAGCGTGGCCACTCACTCTTCATGGACTCGGTGTAGTGTTTCCAGAGCGGCATGCGCCACACGCGGTCGCCCGTGTTGACGCCGGCCGTGCGCAGCTGGCGCCACGCAGCGGTCGAGTTGGTAAACACGCCCACGGCGGCAGAGCCCAGCGCCACTGATATCGCTCCTGGGAAGCGGACAACGCATAATGGCTATACCAAATGACAAATAACGGGAATGACTTGGTGCACTACCGTTGTAAGATCACTTCACGCAGACTACTCAAACGAACGTAATGCAAATATAAACACAACAAACAATACCATGCCTAGTAGTCTCTATATTTATATATTCATTATCATGCTGGTCTAAGGTGCAACCTTCACCGGACCAAGCAGAAAATCAAACTACACTTTGGACACATATTGGGTGGTTCTCGACGCACTCTATGTACGATCACGACTAATGACGCGTTAGGTGAAGCCCGTGGGATGACTACCCGAAGCGGCACCTTCGGTGGGTTGCGACTGAGGGAGCGCGCCGATGCCAGAGACGCCAGGTGATAGGGGTACATGATGGGGCACCAGCAACTGAGACGTGTGCACGTCAACTGGGTGCAGATGACGACACCACCCGACTCAAGACGAAGGCAAAATGGCAGCATTCACGACAGGCAACAGAAACCCGCCACGTTGAACGAAACACTTATCATATTCTCAAGACAAACTCATTATTCAGCACCATTCATGCCAAACGTTTAAATGAGCTTTCATTCACTGCTTAGGCCTAAAGTACCCTAGGCACACCGACTCCCAAATTAGAGACCAACACCTCTTTTCAGTTGTCCGGGAATAACCGCCTGCACTCTGCCCGCCCCTCACGCGCTGTCTTCTATCAAAAGGGCGCGACTCGACCGGGCATCGGGTGGAAACTCAGCAGCGAGTGCAGCCTGAAAACTCACCAGTCAGCGTGGCCATGTCGAGGATGGCTCGCGGCTTGCACTGCTGCGCGTAGCACAGAGCGTCGGCCAAGATCAGCCGGCCTTCCGCATCGGTGTTGTCCACCTGGCGGAGACACATGCAGCTGACATTACACAGTTGTCCATACAGCGGTGCAGCAGTCCAGCTCTCCTCACCGCGTGGATTCGGGGAGTAAACAGGCAGATCACATAACTCCCACAATCGACTTCTGCCGGGGCGGGGATGGCCGAGTGGTTAAAGTGACGGGCTATGGGTACCAAAGGTCCCGGGTTCGACTCTAGCGCCACTCAGGACATTTCCCAATCCCGCGGCCCACCGGCGAAACAGTGTGGGCGGCGCCATTAGCCGTGCATGTGCATAAAGTGTGTCGTTAACCAACCAATAAACAAACAAACTCGACTTCTGCTAGGTGACCTCAAGAAGACAGCTCTCCTACATGGGAAACGACACACCTGTTAACTACCCCTGCTGAGCGTGCTTCGCCTGCCTCAGGCCACAGGGCACGACACACGAGAAGACACCAACCAACTGCAGAAGCGCCGGCACAACACCAGACAGGAGCGTCGCACCTGGATCGTCTTGCCGTTCATGGCGGTGACCACGTCGCCGGGCTTGGTGGCGCGTCCGCCGGGCATGTTCTCGCAGAGCGGCACGAACGCGCGCAGGTTGAGCGGCAGCGCCAGCCGCGCGGCCGAGTAGACCACGCCCACCGTGCAGGCGGCGCCGCCCATGTCGGCACGCATCGCGTCCATCGACTTGGACGGCTTCAGCGAGATGCCGCCCGAGTCGAACGTCACCCCCTTGCCTGCCGTGGCACGACAATATCCGACTGTAATCCGACTCAAACAAACTACGAATTCATTTTATGGACTTGGCTTGATATATTCGCAAATATAATACCAACAAACACGACAGTAACAACGTACACCGCATGGATATTACGTGCTCTCTCATCGAATCAGTAGTCAGTGGTACCACAAGACACTGGATACTGCAGCAAGCTTCGACAAGCCTCTTGAAAAGGCAGACCAGGACAACATTCACAACACATCACACTACGACTGTTAAAAATGGCATTGATTTCTCTGTTAAGTATTACACCAAAACATTGCAGAGGTGAAGTGGACCCCTAGTGCAGTAGACACAAATGGGACAGCACGTCAGCTTGGGAGCGTGCCCTTATCGATTGGCAACGTAACTGGCTGGAACGAGGACAAGAGCGAGGACAAGAGACGTGCATTGCGGCTCCCGTCATGCAGGTTTAAGGTCGGAAATCATGCCGTTGTTAGCCGAGAAACTGCGGATTGACAACTGCCCTCTCGCAAGAACTCGTGGAGACAAACGTTGGAAAACTTACATAGACGGCGCACCGTAACGTCCGGTGCCGGAACGAAGAAGTATCACCACACAAGGCTTTTAGTTGAATAATGGAAATGCTTCCGAGTTAACAAAATACACATTTATAGCTTTTTCTTTCAGGAAAAGTGTCATAAAACGTGGCAACAAAAATCATTCCAGTTTTCAAATCGTGACAACAGAGTCAGCCCAATGCAGGTCGCTGCTAGGACCTTGTTCTGTGTACACACGACAGCTTACTCGGCCAGGTTTCGTCCCCGCTCGCAATAAACCACGCTGAGACCGGGTTGCCGACAATTGTTCTCGCCCTGGGGAGGGAGCAGGGTGTTAGCTACTCGGGGCGGGAACAGGAGGGGGAGTACTCGAGGCGGGAGCATGGGGGTTAGCCACTCGAGGTGGGAACAGGGGTTAGCTACTCGGGGCGGGAGCAGGAGGGGGGGGTACTTGAGGCGGGAGCAGGGGGTTAGCTACTAGAGACGGAAGCAGGGGGTTAGCTATTCAGGTTAGGATCAGGGAATTGGCTACTCGGGGCGGGAGCGGGGGGGGGGTTCTGGAGGCGGGAGCAGGGGTTGGCTACTCGACGCGAGAGCAGGGAGTTACCTACTCGAGGCATGAACAGGGGGCTAGCTACTCGGGGTGGGATTAGGGAGTTAGCTACTCGAGGCAGGAACAGAGTATTAGCTACTCAAGGCGGGAGTATAGGGTTAGCTACCTGAGGCGGGAGCATAGCGTCAGCTATTCGAGGCGGGAAGAGGGGGTTAGTTACTCTAGGCGGGAGCAGGTTAGACACCCGGACCTTAAGGCATACCAACTGTAACGCTCAGTACACTATTGAATCGGATGTCATTTACAGGCGTTCCAGCATAGACGGGAACAAGAGCACCACACTCTCAATCCGTCGCATGTAGCGTCAGATTAGCAGCACACCTCCTTCACCTTCACCTTTCTTTGGCTCAGTCCCCGCTCAATAGTGTCAGCGGTACAAAACAACCGCCAGCGTAAACAATTTCCGTGCATCACCAGCTTACTATCAGAATCCGCTACTTACCTTGCTATCCTCCGTGGCACTTTCCATCATCCAACCCCGTACACAGACTGCCTACCTGGCCTCCTACATCTGGATGCATTGCAGTCAGTCGGCCCATCCGGCACACATCCGGCACACATCTGGCACACATCTCGCACACATCCGGCACACGTCTGGCACACGTCTGGCACTGACCGACGATGGCGAGCGGCGCGCGACCGGCGGGTGCGCCGCTGTAGGACAGCTCCAGCAGTCGCGGCGGCTCGTCGGAGCCACGCGACACGCTCAGGAATGCGCCCATGTTGTGCTCCCTGATCCACGCCTCGTCCCTGATGGTCACCTCCACCGGCAGGGCGGTGAGGGCCGCCAGCACTCGCTGTCGAGGTGTTGCTGGTGTCAGCTGATCACAGACACTGGCGAGAGGCACCAGCTGATCACAGATACCGGCGAGAGGCACCAGCTGACCACAGACAGCAGCTGATCACAGATACCGGCGAGAGGCACCAGCTGACCACAGACAGCAGCTGATCACAGACACCGGCGAGAGGCACCAGCTGACCACAGACACCAGCTGATAACAGATACTGGAGAGAGGCACCAGCTGACCACAGATACCAGCTGATCACAGATACCGGCGAGAGGCACCAACTGACCACAGACACCAGCTGGCCACAGACACCGGCGAAAGTCGTCAGTTGATCACAGACACCGGCGAGACAGCTGATTACAGACACCGGCGATTTGATAGTTGTGACCTTACGACGCACTTTGCATCTGAAGTCAGATGGCGTCGCCTGCCTCTCGCCCTGGCAGGAAGAGCGGGCACCGCGGGGAATCGAATCCCGTACCTCTGGCTTTCCAGACGCTCGGCTTAACCACTGAGCTACCGACGCAAACGCTGCCGATATGCAACAGCTGATCAGACACCGACGAGAGACATCCGCTGATTACCATTGACATCTATGTCAGCTGAAGGGCTACCGACTGCATTGTCAGGACACGTGCACAGTTACACGCATATGTGCGTCTGTAGCGGGGAATTCGCCTGTGCCAAAGCACACGTTGACACAGGGCGAGTCGGCCCAGAGCGTCCACTGACCCGGCAGAACAGGGAGGGCGTCAGGTAGTTGGCGGGCATCTCCATCAGCGTGCGCGCCAGGTTCTGGCCGGCCGCCTTGTGAACGCCACGCGTCCACAGCTCACTGCAACGGCGCACGTCCAACTTCAGCCGACAACGCACACGCGTCGCCCCAGCTGCGCGTAAGCACACAACACCTTGCAATCGCAAGTCAGAATCGAGCGACAGTACAACTATGACTCCGAAGACCAATGCAGCCAACTTGCGCTTCGACCGAACGATGGATACACTAGTGAGTTCTGTCAGTTTCACCAGCATTGTCCTTTGCACTGCAACATCTACCCAATAATTTGCGAGATGAAAGCCGCATAGTTCGGGTGCGCTTTACACAAATTTGGCAAGATGGTTCCCTCCTTGAACACATGTTCTAGCTAGGTAGAGAATCCAATATCAGGTCAACATTAATCTGAGACTCCACAGGAACATGTTTTAGGTCAACCATTTGAATATAATTAAACTTTTTAATTCGGTTCAGGTCAGGTATCATCGCGTCGAGGATATCAACACAAATTGAGCCAGTTCGGCAAGTTTTCGTCGGAGGTAGAAGCAACGTAAATGAGAGCTGAAGGAACTATACTTGATCCTAGCCATAGGCCGAGAAGCGAGTAATATGCACGAACAAGGCCACAAACTGGCAGCACCCAGATAAATAGTTCCCCAACCAAAATAAATAGTTCCCTCCATCGATAACGTAACCGGCGGCGATCCGTGCGATGGTGGCTCACTGACGCGAACACCACCGACCGGCGGCTGCATTCGGGAGTGTTGGGATCCGGCCTGGTGCGATCCGTCCATTCCCATACACATACTGCTCACGATCGGACAGTCCATTCCCGGACACAGACTGCTCACGATCGGACAGTCCATTCCCAGACACAGACTGCTCACGATCGGAAAGTCCATTCCCAGACACAGACTGCTCACGATCGGAAAGTCCATTCCCAGACACAGACTGGTTGGTCATTGGTTTTACGACACGTCGACCGTTGAGTCATATAGCGTCGCCAATCTCTCACGCCGATTGGTCGCGGACGAAGAGCCCAGACACAGACTGCTCACGATCGGAAAGTCCATTCCCAGCCCCAGACTGCTCACGGTCAGATAGTCTATCCCCAGCCCTAGACTGCGCACGGTCTGGCGGTCGATTCCCGGCAGTATGGCCATAGTTATCGACGCACCTTAAAGCCCGAATAAGTAACCAACCAGCTCCGGACTGCGCGCGGTCGGGCAGGCCACCCGGTCCGATAAGGACAAGGCCAGGATCTCACGAAAACGCGACATCCGCGACGAAGGTGAACCGGCGCGTTTGGCACAGCCACGGGCCGGGCTGCCTCCAAGTCGGCACAGCCAGGCACGAATGGTCTCATCGGATGGATATCTTTTCTGACAGGTGCCATTGGCACTTGACGTCGTGCCACCGAGCATGCGGACCACTGCGCACAATGGGCACCGACAATTGTTTGCTGTCGAGACGGCACGCTCTGATTCATCGCGGGATACTACTAATTTGGGAGGTAGAGGCAGCAATTTAACCATCGAGAAAATGTATTTTGCGTGGAGTTAAGGAGGTCGATGCTGTGTCCCGCCACATGTGAGTTGTTTCAATGGGAAGATGCTGATGAACATGTCACCGATGACTCCTTTAAGCAATCGACAATCTGTCAATGACAGGACAATGAATCCCGCAATGACTCTTAACCACCGGTGTTAACTCCCAATTTCGTCACAAGTCCGTTCCCTCAATGGCAGCCAGCCCGTGCCAATGCAAGGTTGCCTCCAACAACAGGACACTCAGTTCAGTTGCAAGGCATGCCAGATTAACAACGGGAGCGCCTGTTTCAAGTCACGTTGGCGACTTTTCAGCGTCAGAACGTTCGTGTTCCGCTGCAGAGGCGCCAGGATCCGTCACGTTGCGGCAGAGGCAAAGGGTGTCCATTTCCTGTCACCGGGTGCCCTACTGATGACCGGAAGCCCATGCCCCTTGTCAACCCGAGCCGCCAGTTTGGGAGTGAATCGGGAGCAACCCGAGAGCTTACTAGACGTGGTAACAATAAGCACAGTTCCGCAAAAGCAAGAACAAAATAATGGTGGATACGATATAATTCATGCTTTGCACGTATTTGAATGTACTCTTTTGGCAAAAGCCACCGAAACATGGGATTTGAGCATCGGCCGCCGAGCTTTATGCAACCAGATTACAGTGGCACAATTCGGACGCATCATGTGAAAAACCTTCCGGTGCGTACTGCTGCAAACAGCACGAGTCAGCTGTCTTTTGCCGGAGCAGATCGGTCGGTGAGTCACCTGCCACCTCACCTGCCGCCATCCGTACAGCTGACCTCCACCGCCCGCTTTCGGTTGGACTCGGCTTTCAGCTCGTCATAGGACCACAGCGCCAGGTGCGCGCCCTCTGCGCTAGCCTCTGGGTGCTCGGTGCCGTCCACGGTGATGTGGCTACAGCAGACCTCCCGCAGAGCGGTGACCCCGCCTGGTGACGTCAGACACACGTCACGCCACACGGTGACGTCGCAAACACGTCATACCGCCACCCGGTGGCGTCGCGAACACGTCATACCGGCACCCGGTGACGTCGCAAACACGTCATACCGCCACCCGGTGGCGTCGCGAACACGTCATACCGCCACCTGGCGACGTCGCGAATACGTCATACCGCCACGTGAAGACGTCGCGAATACGTCATACCGCCATGCGAATAGCTCTGTCGTACCGTAAGTACGTCATACCGCCGGGAACTTCTGTCACGAGCCCAGTGAGAATTAGCAGCTTGATCCATTATCGGAATCGACTCACGTTGTAGAGGTGGTGGTGGTGGTGGATTGGTGCTTCGGGTTTGGCTTGGATTGCGACTCTACGACGCACTCAGCAGCTGAGGCCATATAGCGTCGCCTACCTCTCACCCTGGCAGGAAGGGCGGCCATCGCGCGGAATCGAACCCGCACCTCTGGCATGCTAGACGCTCAGCTTAACCACTAAGCCACCGACGCTCTTGGCGCTTTTGGTTCGCGCCGACTGCCTTGGTCATTTGTTTGTTTAATGGGTGATTCACGACGCACATTCACGGCTAATGGCGCCGCCCACACTGTTTCGCCGGTGGGCCGCGGGATAGGGAAATGTCCCGAGCGGCGCTAGTGTCGAACCCAGGACCTATAGTACCCAGAGCCAAACACCTTAACCACTCGGCAATCCCCGCCCCAACTGCTTTGGGCGTCTTGGGGACATGTTGCACAGGTGGACCGCACCATGTAAAGGTATTTCTTAAGAAAGAAACAACGAAATTCCCGATGAGAAACTTACACTCCATGGTTCGTTAGTTCCGTCAGGGCACGGAAGATAGAAAAGGAAACCAACACCCTGAAATGTTTAACGAAACTCAACACATTGCCAAAAGTTCAAATCGACACGAACATAACTTTTCTTCTATTTTCCAACCACAACTTACACATTGCCAAAAGTTCAAATCGACACAGACATAACAACTTTTTCTTAAATTTTCCGAGCACAACCCAGTGAAAAAGGGACTGGCTGTGCTGATTCTGAAGCCGTTTTTGTGAACCAGACTACTTTTAATGGGATGTCAGGCACTGCGTCATCACAACAGCCTCAGCCACTAGCAGTTGGCTAAAACTAGCTTCATCCAGTCAGTTTCCGCTTTTTGCAACCAATTGGCAGAAACTGTCCAGGCCAGATTGCAGGTGAGGTGAGAGAAGAGGCGGGGAAATTCTGTACCTCAATTCCTTCCTCCTGCAAATACCGACGAAATTTGTACTTTCTGACAGTGATTATCTTTCACAGCAGACCGAGATTATGCAGCGCACAACATAATTCCTAGCACAGATTGCGCCGACCGAAAAGACAGCCGACGTCGAACATTGGAGAACCAAAGTGCAGCGCGCACACTATCTCGCACAAGCTTCTGGACAGTGCCGAGTGTGGGAAGTGCACGACTCGGTCGGGCTCGGTGTGACGGCGAGCACTCACTGGCGACGGCGGTGCGCACGTTCTGTCGTCCCTGGTGCACCAGTTCGGCCTCGTCCAGCGTCTGCTCGTCCGCAGCGCCCAGGCCGACCACGGCAACGCACGGAAACTCGTCCAACAGGTCATAGAAGATGCGAGGCTTCGCCAGCTTCCCGGTCACGCCCGCACTGTCGGACAGGAGCTCGTTATCCCGGCACTGTCTGGTACACCTGTACTGTCAGACAGGGGCTCGTTATGCCGGCACTGTCTGGTACACCGGCACTGTCAGACAGGGGCTCGTTATGCCTGCACTGTCTGGTACACCTGTACTGTCGGGCAGGAGCTCGGTATGCCTGCACTGTCTGGTATACTGGCACTGTCAGACAGGAGCTAGTTATGCCTGTACTGTCTGGTACACCTGTACTGTCAGACAGGAGCTTGTTATGCCGGCACTGTCTGGTACACTGGCACTGTCAGACAGGGGCTCGTTATGCCTGTACTGTCTGGTACACCTGTACTGTCAGACAGGAGCTAGTTATGCCTGTACTGTCTGGTACACCTGTACTGTCAGACAGGAGCTTGTTATGCCGGCACTGTCTGGTACACTGGCACTGTCAGACAGGGGCTCGTTATGCCTGTACTGTCTGGTACACCTGTACTGTCAGACAGGAGCTTGTTATGCCGGCACTGTCTGGTACACTGGCACTGTCAGACAGGAGCTCGTTATGCCGGCACTGTCTGGTACACCTGTACTGTCAGACAGGAGCTCGGTATGCCTGCACTGTCTGGTATACTGGCACTGTCAGACAGGAGCTAGTTATGCCTGTATTGTCTGGTACACCTGTACTGTCAGGCAGGAGCTTGTTATGCCGGCACTGTCTGGTACACCTGTACTGTCAGACAGGAGCTTGTTATGCAGGCACTGTCTGGTACACCGGCATTGTCAGGCAGAGGCTCGTTATGCCAGCACTATCTAGCACACCGGCACTGTCAGACAAGGGTCGGTACAGTGGCACTATCAGACAGGGGTCGGTACACCGGCACTACCTGGCACACCAATACTGTGTCACACAAGGGGTCGGCACACCGGTACAGATAGTCACAAACGACCATGGGAACATCGCGTGCAAATGTTGACATGCAAGCACCATTATCTACTGTCAGTGATAAGCATTTAATGCTGATATAGTCGTTCAGTTTTGCATTTAGACAAAGGCCTATAAGACAGAACAGAAATAAAGCGTTAGCAGGTATAATTGCTTCTTTTTTTGGGACATTTCTTGCAAGTGTAGCGAAGCTAGGAGCTGCTGGTAAACCGAAAACTTTTTGTAACTTGAGTGACAGCTAGTTAGCCCTTGTCTGGACCACGATAACTTGGTTCGAAATAGCTGCTACTGGACTGCGCTATGCTGACTGACCGGAGTCTTCCGCTGCCGGGGGCGGACCACCACTGACAGACCGAGGGTCCTTCACTGACTGACCGGGGGTACTTCACTGCCGGGGGCGGACCATCACTGACTGACCGGGGGCACTTCACTGCCGGGGGCGGACCATCACTGACTGACCGGGGGTCATTCACTGCTGGGGGCGGACCATCACTGACTGAGCGGGGGTCCCCGCTGTGAGGCGACCAAGTGGCAGTGACTCAAGTGACCAAATGAGAGGCAGTGATTTTTGGCTCTAGCAGCAGTTTCGTCGCATGTGGAGAAGACAAGCGCTATCTTCCCTAGACACGTGGTACATGACCCACCCTACACGTTGAAACCGTGGCGCTGATGAGCAACGACCATCACATTGGTGCAGGCTGGAACGTCACTGCGCGCGAATACCACTCAACATATAGCAGAAACACAGTCGTGAAGTCGCAGCGAATACACATTACGGACTCACTGTTCAAACAGCTTCGTGAGGCGACCGCCGACCTTACTGTCGAAATTATTAGCCTCTTTTGTCAGGGTCCACTTGTCTCCATTCTTGTAGACACATAGTACAAGACCATTCTGGAAACGTGTCACAACATGTTAACATATCATCACCGGCATGGTCATATCACATGCATAGGACGTGATTTCATGAGAATGTGACCAGTGGAAACGTTTTTAACATGCTCAGAGTGACAACATTCGCCAATGATGAACAAAACAACAACAGCCACGCGGCGCCGCATGACAACGCCTAACAAAGCCACATCAAGCCTACAAATGTCATCAATTTATTATCATACAAATGTATAACCTGTTCCCAAATTCACACACAGTCACAATCTGCTTAGTGAACTAGTCAGACTGACAAGTGCATCAACACCATTGCAGTGGCAGGTTCAGGAGCTGTGCTCCTGGTTCAACAGCACATTTCTGGTTCAGTGGCACCAGCATCGGGCGACTGATCCGACTGTTGGGCACCGGTATTCTCTCGCAGGAACGACTTGTCGGCAAACCACCGCAACATCCTTACAAGGGGATTAACATTCAAACTGCATATGTCACACACCAAAAAATGGCTTAACCACAGGGTGTCAGTTAGTTGGTTATTCGAGTTTTGGCCGCATCGACTACATTGGTCATACAGTGCCCAAACAACAGGGTGTCGAGAGAGTGTCGAGAGCGTTGTGTCCCGTTTCACATCGGCGCAGTGACGTCGAAAGCGTACTTGTTTACTTTCATATGTTTCTAAAACTGGCGAGGAGAGAGAGACTCAAGAGGGACCTCCGTTGTTCGCCAATTTCGTTATTACAGGATAGGTGCTCCCCAGTGTTATCATAACTTGCATAGATTGAAATATGCAGACCGAAGTCGTGGCATGAGTGTTTTTACGATGTATGCAATCATACAAGATGCAACGAAGAGCTATGCGTGCAAAAGGAGATGCTTTAAATCATGTAGGGCCTATTCTCTGTTGCAACTGCTTCATCAACAATGACTGTATGCAGCAATTCCACCATGGCATACCTATGTTCTATCCCTATACAAAATTATATTAGGAATTTCCTAATGGTCTTGCCCCTTGGAAATTGGAACATTCCGAATGGTCTAATGGTCCTGATGGTACCTAATGGTCCTAATGGTACCTAATGGTCCTGATGGTACCTAATGGTCCTGATGGTACCTAATGGTCCTGATGGTCCTGATGGTACCTGATGGTACCTAATAGTCCTGATGGTACTTAGTGGTCCAGATGGTTCTAATGGTACCTAATGGTCCTGATGGTACCTAATGGTCCTGATGGTACCTAATGGTTCTAATGGTACCTAGTGGTTTCCTGATGATTCCTGTGATCCTAATGGACCCTCATGATCCCAATATCCCCTGGTTGTTTCTAGTGGTCTGAATGTTGGGCTTTCTAGCAGAAATATATATTGATATTGGGAGCAGTTTTTGGATGTTTACCCCTGATGTATCAATCGTGGTACGACTTCCCTTGTTTTATTTCATGCCTAAAGGCAACACGCAACGCTATGACTCTTGCAGCGTTTTGCCGTAGCTGTTGCACACACACATACATATAAGTAAATATTTTTCAACACTGCGCCGCCTGATACAATGCACCACGTTAAAATCGGGCGTTTAATCAGGTCCATAAATCACATACACAAACGGACATACACAAGTAATTTTAATCCGAGGGTTTAATTTGAGACATGTCACCACACAATTTAACTTGACATGACACCCAGAGCTCCTTCAGTGACAAGGTGCCACATGCTCCGTTGCATGTTACGATTTCAGTATGACAGCGTCAATGTTGCTACAGAGTAGACCATATTTTGACAGTGAGCAACATGCTCTGTGATTGATGAGTCACCTGTCTTATTACAGGGTTGCCTGAGAACTGCCATAGAGTTGGCATTCCAGCAGTAGCAGCAGTAGCTAGACGTGCTCCATGGGAGCTAAAATGATACATCTATAAATATATATATATATATATATATATATATATATATATATATATATATATATATATATATATATATATATATATATATATACATATGTATATATCATAGTGAAACATGTTCTTGTTAATGTTTGTTGGTCACAATGTTCTGCAGTTCAATACATGCTATGAAGCCACGAAGCCACACACGACCAGCCGTCCAGAGTGAATGCTCTCAGATTCGCGTCACGGTACACCTGTGAGCATTGCATGAAGATAATTGATGTAAACCCATAATGTACCCCATGCTGTTTCCATAGCGAAATTCCCCACACTTAACAAACCTTTTCCCTGTCATGTGTTGAGCAAAGGCGAACCAGAGCTTGCCTCAACCCAGCTCGTATCCTGTGATGGCGTAGCAGAAGCATAATGTTCCGTCCTGTACTTGAATAGGACACCAATCCGGATCAAGACTGTAAACAAGTTATGTTATGATAATGTAGTTGAAAAAATACACACCACCGCATTTGCTAACATTGTGCACTTAGAAAACGTGCAAAACAGGCCTTCCACCAATTATCTCCACAAAACACATATCAGGAGTGATAATACTACAACAACAATAAGAATCAGTTAACCCTCAAAGTCCACTATGTACTTTTTATTAATGGCAGTAAGGAAGGTGGTCATGCTGACCCCTCACCCAGCTCACTTGTGTTCTAAGCACCATAGGGATGTGGTAAAATGCAAACTGGAGCCACATCAAAAACCAAAGCAAAACCACATTTTAGACCCCCTATGAAAATATGAAATAAAACCCCAAATGCACCTTGTTTCAACCCTGTCTTTCAACAATTTCCAGCAAATATATAAACTATGTAGTGCTCTGGAGAGGGACATATCATGTCACCAAAATCACACAATGACCATTCTTGATGATTATAAAATGTGCTGCCCTGATAGCCCAGTTAGTTAGAGTACTGGTCTGCACTGGTCTTGGCAACACAGGGTTCAAGATAAGGCTGTGGACCAGCTACTGGGCAGCTATGTTGGTGCATTGATGGCAAGATAAACTTTCAATCCAAATTCTGCCATTGAACTGGAATTCATGGATTGGGTGGTGGGGCGAGGGTTTATACAATAAGCTCTGGTTAGCAATGGAACCCTGGTTCCTAAAGCACCCCCAGCAACAACTTGGATTACATTTAATATCTGAAAAAAATGCAGTCAAATTACTTTGCTCTTGGTGTATATTTGGGTACAACCCTTCATCACACCATGCAAGTTAGGAATTCCACCTAGCATCAAATTTTCACAGCCCTAATTTATTATCTCTGTCGTGTGTGCTTTCCAAAGTATATACTTCTTCATTCCAGAGATGTCTTAAATGTACATGCAACATCATTGAAGGCATCTCCAGAATAAAACACCTATGCTTAACCAGGCATGATATGACATAGATAATAAGGTATGGCAGTGATAATTCCAATGTTAAATAAAATTGCTTATTTTGCATGGCTTGACAAGGGGTTGCACCCAAATATGACTTGATCATATACTGAATGGAAACCCAGCAGGTTTCAGGACATGATTTTCCACTACATATATTCCAGGTGTTGCCGAAGTGATCTACCGATTTATTTCTCTAATTTAAACCTTCATTTGACCTGACAACTTGATATGAAGTGACATTTTGTACTTTTCACTTTCTTTGCTCATTTTCCTATGCACTCATATTTTATTTCCAACTGCACCTTGTATGGTTTGCTTATGTGAACTGTTTCAATATACATCTATGTTGGGATATGCTGGGACAAGGTCATGGCTGGAATTTGATCCACTCTAGCTACACTATCTTGAGAGTCCAGATTTAAATTTTTTACATATTGCATGCTGATCAACTGTGGGAAAGCATGTTGAATTCCACAGCCACAGTGTGACCAGTTTGTAACAAATCTGCTCAGAAAAAAAAGTACCAAAATGACCACCTAACCTACTCCCTTACACTGCAAGAGTCCATCCAACCCTCACCATACACCTGGATTGATGCAACCTCCAGATTTTTTTACTACCATGAAGCAAATAGCACAGGTATGAGCACTGCCACTGGACAGAGCTGAGTCTGTGCTTGTCTTACAGTACCCCAGGTCTGTTAAGATTACCACATCTTCAGGCAGTGAATTCCAGGTGGCACAGCATCTGAGGCTAAAAAATATCTTCCTGCAATCTACTGATGCTTGCATGTGAGCCAATTTTGAGGAGTGGCCATGTGTGTTCACTGATGGTGCCAGCACAAACGTGCTAGTGATTTTAATGGGAGAATGGTCACAAAAAATATTCCAACATTCGAGCAGAAATGATCAAATGATCAGATGATGATCAGATCAAATGATCAGAAATGATCAATGATGATGTCATTGAAGATGTAATGAACAACATTGGGCCACCACGCTGATCCCTTGACGCGATCAGCACAGTGCTCCTGCATTTGGTCGACTCCAGCATTTCCTTTTCTGATGTTCCTTGATCCTGCAAGCACTCCCTCGTTCATCCTATTTTTAAGTCAGGCAATCCTACCAGCCATTCCACTTACAGTCCTATTTCAATAGCTCCTGCCATTGCCAACATTGTTGAGTGTGCCATTCACCAACAGCTCTATAATTACATGTCCAAAAACCATCTCCTGTCCTCAACCCAGCACGGTTTCCGTCCACGTCATTCGACAGAAACTGTGCTGACTTCCACGTCTATGTCCATGTCCATCATATCCTATCTGTCAATGATCAAGATGAGTTATCCATTCTTTGCCTTCTGGACTTGAGCAAATGCTTTGATGTGATTGATTACTCAAGGTTCTTGACTAGGTTAAGCATCCACAGTACAGAGACTTCTTGGTTCTCTGCATACCTTTGTGATTATACCCAGAGTGTCAGCCTCACTGGCAATCTGGGTAATCTCCAAAAGTCTACTCCACTTCCAAACAGCATTTGGGTCTTTCAGGGATCTGCTCTTGGCCTGCTCCTCTACTGCATCTTCACTAACAACCTCAGTCTGTTCATTGAAGATGCAATGTTAGTCCAATATGCAGACAACACCCAAAGTTTGGTTAGTGGTAAAAAATCAGAATTTAAAAATATTGTCACAAGGATGGAATATGCTTTGGCCTCTCTCGACTCTTGGTTTCGTGCAAATGGCCTCAAAGTGAATTCCGGAAAGATGCAACTAATGCTGCTGGGAAGTCAGCAATATTTGCACCACACACCCAAAATTACTTAACAATTTTGTAATCCCAATATAATTCCCATCTCAGAAGCAAAAAATATCGGATTAATCTTTGACCCCTTTCAGCTGGGACTCCCATGTCTCCACCATCACTAGGCAATGCTTCTGTACTTTGAGTGGTCTATCACACCTGAGGAGTTACCTGCCACCCACTGTTATTTCTGCTTTAGTCAATGCCTTGGTACTCTCACAGATCTGGTATTGCATTTCAGTGTACAGCAATGGAACAGAAAATAATCTGTCTTGCATCCAAAACATCATTAACTGTGCAGCAAAAGTAATTTTTGGCCCCAAAAATTTGATTGTGTATTGGACCTGCTAGAGAAATTGGCTAGCTGAACGTGCAGGACCTCACTCAGTACCACACGCTGACCTTGCTGCACACAAGGTGTGCCGCCTGGGTGAGCCAGACTCACTAGCCTGCGAATCTCCTCTGGTATCACAGACACAAGATAGAACCACCAGGCAAGACAGAGATCTGCACATGCCCAGATCACAAACCAACATAGGCAAGTGACGTTTTTTGTAGTCGTGCAGCTAGACTCTACAATGCCTTGCCACCCGATCTGATGTGGCTACCTATCCATCTGTTTGGGCCACATCTAAAGCGTCACCTGCATATGAACCTGGATTGTGGAGGCACTTAGTGCCTTATTTATGTGTCTGATTTTATGACTTGTAGACATTTGTAAACAATATCGTTTGTAGACAATATCCTGATGCATGATACCTTTGGTGACCTCCTTTTTATTTGCATGATGTGAGGCTATAATGGCCACAAGCTAATTGTGGATGGCCTTAATACATGTCTGTCTATGTGTCTGTTAGATGTGGTGGGGTGATCAACAGCTCAGCTAGCACATTTTTATAGGCAATTTACCATTCCAAACTCCAAAGTGATTTGAGGTTATTCACCAAACTTGATTTGAGATGACCTCTTTGGCTTCTGAACAACTGGAATGTCCAGTTTAAGATGTTTGTTCACTGCCCATGAAACATGCTTGCATTTTGCATGTAACAACTATATATTAGCAATAATGATTGGTCCACTAGAAGGGTGTTTTTTAATGAATTTAAACAAAAATACAATTTGATGAAAAACAGGCCCTGTTGAAAGCAGAACGGGTGAAACCAGGGCATTCAAATGGGCAATATTCAAATCTCTCACCTGAGCCACTTGACTGGTAGACTCCTGAAACATAATTTTGTATGGTGTACTGGTAACAGAAATGGTATTGTTCCAGCTTAACACCCGCATGTCCGGCGGTCGGCGCCAACTTCGCATGTCCGGGGGGCAGATGTCTGCCCCCTAAGATCTCTAGAACTATGCTAGCTAGCAACAAACGGAAAACAGCGTTGGATAGCTGGTGATGGGCTCTATCGAAAGTGTTTCAGTAATTTTCTCGCTCAGGTCAACATTCAGGTCACTGGGTCATCATATGTCAAATTAGACCACATCAGGTGGGACTCAGATATTGACACATATCTCAGGACTTGTAACAGAAAGAAACAAATGGCAAATGCTATTCCACAGTCATTGAAATGTGCTACCAAAAATTGGCTGTGTAATTTAAGGTCAGGTCAACCAAAACTCAGGTCAAGGTTATGAAGTCGTAACCTCAGGTCAAGGCCTAGGCAGGTTATGTAAGGTATCAATCAACACATCTTGACGATACAAGCACAATGACGGTAATTTCAGCCTTCTAGCTCAATGCAGTGTGATGTAATGCACATAAATGTGTAGTGATCTCAGGTGACCTCAGAGACCTTGGTGAGGTCACTGAGCAAAAATGCCAGCTGTAACATTGAGCATAGCTTCCAGCTACATGCCACAACTGTTGTGAGATAATTCCGAGCACAAATATGTAACCAGGAAACATTTGTATATTTTACCATAGACCTATAATGGGGAAACTATGGCAGCGACCTGACCTAAGGTCAATGCTACAAACAAAACCTGATACAAATATTATGGTCCCTAATGAGATCATGACATGTTATAAGTTTGAAATCAATCGCCCAATTATTGTGGAAGTTATGCCACCTAGAACTCTGAGTGTAGTCAGGTCGCCTGACCTGGTGACCTGACCTGAGATGACCCAGGATTAAAAATGTATGAGGTTATGTGGAAAAGACCAATGAACAGCTATGCGGGGTTTGGCCTTGCTAACCCTATTAGTTTGGCAGCAAATGAGGAAAAATCAGAGGGGGTGGGGCAGATATCTGTCCCCCTGGACTTAGACATAAAGACATAAAAGATTAGTGCAACTCTGAGCCACAAGGGCCCTTCTTGGTTGCACTCTGTACACTGAACCAGTTGCCCACCAAATCTGCCAATCAGCCCTCCCTGTAATACTGAAAAGCAAGCCCTCTATTCTTATAATGATTGTCTATGCTGTTTTTAAAGATGTTCAATGTGCTGCTACTGACGATGTTTTCTGGCAGCTGGTTCCAGTGTTCCACTACCCTGTTGGTGAAGAAAGTTTGCCTTAACCTTGTTCTGCTGTGGTTAATTTTAATTTTGAATTTATGACCTCTAATTGCATCATTTCTGTTAAATTCAAACATTTCCCCAAGGTATCCCCTCTCCAGACCATTGACAAATTTAAAGACCTCGATGAGATCTCCTCTCAGCCTTCTATATCTAAGTGAAAACATATTCAATTTCTTCAATCTTTCCTCATATGCCAGGTTGCTTATGCCATTAACCATGTTTGTAGCCCTCTTTTGTACTCTCTCTAAAAGCCAACAATCTTTTTCATAGCTAGGAGACCAAGCTTGGATGCAGTATTCCAAATGTGGCCTGACGTATGCACAGTAAAGCTTCCTGATCACTTCCTCACTTCTGTATGATACATTCCTATTTATTGCCCCGAGCATTCTCAGTGCCTTCTTCCTGGCTTCCTTGGTCTGTTCTGATGCCCCCAATTTTGTGTTTAGAATAACACCTAAATCCTTCTCCTGTTGAGTCACTGATAGCACTTGGCCACCCATCAAGTATGGAGCCTTCATATGCTGCTTACCTACATGCATGATTTTGCACTTATCAAAGTTAAATTTCATTTGCCATTCTTCGGACCGCTTCACAAGTTTGTCTAAGTCTTTTTGCAGCGAGATATGCTCATCCTGACCTGTTATTGCCCTAAAGACCTTCAAATCATCTGCAAATTTCAAAACTTTACTGCTTAGGCCACTTTCAATGTTATTTACAAATATAATGAACAGTAATGGCCCTAGTACTGACCCCTGGGGGACTCCACTAAGAACATTTTGCCATGATGACTTTGTACCATTTAGCATCACTCTTTGCTGTCTATCTGAAAGCCACAACTCTATCCATTTTAAGATGCTACCTGCAATACCATGGGACTGAAGCTGTATCATTAACCGTTTATGGGGTACCTTGTCAAAGGCCTTACTAAAGTCAAGATATGCTACATCAACCTGATTTCCCTGATCAAATTGTTCTGTGGCGAAGTTCAAAAGTCCAAGAGGTTTGTGAGACACGATCGTCCTTTTCTAAATCCATGTTGAGTATCTTGAATCAATCTGCTACCTTCCAGATAACTAACTATTCTATCCTTGATAATTGATTCGAGTACCTTGCAGACTAGGGATGTGAGACTTATTGGCCTATAGTTTTCAACTTTCCCTCTTTCTCCTTTCTTGAAAATAGGAACTACATTTGCCCTTTTCCAATCAGTTGGAATTTCATTATGTGAAACTGATCTACAAAATATTATACTAAGTGGAAATGCCAGTTCCTTTTCAGTTTCCCGCAACACCCTAGCATAAATATCATCAGGTCCTGCTGCCTTATTTGGCTTTATTTTCCTGATATGATTGTAAACAACATCACTACCAATGAAATCAACATCATTTGTCAGATCCCATGTAACTGAACTATGGTGTACGGTCGGCAGATTGGTCATATCTTCCAATGTAAACACTGATTTGAACTGCTTGCTCAGCTCCTCAACCATCTCACTATCCTCACCCAATGTAGTCCCGTTTACTTCCAGTGGACCAATTGTGCTAGAAACTTTACTCAGCTTGTAGAAACTAAAGAACTTTTTACTGTCCCCATTACAGTTTCTAGCTAAATCCAGTTCCTTTGCTCACTTTGCTGCTCTGGTTTTTTGCTTCACAGTGTCTCTAGCTTTTCGATACGCCTTTAGATTAATGACATTTGAGGCTTCTTTAAAAACTCTAAATGCAGTTTTCTTAGCCCTAATTGCTTTTATCACGTCTGGTGTAAGCCATGCTGGCTTTCCTACCCTTCTTTTGCGTCTTTGCTTTTGGGGGACATGTCTAATCTGAGTTTCCTTTAAGTAAGATTTGAACTTTTCCCACATTTCACAGGCATTTAAATTGGAGAATTCTTCTTCCCATCTGATGGCACTTAAAGCCGCTCTCATGCCGTTAAAGTCTGCTCTGTTGAAATTTGGAACCTTTACCAAATTATCCTTGATAATTTCCCCTACATGTGCCTTGAATCTAACTATGTTATGGTCACTTTTTCCCAGAGTTTCGCCTACAGTCAAGTCTTGAACCAAGTCACTTAAATCCGAGAATACAAGGTCCAAGAATGAACCATGCCTGGTAGGTTCCGATACAAACTGGTGTAAGAACAGGTCCTCTTCAAGGCATTTCCTGAACATTTTGCATGATGGGGAGCCAACACCAGCATTTTCATAACCTTTTAGATTAAAGTCACCGAGAATAAGGCACTTCCTCTTAAAGTTTCTACTGATTTCCTCACAAATCACCTTGTCAAGCTCCAGTTGCTGAGAATGTGGCAGGGTTCCTGATCGGTAGAAAGCTCCTATCCTAAGAGTATTGCTGTTGCCTTTTCCCACAGTGACATCAAGCCAAATGGACTCCACAGACACATTTTTATCCCCACCTGCTACTTTTTGAGAACTGAATAAGCTATTCACATAGAGCATTACACCACCCCCTTTCATTGCTGGACCCCTATTGCACGAAAACATATTGTATCCCTGGATCTCATAGTCCTGTAAGTTATCTCCAAAATATCCTTCACTGACCCATGCCTCCGTAATGCAAACAAAATCCGGTTCCTCCTCAGCAACATAACACTTGAACTCATCAAATTTGGAACGGATACTCTGAGCATTAAACATCATACACTTAACAAATGCTCCATAACCACCTTTGGCTTTTTCATATTGAGGAGTTCTTTTATCACTAGATGAACTATAACTCTGTCCCCTTGAGTTGCTGCTGTCCCTATTTGCAGACTTTGAGGTTCTATTGCCTTGGCTGACACTATTGGAATATTCCTGAGTTGGCAATGCAATTTCATCCCTCCCCACCCCATTTCCTAGTTTCCCTGAAGGACATGCTCATATACTTTGCCTAACACATGAACCCCCTTCTCAGAAAAATGCAGGCCATCCTTCTGATAGAGGCCCCACGATGCATAAAACCTGCTCCACTCGTCTACAAATGTAAAACCTAGCTCCTGGCAGAGCTTTCCTACCCTGGTGTTAGCTGCCAGTGCCCTAGAGCTCCACTCAGGGGAAGCTCTAGCCCTAGGCAAAATTCCTGTTACAAGCACTCTATTGGTACTCCCGCAGAAGCTCCTCGCTCCTAGTATGACCTATGTTATTTACCCCTACATGCACTTGCATGGGTTAAGGATCCACAAGACAGGTTTTACACACATTTTACTTTCATACGAAGCAAGCAAAGTGGTCGGGTTTAGTTGAGTTCAGCATTTGTTTCAGATTTAAAAAACTATCAAAAAAATTTACAACACCCAAAAAAAACTGGTCAGGCTAAGTTATGTTATGTTAGGCTTCAGTCAGGCTTAGGTTAGGCTCTTAAATTTTCCAAATGTTTTATATAATAATTGTTTGAAACTTGATTATTTAAAACAGAATGTCATCTTGAATGGTAGGTTAGGTCAGGTAATTGCTAGACTATGCTACATTGTTTATTATTTTGAACATTACCTTATATACTAATTACCCAGTCAAACCCTCTTTTTTGGTGTTATTTCACCCCCCCCACCCACAAAAAAATTATGCATTTGCAAAGGAAATATGCGGTCACAGCATGTTGACCACACTACAGTCGTACAATGACTACTTAGACTTCATAAAACCCACAAGGGCCCATCCAGGATAAGTATGTAAAGAGGACATTATAAGCCTGGAAGACTTCACCCAAACAAACACTACATCCAAAATCCAGCGTAACATACACATGGATGAAGTGATACCAATAATTTCCCAACTCAATCCATTCCTGCTTAAACGGGCCTATACCACGCACACCCACTGAGCGTCAATCTCACCTCGTCAACCATAAATTAGAACGCAAAAAGAAGATTTCGCAGCCTACAAATTTTGCATTTTGCAGTTTAAGGCATATCACAAGTTAAGCACATTTGACTTAAAAAAAGAAAAATTGGGTTTATTCGTCGAAAACAGAGTAGTTTTGTTTCTATTTTGAAGAAAAAAAATTAGAAAAAAGAGGAAATTTTCCCATTAAAGATTGCTTCTTGCATGAAAAGTTAGGCTAGGTCACCGTTCATCTAGATAGGATAGGTTAGGCTAGGTTATGCTAGGAATATTTCCTTCTTTGAAAATTGCTATTTATGCTATATTACTCAACACCAAGATACATTTTGTGTGTTATTTTTGCGTCTCAACTGAGAAGTATGTATTTGCAGCGACGATGAGGTATATTTATCTTACCTTTAGTTTTAGTATTCGGTAATACCTGTTTTTTTTTTAGTGGCCTTTGGTTTCCATCTACAGAAAACAATCACGCGGCAGATTCTCCGCAATCGATACAATTGGGATAGTCGTAAATAAACTTCTGCCTTTGGTTGTGGTGGCTGCGTTTCTCGGGATTTACTTTCATTTTTCGGTAAGTTAGGAGGTTCAAAGTTGTTTCTTTCAAATACTAAACTCTCCAAATATATTGTGATATTCTCAATCTAATATGATGAGTACTTATCATGGGTGAGTGATGTAAACGGAGGCCACAGGTAGGTAGGTGCCTACCTACCTACCTTGTTAGGTAACCAGGTTCATACAAAATAATTTTCTCAAATAAAAATGGTAACCTAACCTAACCTAAGCAAACCTATCTTCTTTGCTCATTTTGTGAAGGTAAAATATGTGTAAATCATGTGAGTTTTTGGTGCTGTGACTCAGGGAAAGGATACTTGCTCGAGTTAATGCAATGCCATGCATGTGGCAATGGCAAGCATCATTCTTTCATGTTAATAGTGTGCATCCATCAGCCGTTTCTTTAGTACTTTTTCTTCTTCATGCTGTGCATTCTCTTCTTCAATATGTGTTTGTTGAGTAAAGTGCAGTATGCTGCTTTCCTGTATGATACCTAGGTGTATTGTTGGACCATTTTGGGGTATGTTATTGCAGTTTAGGTTCCATGAGATACATTTTACACACATTTTACTGAGGTGAAGCTAGAGTAAGGCTAGGTTAGGTTAGGTGTTTCTTTTGCTTTGGAAATTTTATTTATTCAATTTTAGAACTTAACTTATATTCTGTTCTGAAATTGGTCCATGCTGGGATATGCCATCCTGGGCTGGATAAGGTGGTTCCAATTGTACATCCATAAAATTTGCATTTTAGTTGAGATATGGCAGTTCAAGAAAATTGTAAAGGCATGTTTCTGAATGTGATGAAGAGGATGTGATTATTTGTTTCAAGCACAAGTACATACTTTTCAGTTTGGAGAAAAGTAATACACAAAATTGTGCTTTGTGTATGGCAATGCATGATAAAAAATGGTTCTTAATGTAAGAACAGAATAACCAAACCAACATGATCATTGAATACCTTTTATATCAATCTAACCAAGTATATCACCATCCATTAAATTATTCAATAGCCCAGCTTAGTTTTCTAACACATTGAAGCATGAATCAAGCATCTAGTTAACACTTTGTAGTAGGTTTTTTTCCTGACATAAATTCAGCTTGTTTAGAGGGCACCTTGTATATCTGGATCAACTGCTTGATAAAACAGTTCATTCCATTTAACATGTCCATTTAACAAGATTGAGGAAATACGAACATGTGTGTCACATTTATACTGGCCATTCCTATTGGTTTTGAGCTGCATTTAGTATGTTAAGATGACTCATTGAAAGTTACATATTGCAAATTATTGTTCTTGCCAAATAATTAACCTTTTAAACTCCATTCATTAATACTTTAAAGCACATATTTTGGGATGAGTAGTTTAGGGGTAAGTTGCCTGTCTCACAATTGAGAGGTGGTGGGTTCGAGTCTCACCTGTCGCTACTCTCCTCCCGCCGCCAATCAGCGTGAGAGATTGGCGATGTTACATGACTCAACTGTTGATGTGTTGTAGAACCAGTAACCAACCAAAGCACGTATTTGAGACATCAAGAGCCACCATGAGCAACAAGAATGCTGGAAGTAAACAAACAAGGCTGTAATTTCTTTTATTTTTCATGCATGTCCTTTGATATTAACCTCCCAGCTCCAACAATTTATCCTTCAACATGGAAAACTGCAACATCTTATTACATTTTTGGCACATGTCCCAGGGAGACTTGCAGTTTTCATCTTTTTCTACCAGCCTTTTGCTAGCGCCGTCCGCGATGCAAGCATAGTATATGGCAAAGTGCCCGAAAGCCTGAATATCTAGCTAACATGGATACACATGGGTGCACATTTTTAGCTGTTGCCTATATTGCAACAATAATCTTGTGTCATATATTTTATAGTGATATTGTCTCATGTTTAATTATGGCAAATTGAAGGCATATACTTATATTTCTGCAAATTCATGAACCCCTGGCATGTGGCACAAACGCCTACACATGGGCATGTCCATGCTTAATCTTAGGTTAAAGTTTCCAAGCATCTTGATGTTTTATTGCCAGCATTGAAAGTACACAAGTAGCCACCCTTGTTGGAGTATCAAAGGTGAAAGAGTATTGCGCCTCGCCATTGCCTTTCACATAGTGTTGCACGTTCTATATGGGTACCCTTTGCCGGCCGCTCTAGTATCTGTGGGAGGTTTGGAAGGTACTGTCCTTACTGACATGTTGTCATGAGGAAAAAGTTTTCGGTGGGCTGCCAATGGCTAATAGAGAAGCCATGTATGAATAAGCTGTAAATCAATATCCAGTGAGGTAGCGTCCAAGGCATGACAACACGCGAAAATGGTCAGGTTGCAAAACATTGCTCGCCTTGGACAGGGTTGCAATTATAATACTGTTCTTCCTTCTTGCAAGTCATATCGCCATCCCTTCTGGTCGATCTAGATGTACCTCAAACATATTTCGGAAATATTACTGTAGCTCGAAACATGGAGCATTTATGTTCCGAAAGTCTTTCGCCTTGTACATTCAGTTGAATTTTCACAAAAATCCAGGTGCTAGTGATCAAATTAACCACACTAAAACTGATGTGTGACCGGGTGCTGTGAAGGAGTTGTGCTGATTGCGGCTCTCCACCCGCCAGGGTGGAGATAACTTGTTCGGTGTGTGTGTGCGTGTCTGGTTGAGAGAAGGCTGTTTTGGTGATTACAGATCCGGTGTGTCGCGTGGGTACGGCTCGTTTGATATGGGTGCATGTGTGTGCGTATGGGTCGGGAGTGGAGATAACCCCAGCCATGACTGCTCACTGGCTGGGGGTGGGGGTGGGGGTGAGCGGCGCCTGCGGGCGGGGCCCGTGCGGGGGTGGGCGGCGCTGGCCGACTGCGGCTATATCGGTCGTGCGGCTGCTGGGCGGACGCGGGTTGGAGGCGGCCCAAGACGCGTTGTGGGGCGGCCGCCAGTCTCAGGCTGGACGGGGCCGCCAACACGACACGTCTGGACCGACGCCTGACCGGTGAGCTGTCCTGACTGGCGAGCCGTCGGTATCCTACAGGCTACCGTTCCGTCGCGTCCCGTCCTACCGTCCCGTCACGTCCTGTCGTTCCGTCACGTCCTACCGTCCCGTCGCGTCATACCGTCTCACCACGTTCTACCGTCCCGTCCTACCGTGCCGTCCTACCGTCCTGTCCTACCGTCCCGTCCTACCGTCCCGTCCTACCGTCCAGTCCTACCCTCCCGTCCTACCGTCCCGTCCTACCGTCCCGTCCTACCGTCCCGTCCTACCGTCCCGTCCTACCGTCCCGTCCTACCGTCCCGTCCTACCGTCCCGTCCTACCGTCCCGTCCTACAGTCCCGTCCTACCGTCCCGTCCTACAGTCCCGTTTTACCGTCCCGTCCTACAGTCCCACCACGTCCTACCGTCCCACCACGTCATACCGTCCCATAACGTCCTACCGTCCTGTCCTGCCGTCCCGTCCTATCGTCCCGTCCTGCCGTCCCGTCCTGCCGTCCCGTCCTGCCGTCCCGTCCTACAGTCCCACCACGTCCTACCGTCCCACCACGTCCTACCGTCCCATAACGTCCTACCGTCCCGTCCTGCCGTCCCGTCCTACCGTCCCGTCCTACCGTCCCGTCGTGCCGTCCCGTCCTACAGTCCCGTCCTACGGTCCTACCATACAGTGTCGGCTGGGCCCCGGCGTCCGGCCAACCTCACTGAAGATGGTACTAGTGCTGGACGGGGCAGGCCCCACCACCAGTCACTCCTCTCTCGGGGCTCTGCTCTGAACAACACTGGACTGGGTAGCTCCCCACCTCGTGCTGAACGGAGGATGGTTACCAGTCGTGTTAGATGGCGGGATCCTTATATATCGTAGGTTTGGTTTATAGTGCTGTGAGACTTATCTGGCGGGACGGACGCATGCAATATTTAACCATTCATCGCATCAAATTGTGTTATCGGCTGTTGTTCCCTGGCGGCAATGCCCAAATCCAGGTATGTCCACATTGCCGCCACTTGTTTGGACATTGGCGCCAGATTGACATATGTTTGGACATTGGCGCCACTCCATGCACACAAGTGCATGGAGTGGCGCCGGCCAAGACGTCGCTCCAGCCTCAATGCCTGTCACATGGCCAGCGGCCGATGTTCGTCGTCGATTTCCATCGGCGCTCCCAATTCGTCCCTCATCGTCATTCAGTTATTCCCCGATTACCGCCGCCGGCGGGTTGCGGCGGCGGCGGCGGCGGGCCGTTTTTGTCGGCCGTCTCCACCAGCTGAGAGAGGCGGTCAGGTGTTTCTGCGTGTCACGGTCACCCAGCTGCGAGCCGGTGCACGGGCCGGGTGTGATGTAGCGGGACGTCACTGATGGGCTGTGGCGGGACGTCACTAATGGACTGTGGCGGGACGTCACTGATGGGCTGTGGCGGGACGTCACTGATGGACTGTGGCGGGACGTCACTGATGGGCTGTGGCGGGACGTCACTGATGGACTGTGGCGGGACGTCACTGATGGACTGTGGTGGGACGTCACTGATGGACTGCGGCGGGACGTCGCTGATGGCCTGTGGCGGGACGTCACTGATGGACTGTGGCGGGACGTCACTGATGGACTGTGGCGGGACGTCACTGATGGGCTGTGGCGGGACGTCACTGATGGACTGTGGCGGGACGTCACTGATGGACTGTGGCGGGACGTCACTGATGGACTGTGGCGGGACGTCACTGATGGACTGTGGCGGGACGTCACTGATGGTCTGTGGCGGGACGTCACTGATGGTCTGTGGCGGAAAGTCACTGATGGACTGTGGCGGGACGTCACTGATGGACTGTGGCGGGACGTCACTGATGGACTGTGGCGGGACGTCACTGATGGACTGTGGCGGGACGTCACTGATGGACTGTGGCGGGACGTCACTGATGGACTGTGGCGGGACGTCACTGATGGACTGTGGCGGGACGTCACTGATGGACTGTGGCGGGACGTCACTGATGGACTGTGGCGGGACGTCACTGATGGACTTGGACGTCACTGATGGCTGCCCGTCCTGTGGCGGGACGTCACTGATGGACTGTGGCGGGACGTCACTGATGGGCTGTGGCGGGACGTCACTGATGGACTGTGGCGGGACGTCACTGATGGACTGTGGCGGGACGTCACTGATGGACTGTGGCGGGACGTCACTGATGGACTGTGGCGGGACGTCACTGATGGTCTGTGGCGGGACGTCACTGATGGTCTGTGGCGGAACGTCACTGATGGACTGTGGCGGGACGTCACTGATGGACCGTGGCGGGACGTCACTGATGGACTGTGGCGGGACGTCACTGATGGACTGTGGCGGGACGTCACTGATGGGCTGTGGCGGGACGTCACTGATGGACTGTGGCGGGACGTCACTGATGGACTGTGGCGGGACGTCACTGATGGACTGTGGCGGGACGTCACTGATGGACTGTGGCGGGACGTCACTGATGGTCTGTGGCGGGACGTCACTGATGGTCTGTGGCGGAACGTCACTGATGGACTGTGACGGGACGTCACTGATGGACCGTGGCGGGACGTCACTGATGGACTGTGGCGGGACGTCACTGATGGACTGTGGCGGGACGTCACTGATGGTCTGTGGCGGGACGTCACTGATGGTCTGTGGCGGGACGTCACTGATGGTCTGTGGCGGGACGTCACTGATGGACTGTGGCGGGACGTCACTGATGGGCTGTGGCGGGACGTCACTGATGGACTGTGGCGGGACGTCACTGATGGACTGTGGCGGGACGTCACTGATGGACTGTGGCGGGACGTCACTGATGGACTGTGGCGGGACGTCACTGATGGACTGTGGCGGGACGTCACTGATGAGCTATCGCCCGCGACCCGATTGGAGGAGCATGGCTCACGAATATCCCATACTGTCCGATGGCGTGTCCCACACTGTCCGTTGGCGTGTCCCACACTGTCCGATGGCGTGTCCCACACTGTCCGATGGCGTGTCCCACACTGTCCGACGGTGTGTCCCATACTTTCCGAAGGTGTGTCCCATACTGTCCGATGGCGTGTCCCACACTGTCCGACGGTGTGTGCCATACTGTCCGATGGCGTGTCCCACACTGTCCGATGGCGTGTCCCACACTGTCCGATGGCGTGTCCCACACTGTCCGTTGGCGTGTCCCACACTGTCCGATGGCGTGTCCCACACTGTCCGATGGCGTGTCCCACACTGTCCGACGGTGTGTCCCATACTTTCCGAAGGTGTGTCCCATACTGTCCGATGGCGTGTCCCACACTGTCCGACGGTGTGTCCCACACTGTCCGATGGCGTGTCCCACACTGTCCGATGGCGTGTCCCACACTGTCCGATTGCGTGTCCCACACTGTCCGATGGCGTGTCCCACACTGTCCGATGGCGTGTCCCACACTGTCCGACGGTGTGTCCCATACTTTCCGAAGGTGTGTCCCATACTGTCCGATGGCGTGTCCCACACTGTCCGACGGTGTGTGCCATACTGTCCGACGGCGTGTCCCACACTGTCCGATGGCGTGTCCCACACTGTCCGATGGCGTGTCCCACACTGTCCGATGGCGTGTCCCACACTGTCCGTTGGCGTGTCCCACACTGTCCGATGGCGTGTCCCACACTGTCCGATGGCGTGTCCCACACTGTCCGACGGTGTGTCCCATACTTTCCGAAGGTGTGTCCCATACTGTCCGATGGCGTGTCCCACACTGTCCGACGGTGTGTGCCATACTGTCCGATGGCGTGTCCCACACTGTCCGATGGCGTGTCCCACACTGTCCGATGGCGTGTCCCACACTGTCCGATGGCGTGTCCCACACTGTCCGTTGGCGTGTCCCACACTGTCCGATGGCGTGTCCCACACTGTCCGATGGCGTGTCCCACACTGTCCGACGGTGTGTCCCATACTTTCCGAAGGTGTGTCCCATACTGTCCGATGGCGTGTCCCACACTGTCCGACGGTGTGTGCCATACTGTCCGATGGCGTGTCCCACACTGTCCGATGGCGTGTCCCACACTGTCCGATGGCGTGTCCCATACTGCCCGATGGCGTGTCCCACACTGTCCGATGGCGTGTCCCATACTGTCCGATGGCGTGTCCCACACTGTCCGACGGTGTGTCCCATACTGTCCGATGGCGTGTCCCACACTGTCCGATGGCGTGTCCCACACTGTCCGATGGCGTGTCCCACACTGTCCGATGGCGTGTCCCACACTGTCCGATGGCGTGTCCCACACTGTCCGACGGTGTGTCCCATACTGTCCGATGGCGTGTCCCACACTGTCCGATGGCGTGTCCCACACTGTCCGATGGCGTGTCCCACACTGTCCGACGGTGTGTCCCATACTGTCCGACGGTGTGTCCCATACTGTCCGACGGTGTGTCCCATATTGTCCGATGGCGTGTCCCATACTGTCCGATGGCGTGTCCCACACTGTCCGATGGCGTGTCCCACACTGTCCGATGGCGTGTCCCATACTGTCCGATGGCGTGTCCCATACTGCCCGATAGCGTGTCCCACACTGTCCGACGGTGTGTCCCACACTGTCCGATGGCGTGTCCCACACTGTCCGACGGTGTGTCCCATACTGTCCGACGGTGTGTCCCATACTGTCCGATGGCGTGTCCCACACTGTCCGACGGTGTGTCCCATACTGTCCGATGGCGTGTCCCACACTATCCGATGGCGTGTCCCACACTGTCCGATGGCGTGTCCCACACTGTCCGATGGCGTGTCCCATACTGTCCGACGGTGTGTCCCATACTGTCCGACGGTGTGTCCCATACTGTCCGATGGCGTGTCCCATACTGTCCGATGGCGTGTCCCAACTGTCCGATGGCGTGTCCACACTGTCCGATGGCGTGTCCCATACTGTCCGATGGCGTGTCCCATACTGTCCGATGGCGTGTCCCACACTGTCCGATGGTGTGTCCCACACTGTCCGATGGCGTGTCCCACACTGTCCGACGGTGTGTCCCATACTGTCCGATGGCGTGTCCCACACTGTCCGATGGCGTGTCCCATACTGTCCGATGGCGTGTCCCACACTGTCCGATGGCGTGTCCCACACTGTCCGATGGCGTGTCCCATACTGTCCGATGGCGTGTCCCATACTGCCCGATGGCGTGTCCCACACTGTCCGACGGTGTGTCCCACACTGTCCGATGGCGTGTCCCACACTGTCCGACGGTGTGTCCCATACTGTCCGACGGTGTGTCCCATACTGTCCGATGGCGTGTCCCACACTGTCCGACGGTGTGTCCCATACTGTCCGATGGCGTGTCCCACACTGTCCGACGGTGTGTCCCATACTGTCCGACGGTGTGTCCCATACTGTCCGATGGCGTGTCCCACACTGTCCGACGGTGTGTCCCATACTGTCCGATGGCGTGTCCCACACTGTCCGATGGCGTGTCCCACACTGTCCGATGGCGTGTCCCACACTGTCCGATGGCGTGTCCCACACTGTCCGACGGTGTGTCCCATACTGTCCGATGGCGTGTCCCATACTGTCCGACGGTGTGTCCCATACTGTCCGACGGTGTGTCCCATACTGTCCGATGGCGTGTCCCACACTGTCCGACGGTGTGTCCCATACTGTCCGATGGCGTGTCCCACACTGTCCGATGGCGTGTCCCACACTGTCCGACGGTGTGTCCCATACTGTCCGATGACATATCCCATACTGTCCGATGGCGTGTCCCACACTGTCCGATGGCGTGTCCCATACTGTCCGATGGCATGTCCCGCACTGTCCGACGGTGTGTCCCATACTGTCCGATGGCGTGTCCCATACTGTCCGACGGTGTGTCCCATACTGTCCGATGGCGTGTCTCCTGCTGTCCGATGGCGTGTCCCACACTGTCCGATGGCGTGTCGCATACTGTCCGATGGCGTGTCCCATACTGTCCGATGGCGTGTCCCATACTGTCCGATGGCGTGTCCCACACTGTCCGGCGGCCTGTCTCCTGCTGTCCGACTGTGTGTCCCACACTGTCCGATGGCGTGTCCCACACTGTCCGAAGGCGTGTCCCATACTGTCCGATGGCGTGTCTCCTGCTGTCCGACGGCATGTCTCATGCTGTCCTACGACGTGTTCCACGCTTGTCGACGGCACGCCTGACGATGTTTCACAGCGTGTCATGACGTGACCGGCGGGAAGCTGCTCACGGACTGCTCACGACTCCGAGCGGCAGCAGCTGAGCCGGCAGTGACCCGGCCGCTGCGCGTGTGACGCACGCCTGGCTGACACGCCGCGTCTGCCAGCTCCATCATCCGGCGCTGCCAAGCGGTCATCGCCAATTGCGGCCGTCTGACCTCAGCCGTAAGTCTGCCAAGTCAACTCGCACTGTCCCAGTACCCGGCGTCGGCGGTGAATGATGGCGCGCCGGCTGAACCACGACCGCGTGTGCCGTTGCCTGCCGTCGGATCGCCCGTCGCACGGGATCACGGCCCCGGCCACTGCGTGCCGTGGTCCCGTTGCGGCTGGTGCGGGGTGTTGGTTGGTTGGTTATTGGTTTTACGACACATCGACCGTTGAGTCATGTAGCGTCGCCAATTTCTCACGCCGATTGGTCGCGGGCGAAGAGTAGCGACAGGTGAGACTCGAACCGACAACCTTTCGATTGTGAGACGAGCAACTTACGCCTAGGCTACTCGTCCCCCTGGTGCGGGGTGTGGTATTGACCGCGCCGTGTGTTGTCGCTGGTCGCCGGCCGGCCCGTGCTGTGCCCCCTCCTCGTGTGGTGCCGGACTGCACACGGCACGGGCTGCCGCTCGCCGTTGCGACGTGCCTGGCCTCCCCGGCCCCCGCCGCCCATTGTGGACCGAGTCGCGCTCGGTGCACGGGTGCACGCCGTGACCGTGGCGGCGGCGGTGGTGGTGGTGGTGGTGAGCCTGGCTGACCAGCTGGCCGGTGGCGTGCGCCACCGCAGCGCGACAGGCGCGCGGACGGGTCGCGGCTGTCTGGTGCCAGCCGCGGGCGCCGGCACTGCCATACTGGCGCGCGGCTCCCTCTCCGGAGCGGGGCTCTCGCCCGGTCCGACGGGTGTCGGCGACAGGCGCCTCACGCCAGGCGCGTCCTCACCAGGCGCGTTCTCACCAGGTGCGTCCTCACCAGGTGCGTCCTCACCAGGCGCGTCCTCACCAGTCGCGTCCTCACCAGTCGCGTCCTCACCAGGCGCGTCCTCACCAGGCGCGTCCTCACCAGGCGCGTCCTCACCAGTCGCGTCCTCACCAGGCGCGTCCTCACCAGGCGCGTCCTCACCAGTCGCGTCCTCACCAGTCGCGTCCTCACCAGGCGCGTCCTCACCAGTCGCGTCCTCACCAGTCGCGTCCTCACCAGTCGCGTCCTCACTCCTCACCAGGTGCGTCCTCACCAGGCGCGTCCTCACCAGTCGCGTCCTCACCAGGCGCGTCCTCACCAGGCGCGTCCTCACCAGTCGCGTCCTCACCAGTCGCGTCCTCACCAGGCGCGTCCTCACCAGTCGCGTCCTCACCAGTCGCGTCCTCACCAGGTGCGTCCTCACCAGTCGCGTCATCACCAGTCGCGTCCTCACCAGTCGCGTCCTCACCAGGCGCGTCCTCAGCAGTCGCGTCCTCACCAGGCGCGTCCTCACCAGTCGCGTCCTCAACAGGCGCGTCATCACCAGTCGCGTCCTCACCAGTCGCGTCCTCACCAGGCGCGTCCTCACCAGGCGCGTCCTCACCAGGCGCGTCCTCACCAGGCGCGTCCTCACCAGGCGCGTCCTCACCAGTCGCGTCCTCACCAGTCGCGTCCTCACCAGTCGCGTCCTCACCAGTCGCGTCCTCACCAGTCGCGTCCTCACCAGTCGCGTCCTCACCAGTCGCGTCCTCACCAGGCGCGTCCTCACCAGGTGCGTCCTCACCAGTCGCGTCCTCACCAGGCGCGTCCTCACCAGGCGCGTCCTCACCAGGTGCGTCCTCACCAGGCGCGTCCTCACCAGTCGCGTCCTCACCAGGCGCGTCCTCACCAGTCGCGTCCTCACCAGTCGCGTCCTCACCAGTCGCGTCCTCACCAGGCGCGTCCTCACCAGTCGCGTCCTCACCAGGCGCGTCCTCACCAGGCGCGTCCTCACCAGGCGCGTCCTCACCAGGCGCGTCCTCACCAGGCGCGTCCTCACCAGGCGCGTCCTCACCAGGCGCGTCCTCACCAGGCGCGTCCTCACCAGGTGCGTCCTCACCAGGCGCGTCCTCACCAGTCGCGTCCTCACCAGGCGCGTCCTCACCAGTCGCGTCCTCACCAGGCGCGTCCTCACCAGTCGCGTCCTCACCAGTCGCGTCCTCACCAGTCGCGTCCTCACCAGTCGCGTCCTCACCAGGCGCGTCCTCACCAGTCGCGTCCTCACCAGTCGCGTCCTCACCAGGCGCGTCCTCACCAGGCGCGTCCTCACCAGGTGCGTCCTCACCAGGCGCGTCCTCACCAGTCGCGTCCTCACCAGGCGCGTCCTCACCAGGCGCGTCCTCACCAGGTGCGTCCTCACCAGGCGCGTCCTCACCAGTCGCGTCCTCACCAGTCGCGTCCTCACCAGGCGCGTCCTCACCAGGTGCGTCCTCACCAGTCGCGTCCTCACCAGTCGCGTCCTCACCAGGCGCGTCCTCACCAGGCGCGTCCTCACCAGTCGCGTCCTCACCAGTCGCGTCCTCACCAGTCGCGTCCTCACCAGGCGCGTCCTCACCAGTCGCGTCCTCACCAGGCGCGTCCTCACCAGGCGCGTCCTCACCAGGCGCGTCCTCACCAGGCGCGTCCTCACCAGGCGCGTCCTCACCAGGCGCGCGTCCTCACCAGGTGCGTCCTCACCAGGCGCGTCCTCACCAGTCGCGTCCTCACCAGGCGCGTCCTCACCAGTCGCGTCCTCACCAGGCGCGTCCTCACCAGTCGCGTCCTCACCAGTCGCGTCCTCACCAGTCGCGTCCTCACCAGTCGCGTCCTCACCAGGCGCGTCCTCACCAGTCGCGTCCCGTCGCGTTCTCACCAGTCGCGTCCTCACCAGGCGCGTCCTCACCAGGTGCGTCCTCACCAGGCGCGTCCTCACCAGTCGCGTCCTCACCAGGCGCGTCCTCACCAGGCGCGTCCTCACCAGGCGCGTCCTCACCAGGTGCGTCCTCACCAGGCGCGTCCTCACCAGTCGCGTCCTCACCAGTCGCGTCCTCACCAGTCGCGTCCTCACCAGTCGCGTCCTCACCAGTCGCGTCCTCACCAGTCGCGTCCTCACCGCGGTCAACGTGGCGACGACACCAGCTTTCTTCCGAAAGGAACGGCTTAGTTGTGATGTTTGCTGGGTTGGCTTTGGTGAGCCGAGTCCTATATTGAGCTCGTTGTGTAGACGCCGAACCCACCATTAGGTTGGTTGGTTATTTGGGTTTACGGCCGCATCGACCCGTTGGTCATACAGCGCCCAGAACCCACCATTAGGTACAACTGTTTTGGTTCAGCGGGAGACTTTAAGCCGAGAGTGTAACGTGCCGCCGTACGCCGACATGGCCGTCCTGTTGCCGCAGTGTCAAATTATTCGTGAAATTGGGTGGAATATACCACTTATTGAACCACTAATCGACATCCTTCTCCAAGAAGTATAGACATCCTGCTCCTTGATGCATGCTTATGAAGTCGTCACGTCTCCTTTCTAACAGTATCTCGCTTATCAGTACCATGTCCATGCTCTCGATAAGGTATGCTAATACACGAATATTTCGTAACATAATATCCGGGAAAGGTATTGTCTGTAATGTGATATGGCATACACTGCCAGTTTATAGCATATGAATGTCCCGAATGTAGCTCTTCGTAAATTATGGATCTCAAAAACAAATAATAAAGATGCAGTCATACTGACATCCTATTGTGCTCGTTTCGGCATCTCACACCTAACGAAAAACCATTATTTTAACCCTGTGTTGCCGCGTCTCCGGCATTATCGGGCTAGTTGACAGCTGGCCGAGTTCCAGCCACAGCGATAAATATGAGCGTGTGAAGCGACTCGAGCCTTGACTTGCTAGGATATCTGAGGCCAATGCGGCCCGGCGCTCCGACCAGCCGAGGTATCTGGGGCGGGAACTTCACAATGGCTGTGGCCATGCTGCTGACTGGATGACCGGCCGCCGTCCAGTGAACGTGCAGTCACTGTCCAGTGAGCGGTCAGTCACTGTCCAGTGAGCGGTCAGCCGTTCAATGAATGAGCAGTCGCCGTCCAGTGAAGGATCAGTCACTGACCAGTGGACGGTGAGTCACCGTTCAGTGAACGGCCAGCGGTCGTCCAGTGAACAAGCAGACTAGTACTAGTAGTCCAGTGAACTACAAGTACCAGGCACTGTCCAGTGGGCAGCCAGTGAACGGGCAGCCATCTTCCAGCGAATGAGTGACCAGCCACTGCCCAGTGGGCGGCCAGTCTCCGTCCGGTCGACGGCCGGCTGCTCCAGACCGTGTGAAGTGGGGCCTCGATCCACTTCCTGGCCGCCAGTCGCCCACAGCTCGCCGCCAGCACGCCGACGGGCCCCGCTCGACGGACGCCACATTCCAGTAGGCGTTGTGCAACTGGCGCGCGGCGCTCGCCCGGCCGGCATTTGCATGCGATTCTCGTGCGGGCCAGGTGTGTTGTCGTGCGCGGCGTTGGTGGCGCCGCCGGCTCTGTCGCAACGCATGACCTGAACGGCGTGACTCATGCCGCCGGTAGTGTGGCGGTGCCGCGGCGAGACCAGGTGCAGCGCCCTGGGCGGCAGGAGATGACGCGATCGGAGCACCACGCACCGCCGGCGGACTCGTCCCGGGACGCTTGATCGGCGTGTTGTGCAAAAGTTGCCAAGGGGGTCGCCAAGGGGGCGCCAGGCGCTGCGTCCCCTCAGGCTTTGTGAAGTTAACATTACACCTATGGTGTTGCAGCAAAAATCGATGTAAAAATCCCTTCGCTTGCTTCCATCCAAAATCCGCTGCGACGTACGTGGACATGCGTCTTGCCCATCGATGTGTATCCGCCGGCCTCCGCTAACGTGGGATTTGATTTGTGTACAGTACTTAAGTGCGATATTGTGTTACAGTATCGTCCTCCGTATGATCCCAGGTTATCGCCACCTGACTCGAGGTCCTTTCTCATGGCACTCGTAAGTCTTCCGAATGGCTGCAGCTCTGTCTGACTGGGCTCCTCTTTCTATCATCTCTGTATTCTATATTCTAATCGCCTTGTCTCCTGCCTTCGAATTTATACTTTGTGACGGTGCCTCCTCGCCTGCATCCAGGACCTCTCGAGGGTTCTGGAACTTCTCACTTGGTCTCGGTATTTCTGCCCTACCCCGAGGTTTTCTCCATTTGCCTGGGTCGTCTCTTTTTAACCTCAGGTGGTACCTGCCACCGGGTTATCTCCGGCTGCGGAGTATGCGGTCGCTCGGCGTGATGAGCTCAACCGCAGCAATTGACATAGCCCAGGCCTGGCAGCTCAGTACCAGCGCTGGATCGACGGCGGTTCGCCTCCTCCCCGCTTCCGGTCCACCTTCTACCGCCTCCTGATGCCGCCGCCTGCTTGTGTTGGGCTGCCGGGGGGGGGCGCCAGTAGGTGCTTTTCCGCGCCGCCGACCGGCCCGTCACGTAACGTCCGGCGCGTGACCGCCGCCCGGAGACGTGATGCGGCGCGTCACGGGCCGCCCCCGCCCCCGCCCCTGCAGCCGGCCGCAATTGGCGTCAAGCGGCGCAATTGGCGCGGCGGCGCACAGCCGGGCGTCGCCGGCTGGCGGCGGCGGCAGTGGGTGTGCGACCGTGCTCCTTCGTGTAGCGGTGTAGGTGCGCCGCGTGGTGCTGCTCTGTGTAGCGGTGTAGCTGCGCTGCGTGCCGATGTGCAGCGCTACCGCGCGCGACGTACCGGACGGTCTGTGTGCGTGTGTGTGCGTGTGGCCCCAAACCCGGCGGTTTGATTTTCGGGAAGCCACCGCTGCGGCAGCGTTGTCTGAGCGGTCTGGCCGCTGTTGGCCGTGTGCCGCGCTGTCGGCGCACTGTCAGCGGGCGGCTTCGTCCGTGGCGCCGGCACGCCCCGACGCCGGCGACACGGTCGAGGCGTTTATCGCCGCCGTGCCCGCTGCCCGGTCATCAGCAGACCGGCGGCTGTGAGCATCGGCTAGCCACCGGCGTCCCCTTCACCCCACACTCAACTGTCCACCGGCCGTCACCGTCACCCCACACTCACACCCAGCTGTCCCGGCCGTGACTGGGTGTGTTAGTCTGCCATACTGACAAAACTGTCGGTCCGGCGACTGGTCCTAGTGGCGGTACTGACGATACTGTCCGGCGACTGGCCCTGTCAGTACTGACGACACTGTCCTGGTCCGGCGACTGGCCCTGTCAGCACTGACGACACTGTCGGTCCGGCGACCGGTCCTGTCAGTACTGACGACACTGTCCTGGTCCGGCGACTGGCCCTGTCAGTACCGACGACACTGTCGGTCCGGCGACTGGCCCTGTCAGTACTGACGACACTGTCGGTCCGGCGACTGGTCCTGGTGATGGTACTGACGACACTGTCGGTCCGGCGACTGGCCCTGTCAGCACCGACGACACTGTCCTGGTCCGGCGACTGGTCCTGTCAGTACTGACGACACTGTCGGTCCGGCGACCGGTCCTGTCTACCACTGCCGGTGGGTGGGTGTGTGGAGGTCAGAGCTGCCACTCTGACCTGCCCGCGGGTGTGTGGAGGTTAGTGCTGACACTCTGACCTGCCCCGCTGTCGGTTGGTGGGTGTGTGGAGGTCAGTGTTGGCTCTGACCATCCCATCGCTGCCGGTTGGTGGATGTGTGGAGGTCAGTGTTGGCTCTGACCTGCCTCGCTGCCGGTGGGTGGGTGTGTGAAGGTCAGTGCTGGCACTCTGACCTACCCCGCTGCTGGTGGGTGGGTATGTGAAGGTTAGTGCTGGCACTCTGACCTGCCCCGCTGCCGATGGGTGGGTATGTGAAGGTTAGTGCTGGCTCTGACCATCCCTCGCTGCCGGTTGGTGGATGTGTGGAGGTCAGTGTTGGCTCTGACCGTCCCCACGCTGCCGGTTGGTGGATGTGTGGAGGTCAGTGTTGGCTCTGACCTGCACCGCTGCCGGTGGGTGGGTGGGTGTGTGGAGGTCAGTGCTGGCACTCTGACCTGCCCCGCTGCCGGTGGGTGGGTGTGAAGGTTAGTGCTGACACTCTAACCTGCCTCGCTGCCGGTGGGTGGGTGTGTCCCCGCTGCCGGTGGGTGGGTGTGTGGAGGTCAGTGCTGGCACTCTGACCTGCCCCGCTGCCGGTGGGTGGGTGTGTGGAGGTCAGTGCTGCCACTCTGACCTGCCCCCCCCCCCGCGACACGGCGGGCGTGTGACACGACAGTCAGTTTACCTTACCACAGGGTGCGGCACGGCGTGACGCTGCCAAATTTAGCCCGCCGACGCCGCTGTTGGCGGGCGCGTGCTCCATTCAGAAATCCGCCCCGCGTGGCCGGGTCAATTGTGAGCCTACCTCAGTCGCCGCTGGTGCCGTCCAGCTCAGAGTCCGTCCGGGGTGCACAGATCAGGCGTCAAAGCGCTCCAAAGGTTCAGAGTTCGAGGGTCATGGTCCTCAGATGCCCTCAGAGGCTGAGAGGTCACCAGTGTATCATAGGTTCTCAGTCCAAATATTTGAAATTCAACAGCGCGTCAGGGAGCCTCGCAGGCTCCTGTGGGCTGGCGGTAGCTTAGCGCACCGGCTATGTCGATACAAAAATGCTGTCAATGCTTCCAGGTTCCCTTCGTCAAATAATTATACCTAGCCAACTGAACCCGCATAGTGCACACTACCCTCTCAGATTTTCACGAAATTCTGTCCATGAGTATTTCATGCCCAGATCACAGTTATGGGATTTTTAGGCTTTTGCGATTAATGGCTTCCCGTTTGCAGCAACGACGTCCTACGGAAATTAGTCGAATACTACGGCATGGTCTCTGTAGCCAGTGAATGTCATACTACATTAGAATCAATAAAATACAATCAGTATCACTTACGAACATGGCGCCTGAGCGATGTCAATGTGAGCTCATCGCGACGCCGGGCCAGCCATTAATTACCTCCGCTCCCCAATCTCGCGCCACGACGCTGAACAACGCCATACTCGGCATCAGCGCGCTGTACGAGGACGACCAGGACGACCCCAGTTCGGATGGCGGCGGTGTTTCGAAGTTCCGTGGCGTGTTTGTATTATTTGCCCTTAAATATTGTATTGTTAAGAAGTTGCTGAAGTTCGCATACGTCGACATCAAATTTATATTCGAATATACGGTTGCATTAAAGGTGTTTTGCACCTCAGCATACATTGAAGCCTGTCAACACTGACACTTTACTGGATTCATGGTGTAACAAGTTTTAAAAGTTGTGAATGGCGTTGCCGTTGACCTTTCGAACGCGTGTAGTGGTTTTGCTGGTCTGAAGGAAAGGCCTGATGACCCCTTCTCTCGGGAACCGTTCCCTAAACACTCTTGCCGTCTGCTATTTCTTGATTTCATGCAAATATTAAGTGATGCTTGCGAGCAACATAAAGTATCGCCTTTTTATATCCTGCATATTCAGGATCCCAGAACAATATAAATTGTCACCTGCTGCGTTCGGTATGTAATATTCATGCGAACAGTCCTCGAATGAGGCCTTGGTTCGATGCTTCGCATCAAATGCATGTTCACTGGATCCACGTATTGCAACAACGAAATGCCGCTGTACTTGAGAAGGCTATAAAGAAGTTTTTCGTTGTGAGAAATATCGGCCGACTACTGACTCACAGCCCCGCAACCCGTCCGGAACAAATCATCTCGGAATGTCCCCGTATCGTGGTCGCCAGCAGCGCCGAGCTTTTGTATAGCTTTTGTCGTGAAGATCTGATAGGATTGCGTATGCGGAACGCTGGATCGTGCAGTAGGAAGCTTCACAATTCAGACAGTGCCAGCACATGGTCCTTTTCCGCGGCAGGCGGCGAAAAAGTGCCATTCATCATTACTGGAACACAAGCGTTAAGTTAGTGTGTTTTTCCTATCTCGTAATATTAAATGAGCTTTTGATAGATGTACTTTTTCCTCTCTTTTAGCAGAGGCAGAGTGCCATCCTCTAGAAATGTATCACGTTGAAGAAAGGATTACGTTAATCTGGTCTATGTTGCATCATGTTGTATCAAATAAGCAAGAGAGGAAACACGAGACACCGGCAAGCAAACGTGACTTAAAGTGCCGATACGTACATACATAGCATACATGTTCATGTACAGACATTCGGTGCTGATTAAAATCTAATAAGGATCTTAGGGCCACGCAAATCTAGCGGATGGCACTCGGCCACTGCTGAAGAAGGAAAAAAAACGGATCGTCGGTGGTTAGCCGACTGCTCTGAGTAACTTGCGGTGATTTTGGTGGTTGCGTGCACGGCGAGTCGGTCGGACGATTGCCTGGTAGTTTTTTTTAGCACGCTCCTGGTTGTGAAGGTCGTTGTCCCGACGGTTCCGACTGTGGCAGGTCCGACAGTGTCGACAGGCCCGGTTCATACAGCTTCTTGGCCATCAAATCCCGCGCAGCAGTCTTGCTGCGCCGTGTGAACGGCTGATCGCCGACCGAAAGAAGTCCTCGAGTCGATCGGCGATTGTCAATGTATCCATTTGCGACCGGTCGTTGCGTGGCACCGGCCCCTTGTGCTGTGCGTTAAGCGGGTTAGGACAAATCCTCGATTTTTTACTGAGCGTTTCGTAATCGCTTTGCGTGCTGGGACGTGTATTCATGCACATTGCACAGCTCAGGCGTCCGCTGAGCCAGGATCAGGGTGTGGTGGTGGGATAGGAGGCCGACTGTGACAGGGTGTGGTGGTGGGATAGGAGTCTGACCGTGACGGTAGGATGTCTGACTGAGCCAGGGTCAGGGTGTGGTGGTGGGAGAGGAGGCTGACTGTGACAGGGTGTGGTGGTGGGATAGGAGGCTGACCGTGACGGTAGGATGCCCGACAGAGCCAGGATCAGGGTGTGGTGGTGGGAGAGGAGGCTGACTGTGACAGGGTGTGGTGGTGGGATAGGAGGCTGACCGTGACGGTAGGATGTCTGACTGAGCCAGGGTCAGGGTGTGGTGGTGGGAGAGGAGGCTGAATGTGACAGGGTGTGGTGGTGGGATAGGAGGCCGACTGTGGCGGTAGGATGCCCGACAGAGCCAGGATCAGGGTGTGGTGGTGGGAGAGGAGGCTGACTGTGACAGGGTGTGGTGGTGGGAGAGGAGGCTGACTGTGACAGGGTGTGGTGGTGGGAGAGGAGGCTGACTGTGACAGGGTGTGGTGGTGGGAGAGGAGGCTGACTGTGACAGGGTGTGGTGGTGGGAGAGGAGGCTGACTGTGACAGGGTGTGGTGGTGGGAGAGGAGGCTGACTGTGACAGGGTGTGGTGGTGGGAGAGGAGGCTGACTGTGACGGTAAGGATGTCTGACTGAGTCAGGGTCTGGGTGTGGTGGTGGGAGATGAGGCTGGTTGTGACGATAGGACACAAGCAGTAGGCTGTCTAACTTAACACTGGAGTCGTTTTTCAGTTGATAGCGGCTGGAGCGACGCCGTGTTTTCGAATAGCAACGCAGATAGTACGTAGGTTAAAAAATTCGACGTTGGACCAAATGCGTCAGAAGTCAGAAGTTTTAATGAATAAATCAAGAACACGAATTAAAAACACCAATATTTAACTTTTCTTCATATCGTTACAAATGTTAATGCATGACCTCCATGATACCCTTTCCGTATGGAGAAAATATGCACTGAATACAAGGGTTTGCACATTTTATTGAAGCAGTTTCCGATATAGCCTCGTTTTTTTACGGCACTTCCAATAAACCACTATTAATCGCAGAGATCTAACGATCTACCCCAGAATTGTGATCAGAGCATGATATAACCCCCTACAGACAATTCCGTAAACACGTGAGAGGGTGGTGTGTAAAATTGCAATTTTAGCGGCTGAGTGGCCGTGCAATGGGCCCAGATGTATTGAGCACCTCTAGTTTATAGGTCACAAGTAGTGGATGATAGATGCTAAGAAAAACATTGAAATGTGTTAGCTCCCGGCTATCTAAGGAATTGAAAGCATCTGCGTGACACGTGTGTTGCGCTGAGACTCCATTCGGCGTCACAGCAGTCACCAGAGCTCGCTGTTTCCACGACAGTCTCAGAGGCCGGCAGAACTGGCTGCGGATATACCAGTCTGAGAGACCAGAACTGGCTGTTGGCATAACAGTAGGGGGACCAGAGCTGGCTGTGACCACGACAGTCGCAGAGGTTGTCAGAACTGGCTGCGATTATAACCGTCTCGGATGTCAGCTCTCGCTGTTTCCCCGACTGTCCCAGAGGCTGTCAGAACTGACTGCGAGTATGGCAGTCTCAGAGGCCTCAGAACTGGCTGTGATCACGATAGTCCCAGAGGCTGTCAGAACTGGCCGCTAGCGTAACAGTCTCAGGGACCAAAACTGACTATGATTGCAATAGTATCAGAGGCTGTGTGAGACGAAATGTACGACCCTCAATATACCAGGAGGTGCTAAGTTTACATCAAAAGTAGCGTTAGGGATTATGCTATATTATTCAACGTTTCGGCCAGGGGCCATCGTCACTCCTGACGATGGCCCTTGGCCGAAACGTTGAGTAATATAGCATAATCCCTAACGCTACTTTTGATGTAAACTCGGCACCTCCTAGTATATTGAGGGTCGTATATTTCTTCTCACACAATGTCTAAAACCCAGGAGCAGTTAAGAGCCATTCTTCGTTGTATTAAGCAATAGTATCAGAGGCCATCAGAGCTGGCTGTGGCTGGGACAGTGACAGTGGCCACCACCTGGCCTCCGCCCGGCACCTGCGGTTCGATACGGCACGGCTGCGCCGGCGCCGACCGGACGTGACGGTTTGTGAAGACGTGACGCCGTGACGGTGTGTGACGTGACGTGACGGTGTATGACGTGAGACTGTAGCGGTATGTGACGTGACAGTGTGTGACGTGACGTGGTTACGGTGTGTGACTTGAGGCAGTGACGGTGTGTGACGTGACGCGGTGACGGTGTGTGACGTGACGTGGTTACGGTGTGTGACTTGAGGCAGTGACGGTGTGTGACGTGGTGCGGTGACGGTGTGGCGTGACGTGGTGATGGTGTGTGACGTGGTGACGGTGTGTGACGTGACGTGGTGACGGTGTGTGACTTGAGGCAGTGACGATGTGTGACTTGAGGCAGTGACGATGTGTGACGTGACGTGGTGACGGTGTGTGACGTGAGACCGCGACAGTGTGTGACGGTTCGTGACGTGAGACCGCGACAGTGTGTGACGCGAAGCCGTGCCGGTGTGTCACATGACGCCGTGACGGTGTGTGACGTCAGGCCATGTCGGTGTGGCATGACGCGATGGTGTATAACGTGACTGTATGTGACGTGACGGTGTGACAGTATGTGACATGACGGTGAGTGACGCAAGGCCGTGACGATTTGACGTGAGTCCGTGACGCTATGACGATGCTGGGCCGTATGCACCGGCGCGGTTCCTGCCATGAGCCTCACAGCCGGCGCCTGTGAAGACGCCGCCTCCTGCTCGACCTTCCTTGGGTCGAGGCGCAGACGGCCTGTAATTGGGCACCGCCGCCGGCCGTGCGCGCGATCCGCCGCCGGGGAGGTGACGCCGCGACGTCGCCGTGACGGGGTGCGCACACACAGGCACACACACACACACACACACACACACACACACACACACACACACACACACACACACACACACACACACACACACACACACACACACACACAGACACACTGCCGGTACTGAGTGGCGCCCGTGTGGCATTGTTCCTCAGTCGTGTCACTGCGACGGACGGTGTGCGGTGCACGGGGCGTCGCTCGCCCGCCGCGCTGACCCGACGGCGTTTTCGCCGTGATCGCGGTGCGTGGCGAGGGTGCGGCGCGTGACGTGTGGCGTGTGGCGTGTGGCGTGCGGAACTCGGCCGCCGGCCGGGCCGGGACGTGCGCACGGCGCGGACCCGGCGAGCGAGCGCGCCGTGTGGGACTCGGCTGCCGTGCCGAGTCGCGGCGTGAGAACAGCCGACGTCGGCAGTGTCGCCGTGCCGAGCCGTACAGGGCCGCAGCGGCCGCGGCCGCAGCCGCCGGCCGGCCGGCCATGGAGCGGCTCGAGTCGCTGCTCGACTGGGCGCGCTCCAGGTGAGTGAGTGTGGCCGCGAGCGGCGGCCGGCCGCCAGTCGCCGGTCACCCGTGGGCCGCGTCGGCCGTGCCGTCCGGAGTGGCGTAGCGCCCCGTACCCCGCCGTACCGCGCCGTACCGCGCCGTACCGCGCCGTCACCACCATCGCGCCGCCTGTGTCCCCCCGGTCACCCGAGGTGTGTCGGTGTTCTGTCGTCGGTTTGTGGTGGTGTTTTTCGAGACGTGCTGACTGCGGCCGCTCCATACGCTGAAGGTGGATCGCTGGGGTCGCTGGGTGCTGGTGTGGATCATCGTAAGTCGGTGGGTGTTGGTGCGGATCATCTGAGGTCGGTAGGTGTCGGGATTAGTCATCCTAGGCTGGTGAGTGTAGATGTAGGCCATCTTAGGTCGGTGGATCAGGTGTAAGTCATCCCAGGTTGGTGGGTACGGGCGTGGGTCAGCTTCTGTCGGTGGGCATTGGTATGGATCATCTGAGGTCAGTGGGTTTAGGTTTAGGTCGTCTCATATCAGTGGGTATTTGTGCAGATCACGTATGAGTTATGTATGGTCATTTCAGGCTGGTGGGTATTGGTGAGGATCATCAGAGGTTCGTGTCCTAAAATTAATGTTTCATTGGGTGGAGGATATCTGGCGAAGACGTCAGCACCTGTGATGACCTTGAAAGAAGTCGACAATTTGACTAGAGTAACATGGCGTCAATCGTAGAAAAGTAGCAGTTCTTGACTGAAGCTGCTCAGTTGACATTAACTTGAAGATGAAGTGTGGTGGAATTTTAATGCATCTTTGCCGTTGAATGCTGCCACAATTCATGGAAACCAATTCAAGGTGTCAAGACCATGTTCGACGATGCCAATACATGCACTTATTGTGCATTTACACTTGCAGTTTTGGCACAGATCAGTAAGTGCTAGTGTGAGTCACCTTGTGTCAGTGAGTACGGGTGTGGATCACCTGAGGCCACACGCTGGTGTGGACCACCTGAGACCAGTGTGCATAGGGCTAGGCCAGCCGAGCTAGTGGGTGCTGTGGGTGCTTCATCTGAGGTGGATGGACATCTGAAGGGTGGGTCATCTGAGGCCAAAGTGTGGGATAGGCCACCCGGGTTAGTGTGTGCTTCATCTGAGGTGAATGTACATCCGAGGGGTGGGTCATCTAGGGTCGGCGGATACAGGTGCATGCTAGTGGGTGCTGCGGAGGGTCATTTGGGTTGATGGGGCGCGATTGCGCCGGACGGGTCAGGATCAGTGCCTGCCGGCTGCCATCGAGTCCGTGGCTGCTGGTAGAGGTGGCTGCTGGTAGAGCGCGGGGAGAGTCGACATTTTGGCCGGCAGCGTATGAGGTGGCTGCTGGTAGAGCGCGGGGAAGAGTCGACGTCTTGGCCGGCAGCATGTGAGCTGGCTGCTGGCCGAACGGGCGGGAGTTGCCTCTCGGGCCGGCCTGGCCGGGGCTCGGCCGGCCGACAGCGGGTGGCCGTCACTTTCACCCGAGTGTGTGCCGTGGGAGTGGCGCGAGACGACCGGTCGACCCGGTGTGGGGTGACCGGCACCGGCGGCGGCGGCGGCGGCGGCGGCGGCGGCGGCGGCGGCGGCGGCGGCGGCGGCGGCACGGCTCGCACCACGACCGTGACTGTGACTGTGGCCGCTGGGTGTCACTGGCCGGGTTCATAGCTGTGCTGACCGGCACGATGGCGCCATCGTGACCCAACACGTGGCCCGTGTGACCGCCATCGTGACCAGATGGTGGCGCTGTTGAGGCTGAGGCTGTGGCCAGATGGTGGTGGTGCTGGGGCTGGTACTGTGGCCAGGTGGTGGCGGTGCTGAGGCTGGTACTGTGGCCAGATGGTGGCGGTGCTGAGGCTGAGACTGTGGCCAGATGGTGGCGGTGCTGGGGCTGGTACTGTGGCCAGATGGTGGCGGTGCTGGGGCTGGTACTGTGACCAGATGGTGGCGGTGCTGAGGCTGGTACTGTGGCCAGATGGTGGCGGTGCCGAGGCTGGTACTGTGACCAGGTGGTGGCGGTGCTGGGGCTGGTACTGTGACCAGATGGTGGCGGTGCTGGGGCTGGTACTGTGACCAGATGGTGGCGGTGCTGAGGCTGGTACTGTGGCTATATGGTGGCGGTGCCGAGGCTGGTACTGTGACCAGGTGGTGGCGGTGCTGAGGCTGATGCTGTGATCAGATGGTGGCGGTGCTGAGGCTGAGGCTGTGGCCAGATGGTGGCGGTGCTGAGGCTGGTACTGTGACCAGATGGTGGCGGTGCTGAGGCTCAGTGTTAGAATGTTTTTTTTTCGTTACGTGTGAGATGTCGAAACGAACACAATAGGATGCCGAAATTTGTCATGGAATTAGTGTCATTTCAAGTCCTTTTGTTGTCTTTCAAACACAAATTTGAGCCAATGGTGTACCTATGACTGTACGTTCATCAGTTGTTTTGATATTCGTAATTTATGAAGAGCTATATTCGTGACAGCGAGAAAAAGAACCTATTGTATACACTAGTGCTGTATGCCATATCGCATTATGGATGATCCCTTTCCATGAAATTGCATTGCGAAATGTTCGTATATCATCATCCCTTGTCGAGGGCATGATTATGATACTTACAAACGAGGTATTGTTAGACGGGAGACACAAAGAGCACTCGTCAAGAAACAAGATGTCGGTACTTCCACGGAGAAGGATGTCGATGGAGTGTTCAGAAAGTGGTATGTTCCGCCCTATATTACGAACAATTTAGCACTGTTCAGACTGGTATTGTAACCAACGCCGTGATCAGATGTTAGCGATCGTGAGACCGATGTTGGGCCCAATGCTATCACCAGAGCGTGGTCACTGTGAATGTCATGTCACTCTGTGACCACTCGTGTGAATATCACATTGTGATATGGTGACCAGGTGGCCACATGTGATGGTATTATGACCGGGCTGTGATCGATTCTGTGACCACTAAATAGTGACACGATCTTGGGCCAAGGCATGTGCTGGTAGCTGGATGAGAGCGGGTAAGCGATACCGGTGTGGTGTGCCGGTGACGGAGTGAGGGTGGGTGCGGTGAGGTGTGGTGTGTTAGGTGTGTAGGTGTGGTGTGTTAGGTGGTGCAGTTTGGTGTGGTGTGTCGGTGACCGAATGAGGGCGGGTGTAGTGAGGTGTGGTGTGTTAGGTGTGTAGGTGTGGTGTGTTAGGTGGTGCAGTTTGGTGTGGTGTGTCGGTGACCGAATGAGGGCGGGTGTAGTGAGGTGTCCTGGTGTAGTGTGTGGCGTGTGATCTGCGGGTGACCCGGTCAGAGCGGGTTCAGTGACTTGTGCCGGTGTGGTGTGTGGTGGGCGGGTGACCTGGTCAGGGCAAATGCAGTAACTTGTGCCGGTGTGCCAGTGTGGTGTGTGGTGTGTAGTGTGTAGTGTGGTGTGTGGTATGTGGTGCGCCGGTGTGGTGTGTGGTGTGCCAGTGTGGTGTGTGGTGTGTAGTGTGGTGTGTGGTATGTGGTGCGCCGGTGTGGTGTGAGGCGTATGGTGTGCCGGTGTGGTGTGTGGTGTGGCGGTGTGGTCTGTAGTGTGGTGTGTAGTGTGTGGTGCGCCGGTTTGGTGTGTGGTGTATGGTGTGGTGTGTGGGGTGTGCCGGTGTGGTGTGTAGTGTGTGGTTTGTGTTGTATGGTGTGAGGTGTGCCGGTGTGGTGTGGTGTGGTGTGTGGTATGTGGTGCGCCGGTGTGGTCTGTAGTGTGGTGTGTGGTGTGGTGTGTGGTGTGTGGTGTGTGGTGTGTGTGGTGTGGTGTGGTGTGGTGTGTAGTGTGGTGTGGTGTGAGGTGTGTAGTGTCCTGGTGTGGTGTGTGGTGCGCCGGTTTGGTGTGTGGTGTATGGTGTGGTGTGTGGAGTGGTGTGTGGTGTGTGGGGTGTGCCGGTGTGGTGTGTAGTGTGTGGTGTGTGTTGTATGGTGTGGTGTGTGGGGTGTGCCGGTGTGGTGTGGTGTGGTGTGTGGTATGTGGTCCGCCGGTGTGGTGTGTGGTGTATGGTGTAGTGTGCCGGTATGGTCTGTAGTGTGATGTGTGGTGTGGTGTGTGGTGTGGTGTGTAGTGTGGTGTGTGGTGTGGTGTGTGGTGTGGTGTGTGGTGTGGTGTGTAGTGTAATGTGTGGTGTGGTGTGTGGGTGTGCCGGTGTGCTGTGTAGTGTGTGGTGTATGGTATGGTGTGTGGGGTGTGCCGGTGTGGTGTGGTGTGTGGTGTGTGGTATGTGGTGCGCCGGTGTGGTGTGTGGTGTATGGTGTGGTGCGTGGTGCGTGGTGTGTGGTGTGTGGTGTGTGACAGTGAGCTGTGCCGACGCGACAGTGACCGGCCGGCTGGTGTGTGGTATGTATTGTGCTGGTGTGGTGTGATGTGTGGTGTGATGTGTGGTGTGATGTGTTGTGTGATGTGTGGTGTGATGTGTGGTGTGATGTGTGGTGTGATGTATGGTGTGGTGTGGTGTGGTGTGTGGTGTGGTGTGATGTGTGGTGTGTGTAGTGTGCCGGTGACCCGGTCAGGGCCGACACAGTACACTCCACCGACGCGACAGTGACCGTCCGACCGGTGTGCGCCAGGCTGGCGATGGGCTTCAGCTCGGCGCTGCAGGGCCGGGCCAGCCACGAGGCGCTGCTGTCGCGCCAGGACTGCGAGCTCCGCCTCATGGACACCATCCGCCGCTGTCTGCAGCTGCGCGTCAAGTGCGACCGCGAGTACGCCGCCGGCCTCACCCAGGTGGTGGCGCAGGCGCAGAAGTGGGAGCGCGCCGAGGACATGGCCGGCAGTCTGATCGCGCAGGTCAGTCGGCAGCATTGTAAAATAATTCACCATGTGGCCTGGAAATTCACAGTTAATGGAGTTGTACTATTTCATCCTCATCTTAGGTTTTCACCATTTTGCCACATGATGTATGGGCAGTCATCATGCACACGACTGCTAAATAATGTGAAATGAATGGGACTGAAGTGAAAGGCATTCTGCTTTTTAATCCTTAAGTGACAATGCTTTATTTTCTTCCAATCTTTCACTATTCTCTAGCAGCTTCTTCCTTCATCCACACAGTTAATGGTGAAGTAATTTTGGGACACTGGTCGGCAGACGGGCCGCGCGGCTCGGACCGCTGTTGGTGCCGCCTGGGCCTGACCGTCACCGTCTGACCTCCGCACAGACTGACCGTCTGACGTCACCGTCATGACGTCACCGTCTGACACGACTGCCAGACAATGACCGCGACATGACCACCACACAACCATGACCTCCACCTGATTGTTATACGACCCCTACCTGACTGACTGCTGTAAAACCTCCACCTGATTGTTATATGGCCTCTCCCTTATCGCTACATGACCACCACAAGACCATGACCTCAATCTGATCATGACCTCCCCCTGACCACGACCTCCACCTGTCCACGACCTCCACCTGACATGAGATCCACCTGACCTTAATCTTTCCACCTTAACATGACCTCTACCTGACCGTGACCTGCACCTGGCTGCTATGTGACGTCCACCTGGCTGCTATATGGCCTCCACCTGATAACGACCACCCTCAGTGCATTGGCGGATCTAGACCACCGGTTTCGAGGGGGCTAACTTTCGGCTTTCGGGGTCAACCCAATCCCTCCCCCCAGTGGCGTACCTAGGATTTCCATGAGGAGAGTGATCGAATAGATTTGGAAGATGCCCATCCTGTCACCGTTCTTATTTCAGAAGCACCGGATTTCGACCACTATTTGGCAACGGGCCAATTTTTGAAAGTAACAATTCATAACATAATTTCCTGTGAAGAGGACCCAGCCTACGTCCACCGTTTCTAAGTTACCGGATCTTTTGTTCTTGTTAGCCACAACGTCCACGTTAACGTTCAACGTCTTGTACCACGTCAACGTTCGTACACGTGCACACACTATCTGATGATATTTTGTAAACTTTTTTTCTGTAAGGAGAACTTGAGCAGCATAAAACCCTCAATGTGTATCAGAATCTACTATGCTACCATATTAGACGTCCAAACCTTTTTTTTCTAACTTTAAAATGGGAGATTCTTTCATCCGGAACGTTTTTTTACTCCTGAAAAGGTTGGTGCATTTTAATTTAGCTTACTTCTGTTGGTTTGGGAGGGTCCAAAAGACAATATTCCCCCTTAAACGCTTTGGGGAGGCATGTCCGGAATGGCCGGAATGGCCCTCCCTGTATCCACCAGTGCCTGAGTGCAGTTTCTTTTGAGTATTGCATGATGTCCTCTGGAACAGCATCTTCCGTCCGTGGTCCAGTGCCACCTAGCTCCCACTCAAGTCAAAGATATATCGAGGAGGCGTATTGTTCGGTTGTTAGCCTGTTGGGCATTGCGTTGTTGTGACTGGATGATACTTCAGTCGTGTGTAGTTGAACGTGCGTGACTGTCCGCCGACTTACCCTGGGGCGATGTTGCCGAGTCACGTGTTCGGCCCCAGTGGTCTCCGTGGTCGGCGGCGGTAGCACCTGTCCGGGCTCGCGCCACCATCAATACGCACGGCATTTGTTCGTGTGTTCCGGCGGCTCGACTCACACTGTGACCAGTCGTGCGTCCCGGCGAGACGAGACGCAGGAAAAACGCCGGGATGTGGTCTGAAGAAGTGGGCGGTGGACTGCGGGCGCCGCCCAGTCTCCCGTCAGCTTGTCATGGGCGCAAAGTGACCCTTGATGTCGACGCGCCCCTAAACTCCAGTCCACCAACACCACCGTCAGCTTGTCTCACTGCTGGTGATGTTTGGACGCCGGCGTCACTCAGTTTACCGGTGTCCAAACATCACCTTCATGTTAGTCTTCGTAGATGGTAACTCGGCGAACGGTGGCCGGCAACAGCCGTGAGCGACGCCGGTGTCAAAACCACGCTGTCGACGCTTCCCAAAACTCGAGTAGCTAACTCCAGCCCAGCCCTACTTCATTCCGGCCTTTCCGGATCTGGCCGGTCTGGGGTCGCGTTCGGTGTCCGAAGCATAGTCGGCTTGGCAGAGAAGCCTCCGTGTGTGTATGCCGTGATTCCGGCTGATTTGAGGCCAGCGATTTTTTTTAGTAAGGCGCCCGTCTCCAAACCGAAAGGTTGTGTGCTCGAGTCACACGTGTCGCTGCTCTTCGCCCGCGACCCGTCGGCGTGGCAAATTGTTGATGTGATGCGACCCAAAAAGTTGACACGTCACCAGCACAACAACCGCCCGACTGACGTGATACCTGGCGCCGACAGGCCTGGTGCACCATGATGGACGAGACCGAGTCGCTGAGCCGACTGATCCGCGCCAACGCCGAGACGCTGGCCACGTCCGTCATCGACAAGCTAGCCGCGCTGGCCACCGAGAAGCGCGCATCGCGCAAGGTCTACCAGGAGGAGCAGAGCCGGATGGCGCTGGAGATCAGCCGGGTGAGTGCGGCCGCTCCGCCGGCTGGCGCGGCGCCGCCGTGTGGTGCTGGGGGACGAGCGGCGGCGCAGCTCGCCGCCGCGCCGCAGCGCTGCCTCTGCCTGGCAGGTCGTCACGGTGGTGCACATCCGACAGTCGGGGATGCCTGTTGCATGTTTGGGGTTTGTGAGAGGCGAAGGAACGGCATCGTCGTGAGGTCGGTTGATGTTCTGGTGGAGATGTTCTGATGTGCCGTGTCTGGTCGGACGTTCTGGCCCGGTTAGCTGTGTTGCCGCTGCGGTGTGTGCTGGCCTGCACTCGCACATTTACCTCGGGTTGATTGGAAAGCAAGCATGGTGGTCCAGAGCGGAAGTTGGCACGCGCGATCGCGTGCATGCCGTGCGCCGTTTTCCTATACGGTGGCGCAACTTGGGCACGCTTGTGCAACGCGTTCTTCGCGCAACAACTATCGAGATCTGGATCGAATGCCTGTCTGACGGTGTTCGACAGCTACGCGGGCGATAATTCGACAAGCGGCGGCCGACAACAGTGCGACCTTGCTTGGGTCCTTTTACGACTCATTCAACCGCTAGGTCATAAAGCGTCGCCCACCTCTCACGCCGATTGGTCGCGGGTGGACTCGGTAAAATCCGCCAGTTGCGAGATTCGCACCCACAATCTTGCGTTCAAGAGTCCGACGCTCTACCGACTGCGCTGTTGCGGCCCACAGTGCGACCTTCGTGTGCGTCTCCTCGGCGCGGAGTTGCATGGGCGTATCCGACGCGTAGCTGCGGCGCACGGCGTGGCCGCACGCACCGGACGCCAGCCGCCGGCACCGTTACCCGCGCGGCGAGGCGGCAGCCGCCGGCCGGGCCGCGTCACGCTCGTGACGCGTGACGCCCGCCGCGGCCGTGATCCGCGCGCCGATCGTGACGCGCCGGTCGGACACCGGCGGCCTCGTGTCGGCCGCGCCGGCTGGCCGCCGTCTGGACGAGCCGCGCACGCCGATTGGTCGGCCGGTCTGTCGTCCACGCCATCACGTTCGATACTGGCTGCACTGAAGCGGGCTATGCGGCCGGTTTCACATTGGCCGAGGGCAATGTTCCGTGACTATCTTACGGTAGGCGACCGCCCGAGCTCTGGCCGCGTTGATGGAGCACCGTGCCGGCACACCGCAAGCCCGGTGGTACGTAGATGTACCTGAGGGCTGAGTACCTGTACATGCTGTGCCGGCTCACCGCATTCCCACTGGTGCATAGATGTACCGGAGAGCTGAGTACCTGTCCATGCTGTGCCGGCTCACCAGATTCCCACTGGTACGTAGATGTACCGGAGGGGTGAGTACCTGTCCATGCTGTGCCGGCTCACCACATTCCCACCAGTGCATAAATGTACCGAATGGATGAGTACCTGTCAGTACTATGTCGGTACACCACATTCCCACTGGTGCATAGATGCACCAGTGGGGTGAGTACCTGTCCGTGCTGTGCCGGTACACGGATGCGAGTGGTGCTCTGCACTACTGAACCGTAGCTCACAATGGGAACGGCGTCCTTCTTTCGGGCGTAACGTCTCGGATTGGAACTCCACAACGGACGTGATTGCCGAGTCCGCCCGCCGCCAATCGGCGTGAGAGGTTGGCGACGCCGTACTGCCTACCGGTCGAATGTGTCGCAAAAGAGTCCAAGGACGTGGCCGAACTCCTCGCCCACCTTCGGCCTGAACAGGGCTGGCACGGCCCCCGCTGCCGTGTCGAGCCGTTCGCTCCAGTCTCGAGGTGCCGGTCGTTGATATGGGCGGCGTGTCCCGTCACGTTTTCGCGTGCATGATTGTGTTGCTGTCTGCGGTCGTGCGGTCGTGCTGCGGCGGCGGTGTGCTGTAGAATTTAACCTGGCGCTCGCCGCCGCCGCCAATTTGATGTATCACCTCGCCCTAGGAGCATATCATATTTGACGTATCGCCGCCGTTTGTTTGATGATTGGGGTGCCAAACACCATCCATATCATCGGAATTTATCAACCGACTGTTATAGTTCAGACGGCGAATGGTAGCCCCAGCCTGGGAGACTACAAGGGTGGAAGTTTGATTAAGTGTGGCATATGACGTCACAGATCAACTCAAAGGCAACGTAGTTAATTTTGAATTCGAGCGTCAATGTATGTTGCAGAGCATGGTTGAAAAAGTAGACTGCTCCTGGATTCCTGGCATCCATATAATTACCGTCTCCGGAAAACTTACCTTCCTGTTTCGTTCTAGAGTGTTGAATGTTGCTGTTAGCAATAACTGTTGGTTAGCTGGTTGAGGTATAGGCGTATATTTCTTTCACAGCTATGAAGAGTAGTTTGCTTCCACTGTAATGAAAGAAAGTGAACAACAACGCCTAACGCTGATTATTTTTCATGCAAGATGAATTCGTTTAGGCCAGCTAATTGTCAAGCCGCACCATTGTACTCCCCAACGAGAAAAGTACTGAATGCTTTTTGTTGAACACCATAACGTTCTGGGTAGCATCTAGGACGAGAGCGTTTTCTTTTCCAGCCCTGTCCAGTGTGGTCATTATCAGAAGAGGTGTCAGCAGTGCGGCAGCGGATATGGGAGTGGTAGTCAGTGTGATAGGTGTCGTTAGTCGCGGAACAGTGATTATGAGAGTAGTGGTCAGTATCGGAGGAGGTGTCGTACCGCAGTGGGTATGAGATTGGTGGTCAGTATCAGAGGAGGTGTCCTGCGGCAGTGAGTATGAGAGTGGTGGTCAGCATCAGAGGAGGTGTCGTACCGCAGTGGGTATGAGATTGGTGGTCAGCATCAGAGGAGGTGTCGTGTGGCAGCGGGTATGATATTGGTGGTCAGCATCAGAGGAGGTGTCCTGCGGCAGTGAGTATGAGAGTGGTGGTCAGCATCAGAGGAGGTGTCGTACCGCAGTGAGTATGAGAGTGGTGGTCAGCATCAGAGGAGGTGTCGTGCGGCAGTGAGTATGAGATTGGTGGTCAGCATCAGGGGAGGTGTCGTACCGCAGTGAGTATGAGAGGGGTGGTCGGTATCAGAGGAGGTGTCGTACCGCAGTGGGTATGAGAGTGGTGGTCAGCATCAGAGGAGGTGTCCTGCGGCAGTGAGTATGAGATTGGTGGTCGGTATCAGAGGAGGTGTCGTACCGCAGTGAGTATGAGAGTGGTGGTCGGTATCAGAGGAGGTGTCAAGGGGGGGGGGTGGGTCTGAGAGTGTCGAGCCAGGGCCAGTATCGGTTGTGGCGTCAGCCGCAGGGCAATGGATATGAGAGTGGTGGTCAGCATTCCTCGTGGTGGTATTGGATGGGTTAGCCCGTCCACTAATGATCAGTTATATCCTGTCTGATAGCGAACGGCTCTGTGCTGTCCTGGCCTGTCTCGTCGCCGGTCAATATATTCCTGTCTGCTGGTGGCCGGTCCTGTCCTGTCCTGTTGTGTCTGCTGTTGGTCAGTGTATTCCCATCTGCCTGTGGCCAATCCTGTCCTGTTGTCTGTTGTTGGTCGGTCCATACCTGGTCGCCGATGGGCGATTTCGTCCCGTTGTGTTTGCTGTCGGTATGCATCTCCTCCCTCGGCCGGGTGGGTCTCTGTCGGCTAAGCAGCCAGTGGCGCTGGACCCGTCACAGACAATCGGATCATTGATTCGGCACGTGTCCTGCTTAACGCCGCCCGCCGGCAGCCGACAAAAAGCGTCGGGCAGGCGCGTTTTTGTCCCGGTCCCCCGGCGCCGGACAGCTGAGTACGCGCTGTGTGTGTCGGCTGGGCAGGAGACGGGCGTCCGGTCGGCATTGGGCGCTACAGCCGCAGGGTCGTGGCGCCATGCGGGGCCTCGGACGGGCAGGGCAGACCGGTCCTGTGCAGTGCTCCAGGAGCGGCTGCCGCCGGTGAGACGGTGACCCGGCCTCCATGCCCGCCAGTAATCCGATGCGAGACACCATTGCGTTTTGTGCAAGTCGTGCAAGCGTCTGCGATCCAATTCCTGAACCCGATCCTGATCCCGGGACGCTGGACCGAGAACTGTTTCGGCTGAGCGAACGTGGATCGGCTTACGACTGGCACCAGCAAGGAAGGAAGTGTGTCGATGCGGTATGTCGATGGTGTGTGGTCGAAGAAGTATGTTGTGTCGAACGATGTGGACAATTTAATGCATAGTTGTTGCGTATTTTATTGTCAACGAGATGCGCAAGCTTCTGTAATGCCAATTGGGCTCTATTGTATTTTACCGAGCATGTCCGAGAATTCGGGGCGGATCCAGAAATTGTCATCAGGGGGGGGCACTTGTCTGGAGGGGCACCATTTCTTCCGAGGAGCGCCACTGTGAGGGTAACTGGAGCGGCGTCTCTTCCCGATGGGGGTGCCCCTGGCCGAAACATTCGAGGTTGATGCACTCGAGCCTTCCCGGATGGGAACCCGAGCCTTTCCTTCCAGAAGTGGCACCTTTTCCTCTCGGAGGGGACCCTCTGCCTGAAAGATTCGGGCGGGCGGGAAGTGCACTCGAGCCTTCTCGGAGGGGCACCACCTTCCATCGAGGGAGGACATGCCCCATTTGCCCCCATCCCTAAATACGTCACTGGAGAGAATGACAACATACTTTTGTAAATATGTTCTTGCGAATATTTGTAACTGAGGACAGTTCTGCACAGCCACGAATCAAGGCTGGGTAACTAAGGCCAGTTGAAACAACTGGTGCTGCGCCCTGGACTTGCGCTCAGTCCACAGCTGTTCTGGGTCCAAGCTCCAGGGTAAATACAGCACTAGGTCAGGAACTGGGAATTCGTGGATCCGTGGGTCTAAATGACCGGGTTAGTTTTCTGGCTGTGGGTGGCGTTGTGGCGGTGCATAGTTTGCAGTGTTGCGTAGTTGCAGTGGCTGGATTTCTGCTTGTCTTGGCAAAATCACACGTTATGCCGCAGGCAACTGGTGAGAACAGGAACACGAGGTTGTTGCTTCATGTTGCACTATGAGTTATGATCCGTCTCTTGTCTCCGTCAATGTGAAAACAAACTAAGATGCTGTGTCCGACACTTGTTTCACGGGCAACGCCAAGCAGAACATGGAAGTCACCTGCAACAGCAGAAGGTTCTCAATTCGTGTCCCTTGGCCACACTCTCCTTGCCCAACAGCACACACGTAAGAAGCTTTAGCTCCTTCGGTTAATTCGGCATTCTCACCAGCAAATTATACATCGCTCACGGCGATGAACACGTATCATGTGCGCCTAATATGTCTACGGCAAGACGATCAGCCGATCGCTGACCTTGGCTGATCCGGGCTAACCCGTGTAATGGTCATGTGAACACGGCACGTGCCGCGGTTTGCGTTATTGCGGCCGAACCTAATCCGATACGGCTGGAGACATGTTGTCCACAGAAACACTACTGCCAACACAAACTGACGTCGATGCCGCTCGGCAACAACTCAGTCGCGTTAATCCCGAATGGCCATGAAAACTAAGTCATCGCCATCCGATTCGTGGCGCTTCGACGTTCCGCTCGTCCGTCGGCCGCCGGCCGCCGGCTGGCACGTGCATTTCCCCGGACCGGCCGCGACGGCCGGCTGAATTACAGGGCACTCGCCGCCGCCGTCCGCAACACCGGCATTAACCTGTCTGGCGCGCTCCGTCTCCTGCTAACGCCGCCTCACGCCCGGAGAAAAGCGCGCGCCGTGTCGTGTATTTCGTTTTATGTCGCTCGCACCGTGGCGCATCCATAACGCTGGGCAGCTGTTCGAGACGGAGCCAGAGGGTCGGTGCGATCGGTCTGTCTGGCTCCGTCGGCACGGTGCGGGCTGCACAGCTGACCGGCCGAGTCTGTCCGGTCAGATGAGGCAGACTCTGTGGCAGTGATAAAATATTCGCGAAATAGGGTGGAATATACCACTTAATGAACGCTGAATCGACATCCTTCCGAAAGAAGTATCGACATCGTGCTTCTCGGTACGTGTTTGTGAAGTTGCATGCCTGGTTTCTAGCTGAACCCTTTCACAAGTATCATAAGTTCTCTTGCCATAACGGATCTGAGATCGTGACAAAGAATATCCCGTAGTGCAATTTCAGGTGAAGAGATTACATATGTTGGTCTATGCTACACGTCAGCATATACCATAGATGTTTGCATCGCTATCGTTGATATCGTTATCTCCAGGTATCGTGCCTTTCAAAACACGGAATACGGGAACGGCCATATGTACGCAATTATCTCAGAACTGGGTTTGCAGGACTTAAAACGATTATATACAACATTACTTCAATTGCGATTTCGACATCCTGCCTTACTCATTTCGACATCTCACACCTAATGAGAAATCATTATTTTAACGCTGCTCTGTGGTGTACTACAGGACCACACACACAGGCGTCGACGCTGTGGTACAGGTCATCCATAACAGGCGGAGCTGTGACGCTGGTCATCCACAGCAGGCAGGGCTGTGGTTCTCATCATCCACACCAGACATGACTGTGGTTCTCGTCATCCACAGCAGGCAGGGCTGTGGTACAGGCCGGCGGTGTGTCGCCACTGGAGACACACCTGTCCCACTACAGTAGGCAGGACTGTGTGGCAAGGCGGCTCGGGGTCGGCAGGAATGTCCGACCCGCGGCTTAGAATGGCTTGACCTTCCAGCGCTGAGTCAGACGGGCGCCGTCTCTCGCATCACTGTGTCGGCAGTACGTGTCTACCGCAGTGTGCATGTCCCCGGTGCGGTTATCGGCCAGACTCTGAATGGAGCCTCGGCTGTACGTCGCCGCATGGACACGGCTTGGAACGTGCAGCAGACGCGTGGAAACAGTACGGAACGTGCAGCAGACGCGTGGAGACAGTACGGAACGTGCAGCAGACGCGTGGAGACAGTACGGAACGTGCAGCAGACGCGTGGAACAGTACGGAACGTCACAAATCATACAACAAAAAAAAGTACGAACGTCAGCAACGCTAAAAGTAGAACGTGCAGCAACGCGTGAAAGTACGGAACGTCACAACTAAAGTACAACGTGCACAACGTGAACAGTAGAACGTGCAGCAGACGGTGGAAAAGTACGGAAGTCAGCAACGCTAACAGTACGAACGTGCAGCAACGCGTGGAAAGTACGAACGTGCAGCAACCTGAACAGTACAACGTGCACAACTGAAACAGTACGGAACGTGCAGCAGACGCGTGGAACAGTACGGAACGTGCAGCAGACGCGTGGAAACAGTACGGAACGTGCAGCAGACGCTGGAGACAGTACGGAACGTGCAGCAGACGCGTGGAGACAGTACGGAACGTGCAGCAGACGCGTGGAGACAGTACGGAACGTGCAGCAGACGCGTGGAACAGTACGGAACGTGCAGCAGACGCGTGGAGACAGTACGGAACGTGCAGCAGACGCGTGGAAACAGTACGGAACGTGCAGCAGACGCGTGGAGACAGTACGGAACGTGCAGCAGACGCGTGGAGACAGTACGGAACGTGCAGCAGACGCGTGGAGACAGTACGGAACGTGCAGCAGACGCGTGGAGACAGTACGGAACGTGCAGCAGACGCGTGGAGACAGTACGGAACGTGCAGCAGACGCGTGGAGACAGTACGGAACGTGCAGCAGACGCGTGGAGACAGTACGGAACGTGCAGCAGACGCGTGGAAACAGTACGGAACGTGCAGCAGACGCGTGGAGACAGTACGGAACGTGCAGCAGACGCGTGGAGACAGTACGGAACGTGCAGCAGACGCGTGGAGACAGTACGGAACGTGCGACGGACCCATCCTGGAGCGTGGACAAGTTTCACGTTGTGGGTTTGTGGTTGCGAAAACGGAAATAATATTTAATGAACAAAACTGAAGTATCTTGCAGATTGATTATTCTCACACATTTCCAACATGATTGAATAAATGCGGTTCAATGGCGCGATCGTTTTTAAGAACCTGCTTGTGCTGCTGACGTCACAAATGCGGATTCGAGGGGAACAGCGACGCTCACAACACACGGAAAAGCTTCCGTTGAGTGTTTCTATGTAGGAAGTGTCCTGCGTCGTGGAGGATGGAATGGGGGGGGGCTTGCGAAATTTAGAAGTGCTGATGCAAATGTGTGGTCTGGAAAGGTAAAAAACCTGGTATGCTGGAAATTCAGCAGTGAACTTCGCTTCCCATGCTGTGGTTGTTTGGACATTTAACGATACTTTGTGAAATATTTTGGGACCAAATCAGTGGAAACATCATAGACAGGGTTGGTTGTGACCAGATGCTGTTGCAACGTATAGCAGTTGGAGGAGGGGCGAGCACATTCAACGTCATATTAATTCCTATTTCCCATGTGCAATATTCATCACGCATAATCCTGAATGCTCATTTTTCTTGCATGAATTATCTTACCATCCATCCCGAATGCAGAAGTAACGGATTTGCTGACCAAGATATTGATAACTGGTCTTAACGATACTTTCCGTCTGGAGTTCTGTAACAAAAAAAAACCAAACGAACAAACACACAAAGAACACGATCTTGACTGTTACGGAGAGGCCCCGAGCCTCCGGCGCGCCACTTCTCGCCATCTCCGGCGACCTTTGCAGCAGTGATATGCCCCAGACGCGCATCCAGGACTTTTCTCCAGGGAGCATCTTCTCGAATGGGCGCCACCGCGTTTGTCCGCCTTTTGCTCGCGAAGGAGTGCCTTCGGCTGCAAGTTCGTTGCGCGAAGCGGGCGTGCACTGAAGTATTCTGCAAAGGCGTTTTTCTCATAAGGAGGCGTTTTTGGTTAAAATGTCCGGTTAGCGGCGGTCAAGTGAAGCTTCCCAGGAAACAGGGTTTAGGTGACATGGCACTTGTCGATTGCGTGGTCGGCCTGTTGGTATGAGTCAGCACGTGTGTGGAAAAGACAGCCGGAGTTGTGTTATCACTGCTGACATTGTGATGTGGGAGCGCTGGCGAGTCGCATCGCACGCACTCCCAGTGTGCAAATTATGAGGTGTTCGCTGGTGTAAGCAATCCTATTTTGTGTTACGTATAGTCGATGTATGTTTCGTCACGCCTGGAGATGTGGCCGCATGGATGGATGTGGAGTCTCTTGAAGCCTCTGCAGTGAACTCACCTGACAATTAAGTTTTTCCTTCATGCTTTTTTCGTGGCTAACGTCTGGTATCTGTTTCTGCAATATTGAACTGACTAGATACTTCGAACGAGTGACATGGAATGGAATTTTTAACTTGAATATTTAAAGTTGAGCGATGTAATAACGCTCATGGTCCGCACAATGTTTAGCTATCACCCAGGTGGCTGTCGAGGTAATGCATTCGTTCAAAGCGAACAAACTTGAATGGAAAATCATCATATTCCACAAGTTGACATGCATGATTTTTCACTAGCACTATCTTTTTAAAGTGCTCAATTTTAACACTAAAAACTATTCGATCACGTTCAAACTTTCAGATTTTGTTGGTTACTATCGGACATTTTATCCCTACCCAAATTATTGATGGTCGTTATGGTCAGTGACTGCGAGGGATATGAATGCCAAATTCCTCCTCCCCAAACATCCGTGCCATGTTCACTCGCAGCGTTTTTTTTCTAGCCACCTGCATTAAAACATTACAGACAACCGTTGGCAGTATATTTCCACCAGACAGCATCACAACAATTATCAATCATCACGAAAGCTGGAACACCTTGCATTCTCACGGCGCAGACCTCTTCTGTAAACACTTATCGGCCCGTTCGCGGAGTTTGTGCACCGCTGATTGGTTCTTCTGGGTCCATGGCATCTGCGAAGTCCTCCACAACCATCTTTAGACCATCTGGCGCGACGACAGAAGCGCTCCTGATCTCTCTGTCGTGGCCGGGGACCAACACCAATAGTCCGCCGGTGACACGTCGGGACACGAAGCCGACCACGGGTTGTCAGTCGGCCGGCTGATGACCCGACCTCCGAACTTGCGAACTTGTCGTCGAGCCAAGTCGGAGCCGCTGTCGTGCTGTGTATGGAGGCACCGTCCTGACGGAGCCAGTGCTGCACCTTGGTGATCCGTGCGCCTGGTTTGGGCCACGTCACCATTTGCAGAACATCAAGATATGTTTGGCCGGGGACGGCTATTTGGGGGAGGGTCTTTCCTCCAATAGTGGACGCCCAGCACATGACTTTCGCATCGTGCCACATCCCCCAGCGTACCCATCCCTGTCGCACCAGCGCCTGAAACCCCGCACACTCAGGCTCTCACATCCTCCAGCACCCCCATCCTCACCGCACCAGCGTCTGAATCCCGCCACACTGCCAGACATCCACGTCTTCTCGCGGTCCCCGCATGTCGTCCAACACCCACTCCCATCCTTTATCCAGGTATAGCCGATCGTTCAGACTCGCTGAAGGTCCGCCAACGTAGAGACATACATACTCAAATCGATCATGTAAAACTATTAGCTGCAGAATTTGGAAGGATCATTCGATCGAATTTCCTGTCGAGTTGAGGATCATAATCCTCACCGTGAGAAGAGCCCTCAGCGAAGCTAGCAGTCGGCATGTCTGTCTGAAAACCGGCTCAATGGATCTCTCGGGAAGGTATGCTGGTATTGAGTAACCAGGCATTGAGAGTCTACCGCTGCAGATTTTGACTGAACTCTGTTCGAATGCTTATCGTGTATTTGGCAGAACACATCATTGTGTATGTTGTGATACATTTGAATTCGGAATGTCTGATGCACTTAAATTCAGTGTCGGGATTGAACGCCGAACGAATCGAGAGCGAGATCCCGACGAGTGAGTATCAAGTAGCGTGCACCCATCATGCATTTGAGACATCTGCCAGACGGTTCAGCACTCCACGTCGGCCCAAGGTTGGCCCTGTGACGGCGGCTCCGTGGCAACAATGCAGCCGCGCGTGAAGGCGCGCTAAGCCGGCAGGCGGCTTCTCGGCTCGCTCCGGTCGGCGCTCGATGGTGCCGGATCATGCACGAGATACCGGCGGCTGGGGCGCGCATCCGGCTGAATCCGGTCTCGTGGAACTCCCTCCACCGCGGCACGACCTGGCCGAGCCGCCACGGCCAGGCGGAGGTGTCGCGGTGCGGAAACGGTGTCGCGTGGTGTCACAAAGTGTCACGATGAGAAGTTGTGTCACGTGGTGTCACGAAGTGTCACGATGAAAAGTTGTGTCACGTGGTGTCACGGAGTGTCACGGTGAGAAGTTGTATCACGTGGTGTCAGGGAGTGTCACGATGAGAAGTGGTGTCACGTGGTGTCACGGAGTGTCGCGGTGAAAAGGAGTGCCGCGGGTTGTCACGGCGAGATAGGTGTGTTACGGGCTGTCACGGCGAGCAGTGGTGTAACGGCGAGGAAATGGTGTCACGGCGAGGAAATGGTGTCACGGCGACGAAACTGCGTCACGGACACACGAGACAGTGGTGTCACGGTGTGGCGATAGTGTCACGTGGCATCGCGGACCGGCAGGTGGCGTCTGCCTGGAGGCTATGCCAAGCTGGGGTTGTTTTGGTGCGGTGCGGGTCGGGGATGCAGGTGCCAACTTCCTGGCAGAGGCCAACGAGCCGCCGCTGGTGATGGGATACAGGAAAGGCGTGGGTTGCCCCTGCAGGTTACGCCAGTTTCAGACCCATCCCGCGTACGAAGCGGTGTTCTCCTCTCAGACGTTACCACTTTTCACACAGGGCGATGTGCGACGAGTTCGCCTTCTTGCGTTCGTATTCGTACTCTGCTCGAACGAGCAGAACGGGATGGTGCTGAGTGATGCGCTTACAGCAATTATCTGCACCCCTTGGAAGGCGATTTGTGTCCTCCGATCTCGGACTTACCGCTCGTAATGATGTGTAATGGTCACACATCACCCGAACTGTTTCGGATGAAAGCCATGGATCTTCTCGACACCGATTGAGGATATGCACGATTGTTTGCCGATGTATTGAAGAACGACGCCGGAGCAGGTTGTTTTTGTGAGTGATACCTCCGCTGGATGCTTGATATTACGGCACTGAAGTATACCCAGGCATTGCTTGGTGTACAGCTGATGGCTTGTTGCGATAATCAAAATTTTTATTTTGTCTCGATTTCACGGGATGTTCTGTGTGACACGTTCCGATTATTTTAGCAGTTTCCATGGTACTGACAAGTTTTGCACACCAGATCTGTTCCTGCTTGACATCCTGACAAGTGGCACTGCTCTTGATGGTGACGGGAAGACCGTATGTTTGTGATGGGCCGCAGACATGTTCCGGGGTATCTAGAAACAAACATGCCAATTCCGCAGTGAAATATGCAGTCCAGAGTCGATGAATACGCGATTTTCTACTTCCGGCGAGAAACCATATATTGCATATTTCATCATGTATGAATGCCAAGTAGTAGAGCATCTGGGAAGCGAAGACCGACAGCAAGCTGTACACAATTAAGCCACGCCTTGGAGATCGGCCAACGTTTTGACACAGAACCAGGAGAAACGGGATGATCCTGTGTAGATTGCATCGGCCACATCTATACTGTCCACTGCCATCAGCTGTGCCAGAAGAGAAACTACGCCGTCCACGCTGCTCGGGGATTCTGACAATGCGGCATGGTCTGCTTACTTGCCAGTACTTCGTAACGAACATGGGCTGTTTTATGGAATTAATGCCCAGAACTTGACATTTATGTCAACATGAGACGTTCACATCAACTTTCGCCTAGTTTTCACGGCTTCGAAAATAATTACATCGAAAGGTACAAGCAGGTGAACTGATATCAGATAACACCATAAAGACATAAATAAAGACATAAAAGATTAGTGCAACTCTGAGCCACAAGGGCCCTTCTTGGTTGCACTCTGTACACTGAACCAGTTGCCCACCAAATCTGCCAATCAGCGCTCCCTGTAATACTGAAAAGCAAGCCCTCTATTCTTATAATGATTGTCTATGCTGTTTTTAAAGATGTTCAATGTGCTGCTAATGACGATGTTTTCTGGCAGCTGGTTCCAGTGTTCCACTACCCTGTTGGTAAAGAAAGTTCGCCTTAACCTTGTTCTGCTGTGGTTAATTTTAATTTTGAATTTATGACCTCTAATTGCATCATTTCTGTTAAATTCACACATTTCCCCAAGGTAACCCCTCTCCAGACCATTGACAAATTTAAAGATCTCGATGAGATCTCCTCTCAGCCTTCTATATCTAAGTGAAAACATATTCAATTTCTTCAATCTTTCCTCATATGGCAGGTTGCTTATGCCATTAACCATTTTTGTAGCCCTCTTTTGTACTCTCTCTCTAAAAGCCAACAATCTTTTTCATAGCTAGGAGACCAAGCTTGGATGCAGTATTCCAAATGTGGCCTGACGTATGCACAGTAAAGCTTCCTGATCACTTCCTCACTTCTGTATGATACATTCCTATTTATTGCCCCGAGCATTCTCAGTGCCTTCTTCCTGGCTTCCTTGGTCTGTTCTGATGCCCCCAATTTTGTGTTTAGAATAACACCTAAATCCTTCTCCTGTTGAGTCACTGATAGCACTTGGCCACCCATCAAGTATGGAGCCTCCATATGCTGCTTACCTACATGCATGATTTTGCACTTATCAAAGTTAAATTTCATTTGCCATTCTTCGGACCACTTCACAAGTTCGTCTAAGTCTTTTTGCAGCGAGATATGCTCATCCTGACCTGTTATTGCCCTAAAGACCTTCAAATCATCTGCAAATTTCAAAACTTTACTGCTTAGGCCCCTTTCAATGTTATTTACAAATATAATGAACAGTAATGGCCCTAGTACTGACCCCTGGGGGACTCCACTAAGAACATTTTGCCATGATTACTTTGTACCATTTAGCATCACTCTTTGCTGTCTATCTGAAAGCCACAACTCTATCCATTTTAAGATGCTACCTGCAATACCATGGGACTGAAGCTGTATCATTAACCGTTTATGGGGTACCTTGTCAAAGGCCTTACTAAAGTCAAGATATGCTACATCAACCTGATTTCCCTGATCAAATTGTTCTGTGGCGAAGTTCAAAAAGTCCAAGAGGTTTGTGAGACACGATCGTCCTTTTCTAAATCCATGTTGAGTATCTTGAATCAATCTGCTACCTTCCAGATAACTAACTATTCTTTCCTTGATAATTGATTCGAGTACCTTGCAGACTAGGGATGTGAGACTTATTGGCCTATAGTTTTCAACTTTCCCTCTTTCTCCTTTCTTGAAAATAGGAACTACATTTGCCCTTTTCCAATCGGTTGGAATTTCATTATGTGAAACTGATCTACAAAATATTATACTAAGTGGAAATGCCAGTTCCTTTTCAGTTTCCCGCAACACCCTAGCATAAATATCATCAGGTCCTGCGGCCTTATTTGGCTTTATTTTCCTGATATGATTGTAAACAACATCACTACCAATGAAATCAACATCATTTGTCAGATCCCATGTAACTGAACTATGGTGTACGGTCGGCAGATTGGTCATATCTTCCAATGTAAACACTGATTTGAACTGCTTGCTCAGCTCCTCAACCATCTCACTATCCTCACCCAATGTAGTCCCGTTTACTTCCAGTGGACCAATTGTGCTAGAAACTTTACTCAGCTTGTAGAAACTAAAGAACTTTTCACTGTCCCCATTACAGTTTCTAGCTAAATCCAGTTCCTTTGCTCGCTTTGCTGCTCTGGTTTTTTGCTTCACAGTGTCTCTAGCTTTTTGATACGCCTTTAGATTAATGACATTTGAGGCTTCTTTAAAAACTCTAAATGCAGTTTTCTTAGCCCTAATTGCTTTTATCACGTCTGGTGTAAGCCATGCTGGCTTTCCTACCCTTCTTTTGCGTCTTTGCTTTTGGGGGACATGTCTAATCTGAGTTTCCTTTAAGTAAGATTTGAACTTTTCCCACATTTCACAGGTATTTAAATTGGAGAATTCTTCTTCCCATCTGATGGCACTTAAAGCCGCTCTCATGCCGTTAAAGTCTGCTCTGTTGAAATTTGGAACCTTTACCAAATTATCCTTGATAATTTCCCCTACATGTGCATTGAATCTAACTATGTTATGGTCACTTTTACCCAGAGTTTCGCCTACAGTCAAGTCTTGAACCAAGTCACTTAAATCCGAGAATACAAGGTCCAAGAATGAACCATGCCTGGTAGGTTCCGATACAAACTGGTGTAAGAACAGGTCCTCTTCAAGGCATTTCCTGAACATTTTGCATGATGGGGAGCCAACACCAGCATTTTCATAACCTTTTAGATTAAAGTCACCGAGAATAAGGCACTTCCTCTTAAAGTTTCTACTGATTTCCTCACAAATCACCTTGTCAAGCTCCAGTTGCTGAGAATGTGGCAGGGTTCCTGATCGGTAGAAAGCTCCTATCCTAAGAGTATTGCTGTTGCCTTTTCCCACAGTGACATCAAGCCAAATGGACTCCACAGACACATTTTTATCCCCACCTGCTACTTTTTGAGAACTGAATAAGCTATTCACATAGAGCATTACACCACCCCCTTTCATTGCTGGACCCCTATTGCACGAAAACATATTGTATCCCTGGATCTCATAGTCCTGTAAGTTATCTCCAAAATATCCTTCACTGACCCATGCCTCCGTAATGCAAACAAAATCCGGTTCCTCCTCAGCAACATAACACTTGAACTCATCAAATTTGGAACGGATACTCTGAGCATTAAACATCATACACTTAACAAATGCTCCATAACCACCTTTGGCTTTTTTCATATTGGAGGAGTTCTTTTATCACTAGATGAACTATAACTCTGTCCCCTTGAGTTGCTGCTGTCCCTATTTGCAGACTTTGAGGTTCTATTGCCTTGGCTGACACTATTGGAATATTCCTGAGTTGGCAATGCAATTTCATCCCTCCCCACCCCATTTCCTAGTTTCCCTGAAGGACATGCTCATATACTTTGCCTAACACATGGACCCCCTTCTCAGAAAAATGCAGGCCATCCCTCTGATAGAGGTCCCACGATGCATAAAACCTGCTCCACTCGTCTACAAATGTAAAACCTAGCTCCTGGCAGACCTTTCCTACCCTGGTGTTAGCTGCCAGTGCCCTAGAGCTCCACTCAGGGGAAGCTCTAGCCCTAGGTAAAATTCCTGTTACAAGCACTCTATTGGTACCTTTCAGGGTGGCCAGAAGGGCCCTGTACTCCCGCAGAAGCTCCTCGCTCCTAGTATGACCTATGTTATTTACCCCTACATGCACTATGACTGTGTTAAACTGGTGATCACTGGTGACCTGTGCCACCGCAGGTACCAGGTCCTTCACCTTGGCACCAGGCCTGGTGATGCACCTCCTGTCCCTCCTACCTTTACAAAATACCCGCTCTAACTGACATACACGAGAGTCTCCTATGACAAGCACTGACTCCTCACTACTGCTATCCTGGGGGCAGTCATCCAATGCCTGGAACATATTTGTTGTTACTATGCCTGCTCGCTGGGCCGGTCGGCTACACTTCCTCCCGCTCCTACCACCTGCCACCTGCCACTCACTGACCCTTTCCTTAGGTTCGCGTCTCCAAATCCTCCACCCCCTGACCTCATGCCACTTCCCCTCCTGTGACCTACCAGAACTACCCCTCCTCTGTTCACTATTAACACTATTAACACTCCCCTCTTGAGAGATCCCAGCCACCTCCACAGTAGGGGAAACCTCAGCTACCTGGTGGCCTGCGACCACCTGGGCATATGATGTCCCTGCTACGGATTGACCCCTTGTTGCTTTATCTTGCCTACCCTGTGCAACAAGGGCAGCCTTGAGGTTGGAAACCTCTGCCTAGGATATTTAAGATTGGCTTTACTTACTTAGAAAAGAGGCATCGGAACATATTGAAAGTTTCGTGTCTCTATATACTCATTCACCCGTTACCTCGGAACAATCCTATCAGTGTTTTTTTTTCAGAGCCACCTGCCGGGCGGGGGCTAACCACACATTTTCAGGCGCGGCTAGCCCGCCCTCGGTTCCGAAGCCCGAATGACTTCCCAGCAAAACTGTCCCTTTTCGTTGGGTTGGAGCCCTCTCGGTGTACGGACATCTCTCCGGTCGCGCGCGGATCAGTGGCGGCCGCGCCGCGTCTGGCGCCGCGACTGGCGGCCGGTGACGTCACGGCTCCGGCGGATCCCGTATGCAGAGCAGGCTGTCGGCCCTGACGTCGTCATCAGGGCCGCGGCGGCGGCGCGGCGGCGACAGGACGGCCGGGTCGGCCGGCCCGACTGGTGCGATGGCGTCGCACGGGAAGGTGCGGCAGCCGAAAGGTCGCCCGCTGCGCGTGGGCCGCCGGCTACTGTCCCGTGTCGGGGGCGGTAGCCGGGCTGAGATGACGTCACACCGACGGGACGGCGGCGACGCCCGTGGGCGTGGGCAGAGATGACGTCACGGCCGACAGGTGCGGCGGGCGGAAACGCTGGCCCGTCTTCGTTACTGGTTACGTAACCAGATGTTCGTTCGAAGAGCGGACATGCTCAAAGCCCGCGAATGAGGCCACCGGGAAGCTGGCATTGCGCTCAATCGGACACAGTGCTTCCAATTAAAGCCTATTGATCTGTTTTTGTTTGTGCTGTTGTGTTGTCAAGCTTTGTGATGTGTCCATTCGTGTGGTTAGTTACTGATGGTGTGGCATTGCAACCTTCATATTAAATGCTTACCGATTGTTGAAGTCTTATGAAAAAAAACATCAAGCAAGAATCACCCCATTACAAATCTGTTGGTAGATGCATTTATATATGTAGCATCCTACGGTCCAAGCAGTGGTGGAACTTTCTCTTCTTTTGTCTGGCACTGTCCTCCCCTCTCCCCAGTGTTGTTAATGTTTAACTTGATACCGGTGTTGGCGACGACTGGAAAAAAATGTGGAGGAGAACGTACACCACGGTGGCCGTATGTTGACATCGCGCTGGTCGTATATTTATACCACTGGCCTTTTGTTTACACCGCGTTGGTAATATAGTTATACCACGGTGGCCGTGGCGGTATCTGCCTAAAAATGTGTTGTGTAATTGATCTGACCTGTGACGTCACGAGTGACCCTCAAAAGACGAAAAAATTGATGCCTTGAACGCGCCTATCACTCGCGGTTTCAATCGGGTAGATCAATAGATTGGCTATTGAGGGTGGCAGCGGCATCGGATCGATCGGTGGGTTGGTGCAATTTAAGAAGATCATTAGCGAAGGTTAATATTAACAACGATGCCACTTGCACGATAAATTTCACTCCTCATGAGTTAATGCTACTGACAACGCTTCCTACTGCCAGTATAGTACTGCGTACATCGCCTACCTTCCGGTCAGAGGGTCTGACCCCAACTTCAGTCCCTCTGGTGTGTCAACCTTTTATTGACGTGTGAATTGACAACCTTCGGTCATATTAAACCCATTTTCCTATGCCTCCCCGCAACCCATACGCCCGAAAGGAAAACAAGGAAAACATTTATCCCAATTGCCTCACGTCCAGTATTTCTGAAATGCTATTGACAAGTGCGCCATATGACCACACGCTGCTAGTGTGATACATACGCCACCCAGCGTGACTTGCTAATGAACGAGTCGAGTCCGATCTATGACCATTGCGATGCACCTCGGACAGTGCACCATGCTCTGTTGTCATGACCCCGCTTTCGAGTGCAGCGAAGAGGGCATTTTCGGCGACAGACTCGCTTACGCTTACCGACATTTTAGGTGACGATTCGCGTTTTATCCAGACGATCAAATTATTTGAATACATCTCCGAGTCAAGCTCCATGGCATCTGTTCGTCACTGGGGCCTGTTTTTTTCTCGTGCATGTGTGCGAAGGGATGTGACTTGAGCGTGTTTATCTGTGTGCATTTAGTGCTTAGAGCAAGGCCTCATTATTTTTAGCCCGTAGCATACTATTAGTTATGGACGGTAAGTGATCAAACCTGGTCGATGCGCTCTAAAGCCCAAAAACCAACCAACCGACCGTGAAGCGCAAGTAGTAGCGCTACTACTCGTGATTGAGCGCTCGCTCAATCGCCCACCAGAAAGACCAATGACAAAGACGACGTGAGGCGTTTCTCCGGGCGTCAGGCGCTGCTCCGGTCTCAGGCAGGATGCCTCGCATGTGTCTACAATCCTACACCAAAGTGGCTGCCGCATCATCTTCTGCTCCACCTCTCACGCTACCCGTCTCCCGTTGCAGTACCAAGAAAACGTCTTCAAGCTGAAGGCGGAGTACGAGAAGAATCTCGAGATCTACAAGATCTCCAAGGCCCGCTACGAGGATCAGTTCGTGAAAGGTGATGTTGCATGCGTGGCGTGAGTTGGTTGCCTGACGGAGGCCGAGTTGGGCACGGCGTGGGTGTGTTGTGAGCCGTTATGAGCGCGGCGCGCGACACAAAGCGTCCCGCCCAATTCTATGTACAGCTAGTTACGCCAGCACTGTGGCGCCATGGGAGGCTCCCCACGATGGTACCGCATCTGACCGAATTTTGGCAACCGTCCGAGTTACGAACGCAATATGACCATAGGAGTCGAAGCGCACTGAATTCCGAGGAGCTAACTAGGCGGGGTATTACACGTGGCCTGCAGTGGTTCAGTAGAGTTAGTTCCAAGCCAAGATTGCAAGGCGCATTGATAACGGCATCTGTATTATTTTTATGCTTATTTTGATGGCATCCACGTACTTCGTAATTCTTAATCCACGTAATTCTTTCGACTCAGCTCGTCTGGTTTTTCCGATTATGACTGAATAAATGTGATAAGAGTAAATGGTAGTTTAGTTCATGGTGTAATGATTATATTGGTTCATTAATACAAGCATAAAAAGTGTCTGGTATCTTGCAATCACATGCAGTGGGTGCTTTAAAAAAATACATGCATTCGCTGTGGATATGTATAGGATTTGTGTTGTCTTGCCTCTTACTTCCATAATACTTCTTCAGAGACTCTGGTGACTTTTATTTCCGCGACGTTTTGCTGGTTCGACGACAAAGATAAATCATTTGGTTTCTTTGTTCGACGGAATTTAATTGAAGTCACAAAACAGTATAATTTATGCACTCCAATTCATTTTTTAGTGGCAGTAGCACGTGAATTTCGATGTTTAGCAGTGTCATCACCACTGCTGGAAGAAATCGTTGTTGGAGAGCCGGTAGTAGATACGACCTCCGCACGGGTCCCGCCACGGCTTTGGTTGCAGCATTTCCTGCATTCCGGGCAGTGAGGTGTACGTGACTGGTGGCACCGCTTCCACCTGGTAGCAGTCGGGGGTTCTCTGGTAGCCGCACAGTCCCATCTGCTGGCATTCGTCGTCGGCCAGTTCTTTGATCACCACCTGGTCCGGTACGAAGCCAGAACTGGTGGTGCAGCAGGTCAACGGGCTACGGCGCGGCGGTGGGCACGGTGGTGGGCACGGCGGGAGCCACGGCTGTGGGCAAGGCGGGCATGGGTTCGCCATCGTGCGCACGATCTGGAAGTTGTTGATGAAGTCGCACGGCGACCGATAGGTGCTGGAGAGCCCACTGGACGTGTAGTTGAGTCCTGGCTCATTGTGCGCCTGGCGGAATCCTGACAGAATCGTTTCCGCCGGCATAGCTGGGGCAAACTCACGCATATCATCTCCGCATATTGCTGGCATGGGCGGACCGCAGAAGGGTTCGTAGCACACAGCAGGACGGAACGGTGGTGGGCATGGTGACGGGCACGCTGGCTTGAAATCATGATGATGAAGGAAATCAGGAGGTGTCCTCTGGTAGGATGGCCCACATTTGGGATAAACAAGTGTCGGGATGCGTGGGATGCAACAATTTGTCTTCATCTGCATAACAGGAAATCCCATGGGACGGCATATTTCTTGCCGGTGCAGTCCCCTTCGTAAGTTTCTGCCTTTCCGCTGGCTTTCATAAAAACATTGTTGTCCACGCATAGCTGGGTATTTGTGATACCCAGTCTGTATTGGGCCCAGTACTGGGCTTGTAGTTACGGAAATTCGAGTCAATTGAACAGTTCAGAGGATATCATTTAGTTTTTGTGTTGTCACTGTCTTCTCTAAAGCTCAAAGACAATAATTTTGTTCCGAAATCTTGGTGTTGAGTTGATAACTTATTATTTATGTAATCTAAAGAAGCTATTAATTTTGAATGCCAAATTTCGAAGAGCTAGTTTGTTCGAAAATAACGATTAGCCACGCGCTCTGAATTTTGGTATGCTCGCGCCGCTGAGACCGTTCTAACGACGGAAGAAATTTACACGTCCAATCTTTATAAAGCTATGAGTAAGATGTGTATGATGCGTCAAAACGCCTGCAACATGAAGTGTTTGCATACCGGGACTACTTAATGATCTCCCTGATGAAGTTGTTTTTGTGAGATTCATAAATAAATTCACGAATCCTTTGGATCTTAACTGAAGTGTCCATCACTATGACTATCTAGTGCTTTTTCAAGTTTTAAGTAATCTATATACAAAGCTAGATGAGAGCAGGCAAAATAGGCTATGTAGTTAGGCATTTAGTACCATGACTCTAGGCACCATGTTCTGTACCGTAAACTAAACTGAACTAAACGAAACAATTATATCAAGAGACTAAAGCAATTGAAATGAGAATTGGTCGGCTCGGCTTTGGATGAGGTATGTTTTACTGTAAATTATTCTTCTTTAGTGTCAAACCTAGGACATTCTACAATCGTAGGAGTTTTCCTGAGAACAATTCGGGACGAAAAACCGCTTTGTTTTGTTGGCAGCGGAGACAATCCATCTACTGTTCCCATGCTCACGTGAAAAGAGTTCTTACGAAGTCACATCAGGCGGCTTTGGGGTGCCAGGGGAGCATCCAGATCAATAATCAGCTATTTGCTCTGCGAGGTTGTTTTCATTATTGACGTGACAGTATTTATGGCAATGTAGTAGTCTCCAATGTGTACATACGGTAAAGCTTTCAGCGGTTTCGAGGCTGGTGAGCAAGATGGAATATGGTAGCCTTTGTAAGTAAAAGTTGCAAACCCTATGCAACCTCCTTTGCCAAAAAATATAATTTGATTTATACGGGAGATACAGCCTTGGATAAAGACGAAATTCTTAGCCAGCTTCAAGGAGGCCGGGGCAGGCATGGGAAAGATCAGACGAGCTTGGATGAGGTTAAATGAGACTGGATGAACTTAGCATTTGGCGTGTGAACTCATCCTATGTTAATAGTCATCTCGTTTTTTTATATATAACTTCATGATAGTGTAGATGTTGTGAGCATCGCGTTCTCATTGCAAGGCAGGAACTGATTTTTGATTACCCTTATTCACTGCCTCTTTCTGTGAATATTGTTACTATGTCGCTGTCTGTGAGTAACTGATTATTTATGTGATGTAAAGAAACTCTGAATTTTTAATGCCAAATTGCAAAGAGTATGTTCGAAAATATCGAGTAACCACGCGCACTCAATTATGGTATCCTCGTGCCGCTGAGACCGTCCTAATGATGCAAGAAAGAACGTTTGACAGGTAACCGGTAACCACCAACTACATGTACTACTGACAGGTAACCACTGACTGTGCCGGTTCGTCTGGTAGGTAACCGCTAAGCACGTGCACCTTGCCACTGACTGTGTGCTCCTCCGTCTGGCAGGCAAGACCGGCAAGAAGCTGGACGAGGTGAAAGAGCGCTATGTCAAGTCGTGTCGTCGGCTGCACAACGTGCACAACGAGTACGTGCTGCTGCTGCTGGAGGCGAGCCAGTACGAGCGCGACTTCCGCACCGTGCTGCTGCCGGCGCTGCTCGAGTACCAGCAGCTGGTGCAGGAGGACATGGTGGAGCGGTGGTGAGTGGCCGGTGGCCGGGTGGGTGCTGACGTCGCCGCTGGGCGTAGGGGGGGAGATCGCCCGTGTGTGCGTGCCGCCCGCCGGTGCGTGTTGGTTCGAGTGTTTGGTGCCGCTAGCGCGTGACGGTGTTTCTCATCAAGCTGGATGGGATTGCGGGCGAATGAGAATTGAGACACGGGTCGTCTGATTAGCACTGGTGTACACGAGGGGTGAGACGTGGGGAAAAGCAGAACCGTGTGAAGTGCACCACCTGCGCAGCTTTGCAGCCAGCAATGAAATGCAGGCGTCAGTCGTCCAGTATGAGATTAGTTTACGTTGATTTGATTTGGGCTTGAAGGACAACACCTAACAAAAATACCTGGATAGCCTCTTGGTAAAACAATCCTAAAGTGCAGTGCTTCTGTGAATACAATACTAGCTAGTGATCTTGATGTCAGTGTATTTCTTTGTGAAATGTATTGGATCCGTCCATCGGTGTTGCTTTGTTCTTTGCGATTCATGTAGTTAAAGCTCCTCCAGATCTAAACTACGAAGGTGGTTAAAGTTCCAAATTTGATTTAAACGTTTTGGTTTCTCTAATGAAAGTATATTGCAACTTCCACTTTCACACAGGAATCTACGAGCTTCTAACAGACGACCTTGTCCTTCATCGTTACAAGATTTCTGAGCAATTAAATCATGCAGATTGAAATTGCAGCTGGGTGATGCTGCGTAGGAAACGCATTTATCTTAGCATTCTTATCCATCGACTCAGACAAAGCACCACGCAACAACTTGGTCATTGGCACATGATCCAGTGTACGGAGAGCAGTTATGGGTATACTCTTTTCGTCGGCTGCTCAGGGTTGCAATAGTTTGTGTCCAAATGTTTTGGAAGGCTCATTTCCTGTCAAGTTAAGTCCCATGTGTCCACCTAGCGTATTGCGACTCTGATTAATGCGTTTCTCTATTGAAGTTTTTTTTCCGGTTTAAATAGCTACCTTTACACCAGCTGTCTTGAAATTAACCCACATCATACGCGGCTTTTCTCACACGACCGGGACCCTTCCCTCTCCGTTTTGCAGCCTATGGAAACATAATTGAGGTAAGCCATGAGCCGAGCACTACCACCATCAGGTTGGTTTCAGCTCTCCTCTTGTCGCGCTGAGGGTCCGCGGTATCTCGGTCGCTGGGATGTTGTACTCTTGATCGCAGTATCGCGGGTTCGGATCTCGCAACTGGCGGCATTACCGAGTCCACCGCGGTGAGAAGTTGGCGACGCTGTATGACCTGGCAGTTGAATGCATCGTAAATGCACCCAAGGGTCTTCTTCTTGTCACGCCGACGATTGACACGAAGTGTTGTCGAGCGGCGTCGCATCGCTGAAAGCTGGCATCTGTGTGCTGCTGGAATAAGTGTGCTGCATTTCGGCGTCATTCACTGGCGTTATGCCTCCTAGGCTTGTGGCTACATCTGTTTTGCATATATTTTGGTTTGTGTTTTCGACCACGCTGGTCGTCGGTTGATCGTGTTGCGTCGTGTGTCATGCAGTGTCGTGTCGTGCCGTGTCGTGTATCGCATAAAGTCGTGTCATGTACCGTGACGTGCCCTGTTTTGTGCCGTATCAGGTCGTGTGTCGCGTCGTGTCATGTGGCATGTCGTGTGTCGTGTCGTGCCCTGTTGTGTGGTGCCGTGTCGTGTGTCATGTCGTGTCATGTGTCATGCAGTGCCGTGTCATGTTATGTGTGTCGCGTCGTGTTGTGTGGTGCCGTGTCGTGTTGTGTGGTGCCGTATCGTGTGTCGCGTCGTTTCATGTGTGTTCGGTGTCGTGCCGTGTCATGTCGTGTGTCGTATCATGCCGTGTGTGGTGTCTTGTCGTGTCATCTCGTCGTACCGTGCCGTGTGTCGTGCTGTGTCGTGTCACGTGTCATGTCGTGTCGTGTGAGACAACTGACTTGGCGTCCGACCCGCCAGGTGCGCCATTATGCGGTCGGCGGCTGAGATGACCAGCTTCAGCACCGACAAGCACCTCGAGATCCAGGCTCGGGTGAACGGCGGCATCGCGGCCATCACCACCGACGGCGAGTACCGCGAGTTTACCGACCGGCACAGGTGAGTGGCGACGACCGTCAGCTTACTGACCGCCGCAGGTGACAATCGTAGGCTTGCTGACCGACACAGGTGATAGCCGTCAGCTTACTAACAACCACGGGTAATAACGTCCAGCTTACTGACCGCCACAGGTGGAGTCAGCCAGCTTACTGACAGCCAAAGATGAGGGTGACAACTACCACCTTACGGATACCTTATCACCTTACCTCAGTCCACTTTTATGATATATCGTGGTGTTTTTGAACCCGAACAGAAGAGTTGTGAGTGAATTGAACTTGTTGGCGCCAGTATATCCGTCCGTGTCAACGACTGGGACTCAAATTACGATATGTAATTATAACGACCCAGTTAAAAGTGTTTTAGGATGTGTCGGCTAAACGTCGCTCCTACAAGCGAGGTGATGCTGGTCTGATGTCGAAACCTGGCATTATCTGATGCATTCACTGCTTTTGACGTTTCTGTTTGCCCTTGTGGGCTCGTGAAGCCTATTCCCTTTGCAAGCTGGTGTGGGACGGAAAACTGGGGGGGGGGGGGTCTGGCCTTTCCGTTAGCAGAGGCGGTGCCAGACGTGTGGCTGCAGGTGGTCCAATGTCGGGCGGTGCCAGACGTGTGGCTGCAGGTGGCCCAATGCCGGGCGGTGCGTGCCAGGCGTGGCCTGACCGGCGCTGGGAGTCGGCTGATGTTTGAGCTGATCCGGTGGTGGCGTGGGCCTGAGCCTCTGAGCTGCTTGTGTTCGTGCCGCTGTCAGTCAGGTACACAGATGCGTGTGAATCAGGGGCTGGTTGTGTGGTGCACCGCATGCAGGTGGAAAAATAGGCCGATGCTGGTCGTTTAGCATCCAGAGCATTATCCTCTCCAGGGAGTTATCCTCTCATTTTGTTTTCATTCGGGGGCTGAATGGTGCTGTTTCACAATGGTCCCCTCCGTTTAGTAAGTGCTCAGGATTATCTGCAGCCTGCGAGCTGAAATGCTGATGCCACAAGTTGGAACACAAATATCCTCCATATGAAATTACCCACATATTTTCCTCTACACATCCAGGATTACAAAGCACGGCTACAGCCCTGACCAAAAGTGGCGCAATCCAAGCATCTCACCGCCGCGGGCGTCGACCGTATGCAACACCGGCCTGCTGAAGTTGTCAGGTGTCACTGTTGGCGTGTGTTCGTGCCAAGAATGTTCAGATTGGCCGGCACTGCTGGCTGATCTGCAACTGTCTAAATGATGTGGACATCGTTTATGAACCGGTACTGCCGCAGGTCGCAGCCGCCGCCCTCCGTCAGCTTCCTGTTCGACTACCAGATGATGGAGGAGTATCAGGGCCGCCTGAAGCCGGAGACCCTGGCCGTGGACGACCTGACTATTGGCAACCTGAGGTCAGTCGCGCCGTACCTGACTATTGGCGAGCTGAGACGTGGGGACATCTGGGGTAATGGGAGAACTTAGCACCACCAACTCCAATGCCACTGCCAATTATACGCTTGTTGCGCCTTTGCACACTACAGGCCCTTATCTGGTGCCGCTGAAAAGCCTGGGATTTGTATCCGTCAACTTTAAATATTTTGTTCATCCTTGACCCGAGATGATTAAAGCTTGACATGACATGGCATGGCAGTCCGAAGCCAGCCGGATGTGACCTGGTCATCGGTAACCTGGGGTAACCTGGTCGTTGGCAACCAGCTTTCGCACGTTCCAAAAGACCCCGTCAGCGTCCCAATGACGAACAATCAGGTGGCCGGCCCGAATATTTAACTGGTGCCATTTATGGACGAGTGGCCTAGGTGCTATTTATGGACGAGTGGCCTAGGGGTAAGTTGCTCGTCTCACAATCGAAAGGTTGTGGGTTCGAGTCTCACCTGTCGTTACTCTTCGCCCGCGACCAATCGGCGTGAGAGATTGGCGACGCTACATGACTCAACGGTCGATGTGTCGTAAACCCAATAACCAACCAACCAACCAACTGGTGCCATCTGTGTACATTGATCATTTAGGTGGCAAGCTTATGATGAACTGGATAGGCACATTCAGCTGTAAAACGGCTCAGTAGGCGTCATAGCGGCTGGCGTGTTGGCGCTGGGGTGGTAATGTGTTGCTGCCGGCCGGTGTGGCAGTGGTGTATGTCTGCCGGCCTGTCTGGCGGTGGTGTGTGGCTGCCGACCGGTGTGGCAGCGGTGTGTGGCTGCCGGCCGTGATAGCAGTGATGTGTGGCGGTGGTGTGTGGCTGCCGGCCGGTGTGGCAGCGGTGTGAAGCCGCCGGTGTCGCTGTCTGACAGGATGCGGCTGTCCGACCTCGACGGCCGGCTTGCCGAGGTGCGTGGCCTGCTTGCTGACAAACGAAAACAGCTGATTCAGCACGATGCCGAAGTAGAGAGCCTGAAGAAGCAGCAGGACAACATCAACCGGTAAGGGTGTGGTCGGCTGGAGTCGGTGGGGTTGTGATCGGCTGGCCTGGCTGGAACCGCTGGGGATGTGATAGGCTGGCGCGGTTGGAACCGGTGTGGATCTGGTTACCTGGTGGATGTTTTCATCGACAGTCTGAAAGACCTGTCAGGCGAATTTACGTTCATGCTTGAAGTTGCTGTTGACGCTGCCCCTGAATGATACTGACATGACAATTTGCTAGCTTCAGCAGGGTTGAAGCAGTGATTGTACCTTACCTTCATCATCATCGGTGCAGACGGTTGCATTGCAATGATGATGGTGTTTGTATATTTGTGTTTGTGACGTAGACATGTTGCCTACGAATTTATACCATTGGAGTATTCGCGTGACCCCCTTTGGAGATATGGGCGGTCTTAAAAAGATAGTTGTAATGTAATGCGCTTGTATTACATTAACGCATTGAACACGGTGAAAAATTACGGATTGAGCTGGCGATGCCATGGCATTCTAGTTCGCTGGAGTTGTGTAATATTTGCTATTTCCATTTATTTATGTCATTTTCTTATAGTTTCTATAATAATATAAGTCTTATAGCAATTTGCAGAAACATTTTGTGCCGACTCAAATGTTATTCTGCTCCTGGCTGTATATTTTGTATTTAAACTACTGTACTTAGTCTTTTTAACTTTAGTTGCGATTAGTCTCGGGATGCTTTTGCCATGTTCTACATTCCAGCTTTATAACCCAAATGAGAAATACAACATTGCCGGGATGTGATGTCAGATATTTTATGGCAGCCTGTTCCATTTGGTGTTCGTCTGTGTGCAGGTGAAGCGAGTGATTGTGGTGGTGGCGAACTGTTCCATTTGGTGTTCGCCTGTGTGCAGGTGAAGTGAGAGATTGTGGTGGTGGCGAACTGTTCCATTTGACGTTCACCTGTGTGCAGGTGAAGTGAGTAATGTAAGTGGCAGACACATGTTGGTGTGGCGCGGCTAACCGGAGCCCGACTGTGTGTCATTGCTGTCTGAGCGTGTTTTCTTCCCAGGGATTGTGCTGTCTTGATCTGTCGTAGTATATCGGCGACTAGTTTCCTGTCCAGTGCCTTCGGTGTCCTGTCCAGTGATTACATGGTTTTCTGCCCAGTGCGTGTGCGGCCTCCCATCCAGCGACTGTGTAGTCTCATGTGCCGTTGCAGACTCTTCGTGATTCGGAGAGCCAGCGAAATTCTGCGCAAGGACATCCGCGAGACGCAGTGCACCGAGCAGAAGCTGCAGAAGCTCACCAAGCTGATCAAAACGCCGCTGGACGAGCTGGGCGGCGGTGATGCTCCCAAGGCCGTCGAAGAAATTGGCGAGGTTAGCTGAGCCCCGCTCACAGTCTTCCACCCGCTGAAATTATCTCCTGCTGTCCCCCTCTCTCGCTCCCTCCTCATCTCCGTATGCCTGTCTGCCTCATTATCTGTTTGTGTCTCTGTCTTGTTCTCTCTGTCGCGCTTTCTTATGTTCTGTCTCTATCGCAAGGTCTATCTGTTTATCTTTTTCTGAATATTTCGTTGTATCTCTTCTTATTTGCTCATTCTTTTTGTTGGTTTGTGCTTGTTTTGTGTTCACCTGGCTTTATAGCCTGCGGCTTAACTCATAATCAGCCCTTGTGTTTGTGTGTGTTTGTGTGGGCGCCTCAGTTTCTGGATGAAACGTCGTCACGCTGGAGGGCAGAGGCGGGTGCAGAGCAGCCTCCAGGACGGCGTTGCGCTCGGTGGGCCTCGGCATGCCTGCTCTCCGGCCCCGCGCATGCGGCGCCGTCTGTGTGCGATGTGTGTGGCGTGGCAGTGTCCGCGTTCGCCCAGCACCGCGTGCGCGCGCCGTCGTGATGGCCGGCCGCGCCGCCGCCGCAGGCCGCCTCCACGCTCACGCTCACCAAGTCGCACCGGATCGTCAACATCATCCGCAAGCCGTTCCACCGCCGCTCGTCGCCGACACCGCCGGCGGGCGGCACGGGCGCCGGCGCGGGCGCGGGCGCCGGTGCGGGCGCCGGCGCCACGCTGGACGACAGCCTCACCAGTCTGGACGGCGACGAGGCGGAGGCGGCCGGCCGCGCCGCCGTCTCCGGCTCCGAGGTCAGCGTCAGCCAGGCCAGCGAGGGCTACCAGACGGTGAGCGCCCCTCTCCTGCCGCGTCCGCACGCTGGCTCAGTGCCGGTTTTGGTGTGCCGTGATGTTTGTTGGCTGGTGTGCTCAGTCGCGTAAGTGTGTTGTGCGTGAGTGTTTGTGTTTGCATGTCGTGAGCATTGCACTCGCCAGGCAGATTGGTACGACGAGTGCTCACTGAAATTAACCTTGTTCAAACATCGATAGCCTGTGTGCACATGTAAGCTCAAGCCGCCAGCTGAATCAATCAGCCGAATCAATGTTCTATTGACTCGCTTGGCAACATGATGCGCACATTTCTGAATGTCAAGATATATATATATATATATATATATATATATATATATATATATATATATATATATATTTTCCTTTATCGCCTTTTCATTCATTCGCGAATGTCGTGTGGATGCCGCTCTCGGAGCCGGCCGGTGATGTCGCCGTGAACCAGCGAGGGCACGTCCGTCTGGCCGGCAGATGTCGCCGCAGCCGGAGCGGCCGCTGGTGGACGAGGACTGGTTCCACGGCGTGCTGCCGCGTGAGGAGGTGGTGCGCCTGCTGGTCAACGACGGCGACTACCTGGTGCGCCAGACGACGCGCAACGACGAGACCCAGGTGGTGCTGTCCGTCTCCTGGGGCGGCCACAAGCACTTCATCGTGCAGACGACGGCCGACGTGAGTCGCGGCTGGCTCGGCTGTCACTGGCCGGCCGGCGCCCGCCATCCCCAGCGTAGTGAGGGCAGGTGGTCTTGCCCCCCCCGGACCTCGCCTTCACGGTCACCGCGAACGTACTCAGACCTGCTGTCCGTGGTGTGGTTGGTACCACTCGTGGTGGTGGTATGGGGAGGGCGTCTCTCCCCTCCCCGGACCCCGCCGTCATGCTCACCGCTGACCTACTCAGACTTGCTGCTCGTGGTGCTAATCAAGTAGGATTACAGCAAATCATTCCGAGTGAAATCCGATGGCATCCACTTCAGCTGCGTTGCGTACTCCGTACTCTACCCGGCTGTAGTATTCGCTGTGTTCCGTTGTGTTCCACTGTCCCAGTCACCAGGCCAGCTGCGCTCCGCTGTTGTGTTCACTGTGTTCCATTTGTGTCGCTGTGCTCGTCCCAGTCGCTAGGCCAGCTGCTCCACGCTGCAGTATTTTCCGTGTTCCACTATGCTGCATTGTATCAGTCAGGCCGGCTGCATCCCACTGCAGTATTAACTGTGTTCCGCGGTGTTCCATTGTCTTAGCCAGGCCAGCTGCAGCTCGCTGCAGTATTCACTGTGTTCCGCGGTGTTCCACTGTCTCGGCCAGGCCAGCTGCAGCTCGCTGTAGTATTCACTGTGTTCCACTGTGTTCCGCGGTGTTCCACTGTCTCAGCGAGTCCAGCTGCACCTTGCTGCAGTACTCACTGTGTTCCACTGTGTTCCGCGGTGTTCCGCTGTCTCAGCCAGTCCAGCTGCACCTCGCAGCAGTATTCACTGTGTTCCTCTGTCTCAGTCAGGCCAGCTGCACCTCGCAGCAGTATTCACCGTGTTCCACTGTGTTGAACTGTCCCAGTCGCCGTGCCAGCTGCGCCTGGCGGTAACACCTCCGTTTGCGACCGACGGCAGGGCCAGTTCCGGTTCGAGGGACCGTCGTTTCCGACGATCCAGGAGCTGATCGCGTACCAGCACGAGTGCGGTCTGGCGGTGACGAACAAGTCGGGCGCCGTGCTGCGACAGGCCATCCTGCGCGAACGCTGGGAGCTCAACAACGACGACGTCGAGCTGATCGACAAGATCGGACGGGTGAGCGGCGGCGCTGGCGGTCCCGCCGGGCCGGGCCGGTGAGCGGGGGGGGAAGAAGGGTGCTGTCGGGTGGTGGTGGGCCGGCTTGTCGTGTAGAACGAGCAGTGGAGCGATCTGGTTTTCCGCCGCACTGTGTACAAAAGTGGGCTGTCGTGCGCGTGGAGTGCATTGCAATACTGTCAGGCGATTTGCAGCATATAAAATAATATAAATTTGTTGCAAGTAGACTTGCGAATGTTTAGAACAGTAGTGTGTATTTGAGTGAATTATGCATTTATGGTGCGAGGTGTGACACAGTTACACTACCTCCATATCACTGGCGGAGGTGGTGACGGGGGTTGGGGTGCTGAGCAACAGAAGGGAAGTGGCCCAATAACCCGCATGGAGGGTCTGCCTGTGTACCCATGTATCCGTTCGCGGAGATCCATAGTGCGAGGGCGACTCCGGGACAAATCACCAAGACATGTTCACCACGCGCACTCCTATTTGGACTATAGTGGAGTGGATCTACGCGATTGTTGACCCAGATTATGATTATGAGATTTTTAGTTTTCTATATCTCAACGGTCATGAGTTACAGCTCACGACAAAGCTTTTGTATGCACCGCTGGAGCGCTGTCGTGTAGCGCTATCGATGAAGTGTAGCGCATTGAGAGTTATCCCATTGAAAACTTTGGATTGAATTCTGAATAGCAAATGAAAGTTTTCTGGAAAAGGCACCGACCACGACCGCCTCACTGTCGTAGAGAGTCACTAAGCTGCTTGAAGTACTGCAATTGCGCCTGGGCAATAAAGTGGTGCCTCGTCAGTTTCGATGACAACATCGGTCAACATATTACGATCAACAGATAGCACAGGTACATTATGAGTGTCCCGCCATCGGCAAACACGCATTAGTGAGGTCTCAGACGCGCAAAGGTCGAACACCCGACGGCATAGCTGTCATTTCCTTCCTATAAAGCAGTGCACAATTCGAAAACTTGCGCATAAGTACCTTTGAGTAGCTAAAAGTTCTTCTATTGCATATTTCGTGTCTTGTGTGTGTCGAGCGGTTTTGGCATCCCGCCGCCTCCGCACAACCTGCTAATGTCGTCGGACTCGTAAAATTAAACCACTTTCTCGTTCAATTCTGTTCATGGACAGGTTCATCTGTTCATCAATTCTGTGGCATCAGCAGGTTCCACCAACATCTAAAAAGGCATCGTAAGATGGTGACCACGGATGGACGATGCCTCTTGGCCCACGTGCCAACAGGTCCTAGCGACACGAGAAGATCAGACCATGGCCAAATCCTACAAGGCACCGTATACCTTGATACCGTTAAAAAGAAACATATCCAAATATGACCTATGTGACCCGACATGCACGTTTACGGTCTTGTTGTTTGCTCTAGACAAAGTGTTCCCAGACGCTCCTGTATCGAATGCCTCCTACAATGCACACTTTAAGCTTTAACTTACGGGCAGGTCGCTGACTCATACGTGACCGCCATGACCGCTAATGCAATGAAGCCTGATATAATCGTGATCTATCAACAAAGGGCTTTAAATTGATACCCATATTGGCCATTTTTTAAATATGCTCAAATCATTATATCAAGGTCAGGTCGCTGCTTTTGACCTTCGGATCGTCCTTGACAATATCACCACTGTGGTCTATGGCCGGGTAGCTCTTACGTGACATCCATATCGGCTATGCTCCTAGTCACGTAAAATGGCATTATCTGGAACTCATGCGAGACCCTCACAATTGACCTCTGTGACCCATTGCGGACCCGGCTTCTCAAGAGGAAGGGTACGTAATCTGGTAGACAGTTGATTGGGCATCCATCAGCTAAAGAATGAGAAATATCAACGTGGAAGTTTTTTTTGAAAAGGTCACGAGGTCGAATGTTGACTTCACAAGACCACATATTTTATCGCAAAGGGCAGTCATTCCTCTCTCAAATTATATACAGGTTTGGTACGCTAATTGCTACCACCAACAAGCCCAAAAAAACTTCGCGACCTCGAAAGGTGTCTAGCCTATATCTCGTGATCTATTTGACCTAGATACTAAATATAGAAGAATCGTAATCTGGGTCGTAGATAACCGAGTGCACCAGTTAAAAATAATCGGAGGGTTTAGGGTCTATTTTGGTGATTTGGTCTGGAGGCACCCGTGATGCAATCCGTGACATCACAATGGTGCGGGAGGCTGCAATAATCTCACAGATCGGGAGTATCCATATATCCGAGGGACTGATGTAAGCTAAATCTTATCAAATAAAGCCCAGTCGTTTCAAGGATCGCCGCGTTTGCGTTGCTTCGATCGCATACACATGCATCAGAAGTTTCCCTGATGTTTCTTCACACAGGCATCAGGAGTGCTTTTTTGTTCATCTGTTCTTGGGAAGTAGCCTAGTTGCAACTACGTAAGTCTGACAATCTAAAGCTGACCTCATGATAGTACCGTTGCTGTTTTTTTCATGCTACGATGGGCGTTGCTAGCCTGCTGGCAGGACCACGATGTAGTCATCTCAAGTGTAAATGGCCAATGCAATGTCAGCTCACAAGTACAATGTGCTGACAGTACTCCATGCGTGGGATTTAGCGCCTCCACGGAGCCATAGCAGGAAGTTGCATTCGCTGATCGAGTGGGACTTCGGCACTTGACTGCCATCTGTCGTTGTGCAGGGCAACTTCGGCACTTGACTGCCATCTGTCGTTGTGCAGAGCAACTTCGGCAGTTGACCGCCATCTGTCGTTGTGCAGGGTAACTTCGGCACTTGACCGCCATTTGTCGTTGTGCACGGCAACTTTGGCACTTGACTGCCATCTGTCGTTGTCCACGGCAACTTCGGCACTTGACCGCCATCTGTCGTGCAGGGTAACTTCGGCACTTGACTGCCATCTGTCGTTGTGCAGGGCAACTTCGCCACTTGACCGCCATCTGTCGGTGCGCAGGGTAACTTCGGCGACGTGTACAAGGCGCGGCTGCAGCGCACGAGCGAGCTGGTGGCCGTCAAGACGTGCAAGGTGACGCTGCCCGACGAGCAGAAGCGCAAGTTTCTGCAGGAGGGGCGCATCCTCAAGCAGTACGACCACCCCAACATCGTGCGTTTCATCGGCATCGCCGTCCAGAAGCAGCCCATCATGATCGTGATGGAGCTGGTGTCTGGTGAGGATGTCGCCCGTGTTCGTTATGTGTGGCTGATGTTTGGGTGACTGACAGCTGTGGCTGACGTCTGTTGCTGATGTTTGGGTGACTCACAGCTGTGGCTGACGTCTGTTGCTGATATTTGATTTGCTGGCGGCTGTGGTTGACGTCTGTTGCTGATGTTTGAGTGACTGACGGTTGTGGCTGACGTCTGTTGCTGATGTTTGATTTGCTGACGGCTGTGGCTGACGGCTGTGGCTGATGTTTGAGCGGTTGAGGGCTGTGGCTAATGTTTGAGCGGTTGAGGGCTGTGGCTGACGGCTGTGGTTGACGTCTGTTGCTGATGTTTGAGTGGCTGACGGCTGTGGCTGATGTTTGGGTGAATGACGGCTGTGGATGATGTTTGAGTGGCAGGTGGCAGAAGGACGTGACTGATGCTTCAGTGATTGATGAGTTCGGCTGATAGTTGGCTGGTCGGTATGCTTGGTTGGTAACTGACTGATCGGCGCAGTTAACAAATGGATGGTTAATGTGCTCGGCTCGCCACCATCTGGTTGATGGGCTTGGCTGCCAGGCTCTGCCGATGGCTGGGTTTATTGATTGATTAACGGCCTTGTTGATGACTAGGTTGATGATTCGATTCGCCGATGGGTTGACGGCTCAGTTGGCCGTCATATTGACGGTCGTGTTGCCGCCCGTGCTGGCGGCTCGGGTTGACAGCTCGGTTGACAGCCTGGATGACGGCCGAGTTGATGGACGTGTTGACAGCTCAGTTGACGGCCGTGTTGACAGCTCAGTTGGCAGCCGTGCTGACGACTCGGGTTGACAGCTTGCTTGACGTCCGCGTTGACGGCCGTGTTGACGGCCGTGTTGACAGCTCAGTTGACTGCCGGGATGACGGCCGAGTTGATGGACGTGTTGACAGCTCAGTTGACGGCCGTGTCGACAGCTCAGCTGGCAGCCGTGCTGAAGGCTCGGGTTGACAGCTTGCTTGACGTCCGCGCTGACGGCCGTGGTGACAGCTCAGTTGACGGCCGGGTTGACAGCTCAGTTGACGGCCGTGTTGACAGCTCAGTTGACAGCCGTGCTGACGGTGTGTCGGTCGGCAGGCGGCTCGCTGCTGAGCTACCTGCGCAGCAAGCAGCACGGCTCGGCGCTGGACGTGGGCGCCCAGCTGGCCATGTGTCGCGACACAGCCGCCGGCATGGCCTACCTGGAGCAGAAGAACTGCATCCACCGCGACCTGGCCGCCAGGAACTGCCTCGTCGGTCAGTCGGCGCACTCGCACGCCACCTGGTGACTTACTGCACACGTGCTGCAGAAGTTCCTCATTGCTGTGTGGCCATGAACTGCCTCGTCGGTCAGTTGGCGCACTCGCACACCACCTGGGGACTTACTGCTCACGTGCCTCACTGCTGTGTGGCCAGCGCAGTCGATATGCCCCTGGAACCCAAGATGAGCCTCAATGCATCCTGGGTGTTGATAGGCGACATGAGTCGTGCATGACGTGTCTCAAATACTCTGCCGACGTAAGGAGGCGCACAGACACGCATTTTGTTGTGTCGATACTCTGTTAGAAGGTGCTGTCGATGTTGTATATATATATGAATACCGTGAGTATGCGTGCTTGAATGTGTCTATGTAGGTGCACGTGCGAACGTGTGTCTGTCTGTGTGCACGACTGCATATTGATGTTTGCCACTATGTTGGGTCAGCCCACAGAGTAGGAACGAACGCTAGGACACGCGTTGTGTGAGTTGTGTGTTGTGTGTTGTGTGTTGTGTGAGAGGTGTGCAGTCCGACACGGCTCCGGCTTCAGACTGGTGGTCGAGCTCACGTCAGCACCGGTTTCGCCAGGCCAGCACAATATGGTCAAGATCTCCGACTTCGGCATGTCGCGTGAGGAGGAGGAATACATTGTGTCGGACGGCATGAAGCAGATCCCCATCAAGTGGACGGCGCCCGAGGCGCTCAACTACGGTGCGTTGCCGGCTCATGGCTGCCTGCTCACCACGTCGCACTGTGGGGCGGGGATGGCCGAGTGGCTAAGGTGTCGCGCCATGGGTGCCAAAGGTCCCGGGTTCGACACTAGCGCCGCTTAGGGCATTTCCCAATCCCGCGGCCCACCGGCGAAACAGTGTGGGCGGCGCCATTATTAGCCGTGAATGTGCATAAAGTGAGTCGTGAACCACCCAATAAACAAACTGTGTCGCACTGTACCGCCACTGCGGCAGCGACAAGCACGACATCAACCACTTGTTATTTAGTCAACCGCGGTATTATTTAGTTATTTATTTATTTCACAATACGAGGCCCCCACGTGCAGTGGCTGTTACGGACAGTCTGGGTTTTCACAGATATTTACAAAGAAAGGGTAGATTTGTGGTCAATAGTGGGAGCAGATGCGCAACAAACATTCGTACACCAACATAATGCAATACCCATATCACTCTCTGCACTTCGTTAGCTGTTGGCCAGTTGTGTTCGGTTGCATCGATCGCTGGGTATTTGGGTCGTCCTACTCAGTCAGTGATAATTTATTCGCGACATACGGTTGAATATACCACCTACCGAACACTGAAGAGACATCATGCCCAAAGAAGTATCGACATCGCGTTTCTTGATGTGTGTTTATGAAGTACCTGTTCCTCGTTTCTAACGGTGTTTTGTTTGCAAGTATCAGGCTTGCACTCACCATTACATATTGTGTTACATAAGCATCCAGTTCCTAATGCGGTTTCAGGTAAAGAGTTTACCCATGATATGGTCTACGGTTCGATGCAATTTCCTGATAGTATGACACTCTTACCATTGCCATTAACATAAGTATCCCTAAATCAGGTGTAACTAAAGATAAAACGAAAAAGATGCGTATGTATATACACAATGAGCTTAAAATTGAGTTTGAAGGACGTAAACGGGAGTGAGTAGTCTAGCGGTAAGTTGCTCGTCTCGCAATCGAGAGGTTGGGGGCTCGAGTCTCAACTGTCACTACTCTTCGCCCGCGAAAGGTCAGCGTGAGAAATTGGCAACGCTACACGACTAAACAGTCGATGTGTCGTAAAAAAAGAGAAAAAGGTCTTACACGATATTCTAAACATCTTTCCATGACCAAGTTCAACATCTTCCTGGACTCGTTTGGACATCTCACACCTAACGAAGAACCATTATTTCAACGCTGTGCTCGGTACCTTAGCATGAACACTCCTAATGTTGGAGAAGGATCGCGTACCCTCGTTTTCGTTTCGCATCAAGTATGTACGTGCTTGCGTCTGAGTGTCCTGCATCCGCTGGGGGCACTCCTAATGTTGAAGGATCGCGTGCCCTCGTTTTCGTCTTGCATCAAGTATGTACGTGCCTGCATCTGTGTGTCCTGCATCCGCTGGGGGAGCAATGGCGAGGCCCCGCCGCCACTCCGTCCGTCTCGAAGCGGGCGTTATCGAGGCCGTGCTCTCCCCAGGCAAGTACACGTCCCTGTGCGACGTCTGGAGCTACGGCATCCTCAGCTGGGAGATATTCAGTCGCGGCCAGTCGCCCTACAGCGGTCTCTCCAACACCAAGGCACGCGAGATGATCGACTCGGGTGAGACACGGTGTCGTGCGGTGCGGGGCGCCATCGGCTGGGCTGGCGCCGTCGGCTGGGCTCCGCGCTCTGGCGAAATGATACACCCGGCGCTGTGTGTGCTGTGGTCTCAAGCTTTCATAGAGGCCACTGATAGTCCGCTGCGAAGTTGGACAGTCATGCTTTGCCTGCGGCCGTGTCACGCTGTAGGAGAAGCCACTGCTGGTCCGCTGTGAACCTGGCCAGTCACGCTCTGTCTGCGGCCGTGTCACGCTGTAGGAGAAGCCACTGCTGGTCCGCTGTGAACCTGGCCAGTCACGCTCTGTCTGCGGCCGTGTCACGCTGTAGGAGAAGCCACTGATGGTCCGCTGCGAACTTGGCCAGTCACGCTCTCTCTGTGTTGGTGACGGCTTCTCATTGTTGGCTACTTGTGTGGTTGGCCGATGTGTGGAAAACCTCCGTAAATCAACCGTAAATCATATAAATGTGTGGTCTTATCGGCTTCCTCTGCCCTCTGGATGGGGGTTGTCACTTTTTGAACGCAGTGAGTTAATTCTTTTGGTCAGAACCATTATATAGATTCCTGGATATATAGACCACATTGTCTCCATATTCTGCAAGCCGCTATTTATGGCTGATTGCGAATACACAGCCCAGAAAAGTAACTTGTGGCTAGCTTATCACTTGTGTGTTGTTTGTTGCTCGTATTTGGAGCCGTGTTGCTAAAGTGTAGCTTATGGAGTAGGACGGGTAAACGTGTGCCGCGCCGTCCGCCTAGCCAGACGGTTCCTCCTGCGTGTTGCTGGTGAGCCGAGCCGGGCGCTCGCGACTGACCAGCCTCATCTCCACGGCCCCGGCTGACGTGCGGCGGTGTTGTGCACTCAGGGTACCGGATGCCGGCGCCGGACAGCACGCCCGAGCCCATGTACCGGCTGATGCTGCGCTGCTGGGAGTACCAGCCGGAGAACCGGCCGCACTTCGCCGAGATCTTCACACTGGTCAACGGCCTGTTCATGGGCGTGGCCGGACCTGACGTGTTACACAACTGACCCAGGTTCGCTGGGTCCTAGGTCGCCTGGCTTGATGTGTTGCGTAATTGACCCAGGTTCACTGGGTCCGAGGTCGCCTGGCTTCATGTGTTGCATAATTGACCTAGGTTGACTGGGTCGGAGGTCGCCTGTCTTGATGTGTTGCATAATTGACCCAGGTTCACTGGGTCTGATGTCACTTGACCTGATATGTTGTACAACTGACACAGGTCCACTGGGCCTGTCAACCAAAAGCTTGGTGAAACTATTTGATATAGAATGTAATACATGCATACGTGCATATACACACACACACGTATATATATATATATATATATATATATATATATATATATATATATATCTATATGTATGTATATATATAAGGCAACCATTGAAAGTCAGTAAACAGGGAACATTCGATTTTTGCCCCTGATTTTCCAAAGCAGCCACAGCAAAGCGTGTTGCTTGCATTACGATATCAGACAGATGGACATGTCCGCCTTGGCCATCCGTGAGTGTTACTCGGCTGTCGGCTGCACGGCAGTTGGACTTGTCCCGCGGCTGCAGGCCAGCCACTGTCAGATGCCAAACTGCACACGGCCGTACTCCTCTCGGCTGGTGGCCCGACAAGCTCGGGCCGCGCCAATGTTTGTCTCTGTACGTGCGTTTGTTTTGAGATAGGAGGCGATCGTGTCCTGTCAGGGTTTCGACAACGAATGTGTGGCGTGTGCATTTGGTTTGTTTTGTCGGCTCTCGTTTGTAGGACGAGTTGGTGCCTAGTCTGCTGTATTGAGCATTATGGCGTGCCTGTTGGTTATGCGTTAACTGATGCGTTTTTACGCTACGAATTGTTTATTATGCTTCGGTGTTTCTAGTTACGGCTATGTTTAAAATGTTTTAAATGTTTATAAGCAACTTGTTTGGTAGTCTGTATACATAGACCAGCATGTATTATTCGATCGGTGATGAAGTTTTGGTCGAATTAATCGTTATCAACTGTGCATAATATAGGCTTTAACATCTCTCACCACGTTAAACCAGCGACCTTTGCATATTATTCCCGTCCCAATAACAGTTTATGGTTCAGGTTTAAGCTTGTAATGGATATATGACGTACTGTTATGATTTTATTTGTAGCGCTGTTGTTCTCGCTCAGTCATGTCTCCTTATTCGTACGAATGTGACCAACCAATCCGAACATTTCGCCATTCCGTCATTCCCTCTCCCCTCCCCCAAAAATGTGTGCTTTCAAAATATCCCTTGAATGACAAGCTGAATGACAACTGAATCGCCAGGAGAATAACATGAGTTGCTCGAATATTGTCCAGTACCACTACGTGGTGCCAAAACATAAATGTCCGTCGGGCGTCAGTCTCGCCTGGTATTTTACCAAAACGTTACCCGACTACCGGTCGGCTTCTGAATCTCACCTCGATACCACGTGCAGCCCGAATATCACCGTCCTGAGAGCCAGCTCAGGCTCGCGCCCCGTAATCGCCGCAAATGTCGCCTGCTAGGTGACGAATCTCGCGAGCGTCGCCAATGGTGCCTGCTAGCTGGAAAATATCGCGAGCGCCACAAATGTCTCCTGCTGGTTAGGGAATCTCGCGAGCGTTGTCAATGGTGCCTGCTATGTAACGAATCTCGCGAGTGTCTGGTGCCTGCTAGCTGGAAAATATCGCGAGCGCCACAAATGTCGTCTGCTAGGAAGCGAATCTCGCGAGCGTTGCCAATGGTGCCTCCTATGTAACGAATCTCGCGAGCGTCGCCAATAGTGTCTGCTATGTAACGAATTTCGTGAGCGTCGCCAATGGTGCCTGCTAGGTGACTAAGCTCGCAGGTATCACCAATGGTGCCTGCTCGGGACGAATCTCGCGAGCCTCGCAAATGTCGCCTGTTAGGCGGTGAGTATCGCGAGCGTCGCAAATGTCGCCTGCTCGGGAACGAATCTCGCGGGCGCATGCCGGAGTACTGAATCTTGCAACGAATCTCGGAAGTCGCTTGTTGATGGTGGTTTTGCAGCTTTTTAATACATTTTCAAGACTGCGTCGTGTCTGCCGTTTGTGCCACGGCCTACCGCTGGGTAGTGCCTTCTGGATGTGAAGAACTCGACCGAACTGAATATACAACGTGCTTTTGCAACACGCGTTTGCTGCGCTCGTGCGAGCTATTCGGGTGCGACCGCGTAATGGTCACTGGCCGGATCGAAATACTCGTTTTTAACCACTGAGAACGTAAAATGCACTCACTAGCGTCACGTTTGAAAGGCATTGGGAAACAGCGGGTGTGAGACTCGCTTTAGAGCAATTATATCCAGCTTTTAAGAAATATATAGATTCATGTCAATTTATTTTATTCTGGTGTCATTTTTCCCGTAGAGTAGACGGGAGGCTATTGCCGGAATCTCCTTCCCGGATCCGCCGACGCCGATCGTAGCGGCCAGGCTTGCGGCGTTTGGTATGTACATGCACAGGACTTGCGATGGCATGTCTGTGGGGTGTGTGGACTACACCACGTTTGTGCCTAGGCCGAAAGTCAGATCTCCAGGGAGGTCCTCGAATGCTTAAACCTGGCCCTACCTAAACCCGACGTGGATTGATCTAGGCAGTCCTAGGATGATCTTAGTGGGCTTTCTTTCTGCATTCGGTATCAGCGTCGAATGATGCCCAAAGCAGCGCTAAGTTTAGGAACTGGTCAGCAAGGGTTATTTGAGGTGACTGGCCAAGGTTAACCTTTGATCACCAAACAGTATAAGGTGAATCTGTGATGAGAGGAATTCCAAACTTTATGCTCTCGATTCGTGTTCAGCTTTAAAAAAAAACAATCTGTCCCTATACATCGAAAGTAACAGTAAAGAATGGCCACCCTCTCCGCTGATTACTTTCCCCATATATCTCGCTGCTACAATAAGGTTTTGACCACATGCGATATGTTACTCATGTGTTGTTTATGTTGATTTCGATATGGATTAACTATACGTGAAATATGTTTTACAGTATGATGGATGAATAATATAATGAGCATGTTACAATGAATTATACGTGAAGAAAGTTAAATTGGGAAACCGGAGCTGGTTGCGAATAATGGTAGCGTAAAATATCGTAGCCCTTGAGGATCGAGGTACTACGAGAAGTTGAAATTTCGTGCGTTGTCAACTCAAAGTATCGCCTGAATTATATTGATAATTGCGTGAGATGGATTTCGTTTTAAAAATGAAAGAGCGGTCCACAATATAATATTGGTTCCGCGATGTAGTCCCTACTCTCTTTAGATAACGAAAGCCCGGAAAGTAATCAGATATGTTACTTTATAACAGTTTCCCGTGTTATATATCAGGAGTTTCCTTATTTAGTCCAATTAATACTTCCTGAATTGGCGACCAAATCCGAAGAAATTGTTGCCACCCACCACAGCGAGAACTGGTGTCTATCACAGGATGTTATCTGGTAATATTCGCAAATATATCATGCCGCAAATATTCCGTTTTGTGCCGAAATCAATGTGTTTCCTTCAACGGAAGAGATTTGACTCACCAAACCGGGTCCATGCCCCTATTGTCAGCATATCTATTCAGATAGAATAGTACTGGTAAGTTAATATTAGCAGGGTACCAAACCAGGGGGTCCGAACTCCAGACCCTGCCCCACCCGGGATCTCCAGTCATTATTCGTTGTGGAAACGCTGATCTCACATGGCCGCAAAATGACGCATGATACAAACCTGGTCATGACGTAACAAGTAAATAGCCTATTGCTCGCTGGTCATAGTAGTAGAAACAGAAAATAAACAGGAGGTGACGAACGTTATACAAGCAGCATCTGGAAGTTATCGCCGCAAGGGCACAGCAAATGACACGTCCTGTCTTCCTCACAGTCTATGTTGAAGCACGTGTTCAATAGCCCGCTTGGGCTTCTTCGGGGCCGAGGGAGGCTGTGACCCCAGCCCGCCTCTGAATCTGACACTGAACAGGGGCAGGACAAGGAACCCAGAGGGTCCACTGGAGGGTGGGGAAGGGTTCATGGCCGTATTTTCCCTCCCCAGGTCTACTAGTGTAAACATTTCCGAAATTTGTCACTAGTTTAGCTTTCCTTCGCATTGCTAGTCAGGCATCGGTCTTGGAGTGGACTCGATGCCGACCAAGCCGGCAGATTATATGATGTTCTCAGAGCCGCAAACATCGTCTTCAACACACCATGGCTCGACTGCAGCACTCCTAGTTGGCACCAACTTTGCTGAAGGTCCATTAAGATCATCTGTTACGACGCCGTGCAGATATGGTGTTTGACCCCATCTGAGGTACCCATACGGAGGTGGGGCGCGTATATAATGCTTGAAATGTACACGCAATATATGTGGTATGCGAGTACTCTGTACAATGTGCCACCACAGGGATGTTTAGATGTATGTTCACAGTACACAAATGCATACGGGTGTAATCAAAACAATTGATCAAGCTAATCCTCATCTAATGATTAAGTGCAATAACACCCAGGATGCTGATTTTACATCCATCGTTCCACGAGGGCTGGCTGGCTGTTGTATGGCTTCGAGCTGGTCATGACGCGACATCCAGTATCTTCACGGGCGACTTGATCAGTGCCCAAGCTATCCATCGGAGTCTTCGGCCCTGTGTCAGTGGTCAAATTGGCCCCGTGTCAGTCGTCCCACCGGCCCTGTGTCTGTCGTCCCACTGGCCCGGTGTCAGTCGTCCCACCGGCCCTGTGTCAGTCGTCCCACCGGCCCTGTGTCAGCCGTCCCACTGACCCTTGTCAGTCGTACCACTGGCCCTGTGTCAGTCGTCCCACCGGCCCTGTGTCAGTCGTCCCACTGGCCCGGTGTCTGTCGTCCCACTGGCCTTGTGTCAGTCGTCCCACCGGCCCGGTGTCAGTGGTCCCACCGGCCCTGTGTCAGTCGTCCCACCGGCCCGGTGTCAGTTGTCCCACTGGCCCGGTGTCAATCGTCCCACCGGTCTTGTGTCAGAGGTCAGTGTCGTGTCGGCCTCATGTCAGCGGTCAGTGTCGTGTCGGCCCTGTGTCAGCGGTCAGTGTCGTGTCGGCCTCATGTCAGTGGTCAGTGTCGTGTCAGTCTTGTGTCAGTGGTCAGTGTCGTGTCGGCCTTGTGTCAGTGGTCAGTGTCCAGTCGGCCCTGTGTCAGTGGTCAGTGTCGTGTCAGTCTTGTGTCAGTGGTCAGTGTCCAGTCCGCCTCATGTCAGCGGTCAGTGTCGTGTCAGTCTTGTGTCAGTGGTCAGTGTCCAGTCGGCCCTGTGTCAGTGGTCAGTGTCGTGTCAGCCTTGTGTCAGTGGTCAGTGTCGTGTCAGCCTTGTGTCAGTGGTCAGTGTCCAGTCGGCCTCATGTCAGCGGTCAGTGTCGTGTCAGTCTTGTGTCAGTGGTCAGTGTCCAGTCGGCCCTGTGTCAGTGGTCAGTGTCCAGTTGACCCTGTGTCAGTGGTCAGTATCGGCCTTGTGCCAGTGGTCAGTGTCGTGTCAGTCTTGTGTCAGTGGTCAGTGTCCAGTCGGCCCTGTGTCAGTGGTCAGTGTCGTGTCAGCCTTGTGTCAGTGGTCAGTGTCGTGTCAGCCTTGTGTCAGTGGTCAGTGTCCAGTCGGCCTCATGTCAGCGGTCAGTGTCGTGTCAGTCTTGTGTCAGTGGTCAGTGTCGTGTCGGCCTTGTGTCAGTGGTCAGTGTCGTGTCAGTCTTGTGTCAGTGGTCAGTGTCCAGTCGGCCCTGTGTCAGTGGTCAGTGTCCAGTTGACCCTGTGTCAGTGGTCAGTATCGGCCTTGTGCCAGTGGTCAGTGTCGTGTCAGTCTTGTGTCAGTGGTCAGTGTCGTGTCCGTCGCCTTGTGTCAGTGGTCAGTGTCGCGTCTTGTGTCAGTGGTCAGTGTCCAGTCGGCCCTGTGTCAGTGGTCAGTGTCGTGTCAGCCTTGTGTCAGTGGTCAGTGTCGTGTCAGCCTTGTGTCAGTGGTCAGTGTCCAGTCGGCCTCATGTCAGCGGTCAGTGTCGTGTCAGCCTTGTGTCAGTGGTCAGTGTCGTGTCAGCTTGTGTCAGTGGTGTGCGGGTGTGTCAGTCTTGTGTCAGTGGTCAGTGTCCAGTGTCGACTGTCGGCTGTCCAGTCTGACCCAGATGAGTCGTCGGCGACCGGTCGGTGTTTACGCGTTGCCGGCCGTGACACGACCGCCGCCGCCGCCTGAGAAGGAGTGGAGCGGCAAGGACGCCGCCACACAGACAGCCGCCGCTCAGTCCTCCGCACCAGCCAGTCGACGTCCCGCCGCCGAGCGACGTCATGGTGTCGGCGCACGTGTGTCGCCAGCGCGGCCTGCTGGTGCTGGTGCTGGTGCTGGTGCTGGTGCTGGGAGCCTCCGTACAAGGTACTGTGACTGAGCGGGGCTGAGGAAGCTCGGCTGCTCTCACGTCGCTCACAATTCCGCTGATGTTGCTGCTGCGTTGTGCTCCGCGTAGTCGCGTCCAGTCGATTTGTCAGCCGAAGATCGTGAACAGACGATAACAAGACAGGCACTGAGGCAGCTTTTTCTGTTTTGGTGTGGCTGGTGCCCTTATGTTGGTGTGCTCATTCCATGTTTCCAGGTCATGATTTTCCTAGAGTTCCCTTCGCATTTAATCTTTGGATCCTCGGTAGCAAGTCCAGGCGTTGGACAGAGCTGTGTCCGACTCTAGGCTTGGGGGCTCTACTAAATTTCCCGATGGGCCAAAGCTGCTTCTGTCATGTTTACAGGGTCGAATCGAGGAATTTCCATGGGGGTCATGCCCGTAAAGGCGACACATTGCCCTCTGAGAAGCACCTCCGGCTGAAAAATTTGAGACAGGATGCTTTTCTTCACAAAGGGACACTTGACTGAAAACAATAGAGGTCGTACATTTCGGCCCTCTCGGAGAGGCGCCTTTTGTTCTAAAGGGATGCCTTTTCTTCTCAGATGGAGAACTTTAACTAAGAAAAAATGAGGGAGGGGTGCACTCGGGCCTTCCCAGCGGTGCGCCTTTTCCCGGTCGAAGTGGCGCTACCTTCCCATGGGGGACAGGGCACATGCTCTCAGTGCCTCCTCCTCGCATCCGCCCCTGACACGTACGCAATTACGCATGCACGCGCGCACGTTCAGCATTCATGCATGAACGGCATGTTCGTGATGTATGAATGACGTCGACGAATGTCACGGAACCTGAATCATTCCTTCATAAAGTTGTGTGTAGGCAGCTAAATTTATGCTTAGGCTTTTCTACTACCCGCCTATGATGCATATATGTACCAGTGTACAAATAATGATGTTATGCATTGATCGATTGGTTGGTTGATTGATTAACTGAGTGTATCCTCAATAGCTGCGGATTTTAGCTGTGTTGTTGGCAGGGATGTCGATTTTTGGAAAACATTGGAAGGGGCCGAAGTGTACCGCCCCCCCCCCCCCCCACACAAACAAAAACTTATCCGATTTCGCCCACTATATTTTCACACCTCAATAATTCTTATTTTTATTCGTCGATGTGTGTGTTTATGTTTATTTAGCATCCTCGCCAACTGGAAAATATTGTCCAGTAACAGGTGAAGTCACATAAGCAAATGAGCAGTGCACCGTACATGTCAACTTAAAACTGTGAGTCGTAGCATGCGCCTACAGTGTCATACAGCATACTCGGGTCCATCGTCATCGTCAACGTCATCGTCATCGTCAACGTCAACTTTACCGTCACCCTACCCTCACTCCAAATACCAACAAACACAACGGTTTAAATAAAATCATCGGAGCACAGCCGGCCTGAGCTGTGATGACGATGGGTGAAGGTATTTCCTTGGTGCCAAGGATTAGGGAGGGACGAAACCAACGTTTTGGTGGGGCGAGTTCACAGTCTGGAAGTCCACTATCTAAACCTAATCTGTTTCTTTACATTACAAAATATGCTGGCTAACATCAACTAATTTGTATATGTAGCATGGTGTTTTTCTTGTTTCTTCCTTTAGCTTTCTCATCAGCATAAAAACAGCATAGGTTATTGGGGGGGGGGGCAAAACCAACATGGGGGGCAAGATCAACATTGAAGGGGCCATGGCCCCCACAAAAGGATACAAATCGACACACCTGATTGTTGGTCTCTGAGCCGGAGTTGAACTTTCCCAAAATGACCGGAGGACACTTTTTCATTGCATCTGTCCAGTCAACACACACAGCTTCCGTGCTAAACCGCAGCAACGTGAAGGGGGTCCAAATCACCCTCCCTCCCCTCTCGCCCCAAAAACAAAAAAAAAAACAAAAAAAACAGGGAAATTTCGACGGCTGCCACCGAGCGCTGACCGGCGGCCTCTGACTGTCCACCCGCCCGACAGCCACCTGCCCCGGCTCGCCGTGGAGGGAGTGGAGAGGCCACTGCTACCGGCTCACTTACGACGAGGTCCCGTGGCACGGCGTGCGCGGCGACTGCAAGGCGTTCTTCAGGTCGGCCGACGCTGCCAGCGTCACCAGCAAGGCCGAGAACGACTTCATTCTGAGTGAGTGCGGCGCTGCGTGCTCGCGGGCTCTGCTGTTGCTATGGAAACTACTGTTTTCATTGGGGGGGGGGGGGTTCGTGACACACTTTATGCGGTCACTGCTAATCGGAGCCGCTCACATTGTTTCGCCGGTGGGTCGCGGGATTGGGGAGTGCCCGGGCGGTGCGAACGTTGATCCCGATACTTTTGCGTCCAAAGTTCAACGCCAAAGCCCCTCAGCCATCACCGCCCAGCAACTGTAATTATCCCCCGGGTACAGCAACCACGGAATTGCGAACGTAGTGCTCGTGGTACAGACAAGAACTGGCGTCGCCTGTTTCTTCATTTTCTTCCTTTTTTTCCTTTTTTTGTTGTTGATAGCTTCCATAGGATTCGCCAGGAGAAGCAGACCGCTGCGAGCATTATCCCGCAATGAACCCCATCAAGCACGCTAGTCAAGAAAGAACCCGCAGCGGTCTCGTACCTCTCCCCCATCCGTCGCTCACCAGGCAGCGGGCACCCGAGAGAAGGCAAGCCCCGGGCCAAGATCCGTGATTGGGTTCCACGGAACCGACCCGGGGGTCACCAGAGTCCGGGTTGATGCCGCCGCTGATGCGAGCATACTGATGCGGCCGCAGCGAGATGTCCGCTGTCAGCGCTCAGCCCGGTACGCGCCAGGGGAGAGCGGGACGGCACCCCCGGAGTCATCCAGAGGACGCGCTCAAGAGTCGAACGCCAAGGGATAAGCTCGCAATGTGGCGAAGTCATCCTCACCCACGAACGTTTCTTACCAAGTTTTCCCTGCTCCATTTTTAAGTCAAAAGGTGGTTGGTTTATGGAACAGGCTGCCTGGCGATGTAGTGGAGGGTCCCTTTTTGAATGTATTTAAAATTAGGGTGGATATATTTTTTTACTCTACTTATCATTCAGGCATTACTATCGACGGATCTATCTGTTAGAAAATGTCGTTAAATTGGAATTTTAGTTTTGAATCCGAAGTTGCGCAATATGGGGTGAGGATCGGGGCGGATTGAATGGGATTGACGCAAGTAAGTGCCTTAGATTATGTGTCATGGCGTTTTATGCTTATGCTACAGAAAAGGTGTGCATATAAGTGAATTCAGTACCTTACAGTAGGCACGTGATGCTGATGAGACTGGTCACAGTGGAATCGGTCGCTTCTCTAGACTTAGGTGGAGAAATTCGTGAAGTCCAGGAATCTTATTTTTGAAGTCTAAGCTGTACAGGAGAGGAACTGACGTGAATGGAATGGGGCTGATGCCAGTGGGATTCCAGCCGGGGGTGCTCCTCGGAAGGCAAAGTGGAGCCCCCCCCCCCGACATGTGCCCCCCGTGACAACCCCTGGATCCGGCCCTGCGATGGATTGTCAGCACCGATCGCGGCGCCGGCCACCCCGTGCTCAGCGGGCTGGATCCAGCTGCGAGGCTCGCCAGCTGGCCTGACCTTGGCGCGACCTCGCACTGCGCCGTGGCACACTCCGAGTCGCCCGCGGCGCCTTTCGTGACGAACAGAGGTGGAACCGACGTGGCGCCGAATCGCCGCAGATCACTACGCTCCAGGGGGCACCAAGGCCGCGCGTCGGGAAATTCCGCGCATCGCGTCGCCCCCCGGCGTCGGGGTTCGGGGGCCGTGGTGCCGGATGCCGCTCCCGGCCTGGGTGTGTTGTGCAATGCACGCTGGCGCTGTGAATTATTCAGGAACATCGGAGCAAGGCGTACGGGTGGTGTCCTATTTCACGCCACCCAATAGTGGGCAATGAGTTTAGGCGGTGATGCGCTCATCGACGTTCTATGGAGCACTAGTGTGGTTCTGTTTTCCGGCTGGCCGAAACAATGGAACCCGAATAAATGGAGAATGCGTCAGGACTGTGTGGTGGCTGCTACTCTAACCATGGAGCTCGTAAATGTATCCTCGAAAGTAGCGTCTTTATTTTACTCGCTTTGCGACACCAACCTGTCTTGCAAGCCACCATCAATGCATTCGCAAGGTATCTGGCTGGGAAGGACTGGTAACATTGCAACAGATCGAGCTGGTACATGCTATTCTATCGGGCTGAAGCTACAACGAAGAGGGCATTGCATAATAATTGTTCATCGATCTATTGTTCCAGGACGGTTAATGGGTCAGCGGGTAGGACAGACCAAAAGCTTACCCTCACGGCGTATGCATAGGTAATGCACCTCGTATCCTCGTATGCACCGCGTATGTATCGCGTATGTATAGGTAATTTAATTTGTAATGTCTACCTAAAGCATGGTATAATTATACCAAATAATTGTAGAACCCAAGCATTCGAAATCAAGAAGGCTGTTGGGAAAATTTTAGGGTTTGAAAAATGTGTACTTAGTTGTCGCTTGTCCCCCGTTCCCCTCCCTCAAAAAGAAACACTTTGTCCCGATAGGATCTGCCACTGTCAAGAATCCCAGCTCAGTCGATGATTTTTTCCTTTTTTTTTGGTTCGTTGTGTTATATCGCTGCCCTTTTCATTGAGCCCGTAGCTGGAGCCGAGTTGCATGCTCTGATGCGGCCCTACCCGCATCTGCTGGCAACTCCTCCACAGGCCCGAGGAGCCCGGCTCTGACACTGGCACGCCACACTCGCTTACGGCACTGGCCGTGACCCGACCTCACATGGCCTGGCCCGATGTGGGGCTTATCAGCTGCGTTCGTCGTGCGACCGGGACCGGATCTGATCTTTGAGGTGACCTAACTCGCCGATTGTGGTTGTCCCCGGTGGTCGCGATCGGACATCACTTGATCGGTTGGTAAGGTCGCAACCTGATTGCCGCTGCTCCTTGTCTGCGACTGGACATCCCGATCCGCTTCTGCCTTGGCTACTTAGCCACCCGCACTGTAATCCCTATGCTATGGTTGCCCGTCCATCACATCGCTCTTGACCTGACCCACTCTGACCTGCCCAACTCTGACCTGACCTACTCTGACGCTATGGTTGGCCGTCACTGCTATGTTTGGTCGTCACTATGCTATGGTTGGCCGTCCATCACATCGCTCTTGACCTGCCCCACTCTGACCTGACCAACTCTGACCTGACCTACTCTGACGCTGATTGGCAGATACCCTGGCCGGCCGGCAGTCGGTCTGGCTGGGTATGCGGTCCGCCAACGACCTGTTGTCCTGGGTGGACGGCTCCAGGGTAGGCTACCGCAACTTCCCGAGCAGCAGGACCAAGACGTCCGGCGCGCAGGACGTGGTCCAGGTGAGCAACAGATGCACTCCTCTTCATGACAGAAGCGTAGAGTTTCGAGTCGATTTCGCATGATATTCGAAACTAAGATTTAAACAGAAATAAATGGGGAGAGTGACTTTTAGGCGTGCCGTACCATGAAGGTCATTTGCGCCGCCTTTAAAGCGAATGAATGGAAATGCTGTAAGGCGTACAGCTGAAAATCAAGTCACCAATACCGGTGGATAGTTTTGATGACCGTCTGGCCGACTGTGCCAAAGGGGTCAGTGTTCCGGATTTTCTGCCGTACATTTGCTTGGATGCAGGTAACTTGTGAGGAAATGAAGAGATTTAGAGCAGCCGAGGCCGTTTCAAAGTGGCTCAACGGAATGTCTGACAAGAAGCACGCACATCAGCAAGGCCCGGTGGCGGACAACCCTTCAAGCTTGCGTGTTTGACATTGAAAGTTCAGTTGTCCTGGATCCGTCATGTGTTTGTTTGGCGATTTCGGCATAGCTACTCCAACTGGTACGAAGGTCGTGCACAGGTTCTGGTTGATATGCCTTGGGAATCTTTCAATAATAGTTTTCCTTCAAATTAGGTGAGGTACATACCATCGAAACAATGTTTGTTGAATCTTGAAAGCATTGTACAACTGGTCATAGTCATAGTCATGATGAGGTGCCAGCTCCACTTCCTGATGTCTGACTTCAGAGATGTATGGAATATATCCTGCAACTATAGCCCAGTCCTTCAAGGGTAATGAACATTAAATATTTCCACAGAAGTCACAGCGTCGCCGATTACTGGGTGCATACCTTTGAAAACCATGCCATTTTCCCGTGATATAAATTATCAGAAGCATTACATGTCAAGGGAATAATGGAATGTGCAGCATACATGTAAATTTAGCCACACCTGGTGTTAAAAGCATTGCTTCATCGCTTCCCGGTGATATCTAGGAAATCAAGGGTTTGCTGATCGTTTCAATATCCTCTCACCCTCATAAAGCGTGGGACAAGTGACTGCTGGCGAGCTGCTGACTTCTATGACCTCGTGACTTCAGATGGACGCGTCTGGCCGGTGGCGCTCCGCTGACCCCTGTGACCTCTGTGATCCCGTGACCTCAGGACACGTCTGGCCGATGGAGATCCGCTGACCCCATGACATTTATGACCCCTTCACCTGCGACCCAGTGACCTCTGTGATCCCGTGACTTCAGATGGACGCGTCTGGCCGTGGCGGCCCGCTGACCCCATGACCCCTATGCTCTCGTGATCTCTGTGACTACTATGACCCGTGACCTCAGATGGACGCGACTGGCCGGTGTCGGTCAGCTGACCCCATGACCCCTATGATCCCGTGACGTCTATGACCCCTATGACCCGTGACCTCAGATAGACGCGTCTGGCCGGTGGCGGTTCGCCGACCCTACGCTCCCGTGACCTCTCTGACCCCTGTAACCCCGTGACCTCTGCGACCCCGTGACCTCAGATGGACGCATCTGGCCGGTGGCGGTTCGCCGCCTCGCACACGGCCGGCCCGCTGCGCGGCGTCTGTAAGATGGCGTCGTGCTCGTGTCCGGCCGGCTGGACCGAGTGGGACCGCCGCTGCTACCGCGCGGTCACGCAGCGGCTCAGCTGGACCGAGGCGCGCAACCACTGCCGCCGACTGGCGCCCACCGCCGACCTGGTCAGCATCATCAACGGCCGGGAGAACAACTTCGTCCACGGTAAGGACGGGCGCTGCGTGACCTCTGTAGGCGAGGCGCCCCTAAACACAAAGAGCTAGCTGACTAGGGAAGCCGCCCCTGAAGCACTGCGGTCCGCCGATGGTCACTGGTCGCATTTCTCTCGACCCAAGGTAACCTCATTTGACCTCTTCTTAGACCATTCAATCCAAATCTGTAGGTTTCTGAGAGTTATTAAGAACATGTTGGAAATCCGTACGATAATTATTGTGCTCATTGGTAGCGGGTGTTCGAGGTCCACCTTACCGAATTCTTGGAGGAGTAAATTTGGTAGACCCTCTTTGAAGCACTACACGAGGTCGTGGCGGAATACAGCCTCTCCGTTTGGTTTCAAACAATTCTGGCACAAACTTCGGCAAAAGAATCAGCATTTCTGGTCTATGTCTGTGTTTACGTTATGCGGCAGACGAAAAGAAGTAACACAGCCACTGGAAAGGACGACCAGCAATATCGATTTGTCTATTGCTCCACACGACGGGTTCATTTCCAAGAGCATGCCGATGTATGGCCGGTGACTTGTGCACCGAGTGACCTGGATTACCGGTGTTGTAACGTTGACGCGCGCACCCGACAGGTTTGCTGAAGCAGTACCCGCTCTGGATCGGCCTCAACGACAGAGAGGAGGAGGGTCGCTTCGTCTCCAGCAGCGGCGAGAAGTACTCCTACACCAACTGGCACCTGCCGTCAGAGCCAAACGGTGCCAACCACGCGGCCGACTGTGTCGAGATGCTGAGAGTGAGTAGCGGTGAGCCCAACGATGCCAACTATGGAGCCGACTGTGTCGAGATGCTGAGAGTTAGTAGCGATGAGCCCGACGATGCCAACTATGCAGCCGACTATGTCGAGATGCTGAGAGTGAGTAGCGGTGAGCCCAACGGTGCCAACTATGTCGAGATGCTGAACGTGAGTAGCGGTGAGCCAAACGGTGCCAACTATGGAGCCGACGGTGCCAACTATAGAGCCGACTGTGTCGAGATGCTGAGAGTGAGTAGCGGTGAGCCCAACGGTGCCAACTGTTGAGCTGATGGTGCCAACTATGGAGCCGACTGTGTCGAGATGCTGAGGGTGAGTAGCGGTGAGCCCAACGGTGCCAACTGTTGAGCTGATGGTGCCAACTATGGAGCCGACTGTGTTGAGATGCTGAGGGTGAGTAGCGGTGAGCCCGAACGTGGGCTGCTAATCGTCGCACTGTGGGATGGGGTTATTCCCCCTCCCCATCAACGTACTTTGCAAGGAACCCCTAAACCGTTCAATCTATCGCTCTTCAATTTGGCGTTCCGTGATAAAATCACTGAACGCATCTAGTGATAAAATCAAGTTCCAGTCCATCACGGCCACGGAGGTAAATCTTGTCGCGCCCACGTATTATGGTAACGGTAAGTATGTCTCGAAGTAAGTATGTATCATGAACTTGCCTAAGGAGATGAAATAAAAAAGATGAACAAGGAGATAAATTGCCAGCATGCAGAATACAAAATGTTAGCGTCAGGTCAAACCACTGACCAAACTGGGATCTGAGCTTTGCTAGATTATGCTTGCCACATGTCTGTCATGTCCTGATGGTGAAAAACGTATAGTTATAATGGCACATGACGTTTCCTAATGACGTTCAATGTCTTCAGTCAATATCAGATATTCTTATTTTGGAGATATGATCTGAACGGCAAACTGAGAATTAACGTATCACGGGCACTTGGGATGCGAATATGTGCATCATTACGACGAAAAGTAGCTGCCTTTACATGTGTGATTTTACACGCCGACTTCGTTCATAATTTTCTATCTTTATTCGAATGTGAGCAGAACCTTTTATGTGAAATGCTTCATGTATATTTTCTGCTATTCTGAGCACCTATTCAGAATATCACCTAAGCGCTTCGAACATTTAGAAGAGGGCAACATTTGGTTTTGCTTTGCCATCGTCTGGTGCTTCTTCCTGAACACGAATTTTCGAAGATCATCAACATCAACAGTGCGTCACATTTGTCTTAGTAACTTGGTCTTCACCTTGGTAAGCGTCCTAGTTTTATACAAAATCTTCAGGTTGCCCATCACTCACGTTAAATCACAATATCTTGCATGGCTCACTACCAGGGCCTGAAAACTGCGACAGCCAGATGGGTGACGGTACCCATATATTGACAAATTTTACCTATTTACTTATTTGACCTACCCTGCAAGGACAGCCGAAGGAGGCCGACAAATTGTTCTCAGAAACTCGGAAAGTTCAAGAACAGAGCTACATTATGCCATTTTCTTCATCTCTATCTAGACGAGACTAATTGTAATGAAGGGCAATTTAACCCCGCACTGTGAGGAGCGAGGAATCTGCAGCACTGTGAGGGCTCGGGAATCTGCAGCACTGTGAGGGGTGGGAAATCTGCAGCACTGTGAGGGGTGGGAAATCTGCAGCACTGTGAGGGGTGGGAAATCTGCAGCACTGATGAGCGGGATATCTGCAGCACTGTGAAGGGTGGGTAATCTGCAGCACTGACGAGAGGGATATCTGCAGCACTGTGAAGGGTGGGTAATCTGCAGCACTGATGATAGGGATATCTGCAGCACTGTGAAGGGTGGGGAATCTGCAGCACTGATGAGAGGGATATCTGCAGCACTGTGAAGGGTGGGTAATCTGCAGCACTGATGATAGGGATATCTGCAGCACTGTGGAGGGTGGGGAATCTGCAGCACTGATGATAGGGATATCTGCAGCACTGTGAAGGGTGGGGAATCTGCAGCACTGATGAGAGGGATATCTGCAGCACTGTGAAGGGTGGGTAATCTGCAGCACTGATGATAGGGATATCTGCAGCACTGTGAAGGGTGGGGAATCTGCAGCACTGATGAGAGGGATATCTGCAGCACTGTGAAGGGTGGGTAATCTGCAGCACTGATGATAGGGATATCTGCAGCACTGTGAAGGGTGGGGAATCTGCAGCACTGATGAGAGGGATATCTGCAGCACTGTGAAGGGTGGGTAATCTGCAGCACTGATGATAGGGATATCTGCAGCACTGTGAAGGGTGGGTAATCTGCAGCACTGATGATAGGGATATCTGCAGCACTGTGAAGGGTGGGGAATCTGCAGCACTGATGAGAGGGATATCTGCAGCACTGTGAAGGGTGGGGAATCTGCAGCACTGTGAAGGGTGGGGAATCTGCAGCACTGTGATGGTGGGGAATCTGCAGCACTCTGATGAGCGGGATATCTGCACCACAATTGGGCGCCTTAAAACTGCGCCGACTTGACCGCAGCTCACAGACATATCTCGCCTTTTACGCCGCACTTATTCAGTGTCGCCCTGTGTGATAATGACTACAAGAATGCGAGTGTACGCTTACGTAAACAAATACAGTTCAGGCGGCTTGTTGGGTGCGTCACGAACCAGGCTCACCACGTGGTGGCTTCCAGCACTCATCTGATGCTTGACGATGTCGAAACATCACAAAGCATGTTGTGCTAAGCGCACAACTGCACGGAAACGCTATGTGATATACACGATCAATAATTTTTAATCAGCCTCCGAAAAAAATGACTGAGCAAGACCAGTCGCTTCACAGAGCTCGTCTACATGCTTGCACATGTTCGTGTTTGTTTAACATCGCCAAGCGAGGGATATGTGTTCTACCCGAACTTCGGCATCCCAATCTATGCCATTTAACCAACTGACCGGCGGAATTGGGCGCGAAAATGTTTCCTCCTTTTTCCCCCCTTTTGGCCGTCTGTTCAAATAACCGAAAATCACCGATCGGTTCTTTTGCGAGAAAAGAAAAACAGCGTAGGGTAGCGCACCCAAACTTGGCACGCCTTTTTGCATCAATTTCGTATGTCATCAGAGCGTTGGGGTCAGATTGTTCAAGGTCACTGATATGCGGTCGACTAAGCAAGTTCATGTAAAATAAATGAAGATATCACATTTTCCGACCTGGAGACGGCCAGCCAGACGAGGCTCACCAACTCACCAAACCAGGGCCGTCTAGGTAATTATTTTCAGAACATACCTTCAGATCCAATAGGGCAAATGACAAACTAACATTAGCAGGATACCAAACCAGGGAGGTCCATATCCCTGCCGCCCCCTCCCCCCGCCCCGGTTCTCCAGACGCCGGCACCGCTCACGACCCTGCCGTGCCCCGCAGGACAAGACGTGGGCCGACAACTCGTGCCACGCCGCCGGCCCCCGGGGGAGGGGGCAGACCCCTCCCACTCCCGGACCCGCCCCGGTTCTCCAGCCACCCGGGCAGACATCGTTACTGCTCACGACCCTGCCGTGCCCCGCAGGACAAGACGTGGGCCGACAACTCGTGCCACGCCGCCGGCCCCCGGGGGAGGGGGCAGACCCCTCCCACTCCCGGACCGCCCCGGTTCTCCAGCCACCCGGGCAGACATCGTTACTGCTCACGACCCTGCCGTGCCCCGCAGGACAAGACGTGGGCCGACAACTCGTGCCACGCCGCCGGCCCCCGGGGAGGGGGCAGACCCTCCCACTCCCGGACCGCCCCGGTTCTCCAGCCACCCGGGCAGACATCGTTACTGCTCACGACCCTGCCGTGCCCCGCAGGACAAGACGTGGGCCGACAACTCGTGCCACGCCGCCGGCCCCCGGGGGAGGGGGCAGACCCATCCCACTCCCGGACCCGCCCCGGTTCTCCAGCCACCCGGGCAGACATCGTTACTGCTCACGACCCTGCCGTGCCCCGCAGGACAAGACGTGGGCCGACAACTCGTGCCACGCCGCCGGCCCCCGGGGAGGGGCAGACCCCTCCCACTCCCGGACCCGCCCCGGTTCTCCAGCCACCCGGGCAGACATCGTTACTGCTCACGACCCTGCCGTGCCCCGCAGGACAAGACGTGGGCCGACAACTCGTGCCACGCCGCCGGCCCCCGGGGGAGGGGGCAGACCCCTCCCACTCCCGGACCCGCCCCGGTTCTCCAGCCACCCGGGCAGACATCGTTACTGCTCACGACCCTGCCGTGCCCCGCAGGACAAGACGTGGGCCGACAACTCGTGCCACGCCGCCGACCCCCGGGGGAGGGGGCAGACCCATCCCACTCCCGGACCGCCCCGGTTCTCCAGCCACACGGGCAGACGCCGGCACCGCTCACGACCCTACCGTGCCCCACAGGACAAGACGTGGGCCGACAGCTCGTGCCACGCCGCCGGCCCCGCCCACCCGTTCGTCTGCGAGACGATCATCTGCGGCCGAGACCAGCAGATCCTGCGGGAGCCGGTGCGCGGCCGGCAGATCCGACTCTGGCGGCCGGACGGTGAGACCCGGACGCGACGTGTGAGAACGCGCCGGCGGACGATGCGCAAACAGTTCACTGGGGAAACATGTTTCGATAACTGAAAGTGATCGGCCTTCAGGTCAGGTTGCTATATATCAAGCGCCGTAGCAGCTTTCACTACTCTCTGAGTCGCAGCCGTTATGCACGTTATGTGCAGTTCTTGCTCGAAATGTCCGCAAACCCATATAGCTAATCCTGAACTGAATAATGCAAATTCGCAACTATCATTCGAAGGCAAATCATCCGGAAGTACTTAGCTACAATTGTGCATCTCGGAGATCAGTCAATCATATTTCAGGATCGGGCGCGCATAAACCACAGGAGGAATTGGAGGACGAATTTCCGTCCCACTCCTGATCAGGTGAAGGTAAAGTAACCGGACCGACCTTCCAGCCTGGTCTTGACGCTTTTGAAGGGATGATGATATTACAAAGATCCCGTAATGAGAATGGGGGACGAGTGGTCTAGGGGTAATATGCTTGTTTCACAATCGAAAGATTGTCGTTTCGAGTCTGACCTGTCGCTACTCTTCGCCCGCGACCAATCGGCGTGAGAGATTGGCGACGCTACATGACCCCACGGTCGATGTGTCGCAATGCCAATAACCAACCAACCAACCGTAAGAAGAATGGATATGCAGCTTTGTTTATTGTGAATTGTACAATTGCAGGGCCTGCTTACCTATGCTGCATTGTGCACCTATGTGCAATGCATTTATCTATGCATTGCTGGCATGCTGTCATGTGTTGCAATTTGTACATATTCTCCAGGGTGGCTACTGATGTACTTGCAGCGAGGAACCCGAGCGCTGTGCATGGTGTTTTACTGCAAATTCCTCCATGGCAAAGTAGAATGGAATAAAATATTTATATTGCTAAGCATTTTTTTTAAAGGCAAACACTCTTTTGATAATAACACCTATCGATTTCCTTCAATGTCTGAGTTACTTGAGCGATTGTATCTGGTTATGGTTGTGAAACGTCGGAACGCTTACCTGAATGCACCAAAACACATTCAATTCATACTGTCGGTAATCCTTTCCACATTTAACCGCATACTGGTGGCGAAATTCTAAGACTTACCAACAATAACTATTTCAATAACATTGCTAAGATATGCAACTTTTGCCTTGCAAGCTGGATTTTGTTGTTGTTGGAGTGGGCGAGGGTACATGAGTGATGTGACCGGGTGTGCCGCGACAGTTCCAGCCGAAGCGCGCTGCCCGGCCGACTGGACCCCGAGCGGTGACCGCTGCTACCAGACGGTGCCAACTGCCGACACGTTCGCGCGCATGCAGCAGAAGTGCTCGCTGAAACATCCCAGCGCCGCCATCGCCGTGCTCGGCAACATCGAGGACAACGACCGTGCCTTCTGTGAGTCCCCGACAGCCGACCGCCGTCTCGCCGTGCCGTTGTTCATCGGCACCGTTTCCGTTGTTCATCGGCACCGTTTCCGTTATTCATTGGCACCATCTCCGTTGATCATCGGCACCGTCTTCGTTGCCCATTGGCACGATCTCTGCTGTTCATTTGCACCGCCTCTGTTTTATTTGTATCGGCGCAATCTCCGTTATTCATTGACATCATCTACGTTGTTCATTGGTACCATCTTTGTTGTTCATTGGCGTAATCTTCGTTGACCATTGGTACCGTTTCCGTTGTCCCTTAGCACCGTCTCACTGGTAGTTAGATACTTTGCCTGTAGGATGCATAGGCTTCGATGGTCATGTGACGCCCAGCGGCTCACCGGCGCCGGCACTGTTCCGACGTCCGTGTTCTGCCGCGGCCTGCATCCTGCTGGACATCACACTGCGTGACGCTGGCGTTGCTCTGCATGTGGTAGTCGAGGCGGACGCGCTGCCCATGTGGATCGACTACGGCAGCCGGAGCGGACGGGCGCTGAACTTGGCCAGCGAGCGGCGCGGCGACCGGCGCACCTTCACCTACTGGGAGCCGGACGTGACGCTGGCGCGGTCCGTCGACAGCGACTGTGCGGCGGTGAGCCGGCGGTGGGGTCGCCAGAGCTGCTGTGGTAGCCAGACAGGGGCCAGTGCGGCGGTGAGCTGGTGGTGGGGTAACCAGAGCTGCTGGGGTAGCCAGACAGTGGCCCGGGCGGCGGTGAGCTGGTGGTGGGGTAACCAGAGCTGCTGTGGTAGCCAGGTAGGGACCAGGGCGGCAGTGAGCTGGTGGTGGGGTAACCAGAGATGCTGGGGTAGCCAGACAAGGGCCCGGGTGGCGGTGAGCCGGCGGTGGGTAACCGGAGCTGCTGGGGTAGCCAAGCAGGGACAAGGGGGCCAGTGAGCTGGTGGTGGCTGCGCCTGCTACTGAGGCAACCAGACAGGGACCGGGATGGTGACTAATGTGCTGTGTCAGTTTCACGCGGCTGGAGGTGTCTGCAGAGTTGACGTGGCTGATGTGTTGTGTCCGTGTCCCCCAGCTGAAGGTGTCTGCAGGGCTGACGTGACTGGTTTGACCGTGCCCCACAGTTGGACAAGTCCAGTCAGTGGAGGCCGCACAGCTGCGACCGAGCCCGGCTGCCGGGACTGTGTGAACTGCCGGCTTGTCTGCGTGAGTGGACCCGGCCTCACACAGCACTCACGCCTCGGGCTCACCTCCGTACTCACATTGGCATGAGGGGTGGTGGCGGCGGGGGTTTTGTGTTTACGGACGCGCCGATTACGCGGCTATTTCGCGCCAATTTCCTCACGTGGATGTACTGCGAGGATGTTCTGCAGCGACGTGCTGTGGGGACGTATCTACTGTAGGCATGGAATGCAGGGATGCACTGCAGGGATGTACTGCAGGGATGTACTGCAGGGATGTACTGCAGGGATGTACTACAGAGATGTCCTGCAGGGATGTGCTGCAGGGGTGCACTGCAGGGATGCACCGCAGGTATGTACCGTAGGGAAGTACCGCAAGGATGTACTGCAGGGATGTAATGTAGGGATGCACTTCAGGGGTGTACTGTTAATCCAAATGTTTCTCTGTTTGGCTCTCATGTTGACTCATGTTCCTCACGGCAACCATATCAATACAACCAATTGTGACCTAATATATCATGCCCGGCCCAGAAATCACATGCTACCGACAGTCACATAATAACGCAGCAATATCTGTGTGAACCTAAGTCGTGGTTTGTCTTGATCGCTCCATCCAATGATTTATTATGATCGCATGACCTGAAGAAATTCGTATGAACTGAGGAATTATTTCCTTGGATAATAATTTCCTCCACCGAGCAACAAGCCTATGCTTAGCTGGATGGAGCTGTGGGAGGAGGCAAAGTAAAAAATACACTTCAAATTAGGAGTGCTCACTACCATCTGGCCACAAACCAGCTGCCAATATTATAATTTAGCCCTTTACTTCTTGTTGGTATGGATCTAGGGCGAGTCATATGCCTCCTTTGGGAATGACTACTTCCATCATTATTTATTGTTAGTTTTTAGCATTCCTCTAATACCGGGTGTTTTGGATGCTTGTTTCCTGTTTTCCGTTTTCTGTTTTCCATCTGTTAGCTCGGAGTTTGCTTAGTTGCTCTTACCTAGCGACTTTAGTGCCTGTTTATGGTGTCAACGTAAGGTGCCTGCAGACGTTAGGTAATAGGAGGGGGCGCTCCTGGTCACCTCATCTTTGTTTGTTTATTGGGTGGTTCACGACGCACTTTATGCACATTCACGACTAATGGCGCCGCCCACACTGTTCCGCCGGTGGGCCGCGGGATTGGGAAATGTCCTGAGTGGCGTTAGTGTCGAAATCGGGACCTTTGGTACCCATACTCCGATACCTTAACCACTCGGTCATTCCCGCCCCAGGTCACCTGATCTTGGGCGGCGGACCTAAAATAAAATACCCACCATGTATTCATTCTTTTTTCTCATGCCTCACACCTGTTCTCGATTAACCGTAATCGTAACGAATTACATTGCTGGTGCTTCAAATGAATGTGCAACGTTGTCAGGCTGCACTCTGACGGTGCTACCATTGGTATCGCTTTCCCGCCACTGGCTGGGTGTTGTAGCATCTGAACCCGCTGCCTCGCGCGTCGGAAAAGTTCGAAGTCTTACTTCTAGTGCAACTGTTCTGCCAATACTACCCAGTGACTCTTGACTTCCTGCCATATCCAACCAAGTGTCCAGCAGCCTCTACCCACTGTATGCGCCCTTAGTGTTCAGCTTAGTGTCCGGGTGGTTGATCCCAGCATCCACTGCCTTCCCTCCCCCGACCCAGCGTTCGGGCGGCCGGACCCAGTACCCTCGGTCTGCCCTCCCCCAGCCGAGTGTCCGGACGGCTCAGTACCCACTATCTGCCCTCCCCCAGCCCAATGTCCGGGCAGCCGGACCCAGTACCCACTGTCTGCCCTCCCCCAGCCGAGTGCCCGGGCGGCTCAGTACCCACTGTCTGTCCTCCCCCAGCCGAGTGCCCGGGCGGCTGGACCCAGTACGAGGGCAGATGCTACCGTCTGCTGAAGCAGCGGCGCACCAGGGCAGACTCGTCGGCAGTCTGCCAGCAGCAGGGTGGCCAGCTGGCCAGTCTGCAATCGCAGGACGAAGCAGACTTCGTCCTCAGTGAGTGACTGGCTTCTGTTTGCCATACGCCACGTACCGTACCATAGGCTATCGCACCATAGGCACGTACATACAGGCTCGTGAGCCGCGCCATCTCATACTGCCGGCTCACGGTGCAATCACATTCAGCTCCCAATCGCCGTTGTTCAGCACGACCACCGGATTAGGGGGAGGGGGCGAAATCCGTCCGCCATTCATGTTTATCCAAGTTATCTCAGAAACGGACGCTATATTGTAATGAGATCTTGTGACTTTGTTGAAAATTGATAAGTGCATCGCATGTGAAAAGAACATATGGGTTGTAGGCGTGGAAAGTCAACAGACTGGCTGCCGGACGGCCGCCACAAAGGTTTTTTTTTCGGCGCGGTGGCGTAGCGACGCCGGCTGATCACTTGGCCTCATGTGACCCTGGAGGCATTGACCTAGGGTCGTATATTGCAGATAATTGGGTACTGCCGTAATCTCGCCTTCAATTTGTGGGTTTCTAGCTTCAATATATTCCGATTTTTACGAAGGAACCGAATCCGCCCTGTCATGTCCGGCTCGCGCCATGTGGGAATCCCACCGTCACGCATATTAGAGCATGCTGACAGCTGCTTTTTTGGGTAGACGGGGGATGATATGTGAAGAATGGGGCGTTGACAATGGGTTCAGGATGTGTGTGCCCTGCCAGCATCAACAATTGTATTGGTGTTGTGCGAACAATGGGCTTAGGATATGTGCTCCTTGACAGCACCAACACCTTGATTGGTGTTATGCGGCCAATAGGCTCATAATGTGTGTTATCTGACAGCACCAACACCTTGCTTGGTGTTATACGGGCAATGGGCTTAGGGTGTGTGTTCCTCACAGCACCAACACTTTGCTTCTAGTATACAGGTAATAGGCTCAGTATTTGTGTTCCCTGGTAGCACCGACACATCGCCTGATGTCACACAGCCAATGCCCAACCTGCCCGCACGTCCACCCTCGCCGCCACCGCCTGATATCATACAGCCAATGCCCAACCTGCCCGCACGTCCACCCTCGCCGCCGCCGCGACCAGCTGACGAGCGCGCCCCACCCGACCGACAGCGCTGGCGTTCAAGTTCGGCGCCGACTACAGCCGCTGGTTCGACCGGTACGCGTGGATCGGGCCGACGCGCGCCGACGCGGCCGCCGCCTGGTCGTGGGCCGACTGCTCGCCGTGGACCATCTCGCGCTGGCGCGGCGGCGACGGCGCGGCGGCCGGCCTCACTAACGGCACGTGTGCGGCACTGCTCTACACCGGCCGCTGGGCCGACAACGTCAACTGCGCCCGCGGCCTCTTCAGGTGCGGCCCCCCCCCCCACCCCCGCTGCGCGGGCGCACTGACGGGCTTCGCGTAGGGGGTCACGAGGAATGCAGTGATAAAATGAGACCGCTCCCGTTGTGCGTAGCGTGACGGTGATTTCCGGTTTTTCGTGGCGGAAATCTCCAAATTTGTTGTTTCATCCTGTATATTTTTGGTTGATGAGGGGTCACTCCTTAGGGGGGGGGGGGGCTTAGCAACAAAAGATGTCCCTGATTAGCAGAATAACCGACCTAAAATGAAAAAGGCACCAACATTGACTTATCTCAGTTGCTCTGCTCAATTGCATGCAGTTATCTCAAAATGGTTTTCTTTCGCACAAGTTGAAAAACTTTTCCGAAATCTTCATCATTTCATCGTTTAACTGACTTTCACGACATACCAGGTGACAAAGCTAGTCTTGGCCAGTCCATTTTGACCACGGTTCAAGCCGGTTAAGACCAAATACTGGCCGAACTTGCCAGCCGCGGTGGAGGGCCGACCACTGCCACTCTTCACGCTCCGTCCTCCATCCTCCAGTGTCATGCCGTGCCACGCCGAATTGCATGAGTTCTATGACGTCACCTGCGTCCGTCAGTGCCGTATGTGAGCTGGACCCGTGCCGGGACCACTTCGGACCGACCGATCGGTCCGGCTGCCGCTCCGGCAAGGACATGGCGCCGCTGACCGAGGCCACCGAGCCGCCGGTCAAGGTCGTCGAGCCGCCGACCACGGGACAGGCCGACACGTGGATCTGCCCGCCCGGCTGGACTCAGCTCAACGGCTACTGTCACATGTGAGCACTCACAGGTGATACGTACAACACCCACGCCACACCAGCCTCACCAGTGGTCAGACACACACACCAGCGGCTACTGTCACATGTGAGCACTCACAGGTGATACGTCACAAGTGGTCAGACGACACACACCAGCGGCTACTGTCACATGTGAGCACTCACAGTTGTCACTTCACCAGTGGTCAGACGACACACACCAGCGGCTACTGTCACATGTGAGCACTCACATTTGATACTTCACCAGTGGTCAGACGACACACACCAGCGGCTACTGTCACATGTGAGCACTCACATTTGATACTTCACCAGTGGTCAGACGACACACACCAGCGGCTACTGTCACATGTGAGCACTCACATTTGATACTTCACCAGTGGTCAGACGACACACACCAGCGGCTACTGTCACATGTGAGCACTCACAGCTGGCACGACACACACCAGCGGCTACTGTCACATGTGAGCACTCACATTTGATACTTCACCAGTGGTCAGACGACACACACCAACGGCTACTGCACAAAATAGCCAGAGAACACAGGGCACTGAACACGAGCCGTTTACCACTGAAGCGGCTTGCTGATCGGTGAATTTACTCTTTTTTCAGGGGGAAAATGATCGGTAAATTAAATACCACAATGCTACAGAAATGAGTCAAAAAGGTCAGATGGCAGTGTGATTTTAACCTACTAAAACCCGTGAGAGTGTCTAAACAGCTAGAATTACAGCATGATTGTGCTTTGGTCCCCAATGTGTATATTCCGAACCTGATGGACTTGGAGGTTTTCTTCCTGATGCACTTTATTTTAGCTAACCCGAAAGATATTTCCCTATCTATTGACTTTAGAGCCATAGATGTTACTTTTTTCAATATTGGACGCATCCATTCTTCGTGCATATGCTGCCACTATCACATTATGGGTATTAATCACTGCTGCCACCGTCACATCGTGGGTATTAATGGTTACGCCGCTACCGTCCCACCGTGGGTATTAATCACTGCTGCCACCGTCACACCGTGGGTATTCATCACTGCTGCCACCTTCACACCGTGGCTATTAATCACTGCTGCCACCATCACACCGTGGGCATTAATCACTGCTGCCACCATCACACCGTGGCCGTATTAATCACTGCTGCCACCGTCACACCGTGGGTATTAATCACTGCTGCCACCGTCACACCGTGGCTATTAATCACTGCTGCCACCATCACACCGTGGCTATTAATCACTGCTGCCACCGTCACACCGTGGCCGTATTAATCACTGCTGCCACCGTCACACCGTGGGTATTAATCACTGCTGCCACCGTCACACCGTGGCTATTAATCACTGCTGCCACCGTCACACCGTGGCTATTAATCACTGCTGCCACCGTCACACCGTGGGTATTAATCACTGCTGCCACCATCACACCGTGGCCGTATTAATCACTGCTGCCACCGTCACACCGTGGGTATTAATCACTGCTGCCACCGTCACACCGTGGCTATTAATCACTGCTGCCACCATCACACCGTGGCTATTAATCACTGCTGCCACCGTCACACAGTGGGCATTAATCACTGCTGCCACCGTCACACCGTGGCTATTAATCACTGCTGCCACCATCACACCGTGGTTATTAATCACTGCTGCCACCGTCACACCGTAGGCATTAATCACTGCTGCCACCATCACACGTGGGTATTAATCACTGCTGCCACCGTCACACCGTGGGTATTCATCACTGCTGCCACCGTCACACCGTGGGTGTTAATCACTGCTGCCACCGTCACACCGTGGCTATTAATCACTGCTGCCACCATCACACCGTGGCTATTAATCACTGCTGCCACCGTCACACCGTGGGTATTAATCACTGCTGCCACCGTCACACCGTGGCTATTAATCACTGCTGCCACCATCACACCGTGGGTATTAATCACTGCTGCCACCGTCACACCGTGGGTATTCATCACTGCTGCCACCATCACACCGTGGGTATTAATCACTGCTGCCACCATCACACGTGGGTTTTAATCACTGCTGCCACCATCACACCGTGGATATTAATCACTGCTGCCACCGTCACACCGTGGATATTAATCACTGCTGCCACCATCACACCGTGGCTATTAATCACTGCTGCCACCATCACACCGTGGCTATTAATCACTGCTGCCACCATCACACCGTGGGTTTTAATCACTGCTGCCACCATCACACCGTGGATATTAATCACTGCTGCCACCGTCACACCGTGGCTATTAATCACTGCTGCCACCATCACACCGTGGGTATTAATCACTGCTGCCACCGTCACACCGTGGGTATTCATCACTGCTGCCACCATCACACCGTGGCTATTAATCACTGCTGCCACCATCACACCGTGGATATTAATCACTGCTGCCACCATCACACCGTGGGTATTCATCACTGCTGCCACCATCACACCGTGGGTTTTAATCACTGCTGCCACCATCACACCGTGGATATTAATCACTGCTGCCACCGTCACACCGTGGGTATTCATCACTGCTGCCACCATCACACCGTGGATATTAATCACTGCTGCCACCGTCACACCGTGGATATTAATCACTGCTGCCACCATCACACCGTGGGTATTCATCACTGCTGCCACCATCACACCGTGGGTTTTAATCACTGCTGCCACCATCACACCGTGGATATTAATCACTGCTGCCACCGTCACACCGTGGATATTAATCACTGCTGCCACCATCACACCGTGGGTATTCATCACTGCTGCCACCATCCCACCGTGGTATTTTTAATTGTGCTGTTGCTGTTGCAGCCTGGTGTGACTGTTGGACTATGTCACCAGGGCCGTCACGAAGCCGGGCACGTTTATTGACGCGCTGCAGACGTGCACCATCACCTACAACCCGTCCAACGTCGCCAGCGTGCACTCGCCGCGGGAGAACGCGCTGATACTCGGTACGCATCTGGGAGTCGGTCGTCGGCACGGAAATATCGGTCCTAGTCGGCCTTGCGAGCATAATTCTGCTGCCTGCAATCGTTGACTAGGGTCGTGTTGATCATGACGGTCGTTATTTTTGCCGATATCCCGAGAACCGTAGGTGGCGTCACCTTCGGTAATGTTTTGTGACAGTCTCGGCCTGAAATGTTGGACACCCTTGTCGAAGAGAGATATCCCAGGCCGACCAAGCGATTTCCAGCTATGACTTCCTAGCTTCCAATCGCTTACTATCTAGACGTGCATGCTTTTCGATTCGCCTCTGTGAGTTTGGTCTTCAGGTGTAGACTGAGTTGATGTTGAGGGATGCTTGTGTGTCCAGTTCTAGTGAAGGTGGTGCACATCAGAACGAATGTCTACATCATAATTTTGCTAGTTGCTTGAATGGAAAATGGAGTGAATTTCTTCATGCGTTTTTGTGAGCTTATTATCCTTGGAATTATAACTACACATTGCATATTTCTGGAATCAGTCACTGATGGAATGGCTCCATACGAAGTGCTTGTACAAATTGGCTGGGACCGTCTGTCTGGATGTGACTGGATAACTGACCCTCCGTCCCACATCGCAGAGCTGACGGGAGGTCGTCTGGGACGTCTGTCTCTGTCGCTGTCGCTGTCGCTGTCGCTGTCGCTGTCGCTGTCGCTGTCGCTGTCGCTGTCGCCGTCTCTGTCGCTGTCACTATCGCTGTCGCTGTCGCTGTCGCTGTCGTTATCTCTGCCTCTGTCTCTGTCTCTGTCTCTATATATCTATCTATCTATCTATCCATCTCTGTCTGTCTGTCTGTCTGTCTGTCTGTCTGTCTGTCTGTCTGTCTGTCTGTATGTCTGTCTGTGTGTCTGTCTGTGTGTCTGTCTGTCTGTCTGTCTGTCTGTCTGTCTGTCTGTCTGCCTGCCTGTCTGTCTGTCTGTCTGTCTGTCTGTCTGTCTGTCTGTCTGTCTGTCTGTCTGTCTGACTGACTGACCGGACACCTGACCCTCCGCCCCGCGTCGCAGAGCTGACGGGAGGCGAGCCCAGCTGGCTGGGACTGACCGGACACCTGACCCCCTGCCCCGCGCCGCAGAGCTGACGGGAGGCGATCCCAGCTGGCTGGGCCTGACCGCTGCCTACGACTTCCCGCTGTGGCGCTGGCTGGACGGTTCCGACGCGGAGACGTACACCGCCTGGGCGCCGCACCAGCCGAACGGCGACATGAACAACCTGCGCGTGTGCGGCGCCGTCAACAAGAAGGGCACCTGGCTGGCACTGTCGTGCACCAAGCGGCAGCTGAAGTTCGTCTGCCGCCTGCCCGCCGGTGAGTGCGGCCGAGAACACGCCTGCCATCTTCTGGCGGGCTAGTGAAGCTCTTTTGTGGGTGCTGCCGCCTGGTGGACGTAGGATTGCACCCAGGTGCGATGGCTGGAGAAATGTGCGCTCGGTGTCCCAAAAATATCGAAGTTTTCGTTGGACATCTGGCGACCAGTTCATCCCGTGACTGTTGCTCTAAGACACAAACTACTTCTTTATGGTTTTTGAAAAGAGTTTTCAAGTTGTCTGGCAGCGGAAATATCGCCAACAGCTTGGTTTGCCCCCTTCTCAGGGTTTTCCAAGCTTTAACTTAAGCATGCACTTACACACAAGGTCGGGCCTTACGCCTACGACTCGCTTTGGACACAGGGGCCCACCCTGCTTCGTTTCAGGTCGCAGGTCGGCATTATAACCTGTTCTTAGGCTACGAAGCTGCCCACCCTCCAAATGCCCTGATTGTTATGCATGCGTATATGGATGCATACCTGTACATGAACATGTATGCTATGTGTGTATCGATCCTTTACGCCATGTTCTTTATTTGCCGCGTCTCATCTTTCCTCTCCTGCTTAATTGATATAACCGGATGCCACATAAACCGGATTGCTGTAACCCTTTCCTTAACGTAACACATATCTAATGGATGACAGTCTGCCACTGCTAAATATTTTAAAGAAAATTAAAATGTTGAGCAAATTACGCTGTATTAAATACTTCAATCTAACCTTACTTTTCTGTGCAGATTTCCGACAAACCAAATGTTACAGAAGACTAGAGTTGCACGGGCAGAACATCGTACTCGAATAACATGAAGTATCATATTAAAATGTATTGCAGGATGTACCAAGGTAACTGCGGAATAATCTGACCTCGATAACTGCGGAATAATATTGCAAGTGTTTCACTCGCACACCATGGTTTATTTTTGTATCATAGTGGATAAAAATTGAAAATTGTCCGATTTTCACAAATTTTGGTTCAACTTTCCCATGTCATTGAATTAAAAATGCCAGTCAATCGAGGAAAGTAGAAAACGCTTTCCAAGAGTCGTGAAAATTTGTATATTTGGCTTTTCGGACTATACACGGGATGAATGAATCACTAGATGTCCAGCGAAAGCTTAGACTTTTGGAGGACACCGGAATGTTGTGCACGCTGCCATTCCATTTGGTTGACGTCTGGTTCGAAGAATTGCACCTATGGGTCCTGTTTCTTTTTTGGCAAAGTGTGTGGTGATTTTATGGATGCCGCATTTTGTTCGCAGCAATGAAAGCTGCATGTGACTACGTAAACACTTGCTGAAGGAGCGATTTCCCTCACCACAATCTCCATAGTAGCCGAGCGTAGGCCCATCGGACCACAGATCTGATACTATGCCGACATTGGCACCCATCTTGTGCAGTTGATCCTTCGCCACAGCCCATCATTCTGCCGGATACGATACAAGGGCCGCCGTCCTGATCCAGCCAGCCAACCGTCTGAAAATGACGCCATATAATATGTCCACGCAGATATTTTTTCACCTTTGTCCGGATTGCACCGGCGCTTTATTTCCGAATGTCGTCACACATGTAGGTGAGTACACTTATAATTATTTAAGATACATTTTGCACAAGTAGTTGCCGCCCATCCGTGAACTTTTGCATTGATTCGTTCTTGACTGCAGTGCATTTTTAGAATGGATGTATTGTCCTGACCCTTCCCATAAATTATACTAGCACCATTCTTCACAGAACCATTTTCTTAAAAAGAAATCTTGTCCGAATTCTTGCTGTGATGATTTTATAAACCAGGATCCTATCGCTGGGCAGAGCGTGTTGCGTGAACCCTGGCCCCACCATTCCATCCGTGGATTCCAGTTCGACGACATACTTTTGACCGAGTTTAGCGTGCCACCGACTCGGAAGCACCGGTAGCTCGTTCCCGGTTTGATCAGACCAGTTACCAACTGATTCTGCCAGCAGCGGGCTAAATGCGAGCGCGTGGAACGACGCAGACCAATGCGGACCAATGCAGACCCTGTTTTGCCAGGACAGGGGAGCCAACGCGGGCCAGCTCTCTAACCAACCAATAAACCGAGGCGCCAATGAATGATGATGAACCCTGCCGGGCAGCAGCGGCTTGAACTTGTTCTGCCCGGCAGTGCGCGTGGTGCCCCGCCCGACCTGCCCGGACCCCACCGTCTGGCGGGAGGAGGGCGGGGCGTGCCTCACCTTCAACCGCGACGGCGCCACCTACGCGGAGGCGCGCACCGCCTGTGCCAGCAGGGGCGGACAGAACTTCACCGCCCGACTTCCCGTCATCGGAGGAGCGGAGAAGAACCAGGCCATGCAGAGTGAGGAACAGAGACCGTGCGCACGGACAAGCACACCGATGATTGCTGGAAAATAGGGCGCAAATGCAGCGGTAATTCGCGCGGCACACACACAGTCCCGGCTTCTTCTTACAAGGGAACTCGGAAATAATTATTGTTCCCAGAGTGCATGCAACGTTCTGCTGGAGTGACAACATAATAAAAGGCAGGCCCGGTGATGAATCATGGCTAGTCAGTAAGGCGGCTAGTTTCTTCTGTAAACGGGACACAACATGGATCATACGATTGAGTGTAGTGAGATGAGGGCAAAATGAAAAGTATGTAGTATGTCTACGCTATTCCGGTTCCAATGCCTGCAGTAGCAGCAATGTAGTGTAGGAATGCCGTACACAAACATGACTGAAGAGTTTCTTCCAGCTGGCGCATGATTTGACAGGAGCCTGCTCCCTGAAGTAAAGAATGTGTCGCTGAATTGGATGAATTGCCACTGATGTTTGCTTTGCTACTGGACTCAGCTCTGGAAGAAATCAAGTCAGCTGTAGGGAGGTTGAATCAGACCGCGAGATTATCAGATCACGATATTATCCAAACACGGAATCAGCGACAATTCAGAAATTTGCTTGGGGGATGCATGCATGAACTTCGAGAAACCCAAGCAATTCCGAAGGCCAGCTCTATAGGGTCTCGTGTTAACTACAGAAGACATTAGGGACCAAAACCACCATCGAACAGACAATGGCGCTCCAAAAAATATGCAACCCAACACCCTTAAGGACAGCAATCGCCCTTTGATATTTTTGTGATTTCGCATTCATCGAGTAGCCCGTGACTACTACCTCGTGCGTTAACTCCCTGTATTAGACATAAAGACATAAAGACATAAAAGATTAGTGCAACTATGAGCCACAAGGGCCCTTCTTGGTTGCACTCTGTACACTGAATAGACACGCTTTGTGACCAACGGATGTCATATGTGCTTGCTATACTGGTTATTACTGGATGTTGGGCAGAAATGTACACGATGCAATGAAGCGTAAGCTGTTTTGAAATATAATAGCTGCAGTATTCATCAGCCCAGTTGTATGCAAATGCGATAACTCTAGAAGTTTAGCTAGAAGGAAACCCTCGACCTGTGCTGGAAGCAAATTGTTCAAAGGATATTCGACATGCACGAACTTTGCTGAACCCAAAATGCGTCCCGCTGTATGACGGGAGTTCTCCACAATCAGGCACATTCATTTATGTGTGTGGGACGGGGGCAGAATGGGTGGCTGATCAGGGCTTCACCATTTCCCAGTTCAGGGCATGACCCCCTCGACCGTACCGGATTACGTGTGCCTGCTGGCAGGGCGTCAGCGACCGCGCGAACAGCCCGGGCCGCCCCGCGCGCTGACCTCAACAGAGAGCTCACGTGACCGATGTGCTCCGCGGCCCGCAGGACTGGCCAACGGTCACGTGGTGCGGCTGGGTCTGACCAACGACTGGCCGGATGGCCGCTGGCGCTGGGAGGATGGCTCGCCGGTCGCCTTCGCCAGCTGGCTGAGCCCGCCGGTGGCCGGCCAGCGGTCGCTCTGCGCCTCGCTGGATGGACGCCGCGGCGGCTGGGTGACGCAGAGCTGCAGCGACAGCGTGCCCTTCTACTGCGAGATCGCCCCAGGTGGGTGACACAGCGTGACCTTCACGCTTTGCCACAGGTAGGCGACAGTCGAGACCTTCTGTTGCTAGATCGCCCCAGGTGGGTGGCACTTCGTGACCTGCTAGATCGCCCCAGGTGGGTGGCAGAGCGTGGCCTGTGAGATCGCCCTAGGTGGGTAATACAGCGTGACATTCTGCTGCAAGATCGCATGAGGTGGGTGATACAGCGTGACCTTCTGCTGTGAGGCCATCCCAGGTGGATAACACAACGTGACTTTTTTCTGGATCGCCCCAGGTGGGTGACACAGCGTGACCTTCTGATAGATCGCCCCAGGTGGGTGACACGGCGTGACCTATTGCTGGATCGTCCCAGGTGGCGATACAGCGTAACCTTCATTTAACAGATCGCTTTAGGTGGATCGGCCTGGAGCTCACCATGGAATAGACGCTACTCACGAAATTGTCGGTCCGGAATTCAAACGCCGCCTGAGCCATCAAGATGTGATTCGTCATAGGTCGCTTCAAGCTGTCATGATGTATAGCTCTCATTGCTATGCCACCAATGCCATCGCATGCTCCCTCGCCATGTGAATTGGCAAAGAAGCCCCACGCACATGAAACCCCAACAAATGTTGTCCGCGGTGACATATTAAAAAAATAATACCTAGTCGCAATAATACCTAGAATGTCGCAGCCGTTGCTGAAGTACGCTGGTTGGCTTTTGGAACCTAGGGTCGCGTCGACTGAAGTAGTCTTCTTTTTGGAGGCCGGACACAACGTTGAGCCGCGTGAGTTACCCTTCGAATGGATGTATGCACTATTCTCGTGCTGCGTTTTGTGCTATCCGAGATGAGGTAATAACCTTGGTGTGGATCTCTTTCCCCTCTCTCTCTCCACAGCTGTTGCATAGGGGAGACAAGAGGGTATTTATGTCGATTTAATCCATGCAACGCCCCGCCCCGCCTCGCTCCGCCCTGCCCTGCCCTGCCCTGCCCTGCCCTGCCCTGCCCTGCCCTGCCCTGCCCTGCCCTGCCCTGCCCTGCCCTGCCCTGCCCTGCCCTGCCCTGCCCTGCCCTGCCCTGCCCTGCCCTGCCCTGCCCTGCCCTGCCCTGCCCTGCCCTGCCCTGCCCTGCCCTGCCCTGCCCCGCCCCGCCCCGCCCCGCCCTGCCCCCTGCCCTGCCCCCCCCTGCCCCGCCCCGCCCCGCCCCCCTGCCCTGCCCCGCCCTGCCCTGCCCTGCCCTGCCCTGCCCTGCCCTGCCCCTGCCCTGCCCTGCCCTGCCCCGCCCTGCCCCGCCCCGCCCCGCCCCGCCCCGCCCCGCCCCGCCCCGCCCCGCCCCGCCCCGCCCCGCCCCGCCCCGCCCCGCCCCGCCCCGCCCCGCCCCGCCCCGCGAAATTTTTTTTTCTCTGCGAAATCGCCTTCGTTTACCGTTTCATTTTCCTTCACTTTCTCCTTCATGTGTGGAGAAGTGACTGCCTTATTCCTGTGCCACATGATAGTTTCGTTAGTGTGCGATTTTTGGCAGCGTACCAATTATTTTCTATTTTCAATTGGTCTACCAAAGTTCAGCGATCCGCAGTTTGTCATCTAGCTCTTTATTTGCTTCATGACTGTTCATTTACTTCAGGAGTGACAGGACCCCTTCTTCGCCCTAGCGCTGATCGCAGGCATCCATCATAGCGGCTGTCAGGGCAGCTTCATCTTCAGATTCACATTCGGATGTATATTCGAAGCCAGGCTCCCTCTACTCAGCTAAAACTTTGCACACATACAGTACAAACAGTGCTGATCAAAGTGATAGCAGCTACTTCCCACGACATTAAGAATTTCGACCTTCAGAAGTGACAGAATTTCAAGGTGTCACAATTTCACTTCCTTTCTTTTTTAAATTGCATACAGATAGCACCGGTGGTGTTCATTACAATATGAATCAATGACGAAAACCGTTTTTCGTCACTTTTCAAAATGGGCCCTACAGTGTCGAATGTATATGCACCATATTTTTGTTTTTGCATTCGACCACTGAGATTCAGATTCGTTAACACCCTGATCGTGCGATTCACTTGAAACCTTGCGCACAAATAGTGCACGGTTCGCTGATCATAATGGTGGCAGTCCAGATGTCTCCAGATGCCACGGACGATGATGAATTCGTAAAATATTATATTTGTAAAATCAAATGAAATGTCAAATCGAATCAAAATAAAACACAGTGAAACGTAAAATAAAATAATGATTTGTCAAATCTTTGAGCAAGGTAGTTGATCCCGGAGTACACAAACCCAGTTCGAGTATTCTGTTTCACCTAGTACCATGCATACCTATTCAACAACATCCACACATAATACCTGAAATATATTACTAAGCTTGGTGTATTCCAGGAAAATATAGCAGAACCCAAGTGGACACTCAAGGAATCATTCTTTGCTTTATTTGACATGAAGCCACGAAGTTACTAGACCTTATAATCAAGTGGTTGAAATTATTATTTTTTGTCGGGTGTGTACTTTCATTACGAAAATCCTATGTACGCCATTGCTCAGCAGCAAGAGCACCCTGGAATATTTTTGCGATTCGCCACCTAGGTACCATCTTGACTGCAACATGCCATTATATACTTCTCGATCCGATGATCGTACTGGCGAAAGCCCTTTTGAGCCATATCACGAAATGAGCCGTATAAGAACAAGCGTATATTCACCAAATTTTCATTTATTTATTGGAATTCAGATTCGTCGAACACCCGGATGGTGGCGTTTATTTCCCATCACACTGAAAACTTCGACCGTTTGAGTTCAAGGACGCATGCAATGTGTTTTCAGCTTCTATATGCTATCTGGAAAAAAATTATGGAGATCGAAACACGAACGAATGTTCCAATGGTTGAAGGAAACTTCCTCGGCCTCTGCTCCCACTCGTATCATACCAATGAGAATCTACCGCAAACACGAACACGGTGCTAACGACATATCGTTGGAAAATGGTTTGTTATCAAAGACGTTATGAAACGTTTCATATTGAAGTCGGACATGCATCTCCATTGTCAAGAAGGCAAGCATGCTCACTTATCGACACTGAATGCCTTTCACACACGTACTACTTCTAGCTTCATTCGAACGTCGTTTCCAGTTCTCAGGGTGCCCTTTTCGTCATACCAGCCCACGAATAGCAGCACGAGCCAGTGCAGCTGCGGTAGGTGATGATTTAGAGCAGGACGACGCAAGATCGGGACAGCTTGTGCGAGTTGTGCTCGCTGCTGGCCAGGATGCGTTGCTTGGCCCAGCAGCGGGTAACCACTCCTACAGGGCGTGGCCAGGAGTGTGCCAGTGGGCGTCAACGGGCGGACACGATGCCACTGACTGTTGGCCAGAGTACTGTCAACGCGAGAAGATGCTCCAGGTAGACAGTTCCGGGGTAATGTTCCCACAGCTCTAACACGATAGACTTTGATGCAAGTCCAGGCGTTCAGTCACGCACTTCAACTGATGTCGCACATAAACAAACTAGCCATTGGATCCCTGAACGCGGAACATACTTAAATAGTGAGGGGTCTAGGCAGGTGTAACATGGACCCCGTTCAGTAACGAGCCCATATTACCAAAACATTTTCTTCCGGCGAAATCAAACACAAATCCTGATCATATCTAATGTTCACACAACTCTAACACGAATAAGTTCAGTACAAGCTCGGACGTTCAGTCACATCACTTCAATTGATGTCAAACATAAACAAACTAGTCATTAGATTGCTGAACGGGGGACGAGTAGTCTAGGAGTAAGTTGTCCATCCCACAATCGAAAGATTGTGGATTCTAGTCTCACATGTTGCTGCTATTCACCCGCGGCCAATCGGCGTGAGAGATTGGCGACGCTGCATGGCCTGACGGTCGATATGTCGTAAAACCAATAACCAGCCACTGACCAGACTGCTGAACGCGGAATACACGAAAACAGTGCGGGGCCTCGGCATGTGCGGCATGGACCCTGTTCAGTAGTGACCCCATATAGCCCAATTGTTTTTCTTTATTGTCCAAATCAAACACAAATCCGGGTCACATCCTATAAGCACCGAGCACACTTAAACCGTCCATCCTGCCCGTCGCCGGCGTCCGCCGAGCCACCCACCCGCCCATCAGAAACAGTCGAGAGTTCTGGCACGACAACGGGCAACTAGGGGTCGTGTTGCACTGTACGGTACCAAGCCGCGGCATGCGGAATCCACGCCAAGTAATTGCAGAAGTCGGGTACGTGCAGCAGTACCATGGCGATGTGCAACAACCTTTCGAACCGTCGGTTTCGTATGAGATTGGGTTCGTCATTCATTCAGAGCACTTGATCCAATTTCTGTTAGAAGCCCATGCCATTCTATTAGTGCTCCATGTCTGCGAAGTTTTAGCCAAATCGTAGGGGTCCGGCTTCGAATGTAAATCAGAAAGTTAATCCGAAAACGAAGCTGTCTGGACAGACGTGACTGTGAGTGTCATATCCTTAAATATGTTACTTCCTATGTCGATATAAAATTTATCGACGTTGAGATCATTTCCATACATTTATACAGGACACTGTTCATAGGAACCCGTACTTTTCCCAAAGGGAGTGAGGTTATTTTGTCGTTGCCCAGGGGCAACTGGTAAATGACAAGGCTATATGTGACTTAACTTAGGCCATAGGCGATACATCGACGTTGAGATCATATTGATAAGTGAGCTCGGAAAATAAAATCAGGTGTCGCGCAAATGGAGATATGCCAAAACTAAAATAACTATTCTGAATGAGGTCATTCAGTGAAATTGAAGGTCACATTATTGAATGTGCTGTATGTCTGGGCCATGACAAATGTCATGACAAATGTGAGACAAATTCATTGCGTTAAACAATTTCAGGTGATAGTTAAAAGGTAGGTGAGAAATTTCATCTTGCCGTCATTTTAGAGATAATTTGCGCACGAAGCTTAAGCCATGACGTTACGGATCAACATGTTCCATGTGTTCTATCTACGAGTAATTTAGATTATAGTTTGCAAAAGTCATGCATGTCGAGCATGTCACTATCATCTTAGCCTGTACCAAGGACATTGAGAAAGTGTATGAGTAAAAGTAACTTCGGCGACCTGAGGTCAAACCGTGATATTGAAGGTCACAATTTGATGTTCACCAAAGATGCCGCATGTTGTACTCTTGATGTTCATAATTATCCCACTGAGTGGCATGCAATCATCTTGCTAAGTGAAATGCCCTATCGGTCATGCGGGTGGTACCACATTTCTACAATAATGACCTGGGTTGACCTTTGCAGGTCAAACCACATATGCTACTGACAACATTTGCTGTGACTTACCGTGGGAAATGGCGAATATCATGCTCTTAACATCATACCGAAATAAGAAGATACCTAGCATGATGCTGAATGTAAATACGAATGAATGGCTAATATCATGGACCTTGAGATCTATAGCAAATGGAAAAACCTGGGGGTGGGGAGGGGCTCTTTTCGCAAGCACGGGTGTGAATCAAGCTGTGCTTGCACTTAATTACAAGCTGATGGACCAGGAAAGGTTACCCGAAGCCATGTCCACAGTCCGAGGTCTGCAATGATGTAAAGATTAAAATCTGAAACGATGATGCGAAGCTACCGAGAGCTCAAGGGTCCAACTAGAATGTATTTATGTGCATCCCCGACCCAGTACTCCCACATATTTCCGCCAACCCCAGCGGTGCACTGTTTCCGCCATTGAAAATGATCGTCTGGTAAAAGTAACGTGTGCCCCGCAAATCGTGGATGTATTAGCACTGTCAGTTAGCTATTGTTGTAGTTTATGAGCGCATCGACTGCGAAGATCACACAGCGCCCATTGCATTAGCACTGCCTGATCCGGTGTTTTCAGAGGGAGAGAGCGCAGTGAGCAGCGAATACGGCGACTACGACTACAACTACGACTACGACTACTGAGTCGTGTATGCGCAGCGGCCGGTGTCCGTCCGCAATAATTGATGACGTTATCTCGAGGGCGACCACTGCGGCATCTCCCGCGTCTGCGACATTCGGCTGCGCTGTTCCCATCTACTCCCGTGTGAGAACGTGTGTGAAAGGATGCACGCCACGTGAAGCTTACTCTGGAGCGGGCACGTCTCATTACAATCCCCGAACATGCGTGTGCCATGCTCACATCTCGTTCCGAGGTTCAACGACTTTATGGGAATCAGAACAAGGCGAATCGTGTATAATATGACCATTACTGATGTTTGTTTGTAAATATGACCGTTAAAGAGATTAGTCCCTATACGGACAGATCAGTGTCTCTTAGAGCCATGGGCTACGCCATAGGGGGAGGAGGGAATGGAGAGGAAATGCGGTGGACGTACGCCTCAAATGTGTCATTTTACCTTGCATTTTGTGTAGCATTTCATAGGAAGAACGGGCACGGACGATGGCAGACTCCGGCGATGTGGCCTGCCGACCATCATTGAATACAACCTCAAAGACCACCGGCGACTATGATGACATCGAACAGTAGGCACAAGCCTCGACACCCTCCGGACATGTGACCTAATGATGAGAACATCATTAAATACAAAATGCACAGATCGGCCGCGACTATGGCGACTAGGAGTTCCGCCACGGCACAGCAGTCATTCTATGCCCGATATTCGAGGTACGAGTTCCGCCTACATTTCGAAGCCTTGACCAGAAAGTCATGAAGTAGCCACGCTTTCGAGGGCAGAGATCAGTTATTAGTTAGCTATGCGTGTCCAAGGGCATTTCAATCAAAAGATGTTATCATATGACATTAATTTTCATACGTCCCAGGATGAGTCCAATGGCAAGTGCTCTAAGGTGAGTACGTGGCCTGAAGTCCGATCGCTCTCAGATTTCGGAATATGCTTTCAGAAAGATTTCCCACTCACCGGCTTACACTTCCCGATATGCTATAAGCTTCGTTTATATTTTCATAAAACAACCTGCGCTCCCTTCAAAAGTGTTGCCACGATACATGTACATGCTGAACCTTCGGGGTTCCTCACCTGTGGAAACACTGGGGTTTCTCATTTCCGCAGGGAAGGCCTGTGGAGCAAAATCCGGTCAGTGCCAAAACGCTTCTGTCATAGGCGTTTATTGCCAAAAATAATTCGAAGGCAGGGGTTCTAATACACGACGGTAATAGCGGATGGGCGGGCCCAAATAGATTGACTGGGCATACTCCATAGAGCCCCGTGTTAAAAGTTAAAATTATTGGAGGATAGAGAGCACTTGCCCCTTGAAACAACACCCCTGGTTTGTGTGACGAACAGACAGTGCGACATATGTGTTACAGGTACGGTATACACAGGGTCACCTCATCGCTCCTGGATCTGCGATGGCACGATGACTGGTCTCCAAGGTTACATTTCCTGCAGGCTACCGCTGGTCTGTCCGTACCAGGTCCTCGATGACTTGGCATTTGCGCAGGATGGAACTCCCGAGATGTGTCCCCTGGCAGAAGACGGGACAGCGCATGTTCGTGGCCATTTGTCCGCGGAATCGGCACGCAGACCGGACAATAACTCCGATGCCCAAAGCTCGCATGACAGCACGCACATGGTTACAAAGGTATAATACCTCTTTGCCCTTATGAACACTGAAGACTTCCAGATTATTGTCTGTTAGTCACGCTTAGCAGGCCGGTTAACCTGCGCCGTCCGGGGGGGGGGGGGTCGTTGACGACGAACCCCCTAAAGTTTTTATGGACAGTGAAAGAACGGTGCGCAGCAGCGCCGAAAATTGGCATAGCTTTTATGACATAATTTTGGCATGTTGTGTCAAAATTTTGAAGTCGGGTCATCTGGGGTTAACGAGTTAGTCTGGGTCAAGTGAGGTCACCTCCAAAGAAGTTCAACCAGTCGTCACATTTTAACGGATAAAGATATTTTAATGAAACCTTCAGCCTTTGCTTACCCTTCGGGATCCAACAAAATGCACCAGAGGAATTTTTCATTTCCCCCGTTTTTGATTGCTTATTAGTTTTGTATATTTGTCCATTAGAGTTGAAATACAAATTTTGGCTAAAGTGAGCATTTTTAATGGGGCAAGTTGACTTCGAACAATATTGGTTGGTCCGCTCTACGGATTAGAAAAGGAAATTTAAAGAAAACTTCGAAACTCAAAATTTTGAAATTTAAAGAAGTTTGATTTTTGGATGGGCAAAAAATGTATGATCCTAGTCGGTTTCGCTTTCCTTTTCTGATTATTTTTTTCTTCGTTTTTCTTTATTCTTCAAATTCCACTCAAAATGAACTTCCTAGAGCCACAAAAATAATGTAAGCCGTGAAAGCCTAGGCCCCCTAGTGACGTCACTTTTGGGTTAAAAAAAATATTTGGGGGGAGGGGTGGCCCTACTCGTCGAGCGCTTTCCGATGACACCTATATCGTTTTCGTCTGACGCTTAGTTTGGAGATTATAGGGGTCCCTAACGACATCCCCCGGGACTGGTGTGAGGATCTGACAGGAGAGACTGGCTATAGTTCGGTCCTAAAATTACCCGTGGCCGAAGACACAAGGACCCGGGAAAGCGGCTGGGCTTCGATAAATTTGCAGGTCCCGCACACAAAATCGTATCGAGCCAAGGAAACTCCCGTCGATGCCCCGACAACTCGCACCGAAGCCCCAGAAATTTGCATGTGGGCCCAATAAATTATGCATAACCCTGCAATGACGTTGAGGTCCCAAACTAAACGTAGTCCCAACCCTCCCGGGGTCCCAACTAAGCGCAGATGGACGAACAAAATCGCGCCCGGTTCCAAAGGCACTTTTGGAGAAATTCTGCATTTATAATAAGAAGTGGCATTCAATTTGAGGAGATTCTCTGATATGACATCGAAATTTCCGTTGTGTACAAAATCAGCAATATAAAAAACATATGCTCGCAACTTATAAGCACATTCGCTCTTCTTGTTTATAGCACACAATCTTCTTGTTTATTTTTAACATTCTGACGCTTAGATATTATGATGTTTAAGCATTATGATGCTTGGACGTTACTCTCATGTGCCGCTACAGATCGGCATTTTATTTCGTTTGTTATTGTTTTTCCCTCGAAGGTAGGTGTGGCGCTGTTGTTGGTTTCTGTCATTGTTATTGATTGGTACTATTCACTGTTATTAGACCCAACCCTGTTGTCTTAAAACCCTCAACAAGTTTAATAACCATGCAAGGTAGGTAGGTAGGTGGGTAGGTAGTATCCAGGGTGTTGGAAAATATACAACCTACCTAGGTAGGATACCTAGGTAGTACTTTGCTGTTATGAATTTCTACTTAGTATCTTAGCGTGGAAGTTGGCTTACCATTGGAGCAGGTTCTCATGCTCATTGTTCCAGGGTTAAAATATTGTTTTTTCCTTGGGTGTGAGATGTTGAAATGGGCACAGAAGGACGTCAAAATTTGCCATGTAAATAGTGCCAATTGAGATGTTTTTGATGTCTTTCAGACTCAAATTTGAGCCATTGGTGTAGGTACATATGACTGTAGGCATGCTATTTGCTTTGAGATTCATAATTTAGGAAGAGCTATATTCTGGACAGGGAGACAATTACCTATGCTATAAACTGGTACCATACACCATGTCATGCCATGGTTAATCTCTACCCAAAGTTGCATTGTGAAATGTTTATGCATCACTATTCCTTATTAGGAGCATTAACATGATACAAGCAAGATACTGTTAGAAAGGAGTTACCTTACCATTGTTGGCATGTATTGTGAAATAAATAAATAAGGAGACACAAAGACTTCATAAACATGTATCATGGAGCAGGATGTTGATACTTCTTGGAGAAGGATGTTGATTGAGTGTTCAGAATGTGGTATCTTCCACCCTATTTTACAAGCAATTTAACACTGCATTCTTCTTTATTACTGTTGTGCATCTTCCAAAAAAGTGTTTGAGTGAGGGAGTGGTAATGCCTATATCAATACAAAATAATGTAAAAGAAAACAACAGAACCTAACCTAACACAATGTCTTTGTCTATGTTTCTGTGTACTACTCTTCATTATATATACATACATATAATATATATATATATATATATATATATATATATATATATATAATATATAATGGGCAAATTTCATCAATTTTTTATGAATTTAATTTATCATGCTAAAAACCTAGGCTAATCTAACCTAACCTAAGCAGTTTAAAAAAGCATTTGGGAGAAATTTCAATGTTTCAAAATAAATTGAACACAACCTAACTTAGACCTTTATTTGCTTCATGCATGTGAAATGTGAATGTGGGTCTTGTGAATACCCTAAAGCACAGTAATATGCAAGACAATATAAGAAGGAACTTTGAGTTATCCAATGCAGCATTCAAATAATGCTCACAGAAAGTTGCATAACCTAGATTGACTTCCAATTTAAGAAAATATAAGAACAAGAATTGGACAACTTGATCCAATTATTGTGTTCATTACAAAATTCAAATAAAAGCCTATCCCAGTGATACATTATTCACAAAATAGGGTGGAATATACCACTTTCTGAACACTTAATCAACATCCTTCTCCAAGAAGCATCTACATTCCTGCTCCTGGATATGAACTATTGATGTTTCATTTCTAACAGTATATTGTTTATGAAATATAGCTCTTCTAAATTATAAACCTCAAAACAAATGATGAAGGTCCAGTCATAATTACCTAAACCATCAACTCTAATTTTAGTCTAAAAGACATCAAAAACATTTTAAATTACACTACTTACATGTCAAATTTTGACATCCTGCTATGCTCGTTTCGTCATCTCACCTAGCAAAAAGCAAATATTTTAAACCCTGGCCTAACCTCACCGAGTTTATCCCCTTTGTCTGCTTTATGGAAATACAATGTATGTAAAACTTATTACAACTCCCTAACCCATCCCATCTTGGAGTCTTTTTACTCCCCCTCAGGTTTTTTTTCACAGAATGGTGAGAACACAGTAGTGTTCAGTTTTCAGTACCCTTTCCTTGACATCGGTATGCTGTGTAGTTCAATGAAAATCAATCCAAGGAGTAGGAACTCAGTCATCAGGATGTCAAAGCAAGTTATTGCTGGACGTCGTTAGCACCTAAATATGTATATTCCAGAACATCGTCTGAGTGAATTTTACGTTCGCAGGTCTTTGTTTCTACGCAGTTCAGAATAAGGTACTTTCGGTGAGCTTGGTACGATTTTCGCTTCCTATGGCTTTTATTTTCCCTCCTTGTCCGTTCGCGACTCCACAGCCCCACCTAGACCGCCATTCATGGTTGAAATAGTTGTGGTCAGGGATGCGCAGACGGGAAAATTTGGGACGGCTCCGGCTCCGGGGAAGTATCCCGGCTCCGGCTCCGGCTCCGGGGAAGTATCCCGGCTCCGGCTCCGGGCAAAATGTACCGGCTCCGGCAGCTCCGTCTCCGGGTCCGGCTCCGTACATCCCAAACGTGATCCGCCCTGCTTTTCACGGCTCCGGCTCCGAGTAAAATGTTCCGGCGGCTCCGGCTCCGCATCCGGCTCCGGCTCCGCATCCCTGGCTGTGGTGTTTGTGTGACTGAGCGTGCTAATGACCTGGTCCTCTCTCGGGCGAGAGCGATGTCGGAGTGGCGGGTTCAGATCCAAGTATCTCAGAGACTATTCTTGATGGGGACGAGTAGCCTAGGGGTAAGTCGCTCGTCTCACAATCGAAAGGTTGTGGGTTCGAATCTCACCTGTCGCTACTCTTCGCCCGCGACCAATCGGCGCGAGAGACTGGCGACGCTATATGACTCAACGGTCGATGTGTCGTAAAAACCAATAACGAACGAAACTATTCTTGATAGACACACGCCGCCAGGAAGACCTCTCTATAGACATACCACCAGGAGGATTTATCGATGGACACACACCACCAGGGGGATCTGACAGTCATTTACTTTGATGGTAGCATGTCTAATGGTAAAAAGGTGAAATTTTGGCAGGATTAGTTGCATATATATTAGCTAAAAGGGTAAGTATGCTCCGAATATTTTATATATAAAAAACAGCTCGTGTGCGAGACATGTTCAATGCGGTGTAGTGTTACATCGCTTGCACCGTTGCTCTCTTGTATTTTGATAGTTTTATCAAATTTGCCGTATGCGCGAAAATGTTTCTGAGCTTGACGAGTCATTCTGAGGGTGCGGCGAGTTCTGCCTTGTGCGTGTAACTCATTAGTCGATGATGTGAAAATTAATATTGGGATTCTTGCGTTTGCTACACATGAAGTAGTTTAAATCCATCAGATGTACCGATTTATACAGTCAATTGTTTCGGACTCTTGGGACACGTTATGCACTTTAAGATGCTTGACAATTGTTATGGGTATCCAAACTCTTGAAAGTACGTGATTATCCACCTGTGGTAAGACCTGAAAAAGGGGTTCAGTCTTTGTCAGGCGTACACCGACGACCAGTTAAAATAGTTGACTTTTTCCAGAGGAATACCGATATATATTTAGGTAAGGAATGAGTATGTGCTATCTTGTCTTTCGCAGCATATATTGATATATGAAAAGCATCTTAAGTTGCGCTGTCACAGTGAATGGTCATTGACAGCATTGGACTGTTTGACTGTTGAACAAAAAAAAAACATGTGGAAGTTCTTCAGGTTAGCTTGTTCGAATTGGTAGACAGTGGAGTTATCTTCAGTGCCGGTGAGATATGAAGCATAATCGATCAGTAACCGTAAATATTACATTTACGGCCAGGTGTAGCTTCCTGTGAATGCGTCGACCTGGGCAGACTGGCTTCAAAGTTTAGTGCATCGCTGTCATCGCAGGAAAGCGTCGGTCACTGCTTAACCGACAGGTTTGCTTGCAGGAAGCGCAGAGCCACATTCGAGCCAGTGATTGCGGCGTAGCAGCCGCCGCCCTCCAACATGGCCACACAGCGACAGGAACATGCGGTCGACTGTTCGAACGCGGCTCGCGGCGTCTGGCTGGTGAAGGTGCCCAAGTACATATCGGCTCGGTGGGAGGCGGCGCCGGGCAACATCGAGGTGGGCCGACTCAAGATCGTCAAGGCGGCCGGCCTCAAGCCGTCCGTGTCGTTCACGCTGAGCGAGGCCGTCATGGCGATGGAGCGCGAGCCGATCCCGCGCGAGCACCAGTTCGTCATCAGCAACGTGGGCGGCCAGACGCTGGGCGTGTTCTCGCAGACGGCCGCCGGCGACAGCAACGCCGTGGTGCCCGAGCCGGAGACGGTCGCCATCGAGGGCAAGGTGATCCAGCGCGCCGAGTGCCGGCCGCGCGTCGACGCCAGCTACATGCAGCTGAAGCGGCAGAAGATCCGCGAGGCCGCGCAGCCGGGCCGCCGCCTGAAGACCATCTCAGACTTGGTGCACGTGAAGCCCGTCTCCGACCACAGGCACAACGTCGAGTACGTGCGCCGCAAGAAGGAGCAGGGCAAGAAGATGCGCGACGACCGCGAGAAGGTGCTCGCCATGCTGTTCGCCGCCTTCGAGAAGCACCAGTTCTACAACATCAAGGACCTGGTGCGACTGACCCTCCAGCCGGTCACGTACCTCAAGGAGATCCTCACCGAGGTGTGCAACTACAACATGAAGAACCCTCATCGCAACATGTACGAGCTCAAGCCTGAGTACCGCCACTACTCGGAAGAGAAACCCGCCGAGGACGTCGAGTAGGTGCTTGCGAGTTACCCCAGTTGCTGGTTCGTCGCCTCTGGACTGCACGTAGTCTTCTGACAGGAGCACATCTCCCGTTTGCACGGATTAACACGCATTGTACTGTCGCATGCTACAAATACGCGAGTGCTTGCACGCATTGATGGCGCTACGGCCACCTTTATGCGATTAATTGCATAATGTAGGATATATGTTTATACCCACCGTTAATTCAGTACAAATTTACCTAATACAGCACGGTCTGTTATATTGAAAACATAGTGTATTACGCGGGCTTGTATTTGCTTGTCGGAACTGCGTTTCCAGTACCTGTCTCATGTTAGCTGCATAGTTGCGGCATTATCATCTCATCTTCGCATAGTTTTGTTCATCTTTTATGACTGCTGATCTCTTAGTTGTACAAATAAACCTACCGTCTATGCGAGTACCTTACAATACTGTTTGTAGCAGCAAGCATGTTTCCTTGAGCTCCGGAGTCTCCTGATCAGAAGAAAACGGAGGACAGTTTAGAAGAGCGAAGCGGCCCGCTCCGTCGCGTCTGGTTCCCTCTGCCTTCATTCATTTCTGTTTTCTTTTTGTCATATACTTTTGAATTCCGCTTAGCGTCGCACGTTGTGCGGCCTTTCCTTTGATTTACTGTCAGTTAGTTATTAGGGCTTAAGGGCGCATCGACTACATTGGTCTTTGATTTACTGTCAAATGTTGTTCCAGGAGTCCTGGTGTCTCAGCTTATCCATATGACGTTATGTGCGCAGTTCATGCCTGCTGTCGCGGTTCATGTTCGTTCCATTTGCGTCCCGTCGCCATGTCTACTTGTGTCCAAACGTGACTTCACCATGCTTTCTGCAACGGTAGGTAGGCATCAGTGTTGTTGTTTTTTTTTTTACTTTTGTGGGGCAAGTGCCCCCTCAATGTTTGCTTTGCCCCTCCCCAATAATTTCAACTTTTAACATTGGACCCAATGAAGTGTGACACTCAATTAATTTGGGCCTGCCCATTGACTTCACGTATTTTGACCCCTCCCACAATAATTTTCAGAAATCAACACTGAAGACGAGTAGTCTAGGGGGGTAGGTTAGTAGTAGTTAGGGGTAGGTAGGGGTAGTCTCACCAGTCACTACTCTTCGTCCGCGACCAATCGGCGTGAGAGATTGGCGACGCTACATGACTCAACGGTCGAGGTGTCGTAAAACCAATGCCAACGAGAAATCAACACTCGTGGTAGGCATTGTGCTAGTGGCTTACAGTTCCGATTTAAGGATGTTGCCACCTGTCCGTCGAAACATTTCCAGCCACGCAATCATTAAGTATTTGCGAGGTAGGGCGGAAGTACGCCTGTTTTGAACTCGGAATGCTGGTTACCGCCTATTCACGCGATGCGCTTCTTGACCCCTTTGGAGAGGCCAGCTGATGGCCACGCGTGTCGCGCGACCTGGCCTGTGCTGTGTGCGGGACGGCTCGGCTCCAGTTCGAATCGCCGCGGGACGCGGCCGGCGGCTGGCTGTTGCCGCTGCCGCTCGCTGGTGGCGCTGTAGGGTCCGACCGTCTTGGCTTGGGTTTGACCTATGAAAGGGCCTTGGGCTTGACCGTCTTGGCTTGGGCGGCGCCGGGTGTGCACTACGGTGTGGTGCGCCGTCACTGCGCCGTTCATGCACGCGCGGTCGCTGGCGGCGGCGGCGGCCCGACCTCCGCCCGGCCCGGAAGACGCTGGGCGAGTTGATTCCGAGCCCGCTCAGCCGAGTGTCCGCCTCGTTTCCCAATACCTCTCCGCCGGACCGGCGCGGCAATTGCACAGCGGTGTGTTGGATCTCCGCGTCTGTGTCATTTCGGGCGCCCCGTGACTCGTCCGCCCTGACACAGCACTTACATGGCGAAAACCGTTCCTCGGCTGTCGCCGCGTCCGTGAGTGAACCTGGCTGGTCGTGACGCTGCTCTCGCATTCCCTCCTGTGCATCACCAGTGGTGCCCTAACGGTCGCCGGACTTACAAATTGGCGCTGGGTTCTGTGTTAAAATGTTCATAACTCCTACATCTGTTTTCCAAATTATCCTCGGGTGTGTCTACGGTGCGCATTGATTTAACATGCATTTGGCTTCTTCCTACGCATTTACAAGCCGGGTCGATGCACCAGGGACTGATACCTGAAATGTATGCCCTCAATTCAACGTGTGTACAAACGCGGTCGTTTAGCGTGCTGAAGTACGCTCTTGCTATGGTAATGAACCTTCTCGCATCGTCCAGGTGCATCATTACTGCAGTGAATGTGTCACACAATTACCAAATGCCCATCCTCCATCTACCGTCTATTTGACTCCAATTGTTCACTCACATTCCTTTGATCTCCTTACGTACCAGGGATAATTTACATTTCCTTTCGCTCGTGGGGGCCATTTCGGACTTCAGTAAGCGGTCGGACGGACCGAATGGCGGGTACGGGTGACGGGCACATCGCTACTCCGGGACTCCGCTCACTCAAACGACAGTGATCGCGATGCGGTTCCCACTGTAGGTCTAGCACACTGGCTGCAGCGTCGTCCGGTGAGAAAGCGAGCGCACAGTGCAGCACGAGCCCGGATCACTTGCACCGAAAGACTTCTGCGAATTATTTCTTCTGTCGCCTGTCGGCACGGTCTATACATGCTGCCACCTACCGGCGCGGCCTGCCTCAGGCGCTATGCGACGCACGCAACGTTCTTTCTCTGTGGCTTGCTGCCTAGCTCTCACTGGTGTTCGGCGGTTCCGGCTGTAAAGTGAGGCCAGTTGGTAATCTCAGCAGTCACTGGGATCAGGTCACTGTGCTCTGAGGATGGGGGCGCCCTTTAGCTGGCCTGCTATTTGCTGGGCAGCGGCCGGCACACCTGGCACTCGGTTCGATTTCCAGGTGGTGTTTTGGTGGTGCCCGCCGCGACAGGATGCAGGATGTTTGACTTGTGGGTGGTGGCAGCGGCAGTCGTTGGTGTTGTTGTTGCTACCTGTATTTGCACTTCCTTACGCACGCTGGCGGGCGTACTTGCTGTGGGTGGTGGCAGGCCGATGACCTGCTTCCTACTGCCGACGCTCCACGGTTTGGAAGGCACCTGGTCCATGTATGCTTCCCTGGCGGGCCGAGGTTTCCGGCCAGCTCGTGGCACGCTGCCCCGCGGGCCAGTCCAGCTCCCGCCATTTCCAGCCGGCTCCTGGTACGCTGCCGGCGGGCCATTCCGGCTCCCGCCGTATCATATAAATCGTCGTTCTCAAACACGTAAGATATCTTACGTTTCATGTTTCCCCTGAAGATCACGTCCTCGTGGTCGTTGGTTCGGTTCTACTGTGGCACCTAGGAGTGTGGATAGGGGAAAAGAGAGACAAGATTTCGCTACGGGTGGTGACGTATGTCGTCGACATTACCGCCGCTACCCAGTAAAGCCGGTCGCAGGGCCTTCAGAGGCAACGTGTATATGTATCGAAAACAATCGGACAAAGGAAATCACAGTAGAAACAGTTCGAACTAGACACAGTTCTTGATATACAGACCTGTCTGCGTGAGTGACTGCATTAGATAGCCTGCGGTTACGCAAGTTTCCCTTGTGCTTCCTCATCCTTTCTTTAACTGAGCGGCTTGTCTCACCGATGTATGCTTTTTTCACAACACCCACACGGGCTATTGTATACAACACTATGATTATCGGATTTTGGATGTTGAACGCGAATAATCCCCCGAATTTTCTTCCCCGTGGATTCAACTATTCTCGCTATGCCACCCATATAACGGGAAAGGCCATTTCGAGATCTTAGATTTTCACTGGAACGACTTCTTGACCTAAAAGCAAAAGCAACAAGCATACACGACGAGGGGAACAATGTCCGCGCTAACAAAATCCAAATCCATCCCATTATAGTCCCCGCACAGCATAATGTCAAATCTTTCCCGTTGACTTCATTGATAGTGATGGTGTTTTCAATCATATCAGGAAAATAAAGCCAAACAAGGCAGCAGGGCCTGATGAAATGCATGCTCGGGTATTGCTGGAAGCTGAAGAGGAACTGTTAATTCCACTTAGCATAATATTTTGTAGATCAGTTTTACAAAATTAAATTCCAACAGATTGGAAAAGGGCAAATGTAGTTCCTATTTTTAAGAAGGGAGAAAGAGGGAAGGTAGAAAACCATGGGCCAGTAATCCTCACATCCATAGTCTGCAAGGTACTCGAATCAATTATCAACGACAAAACAGTTTGGTGTCTGGAAGGAGACAAATTTATTCAATATACTCACCATGGGTTTAGAAAAGGGCGATCGTGTCTCACAACTCTCTTGGACTTTTTGAATTTCGATACAGAACAATTTGATCAGGGAAATCAGGTTGATGTAGCATATCTTGGGTTTAGTAAGGCCTTTGACAAGGTACCCCATAAACGGTTAATGATGCAGCTTCAGGTCCATGGTATTGCAGGTAGTGTCTTAAATGGGCAGAGTTGTGTCTTCAGATAGATAGCAGAGAGTGATGCTAAATAGTACAAAGTCATCATGACAAAATGTTCTTAGTGGAGTCTCCCATGGGTCAGTACTGTGGCCACTATCGTTCATTATATTTGTAGATAACATTGAAAGTGGTCTAAGCAGTAAGGATTTGAAATTTGCGGACGACGTGAATGTCTTTAGGGCCACATGGTGAATGTCAGGCCACATCTGGAATATTGTGTCCAAGCTTGGTCCCATAGTTATGGAAAAGATTGTTTGCTTTTAGAGTGAGTACAAAAGAAGGCTACAAAAATGGTTAATTGTATAAGCAATCTGGCATTTGAGGAAAGATTGAACAAACTGATTATGTTTTCACTTAGATATCGAAGGCTGAGAGATGTCATCGATGCCTTTAAATCTGTTCACGGTCAGGAGAAGGGATATCTTGGGGAAATGTTTGAATTTAACAGAAATGATGCAATTACGGGTCATAAATTTAAAATTAAAGTTAACCACATCAAACTAAGGTTAAGACAGTCTTTCTTCACCAACAGGGCAGTAAAACACTGGAACCAGCTGCCAGAAACCATTGTCAGTAGCAGCACACTGAACATCTTTAACAACAGCACGGACAAATCATTATAAGGAGTGTCCAGAGTGCAACCAAGAAGGACCCTTGTGGCTCATAGTTGCACTGACATTTTTATGTCTTAATGTCTTCATATCACGATTATCATATATATATATGTGTGTGTGTGTGTGTGTGTGTGTATATACCAAATCATGCATAATGGAATAACATAATAAAGCCGATGAAAACATACCGAAGTACTCCATTGCAGCAGACTTCATTTTGTGTCTCTAGCGTAAGCTTTGTCAGTCGGAACAAAATTAAGGGCCGTTATCCACCACTGTATTCGTATGGAAGTATAGACTCACTTATCCATGGAAATAAATTGTCAATTTTTGGAAACACGCAACACACACACACACACCCACACACCTATATATATGTATATATATTGTGGTGTTTAAAAACAAAACAAAGACAATACAACACATGGCCCATCACCACTCAAACAAACAAACATGATATACCGCTACAATTGCACTTTAGGAGACTGCGCACTCTTACCTCACAGTGGATACATCGGGAAAACAACCACTACACTCAGTGGAAGACTTACAATGTACCTACAAAACGGCAGACTACTCTCTCATACACACGAACATGGCGCTGACAAGGAAAGTACCAGTAGAAAACACTAAAATACTTACAACAACCCACAACAAACAACGTCTTATTGGCTTATGGGCAATATACATCAGGCACATCGATGCAGCCATCAACAAACAAATCGACTCGCATAGAACACTCTAAGAGGGGCAGCACCCCCACCAACACTGTGACATGTCTTGCAGTGTAATACCGGAAATGCAAATTTCCGGTACTTCCAGTACCCAACCATAAAACGCACGCGAAGTGTTACCCAACATGTAAATACAAAGTGTATATATTTAATCAATGTGACTTTCCTAACACACCGTCTTGAGAATGTCTTTGGTTAAGACGAAACATCGATAAAATACAGAGATGACCTATGTGTTGATTGTAATCTTGAACATCACGTACTACGGTAAAATACCATATACAAGCAACGAAGAGACGAGGAAAATAATACAATAAATTGAACCCACATGTAAGAAGAAGTTCTCAAACACGTGACAATTGACAATTGACAATTGACGGGGAATCTCCAAATATAAAATTTAACATTTAGGGGTCCCGTAAGTGTGTCAAAATTTCTTCTATGTAACCGGCTGGACCTCGAATATCTGCGTCGTCATTTACAAAAAAAAGCTGTTGCATTACAAATTAGTGTCTGTTTAAGATATTTGCGACGTCGGGTAACTATAATCGAAAGAGCTAATTTTTATGACATAATGTTTCGATATATTCGTATGTATATATAAACATATAAATTATATATATATATATATATATTAATATGTTAGACTATCTTCGGACGACGTAAAATTGCGTCGCGAAATACCATACGGCATATTTCGCCAACTATCGTTCATGCCTCAGTACCAATTTCAAAACAACCCTTCATAAATTAAGGTCAGTGGAGCCACGAATATATAACTATATCTGTAGGAACCTATAAGAATCGTAGATATCAGTTCAGTTTGAGGATGGCCTCCACGTGCGGACACCGTGCCTCGCCGTAGTGTAGTACTGCCCGCCTTTGAAGCAGTATAAATGTTGCATGGGCTATCGGATTCTGAAGATGAAGGAGGGCTATTTGGATCAGCAGCAAGTGGAGATGCGCTGCGTGGACGGCTTTTCGGCCGGAACACGAGAGGTCTGGTGCGCAACATCCGCAACCGAATACCGAATATTACAGCGTATTCTGGAGGTGAGTATTGTAGTGTGACGACCGTAATGAGGCACACCTTGGTTGTTTTTGTCTTCACACTGAGGTGACATTTTCCCAAAACAACTGCGTACGCTTCACTTCAGTCACCTTTCTCTCCTTCGTTGTTGTGATCTATTTGTATCACGTACGTATTTTTTGCTGCTTGTCTTTAGGGTACATAGTATATATTCTATTGGCATAAACTTAGGAAGTATGGATATTATTTGTAGCAGGATGGCCGAGGCCACTGGTGATTTTCAGTATTATCCGAAACCTGCTTTTTTGGATCCATGATCCTTCCAGCGCCCGAACAAGAAGCTCCGGGCAAGAAATCCAGGTATCCATAATTCATTGAACATATGCTATTGCTTTGCTTCACTGCCACGTTTGACTTGGGAGAGCTTTAGAAATGTTGTGCTGCAACAAATGTGTTTGTACAAATGTGTTCGAAACTGTTGGCCTAGGTACCTACCTAGGTTCGATGTTGGTGCGTTCTTTTGGCTTCACGTTGGTACACATCTTACCTATGTAGGTACATAAAGTGCAAACTGAGAAAAGCGGCGACAATGGGAGGCAACGCAAGAAAGCTTCCAGACTCAGCCACCAGAACGGCTACACATGCGATCAATGGGCCCGAAAAATGCAACAAGGCCCTGCAAATTACATTGGGGCCCCAAAAATCGCTTCATGGCTCCAAAAAAAAAATGACCATGGTGTTGCCAAAAAGTAGAAACAGGGCCCATGAACATGCCATTGGTGCCCCAAACGGTCATGCCGGGTTCCATTAAGATCGTACTGGGGGCCAATAAGTCGTGCGGCGCTCATCGTCATTGACACTGGGGGACACAAAAAGACTGGCCGGGCCTTAGAGGCCCGGATAGTCTTTTTCAATCACGCTTGTAGTTCAAAAGGTCAAGCCAGAGGACCCTGAAAATCGCGCTGGGCCCCCACAAAGCGCACCGAGGAACTTAAAAATCACGATGGGAGCTTCAAAAGTTTGCGCTGGGACCCCTGAAAATAACGTGTGGCCCCGGAAAAGTCATGCGGTGATCCTTGAAAACAACGATGATTTCCCCAAAAAGGCAGGCCACCGTATATCTGTAGAAGACTTCAGTATTAACATCCGCTAAACGTGTAATAATTTAATAAAAATTTCTACTAAAATGATTTTTCCTCTTCGTAAAAATACCTACTAAACTCTGTCGAGGATGCACTGTTGCCGAAACAAGAATATCCATGCGTCGTGATGTCAAAATGCTAGGATGTCCAGCAGCCAATACCACTGGGTGAAGCAGGGTGTCATAAAGTCATAAAGTCATAAAGTGTTAAGGCTTAATAAGGGACACAAGGGCCCATCTGGGTCAAGCCTGTCTAGAAGATATTAGAAAGTACATGTTCACACCTATCAATTCCAAACCCATGCAATCCCTCCACCTGTGCCACCTCAGCCAATCTCATCAGTATGACATCGCAAAGGAAGTTGCCAAATCCACTGCTAGGTACACCCCATATAGTACAACATAATACTAGCATACTGTTATACCCTATATAGCTAGTGAAAATACTCAATATCCCATGCATCACAAGTTAGAATTCAAAAACAACATTTTCCTGTCTAAAAAAATTATCCACCCTACTTTTAAAGACATTCAATGAGGGACTCCCCACTGCATCAGCAGGCAGCCTATTCCATTGGTCAACAACCCTTTGACTGAAGACCTGTTGTCGTTTAACTGTCCTGCACCTCATTTTGTCTAACCTGAATTGATGACCCCTATGGGATACTCTAAACTGCAGAGCATCATTCAAATTGACCTGATCTAGCCCTCTAACAATTTTGTACATTTCAATCATGTCTCCCCTTAATCTCCTATACTTGAGTGAGTACATATCTAATGCATTAAGCCTTTCTCCATATTCTAAGTTACTTAATCCACTGACGAGTCTAGTGGCTTTGCGCTGGACTCTTTCTAACATATCTATATCCTTTTCTAGGTAGGGGGCTCCATGCTTGTACAGAGTACTCCAAGTGGGGCCGCACATATGCTAAGTACAGCTTTTTCATGACTTCCCTGCTCTTATATTTCACACTTCTATTAATGAGTCCCAGCATTCTGAGTGCCCTATTTCTAGCTGAGATACATTGTTTTTCTGCTTTAAGGTCTTTTGAGACCAACACACCTAAGTCCCTTTCCTCTTCAATAACATCCAGTTCCCTCCCTCCCATTTTATAACTGAATGTCTCGCCTGCAGACCCTATATGCATAACCTTACACTTATCATAGTTGAAAGTCATCTGCCATTGATCAGCCCACTCTTTTAGGTCGTCCAAATCTAGTTGAATATTACTAGATTGATCTCTGCTGTTAGCCACTCCTACCAGCTTGATGTCATCAGCAAATTTGAACACTCTATTCCTCAGCCCTACTTCAATGTTGTTCACAAAGATGATAAAGAGGAGGGGCCCTAGAACAGAGCCCTGTGGCGCTCCACTCAGAACATCTTTCCAACCAGATTTACATCCATTCAATACTACCCTTTGTTTCCTTCCCTGCAACCATGCTTCAATCCAATGTAGAACTTTTCCTACAATCCCATGTTGTTGTAATTGATGAATTAACCTTCCATGTGGAACTTTATCAAAAGCTTTGCTAAAGTCCAAGTACACAACATCCATCCTGCTTTCATTGTCTACTTCTTTGGTAACATACTCAATGAACTCCAATAGGTTAGTTAAACAAGACCTTTGAGATCGAAATCCATGTTGAGTATCCCTTAAAAGGTTGTGCCTATCAAGATAAATCTGAACATTCTGTTTAACCAGCTTTTCTAGTACTTTGCAAACTAATGAGGTCAAACTGACTGGTCTGTAGTTTCCTACACTCTTCCTATTTCAGTGTCAGTGTCAGTGTCAGTGTGTCCGTGAGATTCGTGCTTGATTATGAGGGCGCTTCGCATTAAAAAATCTTTGATATTCTGTCGCACCAGCCTCCATGACTGATGGACATTCTGATGTTTTCACATCGTGGTATATGGACATTCTGACACAGGCTTATTCATCACAAACTAACGAGCAAGTGAGTTGGCGCAGAAGCGGCAAAATAGCTGTTGTTTTCAGTGAGTCTTTTTTCAGCAGTTTTCAGTTTCAGTGTTGTTTTCAGTGATGTTGTTCGTTGCAGGTATACGCGCCTTTAATTTTTGCGTTTAGGTGGCTGTTTGCAATCGTTAGATTCCTCAAGACCCGTGCTATATTTGGAGTGTTTATCGTGAAGGTTGGAGGCGAGGTAATTTCTGTTCGGCGCCAACATCTACGAATATTTGATGTCAAGAACCTTCGCGGTAGAGACGGAGGCTCTGGTTGAGGTAAGTACCTAATAAGCATTGTTGTGTGTATGCCATGCGCGATTCTGCTCCATTGTCGAGGAATATCCATACCTGGCTCATCATTGTAGTGGTGACGTCTAAAATCTTTTAAAAGAAAGTTTATTTATTGGGAGTAGTTCTTTCCCATCTTTTTGGCTATGTTTGGAGAGTAACCTCATTACCTTCTGTTGCACTACTGTTGCTAGTTATCAACAATTTTGCCTATTCCATAGGCAAGTACCCCCTTAGAGAATGATGACATATGTACTTTACCATATAGGACATATGAATGGTAAATTTGTGACTGAGGGTATTTTATCAATCCCTGGAATGTTTTTTCCTATGCAATGTTTATGAGCTTGAATAAGATGATGTATGTGACCATTAATTTTCTCTGCAAATCTTTCTTTTCAATTGGACATAAAATGACATTGAAGATATTGATATTGATGATATTGTTTACAGATTGAGTAATATGGCATTCAAAAATGTTCTTAAACAAAAATGTTACATGATATTATATAGCATAACATAGATGGTAAGCTTGGGTATTATTGCAGTTTACAGTAACCACAAGACATATTTTGCACAGATTTTACCTCCATAGTGGATACAAAGGAACTATGATTGGTTAGGTCAAGCTTTTGTTGCAAGGTAGAAAATTTTCGAACAAATTTATTGTTCAAAATGAAAATAAATCTGTCAATCATTTCAAGCTGGGTCAGGTTCAACTAGGGTAAGTTTTGTATTCTATCCTCAGAAAGAAATGGTTTGAAATGTTACATAAAAATGTTTTCTTGCATAGAACATTAGGCCAGGTTAGGTTAGGTTTTTGCATTCATTTATTTTGAATGCTACATTTTATGCTATGTTACCCTACACCATGCTCCTTTTTCTGTGTTATTTTGCACTCCATCTGAAAAGTATGAATTTGGAGGATACTTAAGTGGTTGTGTAATGTTAAGCACATTCAAGAATGTTCTGTTCAAATATGAAAAACCAAGAAATATAAAATGAGCTTAAACTGCAATATTACGTACATTTGTAATTGATGTAATTTTGGAATTATTGGATTTTCTTTTTCCAGTGGAATGTTTATGAATGTGGTTAACATTATGTGACTACTCCTTTCCTCTGCAATATGCATATTTTTCAGTTGACAGGCAAAATATCACCAGGATTGGGTCTGGAGGTTGGCAATATGGTATCAAGAACAATGTTAAAAATGAAAATTAAGCAGCATCTTGAAGCCTTCCTTGCAACAATTTTTAATTGCAAGATTTTTATTTTAATGTGAAAAATGACCCAAATTGACAGAAAAATCTAACCAAACCTGACCTGTTTGTTTGCTTGTTTCATGGAGGCAGAATGTTTTGAAACTTGTCTTGTAAGTGCCTTAAAGCTCAATAATATTGTCTAAGCTGCTTAAAAAAAGTGAGCTTGTCAATTTCTCTCAGTTTCCCTACTTAAAACCTTCACTCAAACTAACAGTTAACCAGACCTAATCTGGTTTTGCCAAAAGTTGGCAAAAAAATAATACACAAATCAAAATGTTTCAACTTTTAAAAAAGCCCAACCTAAACTAACATCACCTGGGCACTGTGTGACATCCAGTTGATGCAGTTGATGTGCCCCTGAACTCCAATAACCAACCTGACCTAACCAAGCATAACCCCTTGGTGTGCTTTGTGGATGTATAATGTGTAAGGCTTGTTTCATGAACATTTTTAAACTCACTATTTCCAACTCATAGATATAAGCAATTTGTGTTGAAGCACTTGTTCAGCACATGTTCATAAACACTATTTGAAAAATCCAAAGAATCATGGATTACCTAAGAGTACAAATTTACCAGCTGGAGACCATATGTTGGTACTCCTCAGAATACTTAGAGACTCATGAAAATAGTACAGGAGCAGCAAAGTAGCACACATGTAGTGTGCATATTTATTGCACAATAATTTCCAACCACTTGATACAAAATGCAAGATCATGTCATATAACATGAATTTCTGCACATCCAGGGCATTGGGCGGGGATAGCCGAGTGCTTAAGGTGTCAGGCTATGGGTACCAAAAGTCCCGGGTTCGATACTAGCGCCACTCAGGGCATTTTTCGCACCCGCGGCCCACTGGCGAAACAGTGTGGGTGGTGCCATTAGCCGTGAATGTGCATAAAGTGTGTTGTGAGCCACCCAATAAACAAACAACAACGTCCAGTAGTATCATTGGTAGAAAATGCAAGTTGGTGGACAGCAATACACAAATAGCAACTATAATTTTTAGAGCATTAATCATATTTTGAGAAGAAGCACTCCTTCAACACAATGTGTATTCATTGATGAAAAGCATTGGGCCATTCACAGTCGATGCACCCATAAACTCAAATAACCAACTAATCACAACTGGCACATATGTCACTTTTCACTGTGCTACTGCTAGTAATATTCTGCTAAAATGGGGTTGAAGGAAGTAATATATGAAGAATGTGAAATGAAAACTTGCATAGCATAGCATACCACATTTTCCTGCATATTTTTGTTCCTCTAAAAATGTCAACAAGTCATTTTTTTCACAAAAAATCAATATCTGCAAAAAAATGTAACTTAATGTTACATGGCCTAGCCTGACCTTGGAAGAAAACACAAACTAAAAAGGGAATTCCCAATTTTTTTCAAATATGATGAACTAATTCAGGCAAACCCAACTTGGCATAGCTTTTATGAAGATAAGCATGTTTAGGTGCAATATGTACCTTATGAATGCCCCAAAGTGGAATAATACCAACAAATATTGGGAAAGCCATAAGGTGATTATAATTAATAAGAGCCACAAGGGGCCATCCTTACTTCAATTTCCTATTGTACGCTTTGCATCTGGAATAAGAGATACATTGGCTAAAGACTCCTTGCATTTATTTGGAAACCAATGAAAACATGGCATCACGCACCTGACGCACCTTGACTGCAGCCAGCGGTGCAGTGCCAATCAGAAACACACCGTTGTTAGCTGGTAGCCCTCAGATAACACCTCAATGGAAGTGGTTCCGTGATAAATTGGATGCTGGTTGATAGACAGGACGCCATTAATTGAAATTGGGAATGTTCCTAAATGAATGAATGAATGTCTCACTTCAGATGTCATCAAGTCATGGCCATCCAGCTCCCTAAGAGCCATATTGGTCTATCTGAGTTAAGCCTATCAAGGAGAGATACTATGAGACGAGAACAAGGACACAGACACCCCAATCAATACCACATCCTCATCCTAAGGATACTATCTACCCCAACTCATCTAGCACCGTTCACTTGATATTGTGTAGCACCCTGCACCCATGCCTGAACACTTATTTTCCTGAACATTTCCTTCATCCATGCCTGTTTAAAGGGCCCTACGCAGTGCATACCTGTTGGCATACATCTCACCCCATCCGCCACCAATTAGAACTAAAAAAACACGATTCTCAAACCCTGTGTAAAATAATTGACCACGTGGCCTGGAAATTCACAGTTAATGGAATTGTGCTATTTCATCCTTGCCTTGGGTTTTTACCATTTTGCCACATGTGTGGGCAGTCATTATACACACGACTGCTAAATAATGTAAAATCAATGTGACTGAAGTTAAAGGCATTCCACGTTTTTAATCCTTATGTGACGATGCTTTATTTTCTTCCAATCTTCCACTATTCCCAAGCAACTTCTTTCTTCATCCGCACAGTTAATGGTGAAATAATTTTAGGACACTGCTCAAACCCAAAAAAACTGTCCACTCTTTTTATGTACATTGCATGAGGGACTTCCCACTACATCACCAGGCAGCATGTTCCATTGATCCACCACACTTCGAGAACTTGTTGGCATCTAACAGTCATGCACTTTTTATTTATCCAACCTAAATTAATCATATCTATGTGATGCCCTAAAGAAAAGAGCATTATTTTCATTGGCATTATCTAGCCCTTTAATGATTTTTAACATTTCAGCCATATCGCTACTTAATCTCCTTGAGTGATTGTGCATTTAAGGTAGTAAGCATTTCTTTATATTCTAAGCTACCTAGTCCATTGATACATGTACGTAAAATCGCCTGTGGGTATCCGTTTTCGACGGGAATGGTGTGCAATGGCGACTTCAACCATTTGCGCTCGTATTAGGTCCGTCTGAAATCTGTTCAAAAGTGGGAGTTGTCTCGACTTTCAGCGAAGCTTCTTTCCGTGTAAAATTGTGGCGCATATCTGCGATGATCATCAGGAGGGGAGGGGGAGGGGTCGATGTGACCTCCACTCACTTATCCAAAGCTAGCAGATAGGTGTGGTAGTAAGCGGCATAGTGCAGTACCGTCCTTGAGTTGCAGAGTTGCTATAAAAAAAAACATTTTGACTGCTGAAGGTGGCAATTTCCGTACCAGGTTGTGCTCAAGAAGTGGTAATGTGTGTCACCAAACCAAAGCGAAATTAATCCAATTTGGGATAGTCTTCAGGAAGAAATCCATTTTTTTATAAAGTAAATTTCGGAACCATAATCACTTCAGAATGGAGTCGGCACGCCCAAGATTGCCCTAGTTTGACCATTTTACTTAAAGATGATTCGCATTTAAGCTTTCAGAGCGTCTGCGTTGCATGCACTTTCAGAGCGTTTCAGGTCATGTCGCACTGCCTTAATCTGATGTCAACTTGAATATTGTAGCTCTATTCGATGGTATATTTTCCATTGCCACCTTTCATGTTCTTCACGAATATTAATTGGTCACAAAGTTGTGCTTAGTGACTGTTTTTTTCTAGTTTGTACGTCTGTTCGACATGATTACTTCGTTTGAGGCGACTTTTAAAAGTGTTTCTTCGGCAATGAGCCATTGCCCAGGAAGCTATCGGACGATTTCGCTGATTCAGTTGGGTTGAATCGAATATGTACAAGGCAGTCCCACGTGCCCGTTATTTTTGCCGAAGTGATATCTTTCATATCGAAGTTGTTTTAAATACCAAAATTAGTTTAGTTGTGGCTGTGGAGCTCCAGATTGCAATTAATGGCATCAGATAGTTTCAGTAGTTTTAACCAGCAAATATAGCCCAACTTGTTTCACTTTCGGTACTATCTATGTCTCCAGTTGCCGGCTCACTTTCTACCCCACTACGTCGGAAATAAGACACTGGTAAGCACTGTAAACAGAGTACGTCAAGAAGTCCCACGGTGGGGCGGGAGACGGGAGCGACATCCTTTAAAACCGATGCACCCTTTGCTCTGGATACGTGCAATTGGCGTGTCTGCACGATTAGACGGGCCCAGGCAGCGGCGACTGAAGTCCGTTCGGGCGACGTCACGTCCGGACTCATATTCGAGTCATGCCGTGTAGCGAGACCCCAGGCCCACCAGCCTGCCAATGAACGCACGGCCCGGAGGCGTGCGCGCCCGTCGGTTGGGCCTGTGGCCTGGCACCGTGCCAGCCCCGGCGCCCGGGGCCCAGCTATTGATCTCGGCGTCCATCGACCACAGAGTCGCGAGTCGCGTTCCGCCCCAGGGCACTTTCGCCCCTGCCGACCTTTTGACGGCCATGGAGACCCTCTGGGGACTGGACCGCAACTGAGCGCGGCCCGGCTTCGGCTGGCTGCCTCGCCAGCCGGCTGGTGGCTGGGTCCGGAGGGCGCCCGGACAGTGAGCTGGTGTGGCGCTTCAGAACCAATCACCTAGTCGGCCTGGTGCGGGGTTGAAATAGTGGTTTTTGGTTAGGTGTGAGATGTCGAAACGAGCACAGTAGGATGTCGAAATTTGCCATGCAATTTAAGCTGCTTTTAACGCCCCAGACTCAAATTAGAGTTGATAGTAAAGGCACTTCGAGCTGATGGTGTAAGTTCTAAGGAGCAGAACGTCGATACTTCTTGGAGAAGGACGTCGCTGCTGAGGAAAATATAGAAACAACCAACGACCGGCGACACAAGGTGTGGCACCAGGTCCTGGTGCCACACCTCGTGTCGTCGGCTGTTGGTTGTTTCTGTGTTTTCCTTAGCAGCGGCGACGTCCCATCTACTAGATGTATGTTTCGTTGGGAGGGTGACGTTAAACCGGCTTATGTGGCATTCTGTATCTGATAAGCTAGTAATAGCTGAGGCACCGGACCGCAAACAAAGAAAGTGGTGTGGAAGGCTGGCACACCCATGATAAGCAGGGCGCGATAATAGCCACCGTGGTCTGTGGATGTGTCTGCAGTAAATACAAATGTAAATGCAAATACAAATACAGGACGTACAGGCACGCATACATGATACGCAATAGCACGCTCGGAAGGTAGCCAGCAGCACAACCTCCAGACAGTCTCCTCTGGCCAACCGCGATCTGGAAGTAGAGTACGTCCACGACGAGTTGTGGATGTCCGGGCGCAACCTTGGCGGTGCAGGTGAATGTTGAAGTTAAAACTTGGAAAAACCCGGGGCTGTATGCAGAGGTAAAATCATAAACTTCTGCGCACCTTTCTGCGCAGGTTCCAACTTACGACGTGCACGATGCGTCACCTGCCCGCGGCGTAACTACTCACGGACATGGCCGCGGACGATGCAGAGTAGTGGATTGCTTCGAATAAATGATGTATCCTTTCCATTAACGAACTCGGACGTGCATGGGCCGATTTGCTTCCCAATTAAAAATAGACGGTTACCTAGAGGTGCCGTCGTCGGAGGCGCTCGTTCGGTGGGCCGACCTGCTTTAGGAAAACATGAAACTAAAACTGAAAATGAAAATTAGCACGACGTAAAACGACTACCCAGAGGAGCCATCGGACGTAGATGAGCCGATTTGTCTTGTAACTAGTAGCGTGCATGACTACCCAGAGGAACAGCGGACGTAGAAGAGACGAATTGCAAAACACGGGACAAACACAACTGACAACCTTGCATGGTATGTTTAGACTATTCCGCTACTAACAACTACACGCGGCAGCCGGCGTTGTAGGCGGTGTGGACAATTAATTACCTCCTTGTTCGCATGGCAAATATCCTTCGGTGCTTTTCCATAAGAATAGGCTAAAGCCGGCACCCTGGCAAAATCAACTTCTCGCCACTCCCAATCCCCATCCAAACCGCAAATCATTTTGTGGAGGAGTAAATAAAAGTGAAAACCATTTAGACATCAGGGAGACGTCCCGACACCCAACCCCCGCCTTCAACACCTAAAATATCACATAAACTGTAACGTAAATTCCCTTAACATAAATGTCCATTTGCCTGCACCTTGATCGCACACTCTTCGCTTCTATAAGCTTCTTGATCGCTTTTACAAACAGACATGTAACGTGCTCCTTTAAAGGCGGCGCAAATGGCCCTTATGGTCCGGCACGCCTACCCCGCCCCCAGAAACGAACCTAAGGCAACCTTCAGTAGGCAACCTTCAGAACAGTGTCGTTTTTGTCAGCGTGAGATCACAAAATCGGACCAGGGAATGCAGTATGTGAAAGACTTCAGTATGTGGACGGTGTGCTCCGCAGCCTTGGTCCGCCACAGTGGACGACAGGGTCGGGAAAACGGACTCCTAGATTTCTGTCCCCAAAAACATTATTCTCTTCACAAAATTATCCCCACGTTTTTTTTTCCATTTGGAGGTTTAATGGTGCTGTTCAACAATGTATTGTTTTGTGGTAACTTGCTCAAGATCCACTGAAAACTGCGAAGTAAGATTCTGATGTCACTAGATTTGAAGGAAAATTCCCTCATATTCGATCACTCAAAAATTGTTCTCTCGCCATCACAAATCATACCCTGATAGACACACAACACATACAACACAGCGATGCCTCTGAACTGATTGCACAGCTCACAGCCCTCCTCCGATCTTTCGGGGCGTCCCTTAGTTTACCCGCGATGAAGGGTCGGCCAATCGAACGCGGCACCGAGGCGACTGAGGTCCCACCATCCAGGAATGACGCGGTTCGCCCATTAGAGGGCCCTTCCCGATCAACGTCCGAGGAAGGTGCGTGGACGCTGGTCCAACGGCCAAAGAGGCCTCCTCGGTCCTTGCCACCCAATTCCGGCCCTTCCCCGTCAATCCCCAAATCCCCACCTACCTCTCTCCTTCAAACCTCCAATTCCCGTTCACCCTCCACACATCCTATCACCTCCAAACCCAGCCTTTCCACGTCCTCCCTGCCTGATCCTCTCCTCACCTACGTCAACGTGCAGTCCTCACCCTCAACCTCCACAAGGCCCACTCCCATCCAGGTCCTCCCTGATCCATCTAAAGCGACTCCTATTCCGTCAACCGCGTCAGCGACTACTAGTGAGTCCGGTGTGACCACCCGTCGAGTGCCAGTAATGGCACCCTCGGCGACTCGACCAGGACCTGCTGTTCAGGTCCATCCGAGAGCCCCAGACATGGGGGCGCATGGCCGGGCATCTCGGACTGGTTCCAGAGACCCCTCGCCGAGGGCACGGATCGGGAAGTCCCCCAAATCGACACCCCCACCACCACCAGACCGTGTCAGTCGGCTGTCATCTGCAGAGACAGGAAAGGTGATGGCCCCCCTCCGATACCACCCCGTGTTGACGAAAAAGCGCCACGTCTTACTACTCCCCCTGTGACGGGACGCAAGCGGCTGTCCCCGTGGACACCATCGCCACCAGGCGGGGGGAACCCAAGATCTCGGCAGAGATCGGCGACGGAACCCAATACCTCAGAAGGTGAAGCTGGGAACGGGTAACGTTTAACTTGTCTTAGTCACCCGTCTTTAGTTAAACTACTTCCATTTTTATATTTTGACGTATGAGTTTTATTCTCCAATGGAATTGCAGAGGTTTGAGAACCAGTATCCACGACCTCCAAACAATTTTACAATCACGAGTACCATCAGCAATTTGTCTCCAAGAGACTAAGCTTTCCCCTAGTGCACAATTTCAATTGAAAGACTACTCGCTGCTGCGTAAAGATGCTACTCCTCGCACGGTGGCTCATGGCGGTGTGCTAATTGCTGTACACAATTCTGTAACATTCACACATATACCTCTCTCCTCAAATATTGAGGGTGTCGCTGCTCGTGTGATAATGAATCACCGAGCCATTACTATATGAAGCATTTACCTCCCGCTTACCGGACCGTTTCCACTCTCTGAGCTAACTGAAACTGTGGCTCAACTTACCCCACCTGTAATGGTGTGTGGCGATTTCAATGCTCACCACTCTCTTTCGGGCTCAACCATGATTTCTAGCCGTGGGCGTGCAATGGAACGTTGCATAATCGATTTTCCTCTCTGCATTCTTAACACGGAAACACCAACACACTTTACATTACCGACTGGACAAACCTCAGTACTGGACCTCACCCTCTGCAGCCCAGAAATAGCACATTTATTAGAATGGTTTGTAGACGATGATCCACACAACAGCGACCATCTCCCTGTTTATTCACATTTCATTAGTCATGTTACTGTAGGCCGACGACCCTCAAAGTGGCTACTTCACCGAGCCGACTGGGATGGCTTCCAATCGAACCTTGAAAGAACACTCAGTAACCACTCGGTTGAATCAGTTATGTCCTTGGAGGAATTCACTACGGGGACTCTGGAGAGTGCTCGGCGGCACATACCACGATCATCGGGAACGTCGATTAGAGTACCAGTCCCATGGTGGTCTGTTAAGTGTTGAGAGGCAGTCCGTGCAAGGAAGAGGGCGTTTCGTACATTTAATAACAATAGTAGCACACATAATCTTATAGCCTTTCGCAAAGCACGAGCGCTCGCTAGACGAACCATCGCCGAGGCAAAACGACTCATGGAAGGCGTACGTCAACACGTTGAATCGCTCCACATCTTTGTCAACTGTATGGTTGTATGGTCTCGAATTAAACGCTTCTCTGGAAGACACGCTCCAGTTCCCCTCCCCGTCTTACACATGGCCGGACAAGATATCATTGACCCAGCAGAAGTGGCCGACGAAATAGGTTGTGCGCTGTCCGCACGCTCGAAATATACTAGTAACGATCGATTTCTACGACATAAGGCTCGGTGCGAAGAGCGCCCCCTTGACTTCCACTTCAGATATCCTCGACTACAACGCACCATTTCCGGTCTGTGAATTAACTGCAGCAGTTAGCACACTCAAGAGTGTGGCAGAGGGCCCGGACACACTCCATAATGATATAATCAAACATCTACCGGCGACTGCTATACAAATTATGGAAGCCATAAATGAAATGTGGAATTTAGCCACATTTACATCTTCGTGGCGGGAGGCAATTGTTGTACCTATACGGAAACCAAATAAATCGGGGGAGGACCCACTGCACTTCCGCCCCATCTCGTTTACCTGCTCGCTATGCAAACTGGTTGGGAAAATGGCCAAAGTCCGATTGATGTGGTTTTTAGAACGTAACAATTTTCTTACCATGATTCAGAGTGGCTTCCAAAAACACCGTAGCACACTTGACCATATTTTAACACTTGACTCCATCGTGCGCTCTGGGTTTATGAAGCGCCAACATACAGCTGCATTATTTTTCGATATTGATGGCGCGTATGACACGACATGGCGTCACGGTATACTGATGAAGTTGCATAGTATGGGTGTCAGAGGCTCCATGGGATTCTTCTTGACAAACTTGTTAGCTTCCAGAAGGTTCCGTGTTAGAATAGGCCGCACATTATCTGGCACTTTTCCACAACTTAACGGAGTACCACAGGGAAGCGTTTTAAGTGTAGCATTATTTGCTGTCGCTATTCATGGTGTGGCTACATTACTGCCGACTTCCGTAGGCAAAGCGCTATTTGTAGATGATTTCGCGTATGGTGTTCTACGCGCTCTGTTCGCACAGTGGAGAGACAACTCCAGCTGGCTGTCCGGAAGGTTCAGGGTTGGTGTGATGAAGCAGGCTTTGTTATGTCCAAGTCTAAAACCATCGCTGTGCACTTCTGCCGCAGGCGCTCGTGCACCGACCCCATTATTATGCTCAACGGGCACCATATTCCATTCAAGCCTGCCGTGAATTTCTTAGGTATATGGATGGACCGCTGACTAACGTACAACACCCACATCAAAGATCTTGCGCAGAAATGCACTAAGAGGCTGCAGGTGATGAGGACTGTCTCCAAGTGCTCGTATGGAGCAGACAGAAGTATTTTGCTTCTTATGTACCGATCTCTCGTACGCTCTATAATCGACTATGGATGTTTTATATATGATGGGGCGTGCATTACAACGAAACGCCGTCTGGACGTAATCCACAATACAGCCCTTCGTATTGCTACTGGAGCTTTCCGTACTTCACCGGTTAGTAACTTAATGGCCGAGACTGATGAACTTCCTCTTGCGTTACGCCATACACTACTGGGAGTGAGATACTCATGTAAGGTCGCACAGAACCGGAAGCACCCAGCATACACATGGATACTTTCAAGGCCTTCGCCGCCACTCCGCCCACTCAGTAATCAGCGTGTCCTACCTTTTCTGGACGCATGGCCCCGACATTTCGTAAGTGCAACATCAAACCAGGTTCTGTGGCACGCGCTGTCACTCAGAGTCTCCCCCTTGGCAGGTTGTCCCAATCCAGACAGACCTTGCTCTGTCCTGCTCAAAGAAGGGCAGTGTCAACCCGGAAGAATTGCGCATGTTGGCGTTGGAGAAAATACACCAGGACCGTGAATTCTCTCGCATATACACAGACGGCTCCAAGTCCTCGTCGGGAGTACGATGCGCGTGCGTTAATCGACGCGGTATTGGATACTTCCGCTTACCGAAGCAGGCGTCGATTTTTACTGCTGAACTATATGCCATTTTGCAAGCTCTTTACTATATACAGGATGACCAGTCCACAAATCACGTGGTTTTTACGAACTCCTTAAACAGTCTGCTGGCAATGAAGTCCTTCAACCCAGATAACAGGCTTGTCCAACGGATTCTCCGCATCGTCAAATCCCAAACTGTTCTAGACAAAAATATCGTATTCTGCTGGATCCTTAGTCATGTTGGACTTGCTGGAAATGAAGCTGCCGATATGGCCGCCAAGCACGCTACCAGTAATGGCCGTGACATTCGCCTATCTCTTCCGCCAAGAGATATGTATCCCTCCATTTTATCATATATACGATCTGAATGGCAACGAGCCTGGAATTCCAAGCCCAGTAAACTGAGAGTAATAAAACCAGAACTAGGATTATGGCAGTCCTCACACCGGATCTCGCGACGAGAGGAAGTGACGCTTTGTCGATTGAGGATAGGGCATGCCTTCGTGACACACAGCTATATACTGACCGGTGATGACCGACCTTTGTGCCCACGGTGTTCTGACCCGCTTACCGTTTATCATGTTTTAATAGACTGTTTATCATTAGAACCTCTACGACACCAGATTGTAGGATGTGTAAACAGACACTTTGCGTATGCTGCTAAAGGATGACACTGAGGTTGTGTCGTCTGGGGACATTTTTACCTTCCTTCGACAAGCAAATTTTTATGTTGTCTATCGCCGTCCTTGAATATTTTATCTTGCTGCCTACTGTAGGAGCATAGTAGTTAGCCTGTAAACACAGTTATGGGCTGCAAAATGACCATATCAGTCGACGCGCCCCTAAACCCCAATTCATCATCATCAACCACAATTACTTAACTTAACTCCCAACCTATTGCAATAACTTACTGATCATGTGGGGTGCTGATGTTAACGAAGACAAGGCGATAATTCAGTTAAAACTAAGAAACAACGAAGACAAGCACTCCAGAGCAGGCAGCAAGACATAATAACTGCTGTTTTGCCCAAGAGCTCAAATCTGCTCCGGTACTGCGCCTTTGACACATTACATCACCATACCAGTTATCTTGCGCCATACGCCACATGTGTAAACAATCATTAGTTCAAGGACAGACTTCATGAGTTGCAATGGGCGCCAGATTACCACGTAGTCGGCGCGCCCTTAAGCCCAAATAATCAATCAGTCACAACTCCTTGAGTCTAGATGATGGTAGCACCCACGTCGGAGTTCTGTGGTGCTAGGTGTCAGGTGCATATAATGTTCATCATCGTTTCTTCTCTCATTTTGTTCATGATTAGATTCTATCGACTTGAGTGTGGAAATGCAACCTTATCATGGATGTTGCCTGAATACGCGAACTAATGTTTCTTGTCGGGCAGATTTTAAGTTCTGGAGTTCCTTTGCGGAAGCGAAACATGGGCGCATCTTTTGGGTCCTCATTTTCCCAAGATGTTCGACGGCCCCTGAAAACCTCCTGGTGTCAATGCAATATGATTCCTGCAACGTTTTGTGTGGCAAAGACGGCCGTTACTCCTGTGACCTCCCCCGCTGTTCCGCCGTCCTTGACCCTTATGTCTCGTTTCTCCATCATTCCTCTCATTCCTCTCCATCAATATAAGGTGTACATGCGAGATGTTCTGCACCTTTATCAATGGAAAATTTGCATTTGGGGCTAGCTCAGTACTGCCACGCTGCCGTGTTGTGGTAGACAAATGAATCAAGCTGAACAATGTTCCCGGCGAGGTTCGTGACATGGTGACAGTTCGAGATGCAGTGGAGGACATGATGGATTGGATCTGATGTGTTTGTTTCAGGCAATGGAAAATAATGAAGAAAGTGTTGAAGCAGCGTCTCCCGCTGCCGTGGCAAGCGCGCTGCGTGTACCCGTATCAACTTCATCGTCCGCACCGAGGGAAGCATCAGCATCTGACGTCACGGCACCTTCATCTCCGGTGCCAATGGATAGTTGCCCTGGAAACATTGGGCCGCCACCGTTTGCCCCATTGTCGACTGATGCGCCCATTGCGTCAGCATCTCTGACGCCCGTGCAGCTGTCATCTCCATCGTCAGTTGCGTCGTCATCTCCTGCACTTGATGCACTGTCAACTTCTGCAGCCACTGCTGTGTCGTCTCCCGAACAGATTTCACGATCATCTCATGCATCGGTTGCGTCATCGTCCCCGACACGAGTTGCACCATCATCTGCACCCACATCCCCGTCAGCTTCTACCCACGTGAAAGTATCATCTCATGTTGCCATGGAAGAAACATCGTCTGTCGCAGCAGAACACTCGTCATCTTCCCCAGCTGAGCCTTCATCTTCTTCATCAGAACCTTCATCGTGTTCCGGTAAGACATGGTCATAGTGCTGGCTCACGGCGCATCTGTGGCTTGGTAATGTTCCACTGTTGCCAGGTTTACTGACGGGAGCGGGCTGCGAAGTGCGATGCTGCGATGTTGTCTGTGAAAAGCATCACTAGGTATCGGCGTCAATTTCTGCCTTCTCTTGCTATCAGTGCCTAGCAGTGGCAGACAGCCTAGGATACATAAGACCTTGCGATGATGCAAATTTTGTGCCTTGTAGAGCACAATTCTTGACCCAAGCGAAAACACGAGATGGTTAGGATTCATGTTATTCAAGAATGGTCTGGAAGCAAAAATGTATAACTCTTTCCGATTTATAACTCGGAGAGTTTGTGATGACAGGTTGTCTGGGAAGCGTTTTGCTTGTTTAGATCGGTTTGTAGCATATTTGTGGATTATCGTACATACACACACACACACACACACACACATTGTATATATGTATATATATACATGTATATATGTATATATATATCACTATGTAAATGGCGAAGTATACGTTAGCGGCGTATTTTAATTGCTGGGTCTTGGGGAACACGAAAGAAACTCAGGGGGACAAATTGGACGCAAAATCACCAAGGCCCTAAGACGTCCTAAGACACAAATCCACCAAAGGTGGACACATTGACACTTTCCACAAATGTGTGTGTGTGGGGGTGGGGTGGCATGACTTCCAGACCCCTAGATATTACACCCATGGTCTGAATAGGCGCGGCGACGTTGATGAGCATACCCCCCGCCTCCACGCCGCGCCCAGGCACCCAGTCGCTCTGGATGCAATCTGAGGTCTGAGCCGGCTGCCATGCGAACGCCACGTGACCGGGCCATCTGACGCCCACCATGCAAATTACCCAGCCGCCGAAGGCTGAATCGGGCCGGGTTAACATTCTTGCACATCAGGTTGGTCAGGTTCTTGCAGATCAGGGATATTGCATCTGCACAGTGGTGGTGCGGCAGTCAATGTATGTCGAGTCAAAGTCAATGTGGTGGAACCAAAAAGCATGGGACGGAAAACTATGGACGTGAAGTTAACGTTGAAACATGCCGGCCTGGTCTCGCAAACTCCTATTGCGGCTTAAATGTGTGGTGAGAATACGTTTGGTTAGTTAGTTATTAGGGCTTTAGGGCGCGCCGACTGCTGTGGTCATATTGCGCCCGTAACGTGAATACTTTTGGTGAACAAACTAATACTGCAATGTTAAAAGTGCCATGCAGTGGGACTATTTTCTGATGTTGAAACATTGCTTCACTGAGATGACCTTTCCTTGTCAGCACACCCAGAAGTGCGTAAACAAAACTGACCTTCGTTAGGAGACTGAGCCTGCGCATTGCGCAAACAAGTACAAAATTGTGGTGAAAAGGCGGTTCAAGATAGGTGAGACATCTGCACGCTTCCGCGTTGGGTAAGGGTTCACGGGAGGGTAAGCAGGCTCAGATTCAGGAGCCTTAAATTGAAGATTGTTAGGCAGCCAGCCATTCGTACTTACGAAGTGGATGGGATAGGGACGTTTGTTGCTGGTGGTGTTCAGGCGCCAACAAACGTCTGTTTAAAAATCAAAGCATCAACCAGGGGCTGTCGGCCCATGTAAGGCACTAAGGCAGTGCCTCACCTGAGAAGAGCTGGGAATTATTTTTTTATGTTGTTTTCATCCACTGGAGAATAGAAAAGTTGAAGAACTAGAAACAAATATGCATTGGTGACTCTTAATTATGGTGGAAATTGAAGTTCATTTACATTTACAACATTTGCGTCGTAGCTTCCAAACAGCTCTGTCAGCGGTCGGCAAAGGCTAGCCTCTCGCACATATCGCCATATAGTAAGTTTTAGTTTCATGACAAGCGCAGGGTAGGCAGGGGCCCTCCAATATTGTTTGGCAATCGGTGACGTCACATGGGCTGAACAATTGCTCAGTCCCGTACGCGCTCCAGCGAAACTTCCGTGTTTTCCACACGATATTTCCGGTCCTAAATACCATCGAAAGAGGACAAATTGGGTTCATTTGAAAGCTTGAAGAATCTTGTCCCCCAATATGAGCCGTATTTTCCCTTAACACTAGGATTTTTTCGTTTGGACCCGCGCTGACTGCATTCAAGTCAAGCGCCAGAGGAATAGCGTGGTGCTACGGGTAGTAGCAGTATGATGAGACAGGCTAACGGAAAATCACGGCCGGATAGGAGGGGTAGGAGCAAGTGAGAGCTGACTGCTGCAACATAATTCCTCCCCACTCGGTGCAGGGGCGTAAACAAAGTTGGGGGTACTGGAAATGTTGAGACTTCGTTGCAAATTGAGCATCGCGTCGTACGCAAAATAAAAGTTCTTGAAATTCGTTGGTGAATACCAACTGATACAACGGTAAATAACAACTAACTGTGGAGGTTCAAAATCGACAGACCGGTTGCCTACTTTGGCTTCTTCGATGAGGTGGCCCCTACTTTGTACTCCCGCAGTACGCATATTTGCCAACAGCTCATCTGTTTGTGCATAATAAGCGCTTATCGATTTCCAACAGCCATATAATGCAATACAATATCGCTGCAAGTTTTTAAGATCCTCGGAAAAAACCTCTGGGCGGATGGATTCTACCCTCCCCTCTTCCCCACCGAGTGTCAACACACGCACCAAGGGCAGGAAGGAAGGAGGGAGGCAGGAGGAAGGAGGAAGGAGGAGGGAGGAGGGAGGAGGGAGGAGGGAGGAGGGAGGAGGGAGGAGGGAGGAGGGAGGAGGGAGGAGGGAGGAGGGAGGAGGGATGAGGGATGAGGGATGAGGGATGAGGGATGAGGGAGGAGGAGGAGGAGGAGGAGGAGGAGGAGTAGGAGTAGGAATAAATAGTTCCGCGTCCAAAAATAGTTCCTCAGTTGTCCGCCAGATGAGCCAGCGAAGCACTGGCGGTGAAATCGTGCGACTGTGTCTCCGTTTTCTGTCAACAAGTTGCAGTGGCAAACGTAGCGTGAGGTAAACATTATCGTTCCGTCCTCCCTTCCCTTGCTGAAGCCTACCTTTTCCATCGCACACCCTGGTACGTACGATTCGGTATGTGTGCGTGTGTTATTTATCGCTGATAACCCACACCCTACCGATAAGCCCACCGGGGAAGCGTCTCTGGTCCACCGTCCGGCTGGCCACAACAAGGCTGCGGACCGGCCGTGTAGCCATTGTTACCAGTTTGACATGATGAGCAAATTTGAACCTAGCCTCCAGCCTAACCTCAATATTGTGTACGAATATTATAGATAGAAGTAGATCGGGGACGAGTAGCCTAGGGGTAAGTTGCTCGTCTCACAATCGCAAGGTTGTGGGTTCGAGTCTCACCTCTCGCTACTCTTCGCCCGCGACCAATCGGCGTGAGAGATTGGCGATGCTGCATGACTCAACGGTCGATGTGTCGTAAAAACCAATGACCAACCAGATAGAAGTAGATCTAGAACGGAACCCTGCGGCACACCAATCATAATTTTTCCATGCAGAGTGATATACATTTCATACTACCTGTTTTTCCTTTCGCTTAGCGATGACTCAATCCAGTCAATAACTTTTCCATATGTCCCGTGCTGCTGATGAATGTACTAGGAGACTGGAAACTTGCATGTACAGTTCTATGGGGTTGAAAGGTGATGAAAACCATGGTGACAACGGTTTTAACCACTGGGAACTGCAAAATTAGACAAACACGGATTTTGAGTAATCGATTGCAATGGCCGATCCGCTAGATGCTGATTGGATATGTATTTTATGCCATGTCTGCGTTCCGACTGTAATGGATAGGCATAGCCGGATATAACGAGTGGTTTAATTGGCACGAAACGCGGATTTTTATGGCATTGTGTTCAGAAAGACTATGCCAGATGATTGCCGAAGCGGCTGTTGGTGAATCCATTGATGAATATATTGGACTGATACCTATGGTAGATTCCTGACCTCAGTCAAACCACAATGACACTTAATTGTAAGCCGGAGGCGGAGATCTTGGGATCTGCATGTCGGCATCGCTGCCAGAGGAATTGAGGATCGGCGGGGACGTTCTGATAACAACAGAACGTACTTAACACACTAAACATGAATTTAAATAACAACAGGAATGAAGGTATAAATAGTGCATTACGCCAGTATGTACAATATGTCCACGTGAAATCCACTAAAGCTCTTCTTGAGTGTGCTCTTTGAACCAAACCGAATGGAATTGGCGAAGTCCGCCACATGGAATAGGCAATTCCACGACAAATCGTCAATTGAAAGGGTCAAAATAACACTAGATGTTTTATACTTTGTTGAAAATGTTTATATGGGGTTATGTGATGCGCCGAATCAAGCTGCGTCATTTTTAGAAAGGTCAGGTCGTTGGTCAAGGAGTTGTTGCCTCGGACATTTTTTAGAAGTCACCTAACAAGGGTGTCTTTTGAGGTCTTTGACTCAACGAAGAACAATCCTAATTGCGCAAAAGTATATATCGATGAACTCATGATGACCCACTGTAGCTTTTGGCTATTTCGAAAGTTTCGTTTACGGAGTATTTGAAATTGTGACATCCTAATATATGGTCCTATGACCAATTTTACCTTTCGGGACAGCCGCAATGCGATGTTTTCACAACTACTCACTGAACGAATTTTCCCACCGAAGGCGACCCTCTGAGGAAATGTATTCGTTCCCTGGAGGAACTGGAGAAGATTTCAGAATGCACACACGAAGAAACCGCCAGACCACATTTGGCAGCAAATTTGCGAGGATCCATGCGACAATAACCGCGCACTATTGCCACCTGTTAACAGCAAGCTGAGACACAACCGCACGATTTAACCGCCAGGGTTCCGCTGGCTCTTCTAGCGGACAACTGAAAAACTATTTTTTGGCGTTATAAACTTTGGTACTAAATGAACCTTAGACGTTATGAATGGTCCTCTGATGCTAGTTTTGGATGCTGAAATCCTTGGACGTTATGAATTCTGGACGTTATGATCGCCTCCTATCGAAGGCACTGCACTTTTTTGGACTTCATTTCGCGTTTTTCACGTTATGATCCTTGAACGTTGTGAATTTGGGACGTTATAAATTTATGCACTAAATGAACCTTGGACGTTTCGCATACCCCCACGGAGACTGTGCTGAACAGTTGGGCCGCAAGTGCCACTCACTGCAGAGAGGCAGGTGGTTTCGACGCGTGGACCCATCCTTCCACACGAGATCGCCAGCTACCGCCTTCCCCGCCGGCTGTCCACGAACAGTGGACAAATCCGCCTGCCCACCGCAGCCGTGGTGGCGGCGTACAACCGTATCTCGAGGCGGCTCTCCGAGGCCCATGATATCTCTCCCGTCCGACGGCGAACGGACACCGGATCGGACATGCTATCCCCGCGTGACGGATGCAAAGAGCGAAGTGATTGTGATCGTCTCGGTGACATACCCCGAGCTCCATCGGCGCCCGACGCATTCGCGTCATTCCGACCCCGCTCTCCACACGGTCGCGCACCAGCTTTCATGTGGCACGGCATCGCGCCAACTAGCCAGGGCTCCTCCGCCGGCGGAGGCCGCCTCCACCTCTGATTTGACACGACCTACGGTTGGCACGGACGTCGGCTCGGACGTCGGCCCGGCCGGAGCCGGCAGCGCCGTAGCTTTGTTTCGGGCCGCTTCATACGGCCGTGCCCACACGACCGGGACGGCGGCAACGCGGCCCCGATTCCCGTCGCTGCGGTCGCCGATAGTCGAGGCGCCCTAAAACCCAAATCACTAACTGGTTGTCGAGAGGGGACGAGTAGCCTAGGGTAAGTTGCTCGTCTCACAATCGAAAGGTTGTGGGTTCGAGCCTCACCGGTCGCTACTCTTCGCCCACGACCAATCGGCGTGAGAGATTGGCGACGCTAAATGACCCAACGGTCGATGTGTCGTAAAACCAATAACCAACCAACTGGTTGTCGAGCACCGGCTGCTGCCACTATGCTGGCGAGTGCGCAGCGCGCCTTCGACTCGATTGCACGTGCCACGTCACGTGGTACGCCTGACACGGTGTCTTGTTTTGCGCCCGCAGGCCCAGTTGGCCGGGGCCGCGGTCCACCGCGGTGCAGACGTCGGGCACTGTGTGGCGAAGCTAGCCTCTAGCAGTTGAGTTGGTGTTAAATTTGGCGGCCAAGTCTAGGCTGGATGTGCATCGACTTGCCAGCCGCTGCCCCGCCACGTCGCAGTAGCGGCGCGGTGCGATAAGCTGCCGAGCCGCCGTCTTTGTGTTGGCGGTCGGCGGCGGCTGGGCGGCGGGGTTGGGCGCTAAATGACCAACCATGGTCGATGCGCCCTAACACGACGATCACACACAGGACGGCAGGGCCGTTGACGCGCGCGCCGGGCGTGGCGGGTCCTGTGGTCCGGCGGTCGGCCGGTGATTTGCGCAGGCTCCCGGCGCCCGGGGAGACGCCGACCAGTTGTCGACGAAGGTGTGCTGTCGCGCGGCTCTGAACGGTCGCTGAGTTTGCGTGGGCATCCGGGCACGCGCTCGACCGCCTCCAATTTCCAGTTGGTCAAGTCCAGTTGATAGAATGCAGGTAGCAGCGGTACTTTCGAACGGTGTGCTCGCAGTGCAGGCGAAGTTTCCCCGACTGGCACAAGCCACATAAGGCTGGTGCTTGTCTTCTCTTCAAGGACGGTTGTGCCCAGTGGTCACCGCTGCGACCACAACTGATCGCCGTGCTGCACGGACGCCGGTGCTGAAAAGAAGCTGCTGTATATGAAGTGTTTACTCATCGATCGATGAAAACTTATTCCATTGCTCGATGTCGGTGTGCAATATTGTGTGCTTTGCTGGTCAAGCTGCAGTCATTTATCCAGGTGGTACAGCGACCGTACGTGTAAATAGAAGATCTCATCGCGAGATATCTCCGATATTTCGACTAATGTTGATGGTTTTCAAGCATGCATCATATTGTATTAATATGCCACGTCCTATGTAATGCGTACATATTTCGACGTTCCGAATCCAGCTGCACCACTTGGTATCCTTATATGGCCGACCCAAGGAAGCTATCCAGCGCATAGATGTTCGAAACTTGGCGACTTCCTGGAAAAGTCCGCCGACCACTTTGGCTTGTGACTGGACAACGGCCAACGCTGAAGGCCAACGACAACTACTCAGGCACCGCCCTCTGGGGTTGGCCGGTCAGTTTTGAGTAGTGCCTTCGCGTACTGACAAGACAGCTAGCTTTTTAGGATAATGCAAATAAAAACGACCCGGATTCGCATGCAGAATTCTTCAGTCATTTGCATGCTCTGGCGCATTCAGGGAGTGGCCGTTCCAGTCGTGCCCTCACCGCCGATGGGCTTGAAAATTGGCCCATAGTGTCTTGCCCGCAAACCAACAAAAGTAATCTGAATTAAAATGCAACAACCTTTGCCGGGTTTAAAATGGCGTTTCGGATGAAAGAATCTTCAATTTTGTAGGTTTGTAAAAAAGAAACTGTTTGGAAGCCCAATATGGTAGCATAGAAGATTCTGACGCACATCGAGGTTTCTATGCTGTTCAAGTTCTACTTACAGCAAGAGTTGGCAAAATCGGATCCGCCAGTGCACGAACGTTGATGTGGTGCAAGACGTTGAACGTTATCGTGAACGTTGTAGAAAACAAGAATAAAAATCCGGTAACTTAGAAACCGTGGAGGTAGGCTGGGGCGCCTACACAGTTGGCTATGCTGTCAATTAATCTTTTTTTTTCGTGGCTAGCTTTGCCAAATAGTGGTCGAAATCCGTTGGTGTTATACCAAAAATAGTGTAAGGATGAGGACCCTCCAAATCCTAGGTACACCACTGGTGGTGGTGGTGGTGGGGGGGGGGTGCTCACGCCAAAAGCCGAAATTCCCCCCCAAGACATGTGGGCTAGATCCGCTTGTGTTTGCACGGTGTCTGTTACGGCACTGGGCTCTGCTACGGCTCGTAATAGGACGACCGGAGATAAACCTTTATTGCAGTCTTCCGGTTACAACTCGTTCCAATACAACCGAGATGCACGATCACAGTGTGCCACAGCTTACAACCCTTTGCACGGGTACAGCCGGCCACCGCTCGCAACCCTCTCCCGAAAAACCTGCATCCCTGGCTCAGCGTCCTTTGACTAGCCCCGGGCGAGGTCACGCCACGACCGTCCGCCAATCACGATCCAGCTCTTCGGTCCACTGCAGCTCAGCCAATAGTCCATCCGTCGTCGCCACCACAACCGATAAATCTCCAACAGTGTCATGCTCGCCAGTCCACAATTAAATAGCACGCAAAAATACGTGGCAAGTGTAAGCAGTTTTGGCTTCAGAAACGCCAGAAATGCTGCAGGGAATCGCCGTAGCTGCGCCACCGGCTCCGAGCGCCTTGACCGCCCCGCCCCTTTTCCTGCAGCCTGCAGGTGCGTGCGGCCCCTGTCAATGTGCATTGGCAGCCGGGGACGTCATCTGGGCGCTGATTTGGGTTCAGCAGATTATAACGACAGCAAGAAATGGTACTTTTCCGCGTACGTTCCTGGCTAACAAGTATACGCGAGTAGTGCAAATTATACGTCATCTGAAAGCTTGTTTCATGGCATTTCGATAATCATAGGAGACTTTCACACGAATGTGTTAGTTATTGTGTAAAATGGTGTTATTTAGACCCATGTCATATCCATCGACACTATTTAACTTAAGCAGGCCGAGCGATTCGGTGTTGGTAGCGCAGTTGGTAGCGCGTCGGTTTGCCGACTCGGAGGTAGCCGGTTCGAGCCTGGAGGCCGGCAGCTTTCTGTGCGCGTCGTGGGAAGTCCTTCTAATAAGCGACAGTGAATTAAGATACTGTTCACATGGGACGATCTTTTACATGAAGAGAAGGGAAATATTCTGCAATATTCAATATTCAGATATTCTGCAAGGTTGGGGTTCTGCCACCTTAAATTTATGGTTGAGCACTTCTTCTAATCAGCCAAGCATAGGAAATATGGAACACGTCGCCGCTTATGGCAGTGTCCAGGCCCACAGTCCCTTCCTGACACTGGCGGCGGACCATCGGGGGTGGGACAAGAGACAGGATCCCCTGAATTTAATAATTTGTGGCACTACGGCAGTGCATTGCAAATATTGAGCTAAAAACTAACGGTTGCCCTTTCCCCTCCCACCAGTACACGCCGACCAACATTAGTCCCTGCTCCTCGAGGTGTGCATATAATAACAGTACATGATTATCAAGGTGACAAAACCAACAATTGTGCATGCTGCCGAACAGTCAAATGACTGGACCCGAGCTGGAGTCAGAGCGATGCCAGTTCTAAGCTCGGTTCCACGCCTTTTACGATACACGGCGAACACACGCCACCAGGACTGCGACAAGCATTGCTTTGACAGGAGCAGACGTTTGATAAAATATTTCGGTGACAATCCTGAACTTTCTGGAGTGCCGGCGCAAAATAAAAAATCACGCTTTTCGTACCATGAACGCTTGATTTAAATTCGGCAACAACTTTGTGGAACCCGTAAGCGCTAAGACGGATTTTAGATGACCGCATGAGGATTTCGGTTCGATTATCATGCATTGTCAAAGGCTTAACGCGGAACTTTGCAAGATTGGGGAAGCATCCCCGTTCATTCCCCACCGTGGCTTTGCCCATGTTCGCACACCGTTATTCGGCATTTTCAGTCGAAATGAATTGGCTGCGTCGCTGACGCCATGTGAATCAAACTTCTGTCATGCATGCAATATTGCAGGGGTAACAGCAATTTCTATGCCAGACCAGCTCGGAAGCAACTTTAATAACAGCTTAATTTGTGGTTGGAATGGAAAATTACCATTTAATACCATACATCTTTTTAATTAAATGTGTTCTATCTTTAACTAAAGAAAATATTTTCCTTTCAAAATATGATTTCTTTATTCGCGTCGTGCAACCTGAAGTGCCACCCCGGTAGCTCAGTTGGTTAGAGCGCTGGCCTGTGCTGGTCTCCCCTGTCCTGGCAAAACAGGGTTCGAGTCGCTTCGCGCGCCCGCGTTTAGCCCCCGGCCGGGAGTGTGAGTTGGCAACTGGCCCGATAAGGCCGAGGACGAGCTACCGGGCGGCCCTGTCGGTGTATTGACGGCACGTTAAACTTTCGATCAACATTCTGCCGTTGAAAAGGAATTCGTGGATCGGGTGGTGGGGCGAGGGTTCACGCAACGAGCTCTGCTTAGCAATAGAACCCTGGTTCCTAAAGCCACCCCAGCAACAACTGGGACTAAATTTTACATTAAAAATACGCATTCAGACACATACAGCAACAACGGGACTAAATTTTACATTAAAAAACTCACGCATTTTGCAGTACAGCACGACATAAATACGGCAAAAAATGTTATTTAGCAATCAGACTTTAATACGAGGAGCATGCATCTGGAGAAGACGAGACTGCCAAGATTGAGGAAGGCCCTCACTCCCAATGCAGATTGTTTCTCTGTTGTGTACTCTGTGGTGGAAGTCAATGTGCATTTTGGGCGCATAGACTGCGTTCGTCATTTTGCGCACATGAATATATATATTCCGGCGCCCAACAGTGTGCGTATTAAAACGATATATTGAGGAAGCACGACGCAAGACATATACTGGGAGAATCAAACACATGAAGCACAAAAAGAACCTTGGGTTCCTTTACGACGCAATTAACTGCAAGGCCATATAGTGTCGCCAACTTCTCAAACCAATTGGTCGCGGGTGGACTCGGTAATTCCGCTGGTTGCGGGACTCGAACCCATAATCTTGCGGTCAAGAGCCCAACACCCTACGGACTAAGCTACCGCGGCTCCACCAAACGCGTGACGTAAGAGGTTATCGGTAGCAGGTGCAGATAAGCCACGGTACTTAATGAGATTGCATTGCGGCAATACATTACAATACCTAACATTACAGTACGTGCATATCTGGCACCTTATAAAATAGGGCGAACTGGCAAGAATAGATGGAACATCCTCATCGTGACATCTGTGGCTCAGAACAACTCGACATGCATACATACACAGACTACTCACGAGCACCGTAGTGGGACGATGAGTACGTGTAAACCTACAGGCTACGCTCTACCGACTTCACAAACACAGGCACATATCAGTTGTTGAGCTTGACATACACTCGGTGCGACTGCCACACGCACGTTTAGTCTCGTGTAATATTTGTGTAGAAAGTTCTGAAATGCTGCTATATGATCAATGGCAAGTTATGCACCTACGTCCAAACAATGAAAGATTGAAACACTGATCTGAATGTGAAGTATCGCCCAAGTGCGGCCCATACTTCGCAGTCACTGAGCAAACTGCTCGGCTTTCCGCTGCTGCCGCTTTGCGAGCTTGGCGACGTTCACCTTGTTCACCAGCCCGAGATGAATAAATGTCCGGATACTCGCAAAGCACTTAATTATATTATATCTATGGAATTGAATCTGGATTCCAACACCTGGCGGAAACTTTCAATGACCTTTGGATGTCTGCTGAGATTGTTGGGTTCTTGGGCATGGTGAACACAAAACGCTGCATCCATCTCTCTGAATGTGTGGAAGAATTCCTCTGTGGGAACCGTCAGGCCGCTAATGTTTAGGAGGCGAGTCCAGAACGCTTCTCGTGGTTCATCTTCGGGAAACGCAAATGGGTGCCCAGCGATCGGTCCGCTGGTTTCTTCCTGGCCATGGACCAGGCCACACATTATTCCCCACCGCCACGCTTAGCATTTAACATTCCTTCAATTCACATCATTATCTGATGTGATTTGAAGGAAGCTGATATTCATTTCTATGGGAAATGAAATCTCAGGAAATCGGCAGTTCAAGTTCATGTGCTGATATCTAGAAAAAAAAGTAATTTCACAAAAAATAATATTAATATCATTCAATTAAGATTTTTCAAACACTAGAAAAAAACACTAATGTTGACAATGACAGTACATGCTATCCCCCACGCCATAAGACATAAGAGGTTATGTTAAGTGTGGGGAGAATATGGAATAATATGGAAAATATGGAAAGTGTTGGGAAATGGGGTTTTTGGTGACTAACAAAGAACACTGATGTCAAATTACAAAAATATCCTAACTGAATCTGACCTAAACAACTGATGTTGGACCTCCTAAAACATACTCATGTTCGGTCATCTAAAACCTACTGATATTGTATGCTGGATGTTGAACGTGATTCACGAAGTAAATGGTAGATCCATTGTACCTTAATTACACACTCGCATCAGTTGTACACCGTATATTAATTAACCCCGTGACATGGAAACTCAGTTAATGGAAGCATACATTTTGTATCCTAGGCTGAATCTGTTATCATTACTCCATGTAGAATGGGCTGGTCATTATTCTGCTGGAATATCATGGTAAAAATGTTAGAAATAGCCACATGCAAATATATGTATTCATTTTTTTGGTATAATTAAACCTGGTTTTGGCTTTCCGTGCATGACTGCCTATCCTGTCTTCTTCTGATCTTTCACTACTGCCATGTAGCCTTGTTCTTCATTCAACACAGTTACGGAAAATTATTTTCAGGATACTGGGAAGAAGTTGCTAGTAAGCTTCAAGAAGTTCAGTCCATACATCTGTCTAAAAAATTGTCTTCATTGTCTTCATATATAAATACCAAGGTTTTTGGAGTTTGGAGGATAGAATAGAAACAAGTGTTTTTCCTGAAAAAGAGGTAGGTTAGGTTTGGACTGGGGAAAGATTGTGGTGATAACTCAACCAGCATTTTTGCATATGTGATATCAAAGATATTCAATGGATGGCATTGGTTTGGATGCACTGTTTATACATTTGACATTATCCTTCATTACCAATTACCCCACTCAAAGCAACACATTTTGCATTACTTCACTTACGAACTGAAAAGCATGCATTTGCGCTGGAATACAATGGTCATATCATCTTAATGACTTTCAGAAACATGCATTTACAATTTTTCCTTGAAATGCCACCTCAACTAAAATGCAAATCTTCTTCTGCAGGTGCAATTGTAAAAACCTCACACAGCTTCAGCCTTGCCTCTTTTCAGAAGGGAACATAAATTAGCTTCCAATTAAAAAAATCACATTCATGAACAATTCGATCTGAAAATTGAGGAAGCTAAAGAAATGCCTAACTTATCCCAACCTCATTTTAGCTTTGCCTAGGTAAAAATATGCAAAACGTCACTTGTAAACACTCAAAACTGCAATAATGAACCCTTAAATCACATCTCACACAGTACAGGCGAGAGTGGTCACATTTTAACCACATCAATCAACTTTGCATTGGAAAGGCATCTCAAGAATTAAAATATTAACTAAAAAGTACGTATTTCCCTGAACGTTTATTTTAAGGTCTGATATTTTTTTTGGCAATTACACCAGTATTTTTAGTGGCTACTAATAATTGGTACCACAACAGCTACAGTGAAGTAATCCTGCACAACCACTTTCATGTTCAGAATATGGCACAACACTACAAAACAATTATGTTTTAAAGTAGCTCTATGTGAGTGGTTAGATGACTTTGATAGAGAGAACCATCTGAATATGGATACCATCTTCATTTTTTTTAATTCGGTAAACAGCATAATTACTGGTTTTGCCACACAAAAGCAGCAGTAGAGCAATTTGTTCCATGCATTAAGTGTTTGGAAACTCCCTCTTACCCTACTACCACTACTGCCCAGCCATGATACAATGGGCAAGCAATTACCAAATTGTCCACAAGCTGGTGAATGGTACAGTATGGCATAATTACATATAGCACACAGAAACAATATGATAACTCACAGGGGGGCAACGCACATGCTAACATTAATCACCAGATTGCATCAATGACATGCTGACCAAGTTGACATTGTGGGTATAAGGCCTTAATTCTCATAAATTGTCTGAGGTGTGTTCTCGATATCAACCACGCCATGGATAAATTAATTCTGGGTATGGTGCCTTTCGGTTCAAAGCCACCAGCACGCTAGCAGAATAAGAAAAAATATTCAAGCTTCAATGAATGAATATGCTTTACAACCAACGGGGAAACTAATCGTCAGAAAAGCGCCATAATTGTGCTAAAATGAAAGCACCATATTTAGTAGATTTATTGGTATAGTCCAAAACTAGAATATAATTTAGCAGTATTCTGGAATAAATAGCGCTTCTGGTATATGACGTCACTTGGCGTAGGTTTTGTCTAGTTTCAACTAACTATACTAGAACAGCCAACTTTGGAGTACCTGTTGTCTCTAGTTATCTTGGGTGCGTGTGCCGACACGGCGTGTCGTGTGCCGCAGGCTCCGCGCCGGCCTCGTGCGCGCCGGCCGACCAGCTGGCTTACTACTCCGAGTGCAGCGTGTGCGCCGAGCGCTTCTGCGGCCAGGACGCGCTCGCGCTGCACATGGCCACGCACCAGGCCAGCCACCGGTTCTCGTGCCGCAAGTGCGTCTGCCGGTGCAAGACCAAGAAGGAGCTGGCCGAGCACATCAGGAAGTTCCACGTGACCATCAAGCGGCGCCAGCTCACCTCGGTCGGGGTGAGTGTGTCCGCACCGGGCCGTGTCCGTGCGCGCGGTGTCGTGCCCTCCTGGCCGCGTAGGCCAGGTGTTGATGGTGAGCGAGGCATTTTGGAGACGGACATTAGACCTACGGAGTACACAACGGCGGATATACGCAAGCTCGTTGAACCTTGCATTGTAATCCACACCCGTATAGTCAGTGGTGTGGTGGTAGTTTCTGGCCTGGGTGCGCGTGGGATGTCTCTACTGTGGTGATTGGGGCTGAGCACATATTTGTGCCGAGCTGTGAGCTGGGGTGGGCTCCGGGCTGGCAGGAGGTCCTCGCAACGAGTGAGATGCCGACAGTGAGTGTGTTGTTGTCTCCGCTTCTGAGGCAGGGAGGTGTAAGGAGTTTGCTCCGGTGTGGTTTTGAAAGGCCTTCGGAAGCACTGTTGGCCCGTTGAAAGCAAAACTCGTGTTCGTTGGTCTTGTTGGTTTAAGCACGCTTCACACGCATACCGAGAGCGATCGGAGCGTTCAGGAAGCGTCCACAGAGCGGGCGCCGAACGGGCGGATTTGCTTCTCTGACTGGCTGTACGCCCGGGCGAGTTGTTCGTCCGCGGAGGGACGCCGGCGGTCAGTGAAGTGGGAAGCCATGAGGCCCCTGTGATCCCATAGGTCCTATCTTCCACTTTTAGTTGGCTCCCGTTCCACATTATGGGCCTCCTCTGACGTCTTGTCACCTCTATGCTGGGGTATCTTTGACAATATTGAGGGCATTCTCCTACGTCCTGATGAACCCTTTTCCCCTCCTATGGGTTTCTTAGGTTCCAGATTTGAGGACTGTTCCGTGTCTGGGGCTTTTCACATTTCCCGTAGCCTTAAACTTTGGTCACACAATGGCCCTTTTGGGCGCTAAATGACCAACCATGGTCGATGCGCCCCAAAACCACAATCACACATACACACACACACACAATGGCTTTCAGCTTTCACAGAGTGAACACGCTTTCAGAGTGTTCACTCGTCGTGTTTAGGCCGTTTCGTCAAACAAACTGCAATCGAACGTATCTCATACGCCCGTCAAAACTGCGTTTTATGAACTTTTAATGCGATCGGAGGGTCGCACAGTGTGCCCCGGGCTTTATCACGACGGCGTAATGAACGTCTATCTGGCGTCCAAAAGATATATTTGGTTTATTTTTCAACGCCGATTTGGCGTAACGTTCTGCCGGTGTGATTGAGTAGTCGCAAGATATTCGAAATTTTGTTGGCTGTCTATAACCAGATTGGAATCGCCTTGGCCAAATACCATCACGTCCCCCCATAATCAACGTGCACGCCGCCGAACAGGGCTGCGACGTCGAGCGCCCGCATCACTGTGACGTCATCAAAGCCTCGACCTTGGACGCCCCCTCCAGTCGCCACCCCTCCCAAGCGAGAAACCAGACGAGGGGAGCGTCGCCGTCGCCGTGACAACGCCCACCAAGAACACACGCCGGGGCAGGCGCGGCGTCGGGGGTGGCAGATCGCTTTCCTATCACTTCTACAAACCACTCGTTTATAGCTAGTGTTGCAACCACGGTGTTTGTAGTGCAGAGAGTGATATGGGTATTGTATTATGTTGGTGTACGAATGTTTGTTGCGCATCTGCTCCCACTACTGACCACACATCTATCCTTTATTTGTAAATATCTGTGACCCAGACTGTCCGTAATAGCCACTGCACGTGGAGGGCATGTATTGTTAAATAAATAAATAAATAAATAAATAAATGGAAGCGTTGGTTTGTCTGTGGCTAGAATATTTAATTTCCCAGCACATCTCTTTTAGCCACGTGATAGAGAGGTAGCCCTGGAAAATAGTCACATGCGAAATTGTATGCAATGTTGTGTTGTGTTTGTTTTTTATTGTCACTGAAAACGCATGCTTGTTCACCCAAGATGCAAAGATGCAAATTATATTTTGGGGTTGTGCAAGCATCCCTGACAAAATGTTGTGTCTTGTGAGTGCATCGTATGATGCACTCGCCATCATCATCCGCTTATTTAACGGTCATGGCGAGGCGAGCCTCCTCTGAAATAGGTTCCCTCAGATGCGTTTCTTCTCTTCTAATTATTGGTCCAGCTATGTCCAGAAGTTCATCAAACCTCGCAGGACTCGTGCGGTAGTTGGCATGGAAATTATCGGGGCCATCTCTCGACTCTCGCACGAATCATGTTTCCCCTGCATATGTCTCAATTGCATGGACTCTCGCCTAAACACGGCGCAACGGTAGGTCAGGGTTTTATTCCATGAACAGAAGCATGGGGAAATCTTAATCTTTCATGACTTTCTGACAGGAAAATCAGTTGTCGATAACTTAAAAGTAAAAATGTCTGAATGTAACGCGCGATATATCTCAGCTTGCATTGGTACAAGTAATCATGATTTCCACACAACTTGAATCGGCGGCGGTCGCGTCAAAATGGTCTCATTGGCGTCATAATTGATTCGCAGGGAAGGGTAAAATGAACGTTTTCATTCGGGGATACAGCGTGTGCTATTGCCGGAATATCTCTGCTCGTTTTACGACCTCTATCTCCTGTTTGACGTTCGATATCCGTTCGTTTTACGAATGATTGACGCTCCGAATTACCATGTGTGAACCGAGCTTTACCCTTGTTTGGGGCTTCCATTTCTATTATAGAAATGGAATTTCTATTCATTTCTATTCATTTCTATTATAGAAATTCTTGGCCGTCGGGCGACTATTGAGTTCTAGGGCGTCCTATTTTCTGCTGGAGGCTGGGCGCTACATGACCAATGTAGTCGATGTGCCCTAAAGCCCTAATAACTAACTAGCTCTGCTGGAGGCCTACTTTTCCAAATGAGTGGCTTTCTCACACGTCTTTGAGCCTTTTCCTCCCTTCTTGGAGCCGAATATACGGACGTGGCCGATTCGTGAACATCTGCTTCTGACGCTGGTCTCTGTCAGGACTCCCAGTACACATCAGCATGTTGTTGATTCTGGTAGCTTATCAGTTGGCGTGTGGCTGCTGACCGCCCACGGTGCTGACGCCGCGCCGGATGCTCGCTGATCCTGCTGACTCCGCTGACTCGGCTGACTCCACTGGTCCATGGGCGCTGCATGACCTCAGCAGTCGATGCGCCCCTAAACCACAATAACTAACTGGCTCCGCTGATCTTGCTGATCTTGCTGATCTGCTGATCTGCTGATCTGCTGATCTGCTGACTGCTGATCTGCTGACTGCTGACTGCTGACTGCTGACTGCTGACTGCTGACTCTGTTGACTGCTGACTGCTGACTGTTGACTCTGTTGACTGCTGACTGCTGACTGCTGACTGCTGACTGCTGACTGCTGACTCTGTTGACTGCTGACTCTGTTGACTGCTGACTGCTGACTGCTGACTCTGTTGACTGCTGACTGCTGACTCTGTTGACTGCTGACTCTGTTGACTGCTGACTGTTGGCTGCTGACTCTGTTGACTGCTGACTCTGTTGACTGCTGACTCTGTTGACTGCTGACTCTGTTGACTGCTGACTCTGTTGACTGCTGACTCTTCTGACTGGTGAATCTGCTGACTGCTGAATCTGCTGACTGCTGAATCTGCTATCTGCTGCTGACTGCTGCTGCTGACTGCTGCTGCTGACTGCTGCTGCTGACTGCTGCTGACTCTGCTGAACTTGCTGACTCTGCTGAACTTGCTGACCCCGTTAACCATGCTGACTCCGCTAACCGGTCACCGGATGACGGCCGGCAGGCCGACACAGCGGCAGTTGGCGCGTCCCCCCCCCCCCCCCCCCCCCCCCCCCCGCCCCGCCCCGCCCCGCCTCGCCGCCGTGTCTCGGCCGTCCGCCGGTGCGCCCCATTCAGCGCGGTCCCCCGGCACGGTGCGTTCGTGCCCGTGCTGGCGACAGCCGAAGCGCTGCCCTCCGTGCGGGTTGCGCAACGATGCTGAATCCGCCCTGTCGCACCCTGTGCTGAAGTGCCGGCGAGCGGTTCCGTCGGGTGCGACACTGCCGATAGCCGGCAGCTGACCTGACCTGGCGCCCCCAGGTGGACCGACGGCTGCGGTGCGTCACGTGCGGCATCGACCGCTTCCCCAGCTTCTCCTACTTCCACGACCACCACCTGTACCAGCACCTGGTGACGCGGCCGGAGCCGTTCGTCAAGCTGGAGACGCTGGCGGCCGCGCCGCCGTCGGGCCTGCGGCTCACCCTCCGCCGCGACAGTCGCGAGCCGGAGGCGCAGTTTCAGGTGAGAGTCGCCAGCCCGAGGAACAGTTCGAGGTGAGAGTCGCCAGGCCGGGGAATAGTTCCAGATGAGTCGTCAGACCTAGGCAGACATTCGTGAGCGTCAGTCGGGAACAGGCATTTGGGGCTGATTTTTGTCAAAGAACAAATGCTTGTTTGGTTGTCGTCTTATGGCTGGGTGGAGCTAATGCATCTGTGGGTTCCTCGTCTGGGTGGACTAGCATACCCTAGTTATGATGGTCTAGGATACCCCAGTAGGGATGCCGTGATCGTTGGCAGCTGTGGCAATCGGGGCAGCGTGGCCGAAAGAGCACTGCTCGTTCGGCCAGCAGGGGCGAGGCGCAAGCTCCTGGCATTCACTATTCGTAGAGCGGAGGGCGACAGGCAGTGGCGACCGATTCAAGTTTGCCATTTGGATCAAGACGGCACGGCGATAATGGTACACCGATGCCATTTGTGTGGTTTGTGTGTGATTCATTTGTTCGTTTTCTTCGTACTTTACATCGTAATTTTGGTGCGGCTTCATGCGACCCCGTTTCATTTTCTGGCATTTCATATCGGCTACGAGATCCGGACAAATTATCAAATCTCACAATATCGAGTGGAAAAATATCCAACGCACAGTTCTGATTCATAGTCGTGATTAAATGCTGACATGATTGCACACGCGCAGGATTTTGTACCAAGTCCGATATCGCTTTAAAGACAAAGCGTGCATCGCATAGTGATTTATGTTGCATATGTATGCCCAGCACATGCTTTTATCAGCTACTTTGTCTGCCAAACCTTCACGGCAGAAATCCTGAATCCCCATATCGGTGTCGAGGCCAAGCACTCCTTCACCCACCGCATTTCAGGACGGTCAAGTTACTCTGAAATGCAAAGTGCATTGAAATGGTCGATTTCATGCACGGCTGTGCAATGACTGGTCGGTGGATATTGACTCAATCACTCACGCCGTGCCCATATGGCCCACAACGGTACTTACACGAGTGCCGAAATCGATGGGACGGGGCACACTCCACAGGTCCCCATATTAAACAGGAGGTTGAAGCATATGTCTGTTGAGCGTTCGTTGCCACCTGAAGGTCGGACATTTCGTCAGCGGTGCACCGGTGCTGACTCGCGGTGTGCTCGTTCGGCAGGTGGTGCAGCGTGTCCGCAGCAACTCGACGTCATCGGTGTCGGCGGGCGAGGCGACCGACTCGGGCAGCAGCGGCTACGGCACCTCGGCCGGCGACGCGGTCGACCACGCCGCGCTCGGACGTCCGCAGTTCCTGCCGCCGGCCGCCGGCGGACCGCCGCTCGAGATCTCTTCGTCGGACCAGGACAAGGCGGCGCCGCCGAAACGCGGCCGAGGCCGCGGACGTGCAGAAGGCGGGCGGGCCCGCGGCCGGGGAGAGCGTGGCCGCGGCCGGGGAGAGCGTGGCCGCGGACGAGGCGGAGAGGGCGGCCGTGGACGAGGCGGAGAGGGCGGCCGTGGACGAGGCGGAGAGGGCGGCCGCGGACGAGGCGGCGAGCGCGCTCGCGGCCGCGGCGGTGAGCGGGGCCGCGGTCGCAGCAGGGGGCGTGGCCGGGCGGCGGCGGATGCGCTGTCGCAGCTGCCGCGCCTGATCCCGGTCGCCGACGGTCAGCCAGGTTCGACAGATCCGGTGGCGGCGGCCGCCGGAGGGCCTGCCGCCGCCGGCCGGCCGGTCGAGAACGGCGCGGCCGTCGGCCCGCCGGCGGGCACCGCGCCCGGACAGCCGCCACAGCCCGATCAGTTCCAGCCGCCGCAGCTCAGTCCACAGTTGGCGCAGGTCAGTCCCTGTCACGCGCAGCCCAGTCCAGGCCAGCTCGGCTCGTTCATGGCGCAGCCCGGTCCTCAGCCGGGCCAACCCATTCCCCAACCGGTGCAGTCCAGTCTTCAACCGGCACAGCCCAGTCTTCAGCTTGGGCAGCCCAGTCAACTGGGGAAACCCATTCCTCAATCGGTACAGCCCATTCCTCAATCGGTACAGCCCATTCCTCAGTCGGTGCAGCCCATTCTTCAACTTGGGCAACATAGTCCTCAACTGGGGCAACCCATACCTCAACTAGGGTACCCCAGTCTTCGATCAGGGAACCTCAGTTCTCAAGCTTGGCAACCCGGTCCCCAACCGTGGCAACCGAACTACCTACCGGGACAATTCAGCCTCAATCCTGGGCAACCCAGCCTCAATCCTGGGCAACCCAGCCCTCATTCTGGACAACCCAACCCATATTCTGGACAACCCAACCATTATCCTGGACAACCCAACCCTTATCCTGGGCAACCCAACCCTTATCCTGGACAACCCAACCCTTATCCTGGACAATCCAACCCTTATCCTGGACAATCCAACCCTTATCCCAGACAACCCAACCCCTATCCTAGACAACCAAACCTTTACCCTGGACAACTCAGTCCTCATCCTGGACAACTAAACCCTCATCCTGGACGAATCATCCTTCATCCTGAACGATCCAGCCCTCATCCTGGACATCCCAGCCCTCATCCTGGACATCCCAGCCCTCGTCCTGGACAATTCAGCCCTCGTCCTGGACAACCCGGCCTTCATCCAGGACGATTCAGCCCTCATCCGGGACACCTTAGTCCTCGTACTGAACAACTCAGCCCTCATCCTGGACAACCCAGTCCTCATCCTGTAGAACTCAGCACTCAACCTGAACGACCAAGCCCCCATCCTGTACAGCCAAGCCCCCATCCTGTACAGCCAAGCCCCCAGCATGTACAACCCAGTCCTTGTCCTGGACCATCCAGTCCTCGTCCTGAACCATCCAGTCCTCGTCCTGGACAGTCCAGTCCTCGTCCTGAACAAATTAGTCCTCGCCCTGAACAATGCAGTCCTCATCTTGAACAAACCAATCCTCGCCCTGAACAATCCAGTACTCATCTTGAACAAACCAATCCTCGACTTGGACAGGCCAGTCCTCAACCAGAGGAACCGAGGTATCAACTGGTACAACCGACCCCGCAGCTGGCACAAGCAAGTTCGCAACGGGAGCAGCCGAAGCGGCCGCTGGAGCAGCGTTCTCCGCACAAGGAACAAGCCGCGTCACAAGTTGGAGCGGCCAGCACAGCAGCGCCTGCCGCGGGCCGCGGCCAGGGTGCGGACGACGCGTGGCCGGCCGTGCTGTGCACCATCTGCTCCGTGCCGCTGGCCGACGCGGCCGACGCGCAGCGGCACGCGGCCGTGTACCACGGCCGGCCGTCGCCGTGCCGGCTGTGCTCGTTCTGGCCGCAGACGTCCGAAGAGAGTCAGCGCCATCTGGCGACCGTGCACGGCACCGGCGGCACCGGCGGCGCCGGCGGTGGTGGTGGTGGCGGCGACGCGGCCGTCTGGCGGCAGCCGATGGCGCGCGCGCGCGCGCCGGTGCCGGCCGCCATTCGGCTCCCGGCGGGCCGGTTCCGGCCGCCGGCGCAGCCGGTGGCGCCGCCTGGCAAACCGTCGCTACTGCCGCCGCCGCCGCAACCACCACGGCCGCCGTCGCAGCCACCGCGGTCGCCGTCGCAGCCGCCGTCGCAGCCACCACCGCGGCCGCCGTCCCAGCCACCACCGCGGCCGCCGTCGCAGCCACCGTCGCAGCCACCACCGCGGCCACCTTCGCAGCCACCGCAGCAGCAGCTGTGGCGGCCGCCGCTGCCCGGCTCCACGGTGCGGCTGAACGACTCGGTGACGCTAAGCGCGCGCTCGGCGCCGCGGCCGGTGGCGCCGCCGGCGGCCCTGCCGACCAGCATCAACTCGGCGCTGGCCGGCCGCGGCGTGGTGATCACGGCGGCGCCGGCGCCGGCGCCGGCCGCCTCGCAGCGCGTCGGCCAGTTCGCCGTTCCGGCGGCGCCGGCGCAGCACCCGTGCCGCTTCTGCCGCGGACAGTTCAGCAACCGCGCGGCGGTGGCGCGCCACGAGGCCGGCTGCGCGGCGCGCCAGCAGCCGCGCCGCGCCGCCGGCGCCGCGCCGCCCGAGCTGGTGATGCCCGTGTTCGACCTGTCGGTGGTGGACGGCGCCAAGCTGGAGGCGCTCGGCGTGCGCGGCTTCCTGCCCGTGTCGCAGGTGAACCAGCGGCGCGGCCAGCTGGGCCTGCCCGTGTTCAACGTGCACGGCGTCGGCAAGATGGTCCCCGGCGCCAAGCCGGTGGGCTTCCTCAGCCTGGGCCAGGCGTTTCCGCTGCGGTAGCGCCGGCCGGCCTCGGAAGGTGTTGACGGCGCCCGCCGCCGGCGGCGCCACTGCCGCGTGTCGTCGGATATGTGTTGTGTTGACACCGTTGACTGGCACCGGACGTCGGTGTTCGACTCATGCAATGACTGTTTTCTTGTGTGGCGCTGAGACGTGTCGAACCGGTCGGAGCCGGAGTTGTCTGTGGACGCCCGGAGGCGCCGCGCACGTCCGTGGGGATTGCCACGATCCAAGGTCGTGGAGCAGTCGTCTTCCCCGGAATACGTAGGGTGGGTGTAAGATACCTCAAGTTTACCGTGTAAGAAGGCTCGCGTGGTGTCGCGCACCAGTGCTGGACTGTTGTCTATGTCGGATGTACTCGACTGTTTACGGAGTACGGAGTCCGTTTCATTTTCGTACAAGTTTCTGTTGGACAAGATCTACTCAAGACGAGGTATAGACCGGCCGGCTGCGGTGCTATCCGGCTGGCCTGGGACCCTTGTGGCGCCGTGCTGGCGAGAGCGGCGGCGGTGCACGTGTTGGTATCCGTGGGGCCGTGCTGCCTGACATGCCGCACAAGTCGCCGGATGAGACGAGGCCGAAGCGGTCGTCTGTGCAGCGGTCGGCGGTGCTGCGTGCCGCCCAAATTGGCTAGCAGCTGCCTTACGATTCAACGCACCAGCGAGACCGACACGGCGGCCGACGCTTGCGCAGAAGACGGCCGCTGACCTGTCGACGGACGGCCGCTGACCTGTGGACGGACGGCCGCTGACCTGTCGACGGACGGCCGCTGACCTGTCGACGGACGCCCGCTGACCTGTCGACGGACGGCCGCTGACCTGTCGACGGACGGCCGCTGACCTGTCGACGGACGGCCGCTGACCTGTCGACGGACGGCCGCTGACCTGTCGACGGACGGCCGCTGACCTGTCGACGGACGCCCGCTGACCTGTCGACGGACGCCCGCTGACCTGTCGACGGACGGCCGCTGACCTGTCGACGGACGGCCGCTGACCTGTCGACGGACGGCCGCTGACCTGTCGACGGACGCCCGCTGACCTGTCGACGGACGCCCGCTGACCTGTCGACGGACGGCCGCTGACCTGTCTTTGGACGCCCGCTGACCTGTCGACGAACGCCCGCTGACCTGTCGACGGACGCCCGCTGACCTGTCTACGGACGGCCACACCTCTCACCGGCCAGTATTCACAGTTCAGTCACGGACATGCTGAGGTCCGGGTGGCCGGCAGTCGGCGCGGGACCCGCGTCGCTGTCGCCGAGCGAGTGTGCCGGTCTGCGAGAGACCCCGGCGACAGGAGCACTGGCCAGTGACTGGAGGAGCACAGACTATCGACCAGCTGACCAGTGGTCCGGCGTGACCGGCGTGTTCAGCTGCACCTTCAGCGGCTGACCTGCGCCGTCGCGATGCTGTGTGGAGGTGCCGGCCGGCCGAGCCTCGCCCTGGCCATGCCGCCGACGCAGGTGCACGCGGCCAACTCATATCAGCCGTCGTCCGTCTGCCGTGCGTTGTGCGTGCTGCGTGCCGGCCGTTTCTGTCGGCGTGCGTCAGTTCCTTGGTGTGTGCCCGCTTCGCGTCCCGGCTCGTTTTGCGTTGCTTCGAGACGGCCATTTGTGTAGCCGCGTGTACGTTTGTAGATGTTTTTAAACGCTGTTTTCACATTCATCCCAGAACGCCTTTCTGTAATGTAATTCTCGACAAAGAATGAACTTATGGTTGCTGGTCGTGTTTCCGTTCATCTGTTCCCGAAGCTCTGCGCAGAAGTGGAAAGGTGGTGAGGCTTTTGCCAGAGATGTTTCAACGATATGCAATCCCGAATGGCAATTATTTTGGAGGTTTGGCGAAGGAATGAAATCGTATGCCACACACGATTGGATTTTGTATTGGAGGGCAGTATCGGCATAAGCGTGACAGGTACTCGCGCAGTCGCAGTAGTAGCAATCACGCACGCATACCAGTCATGTTCGGCACAAGGCATGGACAGTAGAACTGAATGTGTGTGCCCGGTGTCCCTCCCCACTTACAATACGAAAGTTCAACTTTAACCCTATGGTGGTAACTGAAGAGAACTGACCGATAAATGTCCCGGTGCTCTCCCCCTCCTCTCCGTAAATGCGGGCGTTCCGCCACCTATGACATGGGAACCACTCGGGCCCGGGTATGGTTGGTTGGTTGGTTTTATTTAGGTTTTAGGGCGCATTGACCAGGCATGGTCAGGGGGATGAGTAGTCCAGGGGAAGATACCAGCCACACGATCGAGAGATTATAGGTTCGAAACTCACCTGTTGCTACTCTCCGCCCGCGACCAATCGGCGTGATACATTGGCGACGCTACATCACTTAACGGTCGACGTGTCGTGAAACCAACAACCACCACCACCGAACATGGCCATTTATGATTCGTGTAGGTGTGGATGGCAGATTCAGGAAAAATCGGGTGGGGGGTGGGTGGTGGCAGATTGAACGCTGCCTCGACACATGAATTGGGTTGCTCCTATCTGCGCAGCGTTCGGTTCCGGAGTCGCCTCGTAACGGCGTTTCTTTGTCCTCAAGAAACAGCGTAGTATCTCCACAGGTGACGGCACTGTTTCAGGGTGTATGTGTATCATGGCGAGAGCGCTCAGACGAGGCTCGCCTATTTTGTCCCTTATTGAGGTGCTCCGCTTTCAGGTAGACCTTTCTGGCACTTACTGGCTCTCTTCACCCCCCCCGTTGATCCTCCAAGCGCTAGACAAGCGAGTGCACGGGACTGCTGTTGGTACAGGATTAGGCGCTACGTTGCGACAGGAAGCCTGTGAAACTACCTGTCATGCATGCCGAGATTAATTCACTGCGACAAATGACGTCACGGGTTATCTTGAATAGTTTGAAGGACCGTCGCGTATGGCATGCAGGTTGTACAGTCGCACCGCATGATGCAAACATTTCCGCTTTCTGTGGCTGTGCCTGACCCGGTGCCAGGGCAGGCGCACGAGATGTGACTAGCCAGTGCCTCGGGCCCCATCCTCGCAGCTGTGTGCTGGCGTCGAACGCGGTACGCAGCGGGTTTATTGGACGCTTAAATGAATATGGTAACCTTAGGTGCAGTTATCATAGCTGGTCTGTCGCATGAAGAATGTGGTCGTACGTGCGGTGACCTGACGACCCTAGCAGTAAAGTTGGAGACTGCAACGTTGCAATGCACGTTTGGTTGTCGCTTCCGTACACCTGCACACAGTTCCTAATGTGAGCCAGCACAAGAGAATCGATACTCCTCGATAGTACGATGACAGGCAGGAGATGCTTGTCATGCATTGCAGCAACTACGATGTCAAAGCATGATTAGTGCGTTTGACCCACGGTAGTTTTGGGTCCGTGATGACAATGAGATTTGCGTACTCTTAGAAAATAGCAGCGATTGATTAATACACTTAATTGATGGTGGATTTGGAATAGCTGTTGACGAGCACCGCACAACAGAAGCTCGCTCTTGCTTGCGTTGACCACCATGAGTCCATGCCGGAGAAACCACGTACATATTGTACACAGTATCTCCGCTGAAGCCAGCGCTGGCTCGGAGGGCCTGCTGTGCGGATCATTGATAGCCGCCTACGTGTCGTCAGGGTAATGCGCTTTGGTGACGCGGAGGCTACAATAATGAGCCATTAATGTCTGCGAGCTTCACCGCGCTCCGTCGGTTGGGACTTGGTCCGTACACTGTAAAAACAGCCTTCCGGGACGTCTCTGGGATAGCTCGCGCTCGGAGGGCCGAGCGTGACAGCGGGCTGAGCGGGCCGCGCTGACCCGAGCCGACCCGAGCTGACCCGGGGCGACCCGAGCTGAGCGCCGCCGCCGCGCGCGTCCACCGCACCCGGCGGCCATGAGTCACCGACAGGCGCGCTGTCCACCGCGCGACGGTCGCCGGCCGTCACACGGTCGGCGACGCGCTATAAAAGGCTCGCGGCCCACGCCCTCTCGCGTAACCTGAGCGTGGCGGGCGCATGCGCGCTGCGCGCGCCGTCGCGTCGGCGGCGACGACCGGCGCGACGGCGGCGGCGACTCGGACGACGCGCGACGCGAGGCGGTGCACCCGGAGAGACGGCCGGCGGGCTCACCTGCGCTCGACAGCCTCGACACCGCCAGCCTCGCCACCATGTCCAGCTCGCGGACCACCACGCGCAAGTACACGTACACGTCGTCCGGCGGCGGCGTCGGCAGCTCCGACGTCCAGGTGGAGTTCCACACCGACCAGCTGGCGCTGGCCCGCATGGAGGTGAGTCGCCGGGCGGCGGTTTGCCGGCCGGGGGCGTGCCTCGGCCTGGGGTCGGGGCGGCGATGCGCGGCGCTGTGGCCGGCGGTCGCGAGGTGGATGTGTGGGGTTCGGCCCGCATTTGTGCCCGCACCAGTCGGTGATGCCGTCGATGTCGTTTGACGAAGTCCCTGTTGTTGCCGATAGCCCTGGAGCTTTTGCAGAATGGGAAATAATTGGGTGATGCATGCCGTTGCCACTGGAAAAACAAATTTCGGAGCTTTCATGTGATGAGTGTTTTGCATTAGACGAGGCAGTGGGCGTGCCCTCCAGGCCCGCTAAGAAGCTAGCCGCAACTATACATGCAACCCCATTTGCTAATTCAGCAAGCAAAGTTTATTGTAGACTTTAAACGTGGATTGAAAGAATGTGATCAACTGGGCACAAGTCCACTGGACGCCATTTCCTCGACGGCGGGACTGGCGGAGAAAAGAAAACCGAAAGAGATGCGATCAGGCTTCGCCCAGGAGCGCTCTTGACGGACATACCGGCAGGGAACGCAGTCGGTCCCTTAGTACCTTCAAGGGACGGCTTGTCGTGAGGGGAGCGCAGCTTTTCTCGACCAGTGGAGGCGCAGAGACGTGCCTCCGACTCCCCCGATTGGATCCGTCTCTGGTGGTCGCGCGAATGCCTAAATGTATCTGAAACTTTGGGCAGTAGGGATAGGATAATGCATTCTTTGGCGAGACCGATTCCGGGGGAAAATCACTCGAAGAAGAAAAGCGGGTCGCCAGGGCAAGGGTGCAGTGCCAGCTCAGCACTCCGAACACAGGAAGAATCATAGCCAGCCAGGTCCGTGTGAAGACAATGTTAGGTTTTCACCAAATTAAATTCGTGGCACGATGTCCTTTTGCCTATGTCCTTTTACCTGTTCTAGATGTCCGCCTGGGGCTATCGCTCCACATATCCTTGGAGGGGTCAAGGGCACTTCAGTGCCTGATCACTCGTATGTCAGCCGACTGCATGCCCGTTCCCGTGACGTGACCTGATAACTCACCGACTTGGCGCCAACTCGCCAACCTACCAGCTCACCCTTCAAGGTCGGATTCGAGTAGGTCTGGCCACATCCGGTGCGCGGCTGTGATCTGCCGTATACGGGCGGACTGCATTGGGGCACGACTGGCGCGGCACGACCTGACGTCTGGAGCCGTGTCCGATGTCAGGCCTGGTGATGACACATGAGCGACCTGCGACACAAGCCGCAAGCGCAGGACGGATCGGTGACATCCGGGATAGCGGAGATCTGCGACACCAGCGCGATACCGGGACGTATCCGTGACATCCGGGATAGCGGAGATCTGCGACACCAGCCGCGATACCGGGACGTATCCGTGACATCCGGGATAGCGGAGATCTGCGACACCAGCCGCGATACCGGGACGTATCCGTGACATCCGGGATAGCGGAGATCTGCGACACCAACCGCGATACCGGGACGTATCCGTGACATCCGGGATAGCGGAGATCTGCGGCACCAACCGTAATATCGGGACGTATCCGTGACGTCCGGGATAGCGGAGATCTGCGACAGGCACCAGCCGCGATACCGGGACGTATCCGTGACATCCGGGATAGCACACGAGGCGTGCCAAGGAATGCAGACGACGCCCGATGGATACTCGTGCTGGCCGCCATTTGGCAGCATTTGGCAACACTTGGCAGCATCCAGACAAGAGCGCTCCAAGTGTTCTCACCATCAAGTTCGGAAGGAATGGTTTTGTATATTCTTCGCCTCCATATTCCTTGTTCATAATATAACGTTCCCGAAGTTGATTCATTTCCATTATTTTTCGTGCTGCTCTTCTCTCTCCCTCTCCCTCCGTCTGTCTCCTCTCTCTCTCTCTCTCTCTCTCTCTCTCTCTCTCTCTCTCTCTCTCTCTCTCTCTCTCTCTCTCTCTTCCGCTCGTTTCTTTGGAATTGCATCATGTGTCAGAGGGGGAGAGGCTGCTTCAGTCGGAATGTTGATTTTTGAACAATATGGAGAGGGTGGGGTACATAACGCAACGGGTCAGCCCAAATAGATCTTGGGGGCACACTACATAAGGTCCTGTGCTACAAGCTGAAAATGTTTGGGGAAGGCAATGCCAACATTCGGGGGCACTTGCTCCCTCAGAAGTATACAAAACAGCACACCTGGTCCCGGTACGCCGAGCGGGTTGACACGCAGGACAGGTGGTGTGGGGACTCTTGCTGTGTACGGAGGTCCGCGAACGGCCACATGTTACCTTTGGCAACAGACAACGCGGACGTTCGTCGGACGCTGACCCTCTGAAGACGGAGTGCCGCTGTTTCGGCATGCAACATCCATGCGGGCGGATAGTGTATGATTGCGGGTACTGCTACTGCTACAACTCCCATGGCGGCAACACCAGCTTTCTCAATGGTTTCTTGGTTATTTGGCTCAATGGTCTTCTTGCTTATTTCGCTTCGCATCACCGACGTCTTCTTTTGGCACCGCAAATCATGGAATTCGCCAAGTAAACTTGTATGCTGATCCTTCATGCGTGGTAGCATGCGTGTGATCGAATCGAATCGAAGCGTGTGTGCCCACTGGAAATGAAAACAACGCTGAGTTTGTATTTGTTCGGTGTACATTCACGGGTTCAGCAGCTAAATTCACAAATTAACCATACACGATCGTGTCGGGGTAAAATCTGCACGGTCCCCTATCGAATAATTGCGATAACTTGAAAACGCTGTAATATATCCCCACAAATTGCCCATGGCTGTCACGTGAGATACGTTTTTGTCAAAGGGACACCTATGAAGTTATGATAGGTCGGGCGTGAGTGACGTCCGAGTAGTGTCATGTTTGCCGATTTGGGATGGAAGTTCATTGGTGCACACTCATCGACTTAAAATCTAGACGAATGGGATATGCCATGTCTACACGGGTAGCGAGATACATTAGACGATAAACATGTTTTCACGTTGTCTCGCTTGAGTACTTCACTTTCCAAATTCGGCATTTTAAAGTACAAGATATTGATGAAAATATACTCGCGGATATAGTGTATTTGTACATGGTTCGTCATCGTCATTGGGTCATGGTTCGTACATTGTCCGTCGGCTCGATTCTGGACGGTATCGCTTCTTATACTACTAGGCAGCGTAGCAGACCAGTAGCTTTCATACCGGAGTCAGAAAAGAGAGAGAGAGTGTGGGGTAGGGAGATAGTTTGTTACATATATAGATAAATAGGTGTATAGATGAATATGTAGATATATGGATAGAGAGGGGAGAGGCAGACAGACAGCGGGAGAGTGTGGCTGAGAGAAGAGAGAAGTAGAGTAGAAATGTAACATAAAACTGAAAGCTTCACCTGCTGTGGAAGAAGTCCATTTCAAGAACAATCTGTCGTGGACTTGTTCTGGTTTGTATCCGCAATGTTCGGACGTGAAAGGCTGGGTCGCCGAATGCCTGACACAGTCGATACGCCTCCAAGCTCCAATACGGCACAGCAGGCTCTTGAACGGCGCTGGGTCTCCAAAGACGGACAGACCGCTTCCGAACATGCGAGGGTATCGCCTGTACATAGTTGACGTGTAAGCTGCTCTCGTTGTCCGAGGAGGATTTCTGGTGCCGCTGAGAGACGTCGCTGTTGTGCGCCACGTCAGGTCGGGCTCACTGTCGTCAGGAGCCCGGGAATGTCCGCCTTTCCGTCGTTACCGGCGTCGCCTCTGCATAGTTGCATAGTCCGTGCCTGTCCTCTGCATAGTCCGTGCCTGTCGTCGACCAGAGGCCGAGTCTGCCCTCCCTCCGAGGCTGCCGGCGCCGCCTCTGCATAGTTGGCCAGTCCATGCCTGTCGTCGACCGGAGGTCGAGTCTGCCCTCCCTCCGTGACCGCCGGCGCCGCCGCTGCATGGCTGGTCGGCTCTTGGCAGGTGTCGGGCCATCACGCGCTCGGGGCGCCGGAATTGTCGACGCTACAAGTGGCCGACGAGCAAGACCAGCGGGAACGGTGGGGTAGCGGTGAGCCGGTGGGGTCGATGGAGCCGGTGGGGTCGGTGGGGCCGGGGGACTGGTGAAGGCAGTGGTGAGTCCGATGAGCCGGGCGAGACCCACAGTGGTGCCGGTGAGGACGGTGAGAAAGGTGCGGCTTACTGTGCTCCTAGCTTAATATTAAATAGGTCTGCTCACCAAAACCTTCATGCCATTGCAATGCACGGTGCATATAAAAAATCGTACGGCTTTGCCGGGTTGGATTCTTTCTCCGTGTATTGTCAGTTTCCGTTTACATAAACCCCACGTGCCTAAGTTGGATAAGTGCTTTCACACGGACGACGAAACGCTGCTTCAGGTACAATTGTTGCACGTGAAGTGCAACGAGGGATAGGAGCGACGTCTACGCATGGGGCCATTTTTGGGCGGACACCACATTGTTCCAGGCCACATTCACTGAAGACCAAACGCGCGCAGCATGGCATGATGCTCATGACCTGACCTGACCTGACCTTAAACCGTCGGCCGGGACGTCAGCAGCTCGGTGGTCAGGCCCAGCGTCGGGAAGACGAGAGGCGCGTGGTTCGATTCCCGGCGGCGCCCGCCCTCTATGCCAGGACGAGAGGCGGGCGACACCCGCAGCGGCGTCAGCTGCTCGGTGTGTCGTACAGCCACAAACAGCTAACTGGCAGAACCAGCAGCAGTCTCCTGCAGAGCTGGTTTGTGCCAGTTTCCCGCTGGCAGACTCGAAACCACCCTCTGTTTGTGCTACACTTCTGGTCAGTGCACCTGGTAAAAAGGTGTTTTCTTTTTCTCGGACTGCTACGATAGATACATGCATTCACTGAAGTCAGAGGCACCGATTTACTTAGGTTCACCATGTAGGGTTATGCACTTAAGAAAAGTTCGGTGAGATATGTCCTTTCGCCAACCTCGCGGGCCATGGTCCCGTAAGCTGGTCATGCTGAGCATATATTTCCTCCGCGGCCTGTGTTGCCGCACTATGTGTGCTTCCTGTCGGGCCTTTTCTGTTTTTCTGTTCTTGTTCGTGTGTGTTTGTTGAACATCTGACATGGCCAGTGGGACCTTCTGTTGACATGATCAATGGGACCTTCTGTTGACATGGTCAGTGGGACCTTCTGTTGACATAATTAATGGGACCTTCTGCTGACATGATCAGTGGGACCTTCTGTTGACATGATCATTGGGATGTTCTGTTGACATGATCAGTGGGACCTTGTGTTGATATGATAAGTGGGACCTTCTGTTGACATGATCATTGGGACCTTCTGTTGACATGATCTGTGGGACCTTCTGTTGGCGTGATCAATGGAACCTTTTGTTGACACCATCAGTGAGACCTTCTGTTGCCATGCTCAGTGGGACCTTTTGTTGACATGAGTGGGACCTTTTGTTGGTGATACCTGCGAATAAACAGCAACAAAAAACCTGGTGGCGAAGTCAATGGCCTGGAAGAGGCATAGCGACATCACCCCTACCCAGTCATCCTGCCTCGCACTGCACTCCGCCTCAGTTACCTTTCTTGCTGCGCTGTTTTCTTCATCTGCTTTTTTCAATAATCTCGAACTGCTCAGAGCTGGCCGACGAGACTTCGATTCAAACATCATAGATTTCCGCTTGTTCACGTACATTTCATGTCACATCCACTAGTCTCGGCACGATCCACATCCTGACCTCATTGCCTTTCTCTCTGTACTATTTTCCACACAAAGTAGATCCACTTCATCGCATGGTCTCGAATTGGCCACAGCTTACCATGGAGATCAATTCAAGCAGAAACCAACAACGACGTAAAACGTAGCGGCCTTCAAACTATCTCGTAACTATGCGTCACATGGTATATACATGTTGCATATCGAATACACGAATACATACATGGGCAAGCACACAGACACGCACACACCCACACACACACACATACACACACACACACACACACACACACACACACACACGCACATATATACATATACATACAAATATATATATATATATATATATATATATATATATATACATGTATATTAGGATGGTCCTTACCTATAGGGGGACATTTTTTCTCGAATTTTCCATGAGGCACCCGCTCAAATGTTTCCTTTTGGTGAGAAAACATAGTGGTGCAAATTTCATTTCGATACGTTAATATTTATTGGTGGCGCCCGGTCCCCCAACTCTGAACCCTGGTAGTCCAGGTCACCTGGTCTAAACCGAGTATTAGCTGCTTGAAGGCAGGGGTCTCATGGTGCCCATCCCACTCATTGTCGTCTATTTCGGGCAAGAGTAGCATTCCGGCTATCGGGGAACGCAGCTCGATGTTCGGAGACGACCTAAAGTAGGAACTGGAGCTGATCCTCCTTGGTCAGGGGCTTGATGTACTCTTGAATCCGGGTGACTCCTCTCTCTCTGCTGTGTCGTTGGTCACGGAGAACGCAGATGACTTCCGGGCTGTTTCTTGGGAGGACCCCTTCTCTTGCCATGTGACCGGATCGGTCCCCAGGACATCATCATCCAGGCCAAACCTTTTGAGAGACTCCTTGGTCCTCATAGAGACGAGGGACGAGAGCGTCCCCTCTGCTGGAAGTCGTGTAGATCGAGCAGTGGTCTCTTCACGTGATCTTCATGTCCCTCCTTCTCCAGCGCGGCCACCATGGCCATCCTGTCTGAAAGCAGGACCCCGGTGTAAAAAAGGTCATAGCCACCAGGTCCTCTGACACGTGCCAGAGTTGATGGCGGAACTTCGCCGAAGTGGCTTTGGAGATCGCTGGGTTAACCCCGGCGTATTGAATCCGACTCTTCATCAAGGCCAGATCTCGACCAGGAGCCTCCGTCGGAATATGGCTGGAGAACCAAGCTTCCAGGCAGACCGTCACGACCGTCACCTCTCTCATCCCTGGCTCTTCACGAGCCGTGAGCTTGATTTGTGCTCGGAACAGCCAGATCTTGATGTTGTAGAGGGCCTTGGACAGCCAGCGGGCATGATGGTACGCTCCGGGTGCCATGAACCGAACACCTCGCGGGGGAACTTCCCCAGGAAAAGGAGGGCGGGCTCCAGGAACTCCCTGTGGTCGTCTCGGGGATGGCGATTGGTCAGCTGGGAGGTGCAAAATTACGTGACCCGATGGATCAGGTCTGGGGGCAGGTGCTGGCGAAGGCTTTCATCCTCGGGTACTGCTTGGTAGGCTGTCTTGTCGATGAATTCCCACTGAGACTTGAACCTCTTGAAGAGGGGGACATCGGGTCCACTCGTCGTCGAGCTCACCTGAGCTTGAAACGTTGCGGACAGGACCAGTGACGGCTGAGGCCTGGTTCTCCCCCGTCCATCCTTCAGGCAGCTTGGGAACTCCAATCAGTTTCTCCGTACCCTCTCCCGATACAATGATTGGGAGCTTGTCCACATGTTGTTTGGTGGTGAGCTCCTCCATCAACTTCCCATCCCAATGGACTACCAAGGGAACATCTGCACGGAGGTCTCGCTTGACCACCTCTGAAAAATGGCTCTTGCTGCTCTTGCGACCTCGAGAGACGGATGTCCGATTGATGTTAAAGTCGGCGATATCAACACCGAGAGAGCAGCGCCAACTGCTCCCGTAGCTGCTTCACGAACGGTCTTCTTCTCTTCATTGCGAAGGTAGAAGAAGACTTGGAGAACCTCTCTCTTGAAGAGGAGCTTGTTCCCGGTGATAGCTGGGGAAGGTTTCCCTAACAAGTAGATCTCACAAAAACGATTTGATGCCACCTGTGAAAGAGAAAAATGCATGGTTAACGAAATTCCATCGTCCAATTATCCACAAATGGATACATAATTAAAAGTGAACCCCCATAGGGGATAAACTTTGGACACCCGGCGCCACCAGTAAACAAGATTCAATTTGGGTAGCATTTTAGTCACGCTGTTTCTACACCTAAAGGAACGTTTTTGAGGGGTGCCCGGCAAACTTTTCAAAAATGAAAAATAAGGACCACCCTAATGTATATATGTGTGTGGGTGTGTGTGCGCAGGTGTGTGGGTGTGTGTGCGCAGGTGTGTGGGTGTGTGTATCAAGCAGCCTTAAGAAATATCCTTCAGTTTACGCACTAACGTGCAATTCTGTGGTAGCCTTGCTGCTGACGTTCCAGCAGCGATGTGACAAAGCTACCTCGTAATGCCATGAATGTGAGCTGTTCAACTCACTGCATGGTAATACCCTGGTTTTTTCTAGTCAGACCATACCTAATTGTTTGGCCGTAAACTCACTAGAATTAATATCCTAGGCTGTCTTGCTGGTGTTCTGTCCACCGAATTATCGAGACTGATGCGTTTGTTCCATGTGTTACTTTGTTGCACCCTTCTCTTCCATTCTTTTCTTTAAAGCATTTCTGTTGAACACTGTGAATTAAATCGGCGACCAAATGTGTTGCACAAGGATTTCTTCTGTAAGTAATAAGCAGTGTGATTACTAACTGTTTACTTTCCAGGCACACGAAGAACAACTGGTCGTGAAGCGATTCAACGTCAGTAACCGCAATGTCTCCTTTATGCATGCGCTGCTTGCGTTGTTTTCCTTCTTCCCCAAAGTCCACCCTTCTAGATATCTGTGCCTACTTCTCGGTAGCACCCTAGCTCCCGTTTCAAATTGCAGTGCTGAAACTCTGCTCAGTTTTCTGACTGTGGTCGTGTTACTTGATGATGCTTTCCCCAGCCCTTACCACTACGGAACGTGGCATGAGCCATGTGTTGTAGCTTCGCCAGCTGCTTACCCTGTTAAGTGCCTGTGATGTGCATGGCATCCCTCCTGCATCTCACTGCCACATCGATTCTAGTAAAATACTTCTGACTGATGTGCACAGCGCGAGAGTTCACGCAGTTGCGCAGTGCGTGTTGTTGCGCACGACGAGATACCCTGCTGAGGGTTGTATGAACACTGGACACACCTAAGGTCTCCAGAGCACCATTTCGGGACATGCTTATGAGCACCGCTATTACTTTGGACCCTTGCAGGATGTGATATGTGAAGTGCGCGTGTGTGATAGTGCCTGTCGTCAGTTGGATGACTTCCGGCTGTGGTCTAAAGGTGGGATTACACTTGTCCTATCCTTCTGCTGGGCTTTTCCATGACAACGCGCCGACTCATGACATGCTGGCACGCGATGCCAATACTGTGACATGACATGTTGGCACGCGGTGCCAATACTCTGACATGACATGTTGGCACGCGGTACCAATACTATGACATGACATGTTGGCACACGGTGCCAATACTGTGACATGACATGTTGGCACGCGGTGCCAATACTATGACATGACATGTTGGCACACGGTGCCAATACTGTGACATGACATGTTGGCACGCGGTGCCAGTACTGTGACATGGCATGTTGGCACGCGGTGCCAATACTCCGACACATGTTGGCACGCGGTGCCAATACTCCGACATGGCATGTTGGCACGCAGTGCCAATGCATGCCGTCATTGCAGAATGGCTCGAGACAAGTGAAAATTTTGCATCATACCAAAGAAACAAGACAAACTAGCTTAGAAGGCTATCGCTGTGGGGTGAAAGACAGGCTGATATGCTTCACTGGTTTATATCCACGTAAACGAAATTGAAGGCGCACTGACTTATTTGCTTCTAGCGGTATTTTGTGCCGCGTTCATGCCAGTCACACCTCCACGGAGTACGCGAAACATTCGAACGTGTAGCTCTGTGGTGCAAAGGATGTCTACCGTTAATATTTAATGTCGAAAATACTTGCAAAGCAAGCGTCCCTGTGAATTATGATCAAAAGCGACGAAATATGGAACATCCCTATGGTTGCTGCTGTTTGTCGCCACTGACACAACAAAGCTTCGAAGTTCGGTAAATGATATTATTTGCTGTTTATAGAAACTAAGCAAGCGGGTAGGGTATTCGTTTGAAAAGCGGCAGCATGTGTGCAACATAGCTTAGTTATTTGAGTTTAAGAGCTTTTCGATCAAAAGATGCTAGAGCGTGGGAATCGTGATAGGGGAGAAACCAGAGGAGACAGCGGCTATTCAATTTCGGACACGTTTAGCATTAACCCTACGGGTGTTGCATGGAATGAATACCCTCATCCCAAACTTTGGGACAGTTCCTATACCACTGAAAATATATCATTACTTAGCGCACACTACGTTCATTTGAGTATGCCAGGGTCCTTCCAAAAGCGGTACATAGATGAGTGAATGGTCTATAGCCCAATCGCTGTCATATATCTGAATGCGCGTCCAGAATTGATGATTTCAAAGCCCTTAGCTGGCACGTTCCGATATGTCGGTCTCCGTTTACCGATTCCATAAAGCGACCTTCGCTCCCTCGGAAAGCATTGGCTCGATAAAGGTGCCTTGTGCACAGTCAGGGTTGTCAAACGGACACTGAGGCGTCCTATTGCCTAACGGTAAGGCATTGGTGGGTATCGTACGTGAGGCCGATGCACAGTCCACACACGGTCACCTCATCGCTCGTGGATGTGCTACAGCACGATGATCAATTTGCAAGTTGTGGTTTTAGCGCGTGCCGCTTATCGTCAGCCGGCACCTTCGAGCTCCTGCGCCACTTGGCATTCACATGGGGATGCGGTCCCTGGCTGAAAGTGGGCAAACACGTGGTCGGGGTGTCGGGCTTCCCAGTTCACCGCGAGATCGGCACTCTCGTTTCCGTACGCAGGCTGGCCACCGACATGCTTCCAGGACAAGGGTACGTGAGGACAAATGTACGTATAGCAGAGGTGCGTAAGCAAATGTACGTAAGTAAATGTAAGTAAGCGCAAAAATATGCAGGCGCAAAAGTGCGTATGGCCAAATGTACGCAAAAACCAAAGTATGTATGCGCAAATGTACGTAAGCGCAAAAGTACGCATGATTAAATGTACGTAAGCGCAAATGTACGTATACGTAAGAGTAACTAAGCGCAAAATTAAGTAAGCGCAAATATACCTAAGCGCAGCAGTAAGTAATCATAAAAGAATACAAGAGCAAATATACGTATGAGCGAATGTACGTCCATTTGGACCTGCGTGCCTTTGCGTTTAAACGCATTTGGGTAGGTGCATATGCTCTACGTACATTTCTTTTATGTACATTTGGCATGCGTGCATTTACGCTTAAGTAAATTTGGCGTAATTACATCTTCACTTAGGTGCAATTGCCATACACACATTTGCGCATACGAACATTTGCTCTTACGTACATATGCGCATACGTACTTTTGCGCTTACGAACATTTGCGTATACGTACATTTGCGCATAAGTATATTTGAGCTCGCATACATTTGGGCACACGTACTTTTGCGCATGCGTATATTTGCGCTTACGTACATTTGCGCATGCATACATTTTGCATACGTACATTTGCGCTTACGTACATTAGCCATATGTACATCGGCGCTTGCATACAATTACCATACTTACATATGCGCTTACGTACATCTCCCATTCGTGCACTTCCTCTACGTATATTTGTCCGGTTACCCACTGACATGGCTTAGTACCCAACATAGACGAACGCCATTCCCATCTCGACGCGGAGTATTGAGACGTGACAGAATGTTGAAAAGTAGAGGGTCTGTGAAACAAATACTGTCGGTGGTGAGATATTTCCGATAAAATCATCACTATATGTACATGAAGCACCTTGGCACTCTCGTCAAAGAGAGCACGAGTCGCAAAGGGAATGTCGAATCTGTCACATTTCGATCAATGGGAAAGAGTGCTAACATGATGCGCGAGAAAACCTCGTCTTGTGTTGGGTGGGCGGGAACCGTCGTAACCGCCAAGTATTTCACGTCCTACCGCCAAGGTTCGCAACGCTAAGGTTCGTTGTCCTACGCAATATGTGTGGTTCTGAAGCTCCTGGTGATGACCTCAACGCCGCATGGTTTACCGCGTCAAGGGTACGCTAATTGTACGAGCAGGCGTTGTCATGCACATAACACGGGTTTTCAACCAAGACCGAATCGGTGACGGACAGGCCAGTATTATTATGTTACGATTAGCACAATACGAGGTTCGAGAAATACATTTCCACAAGTTTAGACACCTAAAGCATTTCCTCCTCAATGTTTCGAAATGTCATCTGACGTGAAACGACAGTTGAACTGCAACTCAAGGAACTGGGCTATTGGGTGAAGGGATAGGCGCGCCATGAATTTCCGCTCCCAGTTCTTGAAAACACCAGCTGCGACATAAGTACCTGGGAACTATTTCGTTCGTGGGAAAGCGGAGGAAAATTTTCATGTACCATTTTTTAAGGTGGCTTGTCGGAAGCTGCAGCTGTAGTGCCAACGATGGCGTGTTAGAGTCAGGGGACCATATCGCACAGACGTCAATAAGTGGTTGTTGTCCGATGGTTCGCACCAGTGCATCCACAATTGGGTTGCATTACATATATTTATTGAAAACAAGGCAACACTCAGGACACTGCCCTGCGAAACTCCATTGCTTTGATGGAAGCACTGGGAAAACCCGTGTCCGACACGAACGCGGAAGAAACAGTCGCAGATAAAATGCTAAAGAAAATACTCAGGTTATCTCAGATTCCACACACTTCGGTCTCCAGTAAGATACCGTGTCACCAGGTTGCGTCGTAGGCTTCTTATATATTGGAGAAGGCGATCCACACTTGCTGTTTGGGCTTATAGTGCAATAATGTATAAAATGCTACGAAATATTTGTTGTGAAACGATTTTTCCTAAAACCACGCTGTACATTAGTGAAACAAAGTCCAGTCTTTCCAAAAATGATGTGAGTCGCACGTTCATCATTGTTTTTTGCAGGAATTCGCAAAGACCATATATCAGGGAAATGGGTCGGTAGTGTATGAATGCGCCTACACCATTCATTAAGTTGTTGATAGGGACCACTGCGACTTCCCGCCAATAATCTGGAAAGTAGCCCTTCCAATATACTCTGCACAATGAGGCCAGAAGTGCTTTAAGCACTCGTAAAGGTAGGTCCTTCAATAACACGGGTGGTCAGGCGTGAAGAAATCAGTTGCTTTCTTTTCAGTTGACATGACTGAGAGTGACAGTTAGTCTTGTACCTAATACATCGAGAGCGGAGGCATATCCTTGTGCCACTATGTGTAGGTTGTGGGTCCATATGTGTATGTGTGTGTGTTTGTGTGTGTGTTTGTGTGTGTGTGTGTGTGTGTCTGTATATGTGTGTGCATGTGCACTTCGCGTTTATGCAATTGCGTTCGCAATTGTGTGCTACAATGAAACACCACGCCTGTAATATAAACAAATTGACATTAAGTTTCGAGATAAGATGTTAAATAGTTGCGTCAGTGTAGCCGCCCCGTTAGCTCAGTTGGTTGGAGCGCTGGCCTGCACCGGTCTCCCCTGTACTGGCAACACAGGGTTCGAGTCGCTTCGCGCGCTCGCATTTAGCCCCCGGCCGGGAGTGTTAGTTGGCAGCTGGCCAGATAAGGCCGGGGACGAGTTACCGGGCAGGCGTGTCGGTGCATTGGCGGCACGTTAAACTTTCGGTCTAAATTCTGCCGTTGAACTGGAGTTCATGGATCGGATGGTGGGGCCAGGGTTCACGCAACAAGCTCTGCTTAGCAATAGAACCCTGGCTCCTGAAGCCACCCGAACAACAACTCGGATTAAATTTATAATTAAAAAATGTAGGGAAGTGATCACACTTGTTTTATCTTTTTATTAGTTGCTTGTTGCGCTTCGTAAAGTAATAACCGGGCAAATTATATTACACGTACTATGCTTCAGGTGGAACGGTTAGGTCGGCTTGGACAATGCTGGTCTTCGTTCTTCCCTGTCCATGGATGGAACTTTGCGCGCTGTGCTTTTGTTGTTGTCAATGTAACATTTGGAGTTTCTAAATTCATACTGAGGCATATGATGGTGCAGGTAAAGAATGAATTTAAGTCAGTTCGCAACCGCTGATATCTGCGCGCTGTGGCGGTGGACCAGCTGACACCCGCACGCTGTGGCGGCGGATCAGCTGACACCCGCCGGCGGTGGCGGTGGCGGTGGGTCAGTGGTCGCCCGAGGCGGTCCCGAGGTCGCGACGCCGAGCGCGTCGCCGCCCGGCGCCGCCGCCCTATAAATAGGCGGCCGTCTTGGCAGCGCGCGACGGACGCGGACGTTCCGCGGCGCCAGCTGCCGCATTGTTCGCGCCGCGCTGGAAGCCCAAGTGGTGTGTCGTCCAGCCGACTGCGGCGACCTCGGCGCCGGCGGCTCGGAATAGACCGGCCGGTCACACACACATCGGGAGCGACGCGACACCCGCCGGTGTCGGCAGCGCCGACAGGGAGCGGACACAGGGGATGATGGTGTGGGTGTGGGTAGGACGCGGACAGTGTGATGTTGGCCTCGCTTAGGCCAACGTTGTCTTCACGTCATCAGCTGCCGATAAGAAGAAAGCTTGTCACGCGCTCTTAATCACCTCCTGTCTGTTTATCAGTGGTTCGGCCCTCCCTTGGATGAGTCCTGGCTGCACGCTTCGTTGGCGTCGCTCCACCCTGTCTGTGGCGAGTGATGATCTGATGGACGGACGCAAACAGCTACTGTGCGGGGTCAGCCGTGGCGTCTTGTGGAAATATGGAGGCCAAACAGTTTATGACGTCTCTCAAGCTATCCAGCGCAAGCATGCTTACATGCTACAGCATGTTACATCATCATTACATTATGCTATATCATCAATTACGTCTGTCCTATTTCAAAGGCAGGCACGCCAAGCCACCCGCCCCTTTGAATAGCACGGTGTATCATGGGTGAGACGGTGTGCCGTACACGGTGTACCATGAGTGACACGGTGTACCGTGGGTGACACGATGTACCATAGATGACACGGTGTGCCGTGGGTGACACGGTGCGCACCATAGGTGACACGGTGTGCCGTGGATGGAAGTATCAGCCGGACTTTGTCGAGATTGCGCGCATCAATGTCGTACGACCGTTTGACATCGAGATGCTGTTGAACGTCGGTCGGCCTCAGAAGAAGCGAGCAGACGTTCAGTTGCGAGGCGCACGGCTCACCGCCGCCGCTGTTGTGGTAGGCCGTGTTTGACTAGCCGGGCTTCCTGGAGGCGATGCCGACTGTTGCTGTGCGCTGTGACGAGTGATCTGTGTATGTTGTCTCGCGGTTTGTGCGGTGTGTTTGCGTACAGTTGTGTGGGGATAGGGGGGAGGGCAAGGAGTATCGAGCTGAGGATAGTAGACGAGAATAGATGGTGAGAGTTGACTTGAAGAGAGTTGAGGAAAGATGCCGGATGGTGTCCTGCAGAAAGTCGACGAGTAAAGATCGATTCAGCTGCCCGGCCTGATTTGTAGACATCGACAGGTGGCAGATGATGGAGCATAAATGAGTAGAGATGAATATAGATAAGTTGAGGTGCCAGGGCTGATTTGTGGAAAAGTCACCAGGCGGCAGATGACTGACGTGATTGACTGATAACTGACGTGATCGCGATGATGTGATGTGGGGATCGCGTGAATGGCTGTGACGAGGTGGTGTGGGGTTGTGTGAGCAGTTGCGTGGGTGGTCGTGGTGTGGTGACTGCGGCGGTGATCATGGCAGCAACGCTATGCGCGGATCGTGCCGGTAACCGCTGTCGTGGCGTGGGTGTGACCTCGCACGACACGACGGTGGGTGCGGCACTCTGCCCGAGGGCGCCAGTCAACGTGCGGCACACGGCCACAGGAAGGCGGCTTGGCGGCGGCCGCCGTCGCATAGCTGAGCGAGCCAAAATTACCGGCTCCACGACGACATCTCGCTCCCAGCCTGCGCCAACGGAGCGTCGCCCATCCGGGCGCACCGTCCGCCTCACACTGCCACAGCGTCCGCGTCACACTGCCACAGCGTCCGCGTCACACTGCCACAGCGTCCGCCTCATACTGCCACACCGTCCGCCTCATACTGCCACGCCGTCCACCTCATACTGCCACGCCGTCCACCTCATACTGCCACACCGTCCACCTCATACTGCCACACCGTCCGCCTCATACTGCCACGCCGTCTGCCTCACACTGCCACAGAGTCCGCCTCACACTGTTGCACAGTCAGCCTCACACTGCCATGCCGTCCGCCTCACACTGCCATACAGTCCACCTCACACTGCCACGCCGTCCGCCTCACACTGCCATACAGTCCACCTCACGCTGCCACACAATCCACCTCGCACTACACTGTCCGCCTAGGACTGTTACACAATGTTCCTCACACTACTACACAAACCCCTTCACACTGCCACATAGTCCGCTTCACATTGTTACACAGTCTACCTTGCACTACTATACAGTTGGCCTCACACTCCCACACAGTCCACCTCACACCCTCACACTCCCCACAGCCCACCTCACACCCTCACACCCTCACACCCTCACACCCTCACACTGCCACCCACCCCGCCTAACAGTGTTAAACGGTCAGCCTAGCACTGTTACACAATGCCCCCACACTGCCACGCAGTCAGCCTCGCGCTGCTGCACAGTTCGCCTCACATCGCTTCACTGTCCACCTCACACTGTTGTTCCGTCCATCTAGCACAGCTACACTATTCGCCTCCAGTTGCTTTACATCCCGATTCATACTATGATTCATTTCACAACGCGAGGAATTTAACGCATTTTTCGCTTCCATATAGTTTTGATAATTTCTTAGCTTCTGACGAGCAAAACGAGTTTTTGTTCACATTTTAGGTTCTTTTTCACTTTTATCTCGAAGTCTGGAAGACAGCCCACACAAAGACACATTTCATAAAGGTAGCTCGTCGGGGAATTGTTCGCCCGCCAGTCCATGCACATGCTGCGCTACCCACTGTTGTGGCACTGACGGCTGCTCTGTCGTGTGATCCACAGGACAGGATCAGACAGCTACACGATGACCTGGAGTCAGAGCGAGAACTCCGCCAGAGGGTGAGTCCCGGCGGAGACTGCGCCACAGGGCGTGTCTCAGTGGGAACTGTGTCAGAGAGCGAGTCTCAGTGGGAACTGTGTCAGAGGGCGGGTCTCGGTTGGAGCTGCGCTGGAGGGCGAGTCTCAGTGGGAACTGCGTCAGAGGGCGGGTCTCGGTTGGAGCTGCGCTGGAGGGCGTGTCTCAGTGGGAACTGTGTCAGAGGGTGAGTCCCGGCTGGAACTGTGTCGGAGGGCGAGGCTCGGTGGGAACTGTGTAAAAGGGTGAGTCTCGGTGGAAACTGGGTTGGCAGCTGAGTCCTGTATGCAGTGTCACCGTAGAATGAGTCTCCACGGTAGCACGGGGTGTCTCTAGAGAGCGAGTCTCAGCAGTAGCAGAGGGGCACCCTCGGACGACCCTCTGAGAGTGTCTGCACCGCGGTTCACTGTCACTGCAGTATCTCAGCAGCCGCAGAGAGTATCCACGGAGGGAGAGTCTCAGCGGGTGTTCCCGAAGGGAACGCAGCAGCCTTGACTAGACACTATCCCCAGAGTGAGTCTCCACAACAGCAATGGGCATCCTCAGAGTGAGCCTCATGAGTAGTGTGTGTGTGTGGGGGGGGGGGGTTCTCGTGGAATGAACCTCAGCACTAATGGGCGCAAAGTGACCCTTGATGTCGACGAGCGCCTAAACTCCAATCCACCACCACCAACCTCAGCACTAGTAAGGGGTGCTTCTGGAGGGTGAGTCTCGGCAGTGAAAAGGGGATATTGTCGGAGGGTGTCTCAGCAGCCGAGAAGGGTGTCCCCCAAAGTGCGAGTTTCAGCAGTCGAGAAGGGTGTCCCCCAAAGTGCGAGTTTCAGCAGTCGAGAAGGGTGTCCCCCAAAGTGCGAGTCTCAGCAGCCGAGAAGGGTAGGGAAAGTCCGGGAGAAATGTGAGCGTCGCTAGCAATGTCTTACTGTACAGCTAATTACGTGTGGATATTAAATGATAGAGATTATGCAAATTACTATCGGGTCTGTTGGAGGCGTGCACAGTGTTATCTCGGAGACAGCATTGCTTCAATGGACATATCAGATTATTTAACTTTGGTGAAGGCATTACAAGCTTGCTATTTATTTCGATGCATTCTACTATGGATTTACTTTGGTGTGGTGGAAATTATTTTCAAGCACTTTCATGGCTCACGCGATGCAAATTGCAAGGCTTCGCTCGTGCACCACACCAGCAGAGGTCACGTATCGATCATGTATCAGAAGAGGTGATATGAAGGTCATGTAACCAACGCGGAAGCGTAGCAAATAAAATATCGATGTTGCGAGAAATTCGCTGCCCAACCAAGCCGGAGTTCCGGTTGGCCTTTGAATCTCCATCAGTGCGAGATGATGCCATTGCTCTTGATGGTTCTTCCCGAAAGTGTTGGATGTTGCTCAATGGATACGCGGTGCTCAATATGTTCCTTAACATTTTCAAGTATCAGTGAGCAATGTTTCGAAATCCTTATGGCATTAATTTCTTTGCCATGTTTTGATACGGGTCAATAGCGCAATGATAAATTCTTCGTTCATCTTCATGAGGAATCGCAATGTCCCGCTACCATGGCAACGGATAGTTATATGGGTAACGTGGGACAATTGGCTATTTGACAGCTGCCATATAAGCTCGTCATTTAACGTTGACAGTCTCACACTTCAGATTACAAAGGGTTTGTGGACATCGTTTTCGTCGTGGCATTCGCCCTACTGAAGCGATGCCCGCACCATTCAATTCAGCATCGCATTGGTCATGTTCTTTGCTCGAAAACTGCCGCCTGCAGTTCATACTCGCACTTCTCCCGGGGAGGAATTTACCCCTTCTAACTTCGGCTTCAGGTCCTCCAGGGAAACGCGGGTTTCGTCAACGCGGAGGGTTATCATTCAATTGTTTAGGAGTATGGACAAATGTTGTCTGCCTCCTACCGTTCGCCTTCCATGTCAGGTCAAAGAGGTCAATGTTGTGGTTCCGCTGGCTAACATTACTGTTTTGCCGATTTTGGAATTCTAGCCGGCAACCAATTGCAACTTAAGGATACAATCTAACACATATAGACAGCTTTGTTTCTGGCTCTGGTGAATACGTTGATGCTATCAAAACGCGAATTCAAAGCCAGAGTCACGCGTAAAAAGCGTGTGAAACGGCATAGATTTTATACATTCGAATACAATTGCACCACAACTACCAAACCGAGAACGATGAAGCCGATATAAGCCGACTTAGAATGACGAGACACACGATGTGTGTCCAAGGGCGTCATCAAAAGTCATGCAGTCATGTTTGATCAGGTAAGGTTATTCACCTTTATGGTCATGCTTTCCACATACATCATCTATTTCTATAATGTGTGCATTACCGCGGTAAAATGAAACGCTGAATTCGAATTAAACATGACAAATTTACCTTAGAAATCAATTTCGTCAATATCATGTCAATTTGGGCACACCGCATCCCATGGGTCATTGACGTAGGATGGCCTTGGAGGTGTGTAATCATTAGAATATACGTATACTATATGTGAATTAATATAATAATGGCACATACTGCCATATATCTGCCTAAAAATCAACGCGAATGTGGGAATTCGTACTTTTGGCGCGATACTTAGCGGATCACTTTTCTAACATGTCTCGGTGACCTGACCCGATTTTGGTTTAAAACTTGGCACACCTATGGAATACACGGTCCTCGGTCGTGCATATCCTGGCGTTACGTTGCCGTGTGTCGGCTGTACATTCTAAACATAGGAAAATTACGCTTTGGCATTAGCATGAGTTAATAATCTAATTTGAGGCCACTCGAATTGTTTTTATATTTTCCCTCCTGAAATATCAACACATTGCTCTAAGGATTTTCTACGTATCCGGAAATACAACTATTGACAACCATTGTAAAGATACTCTAAAACTATATCTTTTGAAGTCTGTGGACTGATTTTGACCTCGTCTAGCTCGGTGACCACAGTCATCGGACAAAACGTTGATCTGATTCATCAACTATTATATTGTTGGAAGGTAGAACAAGTTTGAGCGCGATATTTCCACGCGTTCGGAAGCTATCACAGACAAAAACTTGATGGGGAGAAATGTCTGCTCCACACAGTTCTAGTGTTAAGATTCCGTGTTACCAAAAACAAAATAACCTGTATATTCTTATTAACGTACTGGCACAAAACGAGCAAGCTGTCCAGATAAGAGAAGCTGTTTTGTCACTGGGTATATTTTACGTGAGATCGTTGTGCTGGATACCTACCGGTGTTCATCAGTACCACACCAGCACCTTATCAGCAGCACAGCAGTGTCTCATCCGCACCAAACCAGTGGCTCATCAGCACCACACCAGCATCTCATCAGCACCACACCATCAGCTCATCAGCACCACACCAGCAGCTCATCAGCACACACCATCAGCGTTGTCAAAACGTTCTTCCACGCCCCCCCTCCCCTGGGCTTGGACAGGTATCTCGCCTCCATACTACGGTAAAGCTTCGACGGTCTGTGTTCCCTGTGTTGTGACCGCGGCCACTCTAATCAACACCCAGCCAATGATACACATACACGCCAGCCAGCCTGTACCACTGTTGTCTTTCTAAACAGGTCGCTTTTCAGTCGATGTTTTCAAGACGTGACGTGTGAAAACACAGCTACCGAGTGAGAACTTTGGAACTGGGTTAGGCCTCTTTGTTTTTGTGTTCACGTGTTGTCGTTCCAGGAATGTATGTGAGCGTCTCGAAACTTGATCTAAATGAATGTTTATTTGCCTTTTCCTGGCAAATCGGGAATGCCATTAGTATCAATTGCCCTTTCATGTGTGACGGATCCGGTACTATGTTCCAACTGTCAGTGGAACTCCAGCGGAGTGTGCTATGAGTGCTCGAGCACGTGAGCGGTCTTGTCACGGAAGGACCGTTTTATTTTGCTGTGGATGCTGCCTTTGAGTGCAAGAAGCGATAGCAGCACCCACACTTGAGCCAAAAGTGCCGAAACAAAACCGACAATAGTATGCTATAGCCATGCATTGTATTCCAACGTTCCCGAATTGTGTGCCATGAATACGATGTGCACACATTGTTGTACATGCAAAAGAACAACCTTGCCACACCAAATTCTGGACGAAATATGACATTAACCCTACAGGTATCGCACAAAAACCTCGAACGTTCTTGCCTCCATCTCTGAAATAGTCCACAGAGTCACAGTATTAGCATTGGTACATCATTCGCAGCTTCCAAAGCACAAAGCAGAGAGCGTGCACCGGAAAAGCTCAGCCGAGCGAGTTTTTAAGCTCTACCTAATCGCAGTATCACCGCATTCTTATGCCAATCACAATATCACTTCCCGATATACATCACATGATCACTGCCTGGTGTGCACGACAGTATCACTGCGTGTTGTGTATATCACAGTATCACTGCGTACTATACATCTCGCTGTATATCACAGCTTCACTTCGTGACGCGCATATCCCGGCTCCACTGCCTGACATGCATATCGCAGCATCCCTGCCTGGTGTTCATATCACGGCATTGCCGCCTGGTCTGCGCTATCACAGCACCACCGTTTAACGTACGTAACGTAACGTAACGTTGCGTAGCGTACGTGGCAGTGTGAGGTGCGGCACCAACGCCCGTGACACCTGGGGTAAGCTCGAGCGTCGCCGACGGGCGCCACCCGTGGGTGCGGCTGCCGGTTAGTGGGCCAACTATTCTGGTCGCGCGCTCCCGAGGTGAGGCTGAGCACCTCGGCTGCCTCCAACACAAACTCTGCGTGCGTCTGTGACGACGGCAGAGGACAAAGGCGCGATACCGGCGCCGCCACTGCAGCGCTCCACTGCAGCACTGCATCACTGCAGTGCTGCGACAGTGCAACAGCGCGGTGCTGCAACACTGTAATGGTGCAATGGTGCGACCCCGTAGCACTGCAACAACGGAGCACTGCGACACTGCAACACTGCGACACTGCAGCACTGTAGCACTGCAACAACGGAGCACTGCGACACTGCAACACTGCGACACTGCAGCACTGTAGCACTGCAACATTGCAGCACAACACTGGATCACTGCAGTACTGCGAGCATGCAACAACCCGGCCCTGCAACACTGCACTACTGCAACACTACACTATTGCAACACTGCAACACTGCAGCACTGTAGCATTGCGGCACTGCAACACTGCAACACTGTATCAAAGATCGCGCCAGAAGACACAAACACGACGCCGGTGCTTCCTCTGCAGCACTGCACCATTGCAGTATTGCATCATAAAACGACAGCCGAGGACAAAAACGACGCTGCTGTCGCATCTACAGCGCTGCAGCAGCCACTCCCTACTGGTTATGCTGGGCTAAGTCATTGCGCATATCACAGGCGATATGTACTAGAGCACATTAAAAGTGTAGCTATCGAATGCGATATTGCAGTACTGAAATGTTGTGGTCCCAATGTTCTCTGGCTCTACGGTTCCTCGCCGCTTCCAACATTCCGGTCCGAGGCCCACATCGTAGCAGGGTCCCCTAAAATCGAGCTTTGGTCCATAAAATTCCAGTGGTGGTCGCCAGAAATTGAGGTAAACCGTCCAAAATAAACAGCGGAGCTCCAGAAATTCGCACCGAGGCCAGAAAATCGCACCGGGACTCCAATAAATCGGGCTGGAGTCCCACACTTCTCATGGTGGCCCAACTAAGTACAGCTGGACCCGATAACTCGTGTCGGGCCCAACAATCGCGCTTGGCATCCAAAAATCGCGCTGGATTCGAAAAACCAATGCATGGCGTGCCTTCCCCCAAAAAGATGTCCAGGGCCCCAAATAAGCACCGGATAACAAAAACTCGCACCGAAGCCCGAAAGCTGTTCCGGGAATGAAGGAAAAAATATATCGAGAAACCCTGCGAAAAGACTCCATAATATCCTTCGTGATCATAAAATTTGCGTCGGGCCACAAACAAATAGAACGCCAGTATCAAATTCCCATATGGAGTGTAAAATCCCGCCGGGGCACCCAGATAAATCCCACCAGAACCCGAACAAGAATAATGCCAGTTCCCCGAAAAATGAATCAAGTAGCACGGGAAATTAATCCGCGCCAGGAAAATCGTTCGAAAGCACCGTGAGCCCTTTCCCGCCCAAGTGTAGGTTCCCGCTAATGTGTGCGTGTGTGTGTGTGTGTGTGTGTGTGTGTGTGTGTGTGTGTGTGTGTGTGTGTGTGTGTGTGTGTGTGTGTGTGTGTGTGTGTGTGTGTGTGTGTGTGTGTGTGTGTGTGTGTGTGTGTGTGCGTGTGTGTGTGTGTGTGTGTGTGTGTGTGTGTGTGTGTGTGTGTGTGTGTGTGTGTGTGTGTGTGTGTGTGTGTGTGTGTGTGTCTGTCTGACCTCAGCTGCCTGGCTCGCTTCAGATCGAACGTGACAAGGCGGACGTCAGTGTGCACCTCATCCAGATGCGGGAGCGTCTGGAGGAGGCCGAGGCCGGCTGCGACGGTCAGGTCAGTGATGTTCTCACTCGCCTGCTGACTCGGTCACCAGTGCTGTTCTCACCCGCCTGCTGACTCGGACTTGGTCGCCACACGCATCCAGATCAGAACTACTCTCTCCCAAACCCTGGGCTTGGAGTACCGCCCGCGGCGATCGCGATGTTCGTCCCGGGCATAGGAGGGCATGTCTTGGAACCTCTGCCTGGAATGTCATGATTATTTTCCGGCCAGATGTTTCATGTTGAGGCAAATACACACCCAACGCCAACTACTACAAGTGCTCATTTGCATTCATTGCATTAACTCCACGAACAAATAGTGTTCTTTCATAACTAGTCACGTCTTCCCCGATCGTACCCCTTGGCAAAACGAGGCATCGACATCATCCAGAGCAAAATATTTTTGTTTCTAGAGATCACAATTATCAGAACCTTATCAGACCACAATCGGTATCCCAGATTAACGTGGAGACGCATCCGTAAAACTGGGCCAGTAGGACATACAGTTGTATATCTCTGACCTTCAACTTTCAATTATACTCAATCTTTGGTATCTAAATCCGTCACCGCTAGATGGAGCTTCACAGTTCGTGGACCAAACAACTGCACAGCCTACTTTACCATAATGCCCTGTGACTTTCCACGTTCAAAACCTAAACTGTGAGTCCTGGGGTTCCGCCGACAGATCGAAATCAACAAGAAGCGGGACAGCGAGCTGCTCAAGCTGCGGAAGCTGCTGGAAGACGTGCACCTGGAGAGCGAGGACAACTTGCACAGCATGAAGAAGAAGCACCAGGAGGCGATCCAGGACTACATGGAGCAGCTGGACTCTGTGTGCAAGGCTCGGTCGAGGTGGGTGGTCGCGGCGTCATGGCACGGCGGAAGCATCGTGGACATGCCTGCCGATGGCATCCCTGCCGCCCTAGGTGGACACACGGCACCCTCACCTGACACAGACATCGAGCACTGACCCTGACCTGACCCTGACCTGACCCTACCGACAGGCGCCACCCCGGGTGGACACACTGTACCCTCACCTGACACAGACATCGAGCACTGACCCTGACCTGACCCTGACCTGACCCTACCGACAGGCGCCGCCCTAGGTGGACACACCGCACACTCACCTGACACAGACATCGAGCACTGACCCTGACATGACAATGGCCTGACCCTACAGACAGGCGCCACCCCGGGTGGACACACCGCACCCTCACCTGACACAAACATCGAGCACTGACCCTGACCTGACCCTGACCTGACCCTGACCTGACCCTGACCCTGACCTGACCTGACCCTGACCTGACCCTGGCATGACCCTGCCCTGATCATGAGATGACCCTGACCTGACCCTGATCTGACCCTGATCTGACCCTAACCTGACCCTGATCTGACCCTGAGCTGAACCTGACCTGATCCTGCCGACAGGCGCCACCCCGGGTGAACACACCGCACTCTCACCTGACAGACATCGAGCACTGACCCTGCCAACGGACACTACCTCAGCTGCCACTCTGTAACCAAGCGCGACAGATATCGACTAGGCCGCGACAGCCATCGCCAGACGCTGAGTATGTGACAAAGCGTGCTGCCCCGTGGTGGTGGTGGGACTGGTCAGTGTATAGACCATACGGTGAGTATGTGACAAAGCGTGCTGTCCCGTGGCGGTGGGACTGGTCAGTGTATAGACCAGACGCTGAGTATGTGACAAAGCGTGCTGCCCCGTGGTGGTGGGACTGGTCAGTGTATAGACCAGACGCTGAGTGTGTGACAAAGCGTGCTGCCCCGTGGTGGTGGGACTGGTCAGTGTATAGACCAGACGCTGAGTGTGTGACAAAGCGTGCTGCCCCGTGGTGGTGGGACTGGTCAGTGTATAGACCAGACGCTGAGTGTGTGACAAAGCGTGCTGCCCCGTGGTGGTGGGACTGGTCAGTGTATAGACCAGACGCTGAGTGTGTGACAAAGCGTGCTGCCCCGTGGTGGTGGGACTGGTCAGTGTACAGACCAGACGCTGAGGTGTGATTGGGGTTGGTGGTGACAAAGCGTGCTGCCCCGTGGTGGTGGGACTGGTCAGTGTATAGACCAGACGCTGAGTGTGTGACAAACCGGTGGTGGTAGGATGGACAGCGTAAGAAGACGCTGAGTGGTGCTGCCCCGTGGTGGTAGGACTGGTCAGTGTATAGACCAGACGCTGAGTGTGTGACAAAGCGTGCTGCCCCGTGGTGGTGGTGACTGGTCAGTGTATAGACCAGACGCTGAGTGTGTGACAAAGCGTGCTGCCCCGTGGTGGTGGGACTGGTCAGTGTATAGACCAGACGCTGAGTGTGTGACAAAGCGTGCTGCCCCGTGGTGGTAGGACTGGTCACAGAGGTGTGTGTAAAGGTGCTCCCCCCGTGGTGGTGGGACTGGTCAGAGTATAGACCAGACGCTGAGTGTGTGACAAAGCGCCCGTGTGGTGGGACTGGTTAATGTATAGACCAGACGCTGAGTGTGTGACAAAGCGTGCTGCCCCGTGGTGGTGGGGGACTGGTCAGTGTATAGACCAGACGCTGAGTGTGTGACAAAGCGTGCTGCCCCGTGGTGGTGGGACTGGTCAGAGTATAGACCAGACGCTGAGTGTGTGACAAAGCGTGCTGCCCCGTGGTGGTGGGACTGGTCAGTGTATAGACCAGACGCTGAGTGTGTGGTACAAAGCGTGCAAAGGTGCGCCCCGTGGTGGTGGGACTGGTCAGTGTATAGACCAGACGCTGAGTGTGTGACAAAGCGTGCTGCCCCGTGGTGGTGGTGGGACTGGACAGAGTATAGACCAGACGCTGAGTGTGTGACAAAGCGTGCTGCCCCGTGGTGGTGGGACTGGTCAGTGTATAGACCAGACGCTGAGTATGTGACAAAGCGTGCTGCCCCGTGGTGGTGGGACTGGTCAGTGTATAGACCAGACGCTGAGTGTGTGACAAAGCGTGCTGCCCCGTGGTGGTGGTGGGACTGGTCAGTGTATAGACCAGACGCTGAGTGTGTGACAAAGCGTGCTGCCCCGTGGTGGTGGGACTGGTCAGTGTATAGACCAGACGCTGAGTGTGTGACAAAGCGTGCTGCCCCGTGGTGGTGGGACTGGTCAGTGTACAGACCAGACGCTGAGTGTGTGACAAAGCGTGCTGCCCCGTGGTGGTGGGACTGGTCAGTGTATAGACCAGACGCTGAGTGTGTGACAAAGCGTGCTGCCCCGTGGTGGTGGGACTGGTCAGTGTATAGACCAGACGCTGAGTAGTGTGCCGTGGTGGGACGTCATACAAAAAGCGTGCTGCCCCGTGGTGGTGGGACTGGTCAGTGTACAGACCAGACGCTGAGTGTGTGACAAAGCGTGCTGCCCCGTGGTGGTGGTGGGACTGGTCAGTGTATAGACCAGACGCTGAGTGTGTGACAAAGCGTGCTGCCCCGTGGTGGTGGGACTGGTCAGTGTATAGACCAGACGCTGAGTATGTGGCAAAGCGTGCTGTCCCGTGGTGGTGGGACTGGTCAGTGTATAGACCAGACGCTGAGTGTGTGATAAAGCGTGCTGCCCCGTGGTGGTGAGACTGGTCAGTGTATAGACCAGACGCTGAGTGTGTGACAAAGCGTGCTGCCCCGTGGTGGTGGTGGGACTGGTCAGTGTACAGACCAGACGCTGAGTATGTGACAAAGCGTGCTGCCCCGTGGTGGTGGTGGGACTGGTCAGTGTATAGACCATACGGTGAGTATGTGACAAAGCGTGCTGCCCCGTGGTGGTGGGACTGGTCAGTGTATAGACCAGACGCTGAGTGTGTGACAAAGCGTGCTGCCCGGTGGTGGTGGGACTGGTCAGTGTACAGACCAGACGCTGAGTGTGTGACAAAGCGTGCTGCCCCGTGGTGGTAGGACTGGTCAGTGTATAGACCAGACGCTGAGTGTGTGACAAAGCGTGCTGCCCCGTGGTGGTGGGACTGGTCAGTGTTCAGACCAGACCAAAGACCACGCACGGAGTCGATTGGGGTCGGTATTGGACATAGTTTTGATGAATAGCCGCTTCTTCCGGTTATTGTACATAGCTGCATCATACCAATAATATGAGAGGCCACGACCCACATGTTAGGCAACGTTATCATTGTTTTTTTTTATTGGATAGCCTACAATTACTGTTGCGACTACTAACTAAGCACAGCTGATGCTTTCTGTGTGCTTTGTTCGCAGGGTGGAGAAGGAAAAGAACAAGTTCCAGTCGGAGTTGTTCGAGCTGATGAGTCAGACTGAGAGCGTCACCAAGGAAAAGGTACGCACATGCTTACTTCAACACCGAACAAGTGAAAATACTTCCTCACATTTTATATGGTGATATATACGTTATCCTGACTGCATGTGAAATCCATCTGGCAAGTGCTTCCCAGTGGGTACACCATGCACGCACACTTGCCACTCTGCGTCTCCGTGTTGTGGCACTGTGTGGTGCTAGATATCTATGCATACACACCGCCTTGAATGCTGTCGTAATTGCTACGCTACTGGGCGCTACATTAGCGGTAGTAGTTGATTCGTCCCTAAGCCCAAATATTGGATCAATCAATAATTGCTTCGTTGCAAATATCATGGGATGTCATTACCGAGCCCAAATTTACATCCTGGGGCCTGTTGGCATCTGCAGTTGCAGATCAGAGTGCCATGAACCATTAGACAGATAATTTTCATAAAATTTGACGAACTGACAAGCAACTGACGTTCGAATTGCTGAAATGTGCCGCCCTTGAATCATGAGCTCTTTCACGAAAAACATCGGTGGAGCATTCAACTTCTCGGCCAGTCATCTGCATGTAACACTCATAGGCTATTTAACGACTGTCCAGTCTGAGTCTGTGAAGAGACGATTAGAACGGACTCTGCTTTGCACAGCAATGCCTACTGATGCCTCACCGTGCTCAGACTTGGCTGCGGGTTGACAGATCTCCATCCAGAAGCACTGTGAGAAACTGGAGATCACCATAAACGAGCTCAGCATCAAGATTGAGGAGATGAACCGAACCGTAATCGACCTGACCAGCATCAAAACCCGCATCTCGCAGGTGAGCCACGGCCACGATGAGAACATGATGATGAGAGGTGAGATGAGAGCACGGGTCAGGTCAGACGGACCACGCTCAGACTGCAGCAGGTCCGTGGTCTCCAGTCATCGGACGACGCGGCCATGATCTCCTGTGATTTAGGCACAACTTAACGCGCTTCATTATACACTTGTTTCTGATGTTGACCTTGAACTTCATGCAATCGACGATCACCGACACGGCAGCGAGCTTGGGCCAATGGCTCGTGCGAAACTTCGTCCGTAGGCTCTTCAGTGCACCTTCTTCACTTGTCTAGTTCATCGTCGGCCAACCGGAAGCGTAGTGGACCGCGCCGTAAAACGGCAGCGACTGAGCAGATGACCGCCAGCCCTTCCACAGGAGAACATCTCGCTCACGAAGGAAGTGCAGGACCTGAAGGTCACCATGGAGAACATCCAGTACTCGAAGCATCAGCTGCAGACGGCTCTGAACGACTCCACCCGACGTCTGGAGGAGGAGGACCGTGTGAGTAGCTGGACCATCGTGCAATACCCACCATCGCGGCTGGGGATCATCCTGCGCTTTCCGAGGGATTCGAGCCTCTCCAAGTTATTGTTGAGTCCTTCCAATAATCATGATTTAGCACAGGCGAGCAGGTTCATTGTGCGTTTGAATCCCTCATTGTTTACCATTGCCCAACTCTGCCACGAATTGCTTTCAAGCGTCACTCCTGACTCCCGCCCTTCCTATTATGCGTTTTGTCCCTCCACACCACATCTGACGAGTAGCTATGGGTCTGGATCTGATCCGGGCCGAGATAGCCGGAACGGTCAGAGTGGACGGCGTGGGCCAGTCGGGTGGGCGTGGGCCAGTCGGGTGGGCGTGGTTACGGTGGGCGTGATCGCGGTAAGCGTAGGCGTGATAGGCGTGGTCGCGGTGGGCGTAGCCGTTGTTGTCGTGCTGGTCGTGGGCGTAGTTGCGGTAGGCGTGGTGGTCGTGGTCGTTGTGGGCGCGGTCGCTGTGGGCGTGGTCGAGATTGGCGGGGCCGGCAATACAGATGTAAGTCTCCCTACAGATCACTCACCTGGCGTCAATGCTACAGGAGGCTTCTGGGTGGTTAAAGAGCCACGTAGTCGACGTTTGCCAAATCGTCATTCACGTCATGAACACCCCTGAACGAACAGTGTTGCCATTGTCAACTGCATGTTCATACTGTTGATACTTGACATAGTATTATTGAGTTACGTCATTTGAACTCATAAATACTGGTGTTACTAACGATCGCACCATCGAAACGCACGTCGTATCTATTCTTGGCCGTGCCCGTTGAGGTCTTTCCGCGTACCAAACCTCTGCTACTTTAAGATTTGTTTGGGAAGGGCAATTTAATACTCGCCGTAGCGCACCATTTCAACGCACATGCAACATTGTGGGTGAACTGTGGCTGAGAAAATCCCACTAATATATCAGATTATCTGATGTGGAAAATTATTTTTACAAATTGTATACTACCCCATAGTGCATTCCACATGGTACTTCTAGCGACGGTAAAAAATTGCTGCCTGCAGACTAGTAGTAATACGGCAGATAGACTAGATGGAAACTGACGTTTGGCGTAAACTTGCCTATCTAATCTGGCCTTGTCCCAGTGGCCGATTCTGATTCGCTAGCCCGCTATTGATCTGGTGGTGCAGAGGAAATATTTGGTAACCTGCCTGTCCCACCAGGGTGGCACGAGCGCCTGTCCTGGTAAGGTGACTCTCACGTACTGGTCTGACCACTTGCCCGTGGCGACCTCGACCTGGCGATTCAGCCCAACTCAGGCGACCTACCCTGACCTGTACCAACCGCGCCGCAGTGCCAGAGTCTCGGCGTCAGACGGGCGAGTCTGATGCGGCCGTGACCCACCCTGACCTGTGGTGACCCGCCCTGACCTGTGGTGACCCGCCCTGACCTGTGGTGACCTGTCGCAGCGGCGCAGCTCGCTGGAGACGCAGCTGCACACGGTGGAGACGGAGCTGGAATCGGTGCGCTGCATGCTGGAGGAGGAGTCGCAGGCGCGCCTCGAGTTCGAGCGTCAGCTGGTCAAGGCCAAGGGTGACGTGGACGGCTGGCGGCTCAAGTACGAGAACGAGGCGCAGGTCCGCTCCGAGGAGATCGAGGAGCTCAGGTGAGTGTCGACGGTCAGGTGATCGAGGAGCTCAGGTGAGTTTCAGCGGTCGGGTGACCGAGGAGCTCAAGTGAGTGTTGTCGGTCTGGTGATTGTGAAGCTCAGGTGAGTTTCAGCGGTCAGGTGGTAGTAAGTTGGCACGGCAGGCGATAAATCGCAACCCAGCCTTAGTGAGGTATGGCACATGAGCTAGGTGAACAAGCAGTTAAAGCGCAGCGTCATACTGAACAGAATCCATGATATCATCCGGGCCTATGTAGAAAACAAGAGGAAAAGTCCAAACATGCTCCACCTTGAACTCCGAGGAGGCTGCATCGTCGCCATATCCTGGGCGTGGTATCCAATTAAGTACATCTGCCGATTAAAACGCCTAAGAGCTTTGAACTGCAGACATTGAGAGCGACACGGACTATGCCATCGATGCACGTATTGTTCAGCTTCACCATCTGCACACATTGTGGGTGGCCATGGGTCAGCGACACAAAATCTGGCGGGGGTGGGAAAACCGATTTGAAGCAGCTATTTATAGTCTATGCTTTTAGTGTTTATGGCCAAGATCGGAGCAAATCGTGGGTGGGAAGCGGGAGACGTTCCCCACCGCGGATATTACACCCACGCGGATAGCGAGCGGCGGTGTGACGGCACTCATTCGTGCACTCGCCACGCACAATGCAGCCTGTTCCGATCTCCGCCCGTCCGCAGGCGCAAGTTCGCGCTCAAGGTGCAGGAGCAGGAGGAGCACATCGAGACGCTGATGGCCAAGCTGTCTCAGGTGGAGAAGCAGAAGTCGCGCCTGCAGTCCGAGGTGGAGATCCTCATCATCGACCTGGAGAAGTCGAACGGCAGCGTGCGCGACCTACAGAAGCGCTGCGAGCAGGTGGAGCGTATCAACGTGGAGTTCAAGAGCAGGGTGAGCCGACGGCGGGTGTGGCTTCGGCGTCAGAGTTGCTGGACACGAGGGGCCCCTGTTAGTTGGTAGCGCTCCGCGTTGGACGCTGTGGTGTGACCGGTGACCGGGTCGGTGTGACCCTTGCAGCCAGCGACAACTGCTGTCCTGAACAGATTGTATCGACGGGACAAAGGTGGAAACTGTCGCAGCTGGGGGCAGAGGTTAGCCACAGGCGGCTAGTTCGTGGAATATTCGTACACAAGGCGTTCTGTTGGAAACCTTGGGCAACTTACAGCGCTGTGAGCACGTCTATCAGCGTACCTACGGCATCGCTACATATTTTGAATTAAGAACGAGTCAATAGCGCTCACAGACTTAACAGACACCTCGTGTTTGCTGATATACCAGAGGTATTCACGGGTATAGAGGCATTAAAAAAGGCACAGTATGTCACACATTTTAGCAACCGCAGTCGTGAGCACTGTATGCATTGTGACAGCCTTCTTAGTGATGTCTATACGGCTTGTGACGATTTTTTTTGGTGACTCCTACGTGCGACATGTTACTGACAGATGGATGAGCTGACGGTGCTGTTTGATCAGCGTGCGACATGAATTAGGCGTGACAGATGGATGAGCTGACGGTGCTGTTTGATCAGCGTGTGACCTGTTGCCGACAGATGAATGAGCTGGCGGTGCAGTACGACCAGTGTGTGCCCTGTTGCCGGCAGATGGATGAGCCGACGGTGCTGTTTGATCAGCGTATGACCTGTTGCCGACAGATGAATGAGCTGGCGGTGCAGTACGACCAGTGTGTGCCCTGTTGCTGACAGATGGATGAGCCGACGGTGCTGTACGATCAGTGGGTGTGGCCTGTTGCCGACAGATGGACGAGCTGACTGTGCTGTACGATCAGAGTCAGCGCGATAACCGCGCCAAGGCAGGTGAAATCCAGCGACTCTGCACAGAGACCGACAAACTCCAGGAGCAGAACAACAACCTTGGTCGCGAGAACAAAAAACTCGGAGGTCAGTAGCACCTGCTGCTGCCGGACAGTTAATCACGTGGCCCGATAAAAGATTATTGTGCTAGTCCTGGTGTGAAGCTGTCAATTATCGAGGCATTCTATTTTTTTAATACTTAGATTACACTGTAATCTCACTCTGCATACAAGCATCAACAGTGAATGGCAGCATGTGGTGGGACGCATAGAACGTCGTCTCATGCACCTATAATCCTACACAGCCGGAGACAAAATATCGCTCACGACGTCCCTTGAATAAACTCGTAGATTTCCAATGTAAATGTCCCGAGACCTGATAGCACAGAAACAGTCCAACTTTCTTCGGTATTCTACACACTTCCGGGCACGGTCTGGCTGAAGAGCGTATGAGCGGACCCGCACCAAGACGGCCAGACCGCATGCTGCTCTTCTGATAAGAATACTTACACGTTATGCAGACTTAGTCTCACACAGTTATGCGTACAGATATATTTCCGGCTACACCTATGCTGCAGAAGAAGTGGATAAGACTGCGCGTTGATGCAAGAAGGCGTGCATCACTCACTATTACTAAAGAAAATGTTTCAGCACCTTCTCGAATTGAATAAGCATAATAGAACAGTTGGCTGTATGCGAAAGCGGTGATGATTAGTGACCCCTCCCCCTCCCGATGCACATATACAGAATGGAGGCGCCAAGCGCATGCAAACTTCTCTTACGTCCAGGTGGTGGCAGCACTGTGGCTAGTTCACGCATTCCAATTTGCTTGAGAACAGCGCGTGTTTGGCAAATTGCAATTATACGCACGAACCACCGATATTTTCCATTGGGGCGAATGCATCGCAGACAGAATGCGATTTTCGGCCTACCTTCTACGCGCAGGCATTTACTACGTACATTGAACGCTCACACACAGGCATTTGCTGCGTACCTGGACCTTCATGCACAGACATTTACTGCGTGATTGCCTGCACCAGACGAGAACCACGACCTGAAGAACGCTCTGGCCGAGATGACCCGGCGCTACCACGAACTGGAGCTGGAGAACCGGCGGCTGGAGAACGAGCGCCAGGAGCTAGCCGTCGCCTACAAGGAGTCAGAGACCGTAAGCAGCTCCTTACTCCTCCTCCGAGGTCGAGAGTTAGGGCCTTGTCGCCGCTCGCAAGGTGTCTGAGGCAGTGAGTAGCCTCTCGCCCCTCCCGCGAGGCCAACAGTCAGGGCCTTGCGTCGCCTACAAGGAACTGGAGGCCGTGAATACCTCCTCGTCCCTTCCAAAGTCGAGAGGCAGGACCTACCGCATCCTGGCAAGTGCAGGGAGCCTCGAAACCATGAGATAACCGGCATGGTGCCTCTGCAGGTCGAGTGATGCAGGGTTGAAGCGGCGTAAACTACGTGTGAGGCCCGACAGCGTACTGCCAGCTTGCGTGGCGTACCTAGAGGTAGAAGTTGGTCAGCTCTGGTCTGGTTATCGATGCCTGCGGCGTTGCTAAAAATGGTGTTGGACAGATCGTTGACTGAGAAGCATACAGTGAAAAAACATAATTTAGTTCCATGAAATGTAGCATGGCTGATATCACAATTTACCAGATAACAAGAAATAGGCGCCTATGTGCTCCTTTCTTGCGTTACTGCTTTTCGAAATGGGTAGGTCCGGCTAGAAGATAAATTAAATCTGGATGAAGTACACTTAGCGGCTAAGTTGACATTGCAATGCAAGCATTAAGCGAAAAGATCGTGCACTCTCGACTAAATAATTAAATCAGGCGGCGAAATATATTCTGGAAATATTCGGAAGCATGTCTCTTAGCGCCGGAAAAAAACATCCTTGTGCCTATCCACCTGCAATCTCGAAGATGCTCATCTTGTTCATACTCAGTATGTGCATGTATTCCTGATCAAACATTATATATCCAAGTTGACTTCAGAACCCTTCACCATGGCTGCTTTTGGGCACAGATATTGGCTCGAGTGATGACATGGGCGATTTCATTCGACATCCGATTAAATTTCATCATCGGATAACCTAAAATTTGAAAGTATGCTATGAAGTTTGTGTTCATGTAGAAGTGGTACGCGCTAACACCTTGGTAGAAGCATACGTCAGGAAGCAATCTGGAACTATCATCCTTGCCTGCCAGCAGATAGGTCTGATGTTTTTTTTAATCGTTTTTCTTTGTTCTGCTGCAACTGTGGATGACCCGCACGATCGACGGCAGGTACGCCGCTCGGAGGAGACTCGTGCGCAGATGCTGTCCGGCGAGCTGGGACAGGTGCGCCACGAGATGGAGAAGCGCATCTCCATCAAGGATGAGGAGATCGAGTCGATCAGGCAAGTGTTCGACTGGGAGTGGTAGAGCCAGCGTAAGGTGTTCCGTGTTGCCCATTCGCTATTTTGTCTTTTCAAGAAAGCCAAGTGACTCGCAATTAAGTCTTTTAACCCGCGCAGTCTTTCCTGTCATCCCGTCTCGGGGAGGGGGGGGGGGGTTCAACACCCACTCTAAAATCCAAACTAAGCATCGCACGGAAACGAAAGAGGTGTCATCGAGACGGGATGGGTTAACTATGGACATGGGAAGAGGGAAATTTTGCTTTCCCTTGAAGATAGCTCCCTGTTTTTGCGCTTGTGGGAAGCTAGGAACACCACAAATATCGTAGGTCACTTTGTGAAATGTGTTGTGAGGAAGAAAAATGGAAGACATTTCCGTAATGTAGCACATACATGGATATATATATATATATATATATATATATATATATATATATATATATATATATATATATATATATATATATATATATATATATATATATATATATATATATATATATATATATATATATATATATATTAGGCTGGTCCTTATTTTCGAAAAGTTTAAGGTCTCGCCCTGCGAAATTGTTCCATTTGGTCTAATACATACGAATGCCGAATTTTGTGAACATAGCTCAATTATGTTTGGTGCCGCAATGCCTCCGAATTTTTGCACAGTACCTACCTAAGGACATAGCTAGGTCCCCCTCACATGTAGTGAGTATTATCCCCTCTTTGGGGGCCATGGGTGCCTATCTACCAGTGATTGTTGCCTAGTTCTTCATAGGTAGGCCACCAACAACGGGTTTCTTTTTGGAATCCGGGAATGTCTGGCGACGGGCTTCGACGGACTGAAAGAGGAACTCGCGCTGTTCTTCGTCACGTGTCAGGTGGGGAAGGTAGTCTTGCATGAGGGCTACCTCTCCCTCGGCGAAGTCGTTGATGACCTTCAATTCAGCGACAGTTGACTTGGCCTTCTGGAAGTCTTCTCGGCCATTCCATGTTTGAGGGTCGGCGTCCAGGAATTCGTCGTTGGTTCCGAGCGCTGACACAGTGTGGCGAGTGGTGCTCGTGACGAAGTCCCAGAGATGTTTTTGCTTGATGATGTTGGGACTGAGGTCAATCGTCACGTGCTTTGGGGGTACTCCGACCCCTCCTTGGACAAGGCGCCCAACACCTTTCTCTTTGTGTCGACGTCGACATGGTCGTCGAAGAAGGCAAGGCTGACCAACTGCTCGGAGAGGTACAAGAGATGTCGTCCGAAAGCTATCGTAGCGGTGATGACGAGCTCGGAGTCCGGATCAGCAGAGATATCTTGTAGAAGTTGCAGGTCCAGGGCAGGGGCGGTTGAAGCCACGGGAGCTGGAAACTATATCGGCATGTAGAGTGTCACGCAGAAAGTAATGAAGTTCCTCGGGCCTTGGTTATTCTGTTGACGAATCTGGAATTGTTCGCGAAAGAGGAAGATCTTGATTGAGTAGATGATCTTCACCATCCATTGAGCAAGGTGATACGGCCCAGGCCTGGCAAAGCATATCCCCCTCTGCGGAACTCCCCCAGAACAATGACGGTGAGTTCCAGGAGCTCGCGATAGTCGTGGCGTGGATGATGAACGCTCAGCTGCTACAAGGCGAAGTCCCACACTTGAGCGAACGATTGAGGCGGATCGGCAGGATCGTCAAGCAGAGTCTGGAACCTGGCAGTGTCGATTGCACCACATTTTTCCTGAAACGCTTGAATAGTTCTATGTCGGGTCCAGACGTAACGAGGGAGGTGCAGAGGCCGAAGACCTTTCTTACCACGAGCTTCAGGACGTGATGGCGGCAGACGAAGTGAAGGAGATGCTTGTTCAACTTTTTCTGAAGAAAAAGAAGACAAGCCCCTGACAGTTGTCCAGTGTTGGAGGCCGTAGTGTCAAAAGCCATTCCAACAATACGGTCGGCGAGTCCCCAGTCCTGAAGTGCGGCGAATACGATATCCGTCATGGCTTCTCCCGTGCTAGTTGGGAGCTTTGGAGCATTCAGGAGCTTCGACACTCCTTCGCCGGACACCAAAATTGGACAGCGCTCTGCCAGTTCTTGTCCATGTTCATCAGCGACCACCTTCCCGTCCCAGTGGGCGGTCAGGACACCACCCTCAGGTAGGGAGGCGCGAGAGGTCGAGGCGGCGATAGCTCAGGCTTCAATGCTGGCTCTCCTGGTGCTCTGTTGGTTCAGGGCCATCTCAGGTGGGTCTTGGTCGTAGGCTGAAGCAGCAGCAGTCAGGATATGCATCGCCGCCCGGATCCAGGGCACCATAAAGAGCAGTAGTGATGGCAGGTCCGGCCGCGAACTCACTTGGCAGGAGATTCCTCCAGAATAGCTGATGACGGCCCAGGTTAGCTTCAGCACCATTATCATCGTCCGAGACTTCCGCCTTGGCTTCACTTGCAGTTTCCTTCCTTCTACGCTCCTTGTCTCGGCGGGTCACTTCCGCCTTGTCCCTCTTCGCTTTCCTCTCCTCCTGCTTCACCAACTTTTTGTCCATTCTCAACATGCTCCCGTGGTGGTCAGCCTCTCGTTGACGCTATAAGAATTCCACATCCTCCTTGTTCTTCATAAAAGACAAGGCCTCGCCGTGAGCAATGTCGAAGAGGAAGGACAGTTTGACTGTGAAATCTTCCCTCTTCTTCAGTTCGGTCGCAGACCGTCGACTCTTGCCCTTGCCCAGCTGCCTCCATTTCTCGTAGAGCTGCTCAATCTTCTCCACGCGGTGCTGACGTTCAACGACGGGGATCCGAGCTCTGGCCCAGAATGCCGCAACTTTTTTGTCGACATGAAGAGCAGCGCCGCGAAGAATGCCTTTTTCGAGGCGGTGGAGGTGAAAGAACTGCTGCAAGACTTCCTTGTTCGACGGCAGCTTCCCACCAGTCAGTTCAGTGAGGGCTACCCAAACAACCGCACTTCGGTGTCTTTTCGGGTCATTGGCTTCTTCGACTTCTCCATATCTGAAAGCAGAGCTACAGCAGTGAGGGAACACGCGTGTTCGTCGTCAGAGCAGACACAGCACTGATTCGTGAAGCGAAAGTATCTTTCTTATAAGTCAACTCAATGACGTCATAAGGGGCAAACTTCAAGTGCCTTGCGGCACCAGAAGTTGTTGAGTTAGTGTCACCAAATTTTAGTGCTAGTATGTTTGATCACAGTGGAATACCTTTGTGAGGTGAGACATTAGAAATTCCAACTTTGATTTTTACTCGTACAACTAAGGACCACCCTAATATATATACATATATAGACACATACTTATATACATATATATATACATACATATATAGATAGATACATACATATATACATATATACATATATATACATACATATACATATACATATATATGTATACATACATATATAGATAGACACATACATATATACATATATACATATATATGCATTCGTATATACATATACATATATATATATATATATATATATATATATATATAAATATATTCTGGCACACTTTCGTACAAGCGTACGTAGACGCACATGCAGATACTCGCGCACGGGTACACCCTTGCTCGCTCGCTCGTTCTCCCAAACTTGGAATGTCGCATCGAGTGAGACCGCGCCAGGAAGCCGCCCTAGGAGTGGTCAGAACGGCGGACCTATGTGCGTTCCGGCACAGTACACCGATGCAGGGTGTCCGTGTGCCGGGGCACACGCGCACTCTCCGCTGCCGAGCTATTTGTGACGCCAATTGCGCTCGAACAGCGTGACAGTGCTCGGCCGCTGACAGGCCGCCTGTTTCGGCAGGAAGACCCTGACGGTCGAGATTGAGCAGCTCAACGGTCGTCTGTCTGACGCCGAGGCGCGTCTCAAGGGCGAGGTACTGCGCATCAAGAAGAAGATGCAGGTGACCATCACTGAGCTGGAGATGACGATCGATGTGGCCAACAAGAACAACATCGACCTGCAGAAGCAAGTCAAGAAGTTCTCTCTTCAGGTAGGAGGTTGGCAACACATGGAATATACGTGCCTTCGTTAAGCGGTGGAGATGCAGGAAGATTGTTATGCACTTGGTGTGCATTACTTGTTTGGTGTGCATTAGTGCATGTTGTGTATTTGGTGTGCAGTGTTGTGTATGTGTCTGTATCACCATGCAATGCACCTTCTGGTACACATCTGGCCTGACTTTGCCCGACCTTTGTCGGCAGCTGACCGAGCTACAGACGTCTCTCGGACCTGACTTGACCTGACCTTCCCCGGCAGCTGACGCACCTGCAGGCGTCCTATGACCTGTTCTGACCTGAATGTACCGGTATATGATGGCATTGCAGGCGCTTATGTGACCTCGCGTGACCCTGACTTGTGCCAGCAGTTGACGGCCTGACCTCTATGGCCTTGCTTGACCTGACTTGTGTCTGCAGTTGACGTCCCTACCTCTGTGACCTCGCTTGATCTGACTTGTGCCGGAAGTTGACGGCCTGACCTCTCTGGCCTTGCTTGACCTGACTTGTGTCTGCAGTTGACGTCCCTACCTCTGTGACCTCGCTTGATCTGACTTGTGCCGGAAGTTGACGGCCTGACCTCTCTGGCCTTGCTTGACCTGACTTGTGTCGGCAGTTGACGTCCCTACCTCTGGGACCTCGCTTGACCTGATCTGTACCGGCAGTTGACTGCGCTACCTCTACGACCTCGCCCGGCCTGACTTTTGCCGCCAGTTAGCGGCGCTGCGTGCACTCCTCTGACGTGACGTGACCTGACCTAACCTGACCTCCACCGGCAGCTGACGAAGCTGCATGCGCTCCTCTGACCTGACCTGACCTGACCTCTGCCGGCAGCTGACGGAGCTGCAGGCGGTCCTCTGATGTGACCTGATCTGACCTGACCTCCACCGGCAGTTGACTGCGCTGCAGGCGGTCCTCTGACCTGCCTTGACCTGACCTCCACCGGCAGCTGACGGAGCTGCAGGCGCACTACGACGACGTCCAGCGGCAACTGCAGGCCACGCTGGACCAGTACGGCATCGCGCAGCGGCGGATCCAGGCGCTCACCGTGGAGATCGAGGAGACCCGTGGCCTACTGGACCAGGTACGAGATCGAGGAGACCCGTGGCCTACTGGACCAGGTACGAGATCGAGGAGAGTCGTGGCCAACTGGACCAGGTGCGAGATCGAGGAGACCCGTGACCAACTGGACCAGGTACGAGATCGAGGAGGCCCATAACCAACTGGACCAGGTACGAGATCGAGGAGACCCGTGGCCAACTGGACCAGGTACGAGATCGAGGAGACCCGTGGCCAACTGGATCAGCCAGGTGACCTCGCTCCCTGACCCGACCGGGGTCGACTAGTGAGCAGACAAGTGGTCTCATTCGCCCCGCCAGCGCGCTCAGGGCCCCTGCCACCAACACGAGCCATGCGAACCACGATACTGCACGCTGCGGTGCGGCTGGCCTCGGGTGCAGCGCCACCTCACCTGCGTCGTGTCGTTCCTCAGACTCAGCGAATGAAGCGGTCCGTCGAGGAGACGTGCGAAGAGTTCCGTGTGCGCGTCAACGAGCTGCAGACGGTCACCGTCAACCTGACCAGCATCAAGAGCAAGCTGGAGCAGGAGCTGACCAACCTGACGGCAGACTATGACGACGTCACCAAAGAACTGAAGGTGGGTGCGGTGAATGTCGCTCACGTGTGATCGAAGGTTGAACTGGCGAGGGTGATAGTTTGCATGTACGTTAACGTAGCACGGATGGCCATCTCAACGCACAAAAACATACCAGTCAGCTTGCGATACAGCAAAGCATTTCTGTCTGCTCTACCCTCCGAAAGGAAGTGAGAACGTTTCACCTTTCTGATTAACCCGGTAATGACTAGGGAATTTACACTCAAACGAGTTCATTCTGGGGAGGGGAGGTTTGTGGTGAGCGCCTATATAGCATATAGTATATATGTATATATTTATATATATACATATACATATCGTGAAGTGCTAGAACATCAGTCCTCCAAAATCCATAATAGTAAAGCTGCCGTTGCATCCATTCAACGATAGAGGCTAAACGAACTATATAAAATCATTCATATCTCATTTCTTGCCGCCAACTGAAGGTAGAAGAAAGCGCTAGGTTCCGCTCAATGGGCAACAAAACCGCTAATCATGAGGAAAGCGATGGCGCTGTAATGTTCTTGTTCATCAGCTGGCCGCCAAACACACTGACCGAGATCGTCTCTTTTCCAGCTGGTGGACGAGCGATTCTTGAAGACACAGATGGAGCTGAAGCACACAGTGGACATTCTGACCGAAGAGCAGACTCGCATTGTCAAAATCGAGACCATCAGGAAGTCTCTCGAGGTCGAAGTGAGGAACCTCTCCATCCGTCTGGAGGAAGTCGAGGCCAGCGCAATCGCCGGCGGCAAGCGGGTCATCAGCAAGCTCGAAGCACGCGTGAGTCCATCTCTCCCACCTGGGCGGATATCGTCACTTTCTAAACTTCACAGAAGACTGATACTATATTGATTATGTTGTGGTAGCATGGCAGCAAATCTTAAGTCATCGAGTTGTGTCACTTTTGGACTAATGGCGTGGCATATAATGTCCGAGTGATACTGAGAGCCTTGGAAAGCTGATTTTACTCTTGTTCTATTTCACCTAGTTCTAACTTTACTGCCTGCATGGGTTTGTCACATGATTATATTATCTACGAGCGGTCAGCATGTATGGTGAGCAGAGTATCTGGAAGTGCAATGGGGCCGTTGTCTATCGAGTGTTTCAGGAAAAGGACCACCTCTGGTTATTCCATGTTCATGTGCATGTTGCATACAGCCATCTTAAACGCGCCGTATGCAAGATCGCTGAATGCAAGTTCGTCGTTGGTAAAATGACCGCACGCAAGATCGACGTATGTCAGATGGCCCTATATAAGATCGCCATTTGTAAGATAGCAGGATGTAAGACTACCGTATACAAGAACGACGAATGTCAGATGACCGTATGTAAGCGGATCATATGTAAGATCGTCATTTCCAAGATAGCAGTATGTGTGACTACCGTATGTAAGATAACCGTGTATAAGACAGCTGTGTGTAAGATGGTCGCATGTAAAATGGCCGATGTAAGATGGCCACATGTAAAATGGCGATTTAAGCTGGTCAATGTAAGATGGCCGTAAGTAAGCGTTCGACGTCTATAAAGTTGAGTCGCAATTTCCTCTTCTGGCAGCTGCGTGATCTGGAAGTGGAATTCGATAACGAGAAGCGCCGCCATGCCGAAACGCAATCGGTGCTTCGCAAGAAGGATCGCAACGTCAAGGAGCTTATGATCCAGATGGAGGAAGACCAGCAGAACATCATCATGTTGCAGGAGACGCTAGACAAACAATCCCAGAAGGTAGAGTTTTCGGGCTGTTCGAAGTTTCAAGCAAATCAAGATTGCCTCGGTAATTTCCTCCCCTTCGATCTTATATTGCTCATCGAAGTCAAACAAATGGTCCCATGCTAATAGCTTTCTTGACGAATTCGCGTTTCATTAGCTATTGAGTATCGTGACTAATCTTGGAAGAACCAAGCTGAATGATATTTATTCATCTCATGACATGCGATTATTGGTACTGAATTTGTTTTGGAATTGCATCACAAGTCAGCGGATAAGTCTGGCTTCAGGCACGGATGGTATCCTCATTACAATTCATAAAGTCTTGCTCATCATTTGTGAGCAAACATGCAGAGATCGCAGAGACATCCGCCATCGTCGTGCGGTTGCATCTCCAGGAGTACCAGGCCCGCCTCAGTAACCAACAACCCCACTACCCTTTCGTGCACAGGTGAACATGTACAAGCGGCAGCTGCAGGAACAGGAGCAGATGTCGTCGCAGAGCATCACGCGCGTGCGCCGCTTCCAGCGCGAACTAGAGACGGCCGAGGAGCGCGCCGAGAGCGCCGAGACCAACCTGAACATGATCCGCACCAAGCACCGCAGCTTCGTGACGCAGTCGGTGGTGCCGGGCGGCAGCGTGACGATCGTGCAGCAATCGCGCACCGTCGAGCAGTAGGGCGGCGGCGCCCTCACCCGCGGCCGACCCTCCCGAGCCGCGGCGGCTGCGGCTGGGCGGCCACCCGGCTCGGGAGCCCGCCCGCCGCCCGCCGCCCGCCGCCCGCCGCCCGTGCCCCGGCCCGGCGCGCCCGCGGCTGTCGTGCTCCCCGTGCTCCCCGCACTCCCCGTGGCTCCCCGTACTCCCCGTCCTCCTAGCGCCAGCCGCCCTTGCCGAGCGACAAAATCTCGTACCGAGTCGGTGCTGACTGCCCGTGTGGGTGTGTGCGCGCGCGTGTGTGTGTATGTGTGCGCGTGTGTGTGTTCTGCTGCCATGTGAGAGGTGGGTGTGTGTGTGTGTGTAGAGACGGTGCGCGCTGGCCGGTCAGCTGGACGGCAGAGTGGCTCGCATGCGCGTCCGGTCACCACCGTCGCTCGTCCTGGACGCCCTGCGCTGGATCTGCGGCCACGGCGAAGCCGGCGTCAAATGAACGTGGCTGTTGTTGAAGATGCGTGGACTTCTGAGCGGCGATGCGGTGAAGAACGCCGAAATAAAACGACATCACCTGACGCCGACTATTTGCTCAATGCCAGCGGCTGCGGTGGAACATGTGTCCGGATACTCGATGAGGCGGTCCCGGCGTACGAAAGCAGTTCCCGTCCGGAGAGAAGGAGGATTCGCATATTGGTGGAGTGGAATAGGTGCAGGAGTCGAGGTTAAAGAACGGCTTCAGTGACTCACATGGATCATCTTCCAGCTAAGTGCAGATACCTACGTCGCGATGCGACGCACCTAGATCATCGTCCAGTTAGGTACAGGGACCTTCGCCGTTTCGTTTGTTGGTGATTAATTTCAATCATCAACAAAAGTACACCCGCCATAGGTAACCTCGAGGAAAAAAAGCATAAACAGAGGAACAAAACAACAATCAGCTTCCGATGCGTCAGCTAAAATGATCAAGTCCAGGTTAATACTCCGTGTTCAAAGCAACGTGAAAAAATGCGCTGAAGAAACTTGAAAATCTGTCTCTCATGTGCGCAAGAGTATACGGAGACATGTGCTATAGTTCACACAAGAGATACACATAAATAAACATACGCACACACAAGCACTCTACACATAATGTACATATGCATATATATACATACCAGCACAGATATACCAAGCAACTTCATGAGGGTTCGAAACCTCGCATTGCCATTGTCTTGGCAACTCATTCCCAGGGGATCCCAAAAGTTCGGCACTGCTGTACGTTGCACCATGAAAAAGTATGAAACCATTTGCCCAATCCATAGCTCTTGGCGAATACTGAATCGTTGTTCTTTCCAAATGAAGCCTTGGCATTTTACACCTGGATGCATGCTGAGGTGGTCTGAGCTGCTTGTCTATAACAGCACCATGTTTACTTATAATTTAGGTAGGGAGGGCACCCGACGATCCCTGCGCCAAATGAAAACGCAAAAGTGTATTTTCAACAACAACAAAACTGGTCCTTTTCGAAATATCCGTGAACAGTGACATTTATGTGAGTCGCCCGGGCCCTGTACACAAAATCTGCCTCTCCCATCGGACAATTCCTGCCGCTGGTGTTTCCAACCACAGCTGTTCTTGATGGTGTCACCGCAGTCAGTTTCCAGGCGGGGTCCAATACCACAGGCACAACAGCGATTTTCAAGGTGGAGGAGTAAAGCCGTGCAGCGGCCATCCCCTGCAGCCGTCCCAATGTTCTCATTGCCTCAATTAAAATAACTCGGATATCGGCAACTTTGCCTGTGGAGCCCAAAATTTCCAGTCATTGTTTTGATGGTCAACATTTTCAATTCAGTCATTCGAAAGCTGTTCCCATGCTCCTATTCCCTGTCTAGCCCAGACGAAAGCAGGCGACCCTCCTCATCTCCCCGCTGCAGAGATAAAGAACGCTTGTCCGCGGCTTTGATGCGGTAGGCTACTGTCCGAATCGAATAGTTAAAGACATTTGTTGGCTGGAGCGACCACCGTAGCAACGGCTATTGCTCTTGCTGGGTGTTGCTATCGAGAAGGCATTTTATTCAGCAGGTGGAAACCGAAGCAGCAAATATGGTCGTTCCAGCACCGACATGGAGAAAGAGTAAAATCATGTTTGCTCTTTTATGCTGCTGCTACTGCTTCTGTCGCACAATGCTATGGAATAGCTGCATGTGACGCTCAGGTCGCCAGACACTAATGCAAATTCGTACGGAAGCGGGAAGGTGCCGTCTGTGTTACCGAGGCACCCAAGCACTGAAAGGGCTTGGGGTCGAGTACCACAGGCTTTCCGAGCAAATGTGAGGTTTCCTGCGGTGTTCCACTCGTCGGCCTGATACGGGCCTGTGCAGTACCTGATTGTCATGGTTGGGTAGGTTGCGATGGCGTTTAATTTGTTCCGGTATGTATCCATCGTGACGTGCGTAAATGAAGAAAAAACGACCTTCCGGTGGACTGGTGTCGGCACCGTCGGAAGAGTCCACCTCCCATTTCGGACGATACTTGGAACTGGGAAGCATCAGGAAGATACCGCATCCTCCCCGAGTTTCGCTGTTTCACAGGTAGGGTTGGACTCACCAAAAGGATATCAAGTGGGATCCGCACCCCATTGACTCCAGTGATAGCGGCAATGGGTGCTGTTTTATGAAAATAATTGAGGGGGCAAGGTGCCGCAAGATTGATGTAGGTATAAAATATAATTATTTCACACGCGCACCGAAGGGGTGGGGGAGGGGAGGGCGGAATCCACTCGCTTCTGTTTGTTACATTATCTCTTGACATTGTACAAATGCATATGTGTGACAATATCACACCCCTGAAACCGACCATATTGCATCCCCTGTAGCATCAACCCTGTTACCAGTACCAGTACCTTACTAATAAGGGAATGCATGCGGTGGAATGAAGCGCCCGTCGTGGGCGATGTGAAAGGGAGCTTGATTCATGTCTTGTAGCGTTTCTAAACTGAGGTAACAGAACAAATGTCGATACTGAATTGGGCTCGCCGTCCCGAGTGAAATGAAAACCTTCCAGATGCACACTTGTTGCCTGTATTATCGCAGACGCACACCTGCTACGCGCTACGTGGACTATCAATGTTGAGATCGTGTTGAGGTTGTGAGACAGCACAATTATCTAGGAAAAAGCCGGTGGATATGACCAGAGGAAAAGCAACGCTGGGAGCAAAATCTGGCCACATGCGAGCGAGCGTGGTTTCTGCGAAAGCGAAGGCCTGAGTAGCAGCAGATAAGTGCAGTACAAGTATCAAATGTGCACCACGCTCTGGCTGTCTTATATGCTGAAGTTCGGGCATCGGGTGATGGGCCATACATCATGTTATAGCCCCGAGAAGAAGACGAGGATGTGCAGAATTTAATTGCCAAAAACCAACATTTTGCCGTCGTCGGCGCGGAGCCCCGACAGCGCCATGGTCTCCTGTCAGGGGTGGATTGAGGAATTGAATAGGGACACTTATCTGAAGAGGTGCCATTTCTTTGGAAGGGCCCGCTACAAAAGTACTTGGAGGCAGGAGTGGATATAGGAGTGGCACTGCAGGCATATGTGTTGACATGGGAGTTGGCACCCCTTCGACCGGGAAAGCTCGAATACATCCCAATTTATTATAATATTTTTTTTTTATTTTTTTAATATAATATACCAAAATTTAAAAAAAAAGGCAATGTTCCTCTGTTATATTTTTTTTTTTTTTTTTTATTTTTTTTTTAAAATCAGACTTGCCCTCTCAAATTATTCAGCCGGAGGCGCTCTTTGGAAAGAAAGGACCCACATCCAATGCACTTGAGTGAACCCCTCGAATTGTTCAGCCAGATGCACACCTTCGAAGGTAACGGTGCCTCTCCGGGAAGGCCCGAGTGCACCCCATCCGTCAAATTTTTCAGCTAGAGGCGCCCCTCCAGGGACTAATTTCCCCTCATGGCGATCTCTGAACTCGCTCCTGCTTGGTTCAAAGTCTTTGCTTTCTGATGGGAACCTCTCGCAGAAAAATTCGCGCGGGGTCCACTCGAGCATACTGAAGAGGGGCCTTTTCATCTCGGAGGGGCACTTCTGACTACGAACATATAGGTGCTTCACTCGAGCCTTCATGGATGAGTGCCTTCTCCCGGCCGGAGGAGCGGCCACCCTCCATAGGAAGGAGGAGCATGCCCCAGTCCCCCCCCCTGTATCTGCCCCTGACTACTGCATCTGTAAACCAGCAGCCGGCCGCGTTCAGGATATCGTAGTTTTTATTTTCTCCAGAGAAGGCAGACCTCTAGCCGAGGCAGACGAATTGTGCGTTTCAGGTGACTCGAATCCAAGAAGACGGCACCAAGTTCGACCTGCTGGTGGCAAGCCTTATAAGCATGGACACAGTACACTGTGTCCATCACCACGCAGGTGCGAATATTATCACGTCCGGTTTAGTGACCTTCATTGACGCCCTGAAGCGTAGGTTGGCGCAATCGCGAGCGGCCCTCCTGGAAGCCCTATTGCCTGGTCAACAGCTCGAAGACCAGAAGCCGTTTCAACTGCTCCTGTGGATGCACTCAGAACTAGGGACAACACGGGATGTTCTACACGTCCGTGAGCTTTTAAACACTATTTCTTCGACGGCTGCCGCAGGCTTGGACGGTATTGTCACAGCGATCAGAAGAAACTCCTATGGACCAACTAACTACCGCAGCTAAAATATTCTTGGAAGCCTCGACTTTATGCCTGGTGTTAGCAATATCGACATGCTCAGCAGGTCAGACGGTGACAGTCGGCGCAGTGTCTCCAGACACCAGTACGCTGGCCACACTACATGGTATAGGCAAGATTTCAACGGTGGCGGTCAGTCGCCTGGAAACCATCCTGGGTGACAGGTCACCAAAGTGAACGGAAGAACGTCACTAGTTCCAGAGCCGTCGGCGGGACCATCGGCGCTCCCGCTGCAAGGTGGTCTGCAGTTTCATGCTTTTTGCTGCATGATCATTTCTACTTCATATTGGGGGTATTTTTACTATTGGAGGGGAAAAATTGAGCATTGAGGTGGCACATGTCCCACCTCCCCAAAGAAAAAAACAAAACAAAACAACATCCCTGGTAGCGACGTACATGGCTGTTATGTTTTGTGGTAGTCTAAATTCATAAATTTTAAGAGTCTTTCCTAAAAACTAGGTATATTTGGAAGCAAAGATTATGCTACCAACTTCAGCGGTATTCTTGAATTTGGCGCGGATTGTTCATTCTCCGTCTATTTTGATGCGTATACATGATGAGGCTTGATTGCGGGGCTTCTGTTGCTGCGGGCAGTGAATGTTGGAGCAGTTCGAGCGAAGATAACTAGAGACGACTAGGTTCGAACCAGATCATATATATTCGAGCTGTGGGAGGAAAGTGTTCGTGAGTAGTTCTACTTGGGGGACGATCTCCATTCAATCTTAGTCAAGTGAGCATAATTTATATCACGCTAAGGTTGCTTGTGAATTGTGATCTATTTTTACATTAACATTAGAGGATCTGAGGCTCACTGTATAACATTGCCCTAAAATTTTTGAACAAGGCTCTCTGAACAATAATTATAATTAAAAACATACCTAACATAATGTAGCCTGAACTGTTCACAAAGAAATAAATTCATTTGGGGTCCAACAAAAAATTTGTTCTATGTTATAAGAAAAGCATACTCCAACCTAACCTTACCAAACTGGTAGCTCAGTTGGCTAGAGTGCTGGCCTGCACTGGTCTCCCCTGTACTGGCAAATACAGGGGAGCAATAAATAGGAAGAAATTGAATATGTTTTCACTTAGATATAGAAGGCTGAGAGGAGATCTTATTGAGGTCTTTAAATTTGTCAATGGTCTGGAGAGGGGATACCTTGGGGAAATGTTTGAATTTAACAGAAATGATGCAATTAGAGGTCATAAATTCAAAATTAAAATTAACCACAGCAGAACAAGGTTAAGGCAAACTTTCTTCACCAATAGGGTAGTGGAACACTGGAACCAGCTGCCAGAAAACATCGTCAGTAGCAGCACATTGAACATCTTTAAAAACAGCATAGACAATCATTATAAGAATAGAGGGCTTGCTTTTCAGTATTACAGGGAGGGCTGATTGGCAGATTTGGTGGGCAACTGGTTCAGTGTACAGAGTGCAACCAAGAAGGGCCCTTGTGGCTCAGAGTTGCACTAATCTTTTATGTCTTTATGTCTTTATGTCTTTATGAGTGTCAGTTGGCAGCTGGCCTGATAAGGTTGGGATGAGCTACTGTGTGGCTGTGTTGGTGCATTAGCTGCATGTTAGGGCTGATGGACTGGAGTTCATGGATTGGGTAGTGGGGCCAGGGTTCATGCCACACACTCTGCTTATCAATAGAACCCTGGCTCCTCAAGCCACCCCAACAACAACTCAGATTAAATATATTTTAAGAACCTAGCTCTTATTTGCTTCATGGATGCAAATTGTGTGCAAAACTTGAGTCATAGATAAACTGCAATAATGCAGAAAGTTTTGGAGCACTTTCTAGGCTGAAAGCATATTTGCTTGTTTCCATTGGTTAGGGAATGTGCCATAATTATGGTGCATTGAAGAAGTCTATAAAGGTGTGATATAGGATGCAGTTTTGAGAGTTTTGGAGGAAAGATTTGTTCAGTGAGGTTGATTTTTGTTTTCAATAATGCAAATACATGGCTACCTTCTCATATTTTCAAGTATTTGTACAAGGATATCAGGAATTTCTAGTTACAATATCTTACATGAAAGTAAAACTATGCACCTTCCATTTAATTCAACTAGGATTAAATAAGGACCTTCATAGAAACTGAACCTTGAGGTAAAACTGATGCATGCAAAGTACTCATGTTTGAACTCCTCATCAAAATATATGGGTAGTTGCTGTAAACAATTTTTGTGTAATCCGTCTTGCGTGACTACTATACTTCTAAGGACTACCCATCTGCAATTTGGTATCAACAAGATATAATGGTGATATGCTAGTTTGCTTTCCATAGCTTTGTGAGTGCTGTGCACCAGATGTACAGTGGAAACATAGCTAGATTGTTGACTATCATCATGGCCCACAATCTCACAACCAGTATCTCTCATGTAGACTCATAGACCTACTCACCTTGCAGGTGCATAATAAACTGATGATGCTGATGATGGTAATGTTTGGATGTTTGGTACAGTTGTGTAGTGGAATGTTTTATCATTTGCCACATTTCAGATATATGACTTTATGCAGCATGTTTTGAATTTCTGGTAGATGCTGCAGCAAGCTATGCTGGTAGAATAGCTGTACATGCTACCCGTTTGTTTATGGTGCTGGTTTTGTTCAGGGAGCAGTGGCACTAGGCCTGGGAAAGAAGCAGGAAGTTTGGAAAATGTATATTTGTTATATGACCATTGGTAAAAAATTAATTATTTCAGGTGTTATATGCTTGTTGCAAATAAAATGTTTTCCTCCATCAGGCAGCTCAGGATGCCACAAAAGAGAGCAAATCCTGCTGGTGATCAAGACCCTGATGGTGATGGGGCTATGATGAAGAAGAGGAAACTTGATGGAACACTTTTTGGGGAAGTGTTGTCTGAGTCTGGTTTCATTTTGAACTTTTCCAACAAACCATACATGCTTGGTATGTATTGTCACCTCAGGACTTGCATGCATTTGTTTCCTTTCATACTATAATCCATTCATCCATGAAACCAGCTATACCAACATAATTGTTCTTACTGCTATGACTGGCAGATGCCACCTACCTGCTCCACAGATGTATGGGGTATTACTATTCCAGAAATAATTGACCCCAACTCATGAAGTGTGACAATATTTTGTGTCACAGTTTCAGTTGTCCAGTCTTGTGTATGCCCTGTTTTCTCTCATGCAATTACCCTGCATACCTATCATATGACTGCCTAAACTTAAACTACTTCAATATGATACTTTGCTACCATGTGTGCTTTGAATGTACCACATCAAATACCCTTTTCATTGATACCAAACTAAGGGAGATATGGAGTGGATTGAAAGGGTGCATACATGCTATCCTAGGTAAGATTAAACTTGCTGCCATCATTAAGGATGTGGGTGAACAAGAGAGGAATGCTGAATCTGCAACAAGAAGGCGATAGAGAGAGAGAGAGAGAGATAGTGAAGTTTTTCACCAAAAATACCCATAAGTACATGTTTAATGTTGACAATTTCTGCACATTGCTAATTGACATCAGTCATCCAAATCAGATATAGTCTGAAGCAGCCTGAATATAATCATCCAGGCTGGTGCTGAACTGCAAATTAACATCAGCATGTGTCATTTCTATGTAACTGTGCAGTCTGGATGCAGCCGCATGATATTCGTGCAGCAGTGCCATCTCAATACAGCCACACCATCTCCACACAGCCATGTCATCTCCACAGCAATGCCATCTACATGCAGCCATGTCATCTCCACACAGCAGTGCCATCTCCACACGGCCACGTCATCTCCACACAGCAGTGCCATCTCCACACAGTCACGTCATCTCCACACAGCCATGTCACCTCCACACAGCCATGTCATCACACAGCAGTGCCATCTCCACACAGCCATGTCACCTCCACACAGCCATGTCATCTCCACACAGCTGTGCCATCTCCATGCAGCCACGTCATCTCCACACAGTGATGCCATCTCCATGCAGTCACGTCATCTCCACACAGCCATGTCACCTCCACACAGCCATGTCATCTCCACACAGCGGTTCCATCTCCACACAGCCATGTCATCTCCACACAGCAATGCCATCTCCATGCAGTCATGTCATCTCCACATAGCGGTTCCATCTCCGTGCAGCCGTGCTGTGCCGACGTTGCAGATACGGACCAGGCGCTGTTCCAGCGGCGGCTGTCCAAGTCGCTGCGCGCCCACCCGGTGCACTGCCACCCTGCCAGCACGCAGGAGTTCATGCGCGGCCTGGACACCCACCTGGCCGACAACGGCCACCTCAAGTGGGCGCTGCTCTACACGGAGGTGCGCACCTCCGACTGCACCTCCGACTCCGGCTGCCGACTGTCGCTCTGTCACTGGTGATGGTCGGGCTGTTCTGACCTGGGCTGAAACTACTGACGTCTGAGTTATGCAGTCAGGGTTGTGTCCCATACTGTAGTAGGCCGTCACTATAGTCTGTGTCATCCCAGTGTGGACGGTCACTGCAGTCTGGGTTACGCTGGTGTGGACCGTCACTACAGTTTGGGTCATCCCAGTGTGGACCGTCACTACCGTCTGGGTCATCCCAATTACAGTACACTACAGTCTGGTCATCATTACAGTTTGGGTTATCCCAGTGTGGCTAGTCACTGCAGTATGGGTTATCCCAGTGTGGGCCGTTACTGAAGTCCGGGTTATCGAAGCGTGGGCGTCGCTACAGCAGTCCGTTTTATCTCGGTGTGGGCTGACACCACTGCAGTCCAGGTTATCCCAGCGCTGACTCATGACATTGGGAGTCGCTGAGGCAGTGATGTATTTGTTGTCGAATTAAATGGAACATACCACTTGCCGAAGGCTCCTTGAACATCATTTCCCAAGAAACTTTGTGATACCATTCTACCTGTATGTTTATGCAGTTTGCATTCTTTTCCGACAACGGTGCTATGTTCACAACTTCTGAATTACCAGGTTGTTGCTAATGTGTATATGTTCACAGAAACAGAGAAAAAGAACCCTGGGAACCACGAAAGAAGTTTTCTATTGTTTTCAGGTGAACAGGCATCACCGCCACCGCCAATGGCGTTTTCGTGGTGGATTTCGGTATCATGCTGTACTCGCTTTGACATCGCACACCTAAAGAAAATCAATATTCTAACACAGCTGAAGTCTGAAGATGAAGTCGAAGTTGGGTTCGACTTCTTCGCCTTCAATTGGGCTTACGTTTGGCCTTCGTTGCCCTGTAATTTCTTTGTCTTAATCTTGGCTTCAACCTTATCCTGAACGAGGTTGTGGATCATTCATTGCAGCCCCATATACTTGGTGTGATCCGGTATGACCTGATATGACCCAGTGTGACCTGGTGCTTCAGACGAGCCCAACAGCGTCAACTGCCCGCGGCGGTCACCAGGACTCCCTGGTGCGACTGCTGCTCAATATCGATGAGCTGCAGATGCCGCTGATTACGCTCCTGACGGAGCGCCTGCTGGAGGTGGCCTACACTCTCAGGTAACTGCAGCACTCGTAGCAGATGCACCCTACACACTGATCATCCAGAAGACTGTGTTCTCCACGGGGGCGTATCCTCATTTGATATAGTGCAGACAGGCTTATGTTTGTGGTTGATCTCTCCGATTCTTTATACTTATGTCATCGCCTCATGGATGACAGTAAAACATTCGCATTTGAAAATATGTACCAGTTTTAGCCAAGATTGTGGGCACGCGACAAGCGAGTGGGGGAAGGGAGGTGTGGTGCTCACCTGTCGAGATATCGCGGCAAGCAGCTCGTGGGCCTGCCGGTATCCAATTTGGCCTGACCTGATCTGCCTGAGCCGAACTACCAGCTTGGACAATGGCCACAGTCTGCTGCAACGATCTGACCTGACCTGACCTGACATGACCCTGTCTACCAGCTTGGGAAATGGCCACAGTCTGCCCCCTAACCTGACCTGACCTGACGTAGCTTGACCCTGTCCACCAGCTTGGACGATGACCACAGTCTACCGCGACTGACCTGACCTGATCTGACCTGACATGGCATGACCCTGTCCACCAGCTCGGACGATGACCACAGTTTGCCACGACTGATCCTGGCCAACCTGCAGCGGTTGGACCGCCTGACCGACGCGCCTGCTGTCTCCGGAAAAATGCTGCAGCTGCTAGATGGCGCGCCTGTGGAGGTGGGTACTGTCTGTGGAGGTGGGTGTGGCTGGGTACTCTGTAGGCGTGCACCACCTATGTAGGTGGGCACCACCTGTGGAGGTGGGTACTTACTGTGTGTAGGTAGGTACTGTACGTAAGTGGGTACCACCTTTGTAGGTGGGCACCAACTGTGCAGATGGGTACCACCTGTGGAGGTGGGTACCACCCGTGGAGGTGGGTACCACCTGTGTAGGTGTGTGCCACCTGTGTAAGTGTGTACCACCTGTGGAGGTGGGTACCATCTGTGGAAGTGGGTACTGTTTACCAACTGTACCACCTGTAGAGGTGGATGCAAATGTGCAGGTGGGCACCGTTTGTGGAGGTGAGTGCCGCCTGTGCAGGTTACCACTACTTCGGTTGGATACAACCAAGCTCATCTGCATTGAGCATGGTTTCTAGGGGAAACTGTCAAATGGTCAATGTGTGATATGTATGACAAAATATGTAGCATGTGATAATGACAGGTGAAGTGGAGATGGTGTGAACACGAACGGCTTGCCTTCGTCGGTTACCTTTCCTGAATTATAAAGTCATTGGGCAGCTTACAATTCGAGTTTCAAGGGCGATCCGTCGGCACCTAAGGGTATTCATAGTGTTCATAGTGGTGCCCACAAGACCAACTCCCTGTTGCTGGTTGCCTCCTGACTAGCTGTTAATGTGTGCTCCTATTATATTGTTAGCGCAGCTGTTTAGGCAGCGCCAGTGTTGTCACTACTGAGCTCTCGAAGTCACTTCATTTGCCCGAGAAGAAGGCATTGTGTTGCGTTCGGTGTGTTGCATCACCACCACAGTCGGTCGTTGTGTCACATCACCAGCATTGTCAGTGTTGAGAGTGTGTCACATCACAGTCGGTCAGTGTGTCGCATCACCATCACAGTCGGCCAGTGTGTCGCATCACCATCACAGTCGGTCAGTGTGTCACATCACAGTCGCAGTCGGTCAGTGTGTCACATCACCATCACAGTCGGTCAGTGTGTCGCATCACAGTCGCAGTCGGTCAGTGTGTCACATCACCATCACAGACGGTCAGTGTGTCGCATCACCATCACAGTCGGTCAGTGTGTTGGATCACCACCACAGTCGGTCAGTGTGTCACATCACTATCACAGTCGGTCAGTGTGTCGCATCACCATCGCAGTCGGTTAGTGTGTCGCATCACGATCACAGTCGGCCAGTGTGTCGCATAACCATCGCAGTCGGTTAGTGTGTCGCATCACCATCACAGTCGGTCAGTGTGTCGCATCACCATCACAGTCGGCCAGTGTGTCGCATCACCATCACAGTCGGTCAGTGTGTCACATCACCATCACAGTCGGTCAGTGTGTCGCATCACCATCACAGTCGGTCAGTGTGTCGCATCTCCATCACAGTCGGTCAGTGTGTCGCATCACCATCACAGTCAGCCAGTGTGTCGCATCACCATCACAGTCGGTAAGTGTGTCACATCACCATCACAGTCGGTCAGTGTGTCGCATCACCATCACAGTCGGTCAGTGTGTCACATCACCATCACAGTCGGTCAGTGTGTCGCATCACAATCACAGTCGGTCAGTATGTCACATCACCATCACAGTCGGTCAGTGTGTCGCATCACAGTCGCAGTCGGTCAGTGTGTCGCATCACCATCACAGTCCGTCAGTGTGTCGCATCACCATCACAGACGGTCAGTGAGTCGCATCACAGTCGCGGTCTGCCAGTATGCCACCTTCCATCGCATTCAGTCAGCGTGTCGCATCACCATCACCGCCTGTGTGTCGCATCACCATCATTGTCAGTGTGTCGCATCACCATCACTGTCTATGTGTCGCATACCATCAGCGTCGGTGTGTCGCATCACCATCACTGTCTGTGTTAAGAGAGTGTGTCACCAATACGGCCGATGGTGAGAGTGTGTCTCATCACCATCACTGTCGTCCGCGGCCGCAGGTGCAGAAGGACATCATCACCTTCATGCCCGAGATTGTCGACGACACCAGTCACCCGAAAATCGCCGAAAAGCTCTGGTGAGAAACACAGGCAACACTCCAGTGGAGCCTGAATAAGATGTGAACAAATAACGGTAAGAACGGCAGCCAACAGCTTAACTGGTGGTTATTAGTTTTTACTGTACGTGGGCCGTCGGGTCATGTGGCGTCGCCAATCTCTCGTGTCGATTGGTTGCGGGCGAAGAGTGGCGACAGGTGAGGAACCCACAGTCGTTCGATTGTGGGACGGGCAAGTTATCTACAGACTACTCGTCTCCAACAACAGCTTCACTGAGACAACATTGATCAACGTTGGTGAGGACAAGGAGCGTAGCTGATGGGATCGGTGGGGTTATTCTGGTGAAAACTTCGACGGCAGCTCCTTTAACGATGACACTTGATAACATATTCCAGGGAGGGCTGATCAACGTCTATGGTGGGGAACTGGTTAAGTGTACAGAGTGCATCCAAGAGGGGCCCTTGCGGCTCATAGTTGCACTAATCTTTTATGCCTTTATGTCTTTAAGTCTCGCATCCAGACTCCTGATGCATAACCTTATACTTTTCGTAGTTGAAAGGCATTCGCCACTGATCAGCCCGTTTGTTTAAGTCCTCCAAATCTAGTTCAGTATTACTAGATTGATCACTGTTGTTAGCCACACCTGCCAGCTTTAGTTTGATGTCATACTGCAAATTTAAACAACCTATTCCTCTGCCCTCCCCCGATGCATTTCACACAGATCTTGAGCACAGTCCTGTGCACCCACTCAAAGCATCATTCCATTCAGATTTAAATCCATTTAACACTCCTAACCATACTGTGTTAGACGGTTACGGTCTGCAATAGGCTATGTAAAAACGACCTAGTAAAGGCCATCCTGAACTCAAATGGATTACTCCTAGTGTCACTGCCACTTAGACGTGCAAACGAAGCTGTCTTGGTCTTCGACTTCGACTTCATGAGGCCACGATTGTTTGATATTGGCTTCAGATTCGTGACATTTTAGTTGTTGGCTCCGACTCGTAACATTTTCAGCTGCCCGCTTCGGATTCAGCCTTGCGAATTTATTGTGGCTTGGACTTCGGGGCAACGAATCTGGCTTCATATGCGACATCTTTGAATCCAATTTGAAACCTGGAATGAGTTGTCCAACATAAAGCCGTCCCGTCAGTGGAAGCAGAGCTCCGAGACAGGGAGCTTTCGTGCACCAAATCGTGCCGAGCCTCGCCACTCCTCACACACCCAGCCAGCGCTCGTCTCTCATTGACTTGGCATTTCTGGAGGAGGCATGTCACTGAGTACGAACCCCGGTTAGTGCCCCTCCCAAGTTGTTTGTTTATTGGTTGGTTCACGACACACTTTATGCACATTCACGGCTAATGGCGCCGCCCACACTGTTTCGCCGGTGGGCCGCGGGATTGGGAAATGTCCTGAGTGGCGCTAGAGTCGAACCCGGGACCTTTGGTACCCATAGCCCGACACCTTAACCACTCGGCCATCCCCGCCCCGACTTGGCATTTCTGGAGGTGGCATGTCACTGAGTACGAGGCCCGGTTAGTGCCCCTCCCAAGTCGGAATTATGTAGGGCATTGCTCCTGAGGAACTCTGAAGTCAACTGCAAGGGCGCTGCATGACCTCCAGTCGATATGATTCTGGGCCCCAGTAACTGACTAACGAAGCCTAGGCGTCACTATGCATTATTTTACAACGTGGCAAACATTGGGTTCAGCTCTGCTTTATAGGCATGCCACGAGCATTCACATTGGCCCTATTGTCCTGGCAGTTAGAGATCAACGACTTCGACTTCCTGAAGCAATGTATTTTTGTGCATTTACTTGGGCTTCGCGAAGCCATATATTTCGACCTTGGTTTCGGCTTCGTTTCATTTCTAAGCTAACGGCTTCGGTTTCGTGATGTCTGTTCCACTACTGGCTTCAGCTTAGGCTTTGTAGCATCTTAGACTGCCACCTTCGGCTTTGCGTTGGCTTCGTGGCTTTATTGTGGCGTCAGATTCGGCTTCGAAGCCAACAGTCCGGCTTCGTTCCCATGCCTGCTACCACTTTTACTGTTCGTTGGTTATTGGGTTTACAACACATCGACCATGTAGCGTCGCCAATCTCTCATGTCGATTGGCCGCGGGTGAAGAATAGCGACAGGTGATACTCGAACCCACAACCTTTCGATTATGAGACTGGCAACTTACCCCTAGACTACTCATTCCATGCCACTTTTACTGTGAAATTCAAATACGTGCGAACACGCACCATTTCATAGCTCACTGCCACCTGTCGGCAGCGAGCTGTACTACTCGGCACCGGATCTGTCGGTCACCATCCTGGACGCGCTCCCCGGTCTCAGCCTGTCCATGGAGGCCTTGCTGGACGTGAAACACTCGGTGCAGAAGACGGTGCAGGCGGCGCGGCCCGATCAGCTGCCTGTGGTGGTCAAGTTCCTGCTGGAGGATTCCGGCCGGGCAGAGGAGGTACGTCTCCGGGCAGGACTGAGGGGGTACGTCTACGGGCAGGACTGAGGAGGTACGTCTCCGGGCAGGACTGAGGAGGTACGTCTCCGGGCAGGACTGAGGAGGTACGTCTATGGACAGGACTGAGGAGGTACGTCTCCGGGCAGGACTGAGGAGGTACGTCTACGGACAGGACTGAGGAGGTACGTCTCCGGGCAGGACTGAGGAGGTACGTCTCCGGGCAGGACATGGGAGGTACGTTTCTGGGAAAGACAGGTGAGACACGTCTCCGGACCGGGAAAAGGATGTAAATCTCGTGGTAGGGTGGGGTGGGGGTATCTGTGTCTGAGAAGGCATTGCCTGCGGATATATGCATGTCTCAGACCAGACAAGAGGTACCTCGCCAGACATTATAGAGGAGGTACATCTGCTGGCAGTACAGAGAAGGTGCGTCCCTGTGCAGGACAGTGGAGGTACGTCTCTAGATAACCTCTAGATTGTATAGATTCATCACCGTGGTAGTGTGTAGCATTAAATTCCGGTCTATGGGTGGAGGAGGGGACAGAGGAGGACAGGCGGAAGTGCTGAGTCGTGGACATCAGAGCGCCGCCGTTTTCCGTTTCGATTGCTGCTCTTCGCATCGTGCGGACAATGCTGACGGTGGACCCGTCCCCGAGGTCCCATTGTCAGGGACTGCACTGGCGGTGTCGACAACCGGTAGGCGACGTCGCTTTGGCAGTGGCCACAACCGGTATGCCACGTCACGGCGGCTCTTTTGACGGCTGCTGTTTGACGTCACCCTAGTGGTGTCGACAGCCGATATCTGACGCCATCGTCGCAGCGCTGACAGCTGGAATGTGACGTCAATGTAGTTGTTATGATATGTGACACAACTGATCAACTGATATGCGACGTCACCATGGTGGTGTTGGCAGCTGGCAGCTGACGCTATTGCCACTGTGCCGACAGCTGGTAGGTGACGTCACTGTGTCTGTTTTGACAGCTGACATGTGACGTCACCGTGGTGGCGTCGCCAGCTGATATCTGACGCCGATGTGGCGGTGCCGGCAGCTGATATCTGACGCCGTTGTGGCGGTGCCGGCAGCTGATATCTGACGCCGTTGTGGCGGTGCCGGCAGCAGATATCTGACGCCGTTGTGGCGGTGCCGGCAGCAGATATCTGACGCCGTTGTGGCGGTGCCAGCAGCAGATATCTGACGCCGTTGTGGCGGTGCCGGCAGCAGATATGTGACGCTGTTGTGGCGGTGCCGGCAGCTGGTGGGGGACCTGCGGCGGCGGGTACGGCAGCTGATATGTGACGCCGTTGTGGCGGTGCCGGCAGCTGATATCTGACGCCGTTGTGGCGGTGCCGGCAGCTGGTGGCGGACCTGCGACGGCAGGTACGGCTCGGGCCGGCGGCCGGCGGCGACTCGCAGTCGGCCGCGCCGGCCGACGACAGCGCCAGCCACGAGATGGCGCTGCTACACAACATCAAGTTCGCCTTCCAGGTCGACAGGCGGCAGCACATGTCGTGGCTGAAGGCGAGTGCGCGTCGTGCGACTGGGTTGGGTCGGCCGGCGAGACGGCCGCCAGGAACTGGGACGGTCCATTCCGGAGTGGTGGATGGCGCTCTCCACGCTGTCTACCTCACTACGATGCATTCTGGATTGTCTGCGCCATGTGCTTGTTCTCTGCGGTCATCATGCAGTTTGTCTCAGGCTGTCCGTGTGCGGCATAACCTTTGTGCTGTTGTCATCCCAGCTTCCACGTTGCATGTGATGCGTTACCAATGCCATTGCCACCTTATTTATCCATGATTGGCTGTCTCGGCCATTTTCTACATACCTGGTGTGGCTGACCCACTGCGTCGTTGGAGTGTACCCCTCCCCCTGCAGACACTGCCCCGCGGTCGTGGCTCGGCTGTTGGAGTGTACCTCCCCTGGCGACACGCCCCGCGGTCGTTGCTCGGCTCGCCCGCGTGTCTGACCGCGACGCTGCGGCAGGCGCTGGACGGGGTGGCGCCGCCGGAGCAGCACCACCCGCTGGACGTCCTGCTGACGCTGCAGCTGCACGACACGGCGCCCGCCCGCCAGCGGCTGGTGGAGGCCGTGCTGAAGAAGAAGGTGCGCGCCGGCGTCTTCACGCGCCACGTCCTGCAGCTGACGTTCGCCGGCCACGCGCAGGTGGGCTGCGGGCTGCCTGTCGGTCGGGCGGGGACTGGAGCGGTGGATAGCTGGACCTGTCTCTCAGTCGGGCGGGGTCTGGAGCAGTGGATAGCCGGACTGGGAGCCTGTCTCAGTCGGGCGGGGACTGGTGCAGTGAATGGCTGGACCTGGATAGCTGGACCATTCCCCTTCACCCACGATAAACTCCGCGGTGCCACATTTCTCGTGCGTTTTCCTCCTCGCTTTCCCGTCGCAGGGCAAGCGATGCACGCTACACCTGTGATATTGAATTGAGCATACGAGCGTTTGGTTTTCCTACCAACACTTTAGATGCATTTCCAAATGTCTGAGTGGTTGTTGGTGGACTTCACACGTGCTTGTTGTACGATGTGTTCTGATTTAGGCAACTTGCATGTAGTATATAATCGTGATTGTAGGATATGTGTGTGATTATAGAATATTTACGGAATTACAATGCAGCAATGCTCGTGTTCGTCCCCCAAACTAAAGTAAAAGTTACCGTTTTCCTACCGCCATTTCGTGCTGTGGATGCCTTGTTTCTTGCATCATCAGTATAGAAAACGAAATGCATTGTACTGGAAG